>JAKZAP010000013.1:15092656-16292656 GCA_023053575.1 Branchinecta lynchi | reverse complement strand
TTAATGTAGGCTAGAATTTAATTTTCGAATAAACTACTTCACAAGTTTTTTGCAGAGGGAGATTTCAAGTTAGTAGACAACATGCGCCGTCATTGGGGGTTTAAAAACAGCAAAATGCAAGAGGGGTCGTTTAAGAGCGATTTAAAAATATGCTGTTTCAACTTAAAACCACCCCTTCATTGTACATCGTGATATGTGCTTATACGCAGCGCACACGTACAATTCCTCTTCTTAACCTTTGTGTAGCTATTTGAAATACGTCTAGTTACGCAGTGGATACGATATCTGTATCTGAAATATACAGTTCTGGTGATATTGCTAATCACTCAGTAGTCTATGACCAATTTTAGCTTTTGTAATACAGATGTGAAATATTTATTTATTTATTTAAACTAAGATACGACCAACTAGGGTCAAACAAATGACAAAATAATTAACACACTGCATAAATATAAACTACAAATAAAATAAAAACAAATTTCAGCACAACAACCTGGGGAGAACCCACAATAAAGTAGGGTACCCCACGACAGCCAAATTGGCAAACTCAGCCGCATATGAGAACTCGCCATCACAAGAAAGAGAGGATTCTCAGCGCGCAGAATTCGTGTCTGAAGTGATAGGGCAGGTGCCCGCCTCACTTCCCGAAAAGATGGAAGACCTTCACCAACAAACATACCTGAAGCCCTACAATTCCAAGAGAACCCATGAATCCACCTTAAAGAATTGTTGTTTAGGACCCGGAAAGCACTCTCACGCTTCAGGGTAAGCCTGTTCGCGAGGGAAACGCAATAAAGTTGCGTACAGTACGCTCTGAAAAGAAAAGATTTTACAGGAGCATCACACCTGCCAAGTCTACGAATTAGTAAATTGGCACGGGCACACAAATACCTGAACAGGGCTGCAACATGCAATTCATCACTCAGTTTCGGATTAAAGGTGATCCCTCTCCTAAGTTCGAACACATCAGCGTAATACAAAATAACAAAACCCTACAGAAAAAATATAAAAAGCTCAAACAAGAGCTCGAACAAGAGCGCCAATGTTTGCGCAGGTCACAGACATCCCAACTCGTTATATAAGCTTTAGTATTCATACTTACCGTGTGCATCTATTTTCTTCAGTTTCTTCTATGTTTGCTTTTTTCTTTCTATCGAGGCTACCCCACTTTTTCCCTTTGGGTAAGCCGCCAAAAATAAATATATATACATATATATGAAGTGACATCTGAATAAACCAAGGACTTACCCTCTATAGAGACCACATGGTCCCGGATCTGCTGTCCCAAGCCTGGATCTGGTATGGACTCTATGAGGTCATATATGGAATATATGGATGGGTGGACGCTCTCAAACCGCTGGATTTCCTGGCGGATCGCCAAAGAAATGTTCCAAAACGGATGGATCTGGGAGACAGACCTTGTTGTCATGTCTGTCTAACAACACCCTAAAAGAAATATCAATACTTAAAGGACCTCTTGCACTATTTACTCTTCAACTTACGGTGTTTTAGAATACTTGAATACTTTAAAACTAGGCTGTGCTTTCAACAAATAACCCACGGTTTTGGCTGTTTTAAGCCTTATCCGAGACCCGTTGACTTGTAGCGAAAGCAGGGAAACAATTTACATAACCGGTTCTTCTGATGGAAAAACTTCTCGCAGACAACTGTCGACAGCGTGATACACATCGAAGGTAGCAAAACAAGGCAAGTGAAAAAGTCAGCTTGGTTTTGTTAGAGGGGTTAGAATGTACCATACGAAATTGCAGTCTCTGGGTTTAGAAATATATAGAGTCATTATGGAAGTAGGTTGCGTTAGTATTATAGGTAAGACAGGTCCTTTAAGACCATGTCTTCTGCATGGACGAGTCCAGGCTTTGTTACAACAACCTAAGTTGGTAGCCGTAAGGAAGTTTGAGTAGGCTAATGTGAAAAAGTGTGAGTGAGATGTCGAAGGGAAGACCAAAAAACAAGATCCATGTGTCACAGGGACCTTGCAAATATCGATGCAAGTCCGAGACTTGTGGTATTTCTATCATGTGATAGAAATCACGGATCTTTCACATGAGAATATCCTCAACTGACTATTCAGGGGAGAGTTCGGCAAGAAAACCTCCTGAGAGCACACATTATACAGAATCCAAAACAAGAGCTAGCAGCTCATATGGCACTTGTAAGGCTGGGTCAGAGGATGAAAGTAGGAATTTTCCAATTCGTTCGTTTGTTCTGATCATTTTTAAGCAAAACTAGAGGTAAGAATGATCATGGGCACTTTGAATCACGAGAATGTATCGGTTGGTACAAAGTATTTTATTTGTGCACTTGGCTGTGAAGATGCGCACTTCTAGGGCGTTAGAAATTCATCTGTAAGCAAAGCCCCTGAGGTAAAAATCCTGAAAAATATATTTTGCTCAAAAGCATTTTTACAATTTAAGGAACTCACTTGTAAGCAAAACCGTTGAGGCAAAAATTATAATGGGACTTTGGGGATCATGAAATATATTTTTTAGTCAAAAGTTATTTTTTTTTCACTTTTCGGTTAAAATGCGCATGTTAAGGGTGTTAGAAATTCATTTTTAAGCAAAAACCCTGTGGCACAAATGATCATGGACCCTCGGCTCGGGGATCATGAAATATATTGTCTGGTTATAAGTATTTTTTTTTCACTTTGCAGTCAAGATGCGTACTTTAAGGGAGCTCGAAGTTCATTTCTAAGCAAACCCTTGAGGCAAAAATGATCAAGGGCTGATGGGGATTAAGGGATGGTCGGTTCTGGCAAGTGACAATTTCTAAGCCAATCTTCAGCTCAGTTTCATCATCCTATCATATCTGGAAGTAGCCTACCTTAACTCGCGATCACCGGAATTCCGCCCCCCCCCCTCCCCCAGTGCTCGAATCCCGTCTGTTTCTATCACTGACGTACCTAGTTCTTGTGCTTGTTCTTCCCACTAAGTTTCTTATCGCTCCACTCTATGCTTGTCACAAGATTTCCACTTCTCCCCCCCCCCCCCTCCTCTAAATTCATCAGATCCGGTCCGGACTTGAAGGGGGGCATCCAGAGGTCTTCCAAATGTCAGGCATAATAAAGATCCGATCACCCATTCGAAAGTTATACATACCTCAAGATTTACGATTCCACCTCCCTCCACTCGCCCCCCCCCACGATGGTCGGATGACTATATCCAAGTTAATCTGGTTAGTTCTCTGCTATGCCTGCCAAGTTTCATCATCCTAGCCCACCTGGAAGTACCTTAAATCTAGATCACCGGAATTCGAGAACCCCGTCCAACTCTCCAACAGTCCCAAATCAGGTCCAGTTCTGTCACTGATGTACCTAGGGCTTGTTCTTCCCACCAAGTTTCATCCTGATCGCTCCACTATAAGCGTGTCACATGTTTTCTGCCCCCCCCCCCCCCCACGGTCATCGCATCCGGTCCGGACCTGAAATGCTATTTCTGAGACAGGGGGCTGTTTCAGATATCAAGTTTCACTGAGACCCGATCACCCGTTCAAAAGTTATACATGCCTCAAGATTCCGGATTCGCCCTCCCTCCACTCCCCCAAGGCGGTCGGATCAGGGAAGTGACAATTTCCAAATTAGTTTGGTCGGGTCCCTGAAACGCCAGCCAAGTTTCGTTGTCCTAGCACCTCTGGAAGTACCCTAATCGAAAACAATGGACAGACCGACTGAAAAGTGATTGGTATATGGCACTTGAGCGAAGCTGCAAGTGCCATAAAAACAGATGCCTGCCAATTGCCGTGGAACTGATAATGGACTATCACATCTGGAAGTAGCCTACCTTAACTCGCGATCACCGGAATTCCGCCCCCCCCCCCCAGTGCTCGAATCCGGTCTGTTTCTATCACTGACGTACCTAGTTCTTGTGCTTGTTCTTCCCACTAAGTTTCTTCCCGATCGCTCCACTCTATGCTTGTCACAAGATTTCCACTTCTCCCCCCCCCCCCTCCTCTAAATTCATCGGATCCGGTCCGGACTTGAAGGGGGGCATCCAGAGGTCTTCCAAATGTCAGGCATCATAAAGATCTGATCACCCATTCGTAAGTTATACATACCTCAAGATTTACGATTCCACCTCCCTCCACTCGCCCCCCCCCCCCACGATGGTCGGATGACTATATCCAAGTTAATCTGGTTAGTTCTCTGCTATGCCTGCCAAGTTTCATCATCCTAGCCCACCTGGAAGTACCTTAACTCTAGATCACCGGAATTCGAGAACCCCGTCCAACTCCCCAACAGTCCCAAATCAGGTCCAGTTCTGTCACTGATGTACCTAGGGCTTGTTCTTCCCACCAAGTTTCGTCCTGATCGCTCCACTATAAGCGTGTCACATGTTTTCTGCCCCCCTTCCCCCACGGTCATCGCATCCGGTCCGGACCTGAAATGCTATTTCTGAGACAGGGGGCTGTTTCAGATATCAAGTTTCACTGAGACCCGATCACCCGTTCAAAAGTTATACATGCCTCAAGATCCCGGATTCGCCCTCCCTCCACTCCCCCAAGGTGGTTGGATCAGGGAAGTGAAATTTCCAAATTAGTTTGGTCGGGTCCCTGAAACGCCACCCAAGTTTCGTTGTCCTAGCACCTCTGGAAGTACCCTAATCGAGAATAATGGACAGACCGACTGAAAAGTGATTGGTATATGGCACTTGAGCGAAGCTGCAAGTGCCATAAAAACAGATGCCTGCCAATTGCCGTGGAACTGTTAATGGACTTGTAATTTCTTTATTAAACATTGTCCGGCAAGGAAGTTGCAAGGCTATAATTTTGAATACAGCCATTTCACTAAAACTTATGGGGGGTGCAATTTTTTGCCCCGATTACAGATTATATCCGCAGATTCTAAACTCAATTACTCTTTGGGGGTAAATTTAAAGTATTTCCGAATACACCATACAGTAAAGTCATTGCCTTGCATTTCGATTTTTGAAACCTATTTATTGGCTAGAAAAAAACTTCATCAAGGAGGTAGATTTTAATTATATAGGGGGACTGTTGCCCCCTACCCCAAATGGCGCCCCTGCTTCAATAGAATAAACATCTGAGAGTTTGTTGTTGCAGAACCTAGAGTTTGCACAATTACACAAAAATGGTTTCAGAATCAAAGAAAGTGCAACAACATCGACTGTAACCCTCACTGACTGTCTGGATAAGTCTAGATGAAGCTTTGTCACATAGAAATTTAGGTAGTGCTCTGATTCTTGCTTAGTGAAGACAAAGTCAAGCCTGCCAACCAAGAGGTGGTCTGGTTGCTGCTAAGTAAGTGTTTCTGATTAAAAAAGTTAGAACATGAAAATGATTAAGTTCAGCTGAAGCAGGGTTACTTATTGCTGTAACTACTGTAATACCAGTCACCAGCAACTAATTGCTATGGCCAGTTGTGGGCCGTAGTGTGATATGTGATTTAGCTCTGTATATATTATTCAGTTTCAAATGTTATAGCTTTGATGTATAAATTGTTGACGTAAAATCAACTAGTCGGCTTACCGCCGTTTCAAGATTTTTAATGAATAAACTAAATTGAATTGAAATTGAATTGACTAAGAGGCAGTAGTAAATATGGGTATAATGCACAGCCAGTACGCCCCAGCGTTTGAGCATGGTTACAAAAAAAAGGTCCTAGATATCCTAGGTATCAATAAATTCTTCTAGGGAAGTTCAGGTCCTTTTTTTGTACCTTAGGTTACATGCAATTATTAAATGATACTATAAGCACATATTACCGATGTCCTTATTAAATGAAGGATTTTTTTCCTGAACACAGTGGTATACTTGAAACATTTTTTCAGCTGTTTTAGACTGAAAACCATTGAAAAAAAATTATGATAAATTCCCAGCAATTCATTTTTCATTACAAAATATTCGGCAAATCGACTGCTGGTAGGGCTTTTTGTGGCTACCCTAACATAAGCATACCTCTACTGTACTCTACAGAGCATAGGCTAACACAAATTTTTAGATTGACATTACTTTTTAACATTTTGCTATAATTTGCTTGCCAAGTTTGCTATTATTCTTGGAAGAAAATATACAATAAATTAAAAAGAAACTATGATTCGCAGTCAGCCAGCAGTCTACGGACAGCCAAGAAGAGGCAGGCCTGACTTAATTACCTATGAAAACTCAGCTTCAGCAAACTGTGGAGACAACACCAGTGAAATTTCGAAAGATTTATTCCAACAATGTTTTCAACGGATACGTCAACTACGATTCTTCATCAGCGATATTTCGGCCCTTCTTGGCAAGGGACCTCGTCAGGCTATAAATGTTTCAAAGTCAGCTTGGGCTCAAAGAATATTTATAATTCGTAAGAGTTACCTTGAACCTTCTTGGTCGTTTCCTTGCACTGGCCACAGCCACTATAGCTATCCTGTAACTCAGAAATCAAAATTCTGTCTAAATTAAATCACAACAAACAATTCCATCTCAAAAACTATTTATCGTCTTTTCTTAAAACATTGATGGGAGTGAAGAATGTGGTCGACGGCGATATCTTTTGAATAAATCGCGACAACGCTTCGCTAGCGGCGGAAAACCCGAGACAGGAGGACACAGAGACAAAAAAGGGAGACGTCATGCCTAAAAAAGGGACCATTTCTAAATTGGACAGGACACCACCACCCACTAAAAGTTATTAAGCGGACTGTGAATTTAGGACCACCCAATTACAACAGGGATTCGGCGAAGTCTGAGATAGGACCACCCATTTTCAAAAGGCAGTGACTCAAATGGGACTTTGGACCACCCTTTTTATGAAATTTTCCTATACATGTGACTACTTATTTTACTCGAAATCGCGACCGCGATCTAGCTGTGCTCTTCCTGGGGCTTTTAAATGTGTGCCGTGGAGACAATCAGGATCCTCGCCAATTCCTGCCAGGATTGTCGATACCATTCTCAGTTCCATAACGAAAACTTGACATTTTTCCATCATTTCACGAAGGGGAAGAAAATTCTGTCGGGAAAAGGGAAATCGTGTATCCGCAGCGTAACACCGCATAGTGTCCGACTCGCATAATGTCTTGCATAGGGTCCTGACCTGTAAATGAACCAATTGAAGATCAAGGATGTTTGACCTCGCCAGCTATCAAGTTCCACCAGAACTGTACCGCTTGTTTGAAAGTAATACATGTCAAAAGATTTCCGCGCCCCCTCCCTCCCCGTAGGCTACTGGCCGGTTCCAGTAAGGAATTACAAACAGGGAATCTAGAGCCTGTTTCTCTCCAACTTTTAATCTTCTTCCGTATCAGGTTCAAGGATATTATGCACAAGTTTCCGCGATATCCTCCTTCGTCTCCCCCCACACCGATGAAAAAACTATCTCGAAATAATACTATGAAGTAGTACGAAAAAGTAGCAAGCAGTACTAACTGATGCTATTACATGCTTCTACTTCAAGGCTACCGTGTTACTGCATACTACTATATGCTACTATTAGCAAGATTGGCTGCTACTGTGGCAAGACAGGATGCTACTGGATACTACTACTTAAAATTGGACCAGTCTGAGGCACATTATATGATAGTATTCTTTGCTATTACATAGTATTCCACGCAACTTGTTCGTACTACTACCATACTACTACGCGGGCTACAAATTTTTCATCGGGCAGTTCCTGGCTCCCGTCCGGATTCGCAACAATGGTACAACTATAAAGCTTCTGTAGGACCTTGATGCCAAGTCCTATCCTAATCCCTCTGTTCGATTACACAGTTGCCGGATCCAGTCCGGAACTAAAACGTAATATCTGAGAACTGTCCGTTTGCCAATTGTCAAGTTCCATCAAGATTAGGCAACCCGTTCTTATGGCAACTTTAGCTTGTCATATTATTCCGGATTCTTCCTCCTGCAACTCCCCTTAGCTGGTCAGGTCAGGTAAATTACAACCACTTTTACGAGATCCTAATAAGCCTGAGAAGCTAAATCGCCCTGTCCCATCTGGAAGTACCCTAACTCGCAAGAAAGATTCCCTACAGCTCTCCCCGCATTATCCAGATCCGGTCCTGTTGTATAAGTGGTACATCTAGGGCGTATGCTTGTCCTTCCCACCAAGTCCCTTTCAGATTCATCGAATCCAAGCGGACCATAAGATGTCCGGTACCGCCCTCCCTCTAACTTCCCCAAAAGTTTCTGGATCAAGTCCAAAACTGAAACAAAGTCTAAACCATCTGGGATGGTCCAAAGGGCTCTCGTCCTTTATCAAGATTCAACTAAATCCGATAACTCTTCAGTTACGCGTGTCACACGAATTGAGATTCCTACTCCATGACCCCCCCCCCCCCTAGATGCTGAAATCCGGGAAGTGACAATGCAATCTGGTAAGGCCCCTAATGACAAGTTTCACCGTCTTGGCCTATCTACAAATACTTCGTTTTTCGCGTGCCAGAGAATTTCCGGCACCCCCTCCAACTTCTCGACAACACTCCGCGACATCTTGTTCGATTCCGCGACAGCATCTCGGACATAGCATATATACGAACTATGTTTCACCAAGGTCAGATAACTCGTACAAGAGAAATGTATGATTTCTCCTCTCTCCACCCCCACAATGATCGGCTCCGAGAAAAGAATTGCAAACAAACTGAAAGCAACCTCTTTGAAGACTACCCCGAAATTAAGTGCCAAAACTCCATCGTACTGTAATAGAGCTAGACAAATATGATTCCAAGATAACTCGCCACACCGACAACTGGGAACCGACAAGTCGCCACACCGAAGACTCGCCAGGCACCGGCAAGTCGCCACACCGATAACTTGCCACAGCGTCATTTCGCCACAGGGACGACTTGTCACAGAGACGACTTGCCACACGATCAACTCGCCACAAAAATAACGTTCTAGGTAAAAAAAAACAAAAAAAAAACAATATTCCAAAATTATGACAGACTTTTAGCTTCATTTGACCCAAGGGAATTTGGTTCCTCTAACTGATTAATCCTTTCAGTTGTTAACCTGCAATAATAAAGCTATGCCGCAGTTAAATATAAACACACAGCGGTCAGGAATTCAGTGTGGTGATAAGATGCCCCGACACCCACTGATCGAGTAGCTGGACATCTTCCACGAACCACAGCGACGTAGAAGGCTGGCGTCTCAGCTTTAACCAGCATAGGATCAAGCTTCCCAAGCCTTGTGCATTGCCTGAAATGTTTCAAGATCGAAGAAAATTTGCCAAAGGCCAACGTGGACCGGACCAGCAGTCAGCAGTGAAGTCGGACGCCAAAACTGACAAACTTGATTAAGTTTGATAAAACAGGGCTGAATAAAGCACAAACAGTAGCATTGGCGTTTTAAACAGTTTTAAACATGTCTAGGCTTAAGAGGAACTGAAAATACCAAAATACCAAACAAACATGGTTAAACATACATCGCAAGAAGGAACGTGTCTATGCTTAGCTTATGCTAGCGCATCTGGCGGCAAAAAACAAGACAATGGGATCCCGAAAACCTAACATTTGATTCAAACAATTGGGTTGTCTTCGCCATTCAGTCGTCCTCAGATTTCTAGACTATTTTTACTGCTAAAATAAAATTTCAAAAATGGATTCATCATGTCTCCTTGCCTCGATACCGAATCTCTAATCGATTTCAGAAACAACTTTGAGCTTCAACCAAATTTCCAACTGCAGCCGAATTCGTGATGAACCATTTGTCCAGCAAGAAAACTAAGTTCAGATATGGATTCAGCGGACCTCCTTACCCCTCAGTGAATATCTTATTAGCTTATAAACATACCATGCTTTTACCGTAAATTCGAAACGCCTCCTCTGTCTCTAAAGATAGGACTAAAGGACCCATCTACGACCTGTACTTTACCACTGAATCCTTATTGAACAACATACTTCCTCGTTTGGACATTATGGTATCAACCCCTTCGACCTTCGATTTACACTAGAGCTCGCCGACGTCCATAGAATGAACAAATGAATGTCGCTATCCACGCATAGAGCTATAATGGCTTGAGAATAAAGGGGTAGGGACTGCCATACCCGAAAACTGGTCGACAAATTGTGTGTCCAGTTTCCTCCGGATTCCGGATGAACCACTTGTCCGGCAAGAAAATAACTTTCATATTCGGATTCAGCATGTCTCCTTACCCCAAAATCAACTATCTCAGTAGCTTTTAAAAAATATTTGTGTTTGCCCCTTAATCTGAAACGCCCTCTCCCACCCCTAGCTATAGGGCTACAGAGCCCATCTACGAACTTGAACTTACCCTTGACCCAAAGGATCCTCACACCAAGTTTCATCAAAAATATCTCATTCCCTTCGAGATTTATCGTGCTCAACATACCGACAGATCGACAACTTTTGCGATGCCATAGGTATCCCTCCACCTACGTTTTGGGATCCCAAAACCTAATCGGGAAGGAATTTTATGACGGGCGTATGAAACTTGTTGTTGTCTACCCAATATTCGGCTTGCTACACAATAACCTTCATTCTTAGCATGACTTTCAGCAAGCTCGGCTGAAGCAAGAGGGGTATGGATACTGTGGCCCAGCATTTCCTTCACTTTGAATTTCCAGGGTAATCGAAGGAGTACCGTAATGAGCGAACTCCTTTAAAGTGTATTTGAAAAAAACAAGCTTTAACATCTAACAGGCATAAAGGCAAACTAATCTGCAAATTCAGCCCGACTATCATTCTTGTAGGAAACGAGGCAAAATGCTTTTTAAGGCCTTCAAGTCTATCCTGCAATGACCATGCTCCAAAGTCGCAAATTTCCCCACAAGGACCTGTCTAACTGTCATATCTTTACGACGCATAGAGGCTAAAATATGAGTGTGGCTAAGTCGTCATTATCTGCCGTGCAATGGTAAAAACCGCGTTTTTCGCTCTCGTGACCAATTTCGAAAGGTGCAGATACGCCCTTTTGGCTGTCCAGGGTCCATGTATGTATGCCTGATGTACTCCCTTAAATATAGAAGTTCAAATAATATAACGAAGAGAATTTTCTAGAATTTTACTTGGGTATAGTAGTTAAACTTCTCAGTGCGTAGAGTCGAGCGTTCCACGGGATAAGGCGGCGCTTTATTTGAGACCGATATGAGGCGGCAAAGTCATTACCGAATTTGTCACGATGACTTAGCCGCCTCAAATTAACCTCAAATAAAGCCTAGCCTTATCGCATCAAACGCTGGACTTTACGCAGTGAAAAACTATACCAAAATCAAACTTTAGAAATTTCTCTTCATTATTTATTTTAGTTTCAAGGGATTAGATATGCAACAGGTCTGTGTATGTATTTTAAGGCCTAAACATAATGCAATTCTCATACCGAATATCACGCAGCGCAGTCTTTGGATTACAATATTTTGACTAGTTGTGTTTGCACTTGGTTCCTGGAGGCTTAATCCCGTCCAGGGAAGAAAAGCAGATCCCGCATTTCAGGTTCTAATTCCGTTAGAAACGTTATGAGGAAAATCAAAGTGAGGGGCTGCCTACTCCACCCAAGCCCAGTCCAAGGAGGCTGTACAGTGGTGCCGACCAAGTGAGTAACCTCGCGAATCAAAGCTTATTATTTAAAGGAAACATTGGCGTTACCGAACTTCAAACTGCTCTCTAGGAGCATGTTCCACCCTTCTAACAATAGTAACTCTTAAAGCGTGTTCCACCCTTCTACAAATAGTAACTATTTGTTACTATTTCCGTTCCAAACTCACGAATAGTTACTACGCTGACCGTTCCAACCTTCTCGAAATAGTAACTAATAGTAACTATTTGCTTACCACGCTCGGGAGAGTAGTAAGCGTAGCAACTACGGATCTCTGTAACGTGATTGGTCGGATTCGCCCGTGGCACGATATTCTGCTGGAAAATAGAAAAATCGTTCCAGCCTTGACGGCAAAAAGCCAAAATTCGTGGCGTCATGCGTAGTAACTACGGTAAATAGGATGGAACACGCTCTTAGTTACTATCTCCGTTCCATACCTCGCAAAAAGTTACCACGTTGACCGTTCCAACCTTCTCGAAATAGTAACTATCCTTCTCGAAATAGTAACTATTTGCTTACCATGCTCGGGAGCGTAGTAAGCGTGGTAACTACGGTTCTCTGTAACGTGATTGGCTGGATTACCCCATGGAGTGTTATCCTGGTGAAAATAGAAAAATGCGTTCCAGCCTTGACGCCAAGAAGACAAAATTCGTGACCTCGTGTAGGGTGGAACACACTCGAAATTTCTTTTAGTTCGCATGCATATGGTGGGTTTACACACTACGTAAAATCCGAGCGTATTTTGAAATCCGAGCGTATTTTACGCACCTTCTGAGATTGAAAACATTTCTAGCAATATGAACGCATTTGAGAAATCGGTCCGTTTTGTATCAGTTTTGTATCCAAATACGTCCGTACTGCTAGAAATCTTTTCAAGCTCAAAACTTGCGTAAAATACGCTCGGATTTTACGCAGTGTGTAAATGGACCATTAGTCACTTATTCGCGTGCTTAGTCACCTAGGGTGGATTCCAATTTCCATACCTTTACATTGTCAGAAGTTTCAATACAGAAACACAAGGATGCGCGGTTCCAACAGACTCTGCGTAACATACAACCCTTGGGATGCTATCTGTTGTGTCTGTACTGCTTGCATTACAAGCATTGCCAGGAAGAGTAAAAAACAGCCCAAAAAGCATCTGGTGACTTTTCTGTTTGTCGTCAGGTTGTCGGAGAATTCAGCCGATGCTTTTTTGGCGTTTTCGGCCCTTCCTGGCAATGCTTGTTATGCACAACATTTCATGCATAACGTTTTCAAACACAACAGATAAATTCCCTAAGTGTTATCTGTTGCGCATTGTCTGTTGAAACAGCGCATCCTTGTGATGTCTGCTATGAAAATTCGGACACTGTAATAATCACACCTGTCGTTATAACATCGTCGCTCCAGCAGCCACCATGAAAGGATATACAGGATTTAACGATGGTGGTGTTAGTAAGACTCCGGACACACCCATGCTAAAACATGTAACCGATAATCTTTTCTTCACCAAACAGCGACAAACGGGACTAATTTTGATCCCGCGGAGGCTTTCAACGGTCCGTTTAGTCTACACATAGAAACGCATTTGACAGTGTAAAACGGATCCGTCAGCTGAATTTTGTTAGAGGTATATTAAGGCCCTTCTTGGTTTTTCCTCAAGTTTGTCTTTCCAACTAGAGCGGCTTTAAGCCTGAAGAGGACCCTTGCCGAGAACGGCCGAAGTATAGCTCTAATAAACTTTCAGCTGACGTATCCGTTTCGCACTGTTAAACATGCCCGATGAAAAATTTGTAGCCTGCGTAGTAGTATGGTAGTAGTACGAAAACGTTGCATGTAATACTATTTAATAGCAAAGAATACTATCATTGAATGTGCCTCAGACTGGTCCAATCTTATGTAGTAGTATCCAGTAGCATACTCTCTTGCCATAGTAGCCTCCGATCTTGCTAATAATATCATATAATAGTATGCATTAACACGGTAGCCTTGAAGTAGAAGCATCTAGTAGCATCGTTAGTACTGCATGCTACTTTTCGTACTACTTCATAGTACTATTTTGAGATAAATTTTTAATCGGGTGATTCGCAGTCAGATTGGGCTGAAGAAATATTTACATAGAAACACCTATTAACACTGTAAAACAACAATTTGCATATTTGAAGTATTCACAAGTCCAAATACATCACTTGGGAAGCACTAATGGACCCACAGAAGCTTAGCACACTGGCAGCTACAACTACGGCAGTTGTGCTGCCAGCACTGGCAATAATCGAGCCCATACATATGGAAAGAAGAAACTGGGCAAGAAAGACCATACTGCTGACAACTGCGATGTCCGTGCCGAGTCCGCGAACTTGAACGTCGGCGTGTCGCTCACCGTCTCCTGAGACGGAAAACTGAAACAGAATATTACTGAATAGTGAACTGAGAAAATGAAAATGATCCTCGGGCGGGATCTGAATGTGCTACCTTCGGCATCAACACCCATTGCGCTAACCAACTGAGCCACTTGTCACTAGCCAACTATGCGTGTGGTCATAACTCGAGAGCCTCTACTCTCGTCAGACAGATACGGGCTATAGCGAAGCCATACCATTCTTTCTCCCTTTTAAAATTCCCTTTTACGGAACGGAAAAAAACGGCTCAACGTATCCCTGACCAGGAATTAATCTTTACAGTCTATTCACCCTTTCCGAAACTTTGCAGCCATTCCGTACCAGCGAAATTGTAATATGAGTCTTCTAAAATATTTTTCTCCATTAGGAAAGACGTAATCCAGACTTTTCAAATTCTGTTTAAGAAAATAAACGACATCTTCTGATGCTGAATATAGAGCATATAACGTGAGGAAGCTGTGGTGCTAGTCAACGGAAAAATCGGAGCGAAAATCAGCCAATCAGTCAATCAGAATATTCCGCAAAATAATTCTATTGGCTAACACCCTCGAGTGTTGTATCGACTTCAATTTGGGTATTATACTAGCTAATACCCGAAACTGGCGCTGGTCTCCATTGCGAACGGCAGAAACTCAGCTAATTCTGGGTCTCATATTACGCTGTAAAAAAAAAACGTTGCAGTATTTGCTACTGGGATTAATCTTGTCTTTGTTGAGATAAGATTATCCTTAGTTCGGATTAATTTTATCCCAATAGAGTAATCCAAGTAGCAAATAGGCTACTGCATCCGTATTCGGAGAAACTTTTTACAGTGTATTCGGAGCGATTTCTGGAACTGGCTGGTACCGAGTATTAGCTAAAACCCGCTGTGAATGGGCCTTATAATATGTTCGCTAAAGTTGCTCCGTATGCGTAAAGTCATTTACGGCAGTAAGCAAGAAGCTCAACTTTGGTTAACTTTTTTCGTGAAGTCCATAAAGAAAATTGAACTGAATATATGAGTATATAAATAGATGATTTATATGTAAGGATATGACTGAACAACTTGAAGAGTTTTTTTTAGAGAATTTTCGTGAAGACAAAGTCAAATTCTCGTCTGAGCGGCGACAAACTTTTACGAACGCCGTCTGAGCTGGTATTCAATATATTAGCGTTATTCTACATATTAGCTCTATTCTAACATACCACTTGATTTGCATGGTAGTGAGCCACCAGTAGGTAGGGCATCGTAAAGAGGGTTGAATACATGACGCCAGCTGCGCAGGAGAAGACAATGACCCCCGCTTTGTGTCTGGTGAGGGCCATGAGAACCATCCCAGCGCTGTAGACGAGTTGTCCCCCCATGTAGACCGGTTTGGCACTGAAAAGAAAGCGGGCATTTAAGTTTGGACAATAGGACACTTGCTCATGAGTACCTTGACAAAATATAGGGGTACTGGAGGATGTGTGAATCTATTTGACGGTGCAAAACGGACAAGTCAGCTACACTTTATTAGAGCTATATTTCGGCCCTTCTTGACAAGGGTCTCAGGCTCAAGTTGGAAATCGAACTTGTGGAAAATCATTAAAAGATTCTTCCTTAAATATCTGATTTTGTGAACTTTTTCTCTGAAAATTGGTTGGAGTTAAAGCTGGTGCTGTGATTTCATTCTGGACATGGCTGCTGTTTTTTGGGATCCCAAAACGTAAGTGGAGTGACATTTAGGGGTGGGGGAGGGGGTTCAAACTAAGGGGCAAACAAAATATTTTGAAATAGCTAATATGATAGTAGATTATGGGGTAAGAAGACATGCTGAGCACGAAGGTGAAAACTATTTTGTCATCGGACTAGTAGTTCGCCCGGAATCCGGCCAAAACCAGAAAGTTTGTAAAAGTTTTATTTGAAGTTGATTAGATGATCGATTTAGGGGTAGGAAGACATGCTGAAGACGATGGTGAAAACCATTTTCTCGACGGACAAGTAGTTCGCCCGGAATCCGGCCGAAACCGGAAAGCTTGTTAAAATTAGAAGTTTTATTTCGAGTTGATTAGATGTTCGATTTAGGGCAAGAAGACAAGTTGAACACTTATGTGAAAACAATTTTCTACCCGGACATGTAGTTCGCCCGGAATCCGACGAAAACCGGAAAGTTGGTTAAAAGTAAAAGTTTAATCTGAAGTTGATTAAATGTTTGATTTATGGGTAAAAAGACATGCCGAACACGATGGTGAAAATCATTTTCTCGCTGGACAAGTAGTTCACCCGGAATCCGGCCAAAACCGGAAAATTTGTTAATAGCAAAAGTTTGATTAGATGATAGATTAAGGGGTAAGAAGAGAGGCTGAGTCGGTTTATGACAATGTTTTTTTACCCGGACATATAATTATTCCGGAATCCGGTTGTAACCGGATTTTTTTTTAAGTCAAACTTGTATTCAAAGTTGATTAGATGTTCTTCATAGGGCTAAGGAGATACTTTTTTTGCTGGACTAGTAGTTCGCTCGGAAATCGGCAGGAAGTTTCGGTCAGAATCGTCCAAATAGATATGGCTTATAGAGGTATATCTGAACTTGGTTTTCTCTGATGATTAGCCGGTCCAAGACTGGATCTGGCGAAGACAAGACTCGATTGTCTGAATCAAATATCAGATTTTTGGGATCCCATTAACACCTTTGGTCTTGTTTCTGTGTGATTGGGTCGTCGAAAGGGTAGAGATGCTTCTGCATTTTGATTTTGGAGTCACCTGTCTCGTCTTCTTCTTTCCAGCTAAGATGGGTACTTGTCGGCGGCATGTATGGGCGATTTGAAGTTCTGTACTTTGGTGATAGATATTCCTTCACCCCATTCCTTCGCAGTCAGCTTGGGCTAAGGGAATATCTATCACCGAAGTGTGAATCTAGAATGTTGCCGGTCGGTTTGACACACTAAGAACACACACAAATCGGTTCTGATGAAATGATAAAAAGAGTTTCCTCGAAAACACGCAACGACAACCAGAGACTCTCCTCAAAGTTGCTAGAGCAATAAGACCAATTCTCCGACTTCAGGTAGTGGCGTCATTTCGGTAGATCTTAGGGAGGGGGCCAAATATCAATTTTGGGCCCCTACCCTAAGCTTGTTACGCAGACACAAAATTTAATGTTTTTTTTTAGGGTGAATTCAAAGTAGTTTTCGAATTTACCTTAAAGTAGAGGCCTTGCCTTGCATTTGCCTTTCAAAACCAAGCAGCGGCCAAAAAATATCTCACATGAGGAAGATTTTGAAATCTAGCCCGTTCAGTCACAAATTATGTTCAGTCACAAATTATGTTCCTGTTTAGCTAAAAATCAAACAAATTGGAATTAGGCTTAGTTTGCCTATCTTTGAAGGGTATGTGGTAAAATAAAGTTTTATCTTGCCTTGCCCCGCCTTACCGGACATGCACATATGTACATAAAAATAAATAGTAATACCCTACAGGATACCACGCTCTTTGCACTACCGATATCTTTGCGCCATCCCTAGTAAACTTGTGTAAATCAGAGGCGTTAGTAGCCAAAATGTGTGTGTGTGTGGGGGGGGGGGGCAAGATATTTACTGGCTGGCTGGCCATTTTTACTGACTTTTTCTGCAGAAAAAACGACAGTTTTCAAGAAAAACAACTGTTTTCAAGAAAAAACGACAGTTTTCAAGAAAGTGGACTGATTTTCAGAAAAGCCGACTACTTCCAAGATCAATACCAAAGGTTTCGATGGAATCGCAAAAATTTCATATTGTAAATCCAGTCACTTTGGTCTCGTAGGTATCCGGTCTTTGCCAGACTCCTTAAAATTTTACTATTCAAATCTAGAAACAGAATATGGCCAATGGCTAATCAAATGAGAAAACCAAGTTCAGACACGGGTTCAGCATGTGTATTTACGCCTTATACCTCATATCTACTTTGACGAAACTGATGTTATATTGGTGATGCAATATAAATGTAAGTTGTTCAGCCTTTAGCCTACCACGCAGAATCAGTCAGGAATGGCAAGTAGTAGGCTAAGGCCTAGCACAAAATACGGCAAGACTAGGGCGCGCAGTTCATATCCGCAATCTTATCCGAGTTCCGACCCAAACCTCTTGAACTAACTAATACCAGTGGTTGGTTGCCAGACCATTGCTAGGCCCTAGACTAGCCTAGCCAAAACACATCAGCCCATAATTCGGCATGTACATGGGGCTTTATTGCAAATCCTAGGCCTATACATTCTCGATAACATAAATACAAAATGGTGACACTTAATTACACGTATTCCAAAGGACTCGTTGCTCACAAAATGGTAATCCGACTCAAAGCGACTGGCTTCGACTCGCTTTGACTGATTTTTCTGCATTACACTGAATGAAATGCCGGAGCTTATTTAACCTCGGTGCGGGGCTCGAGGCGAAATGAAATCAATGCTGTTCTCTCGTGGATGGTGATAATTCCAAATATTTACAAATAATGATTATATTAATTAATAAATAAATAAATGAATACTAAAGGTGTATTCTAAGAATGAAGGGGGAAACTAAAGAAAAGATAAAAACACGGGTTACAGACTATGTCTCTGTAACACTGATCAAAACTTCCTGCCTTACTTCTGCCAAATTTCCGGTGTCGGCAGGATTCCGGGCAATGATCGTCATACGCGATTCAGCATGTTTTCTTACGCCAAAGGTCGAACATCTAATCAACTTCAGATAAAACTTTTACTTTTATCAAATTTTCCGGTTTTGGCCGGATCCAGATACCTGTTCGAAAAGAAAAGGATTTTCATATATGCTTTCTGCATGTCTTTTTATTCCAAATCAAACATCTAATCAACTTCAAATAAAACTTTTATTTTTAACAATTTTTCAGGGTTTGAGCCGGATTCCGGGCGAACTACTTGTCCGGCGAGAAAGTGATTTTCAGATACTTGTTCAGCACGCTTTCTTATGCCTAAATCGACTATCTCATTAGCTGTTAAAAAATATTTTGTTAACCCTTTAATTTCAACAGGTTTAAGTCCGTACATGGCCGCATAGTCCTATATTTAGGTGTGGACTTTAAATTAAGTAGTAAACAAAATATTCGTTCAAGCTAGACAGTCGATTTTGAGGTAATTTAAGATGATATACTGAATCAAAATCTGACTTAGGTTTCTCGCAGAACAAATAGTTCACCCGCAATTTAGCAGAACCATGAAATTCGTGGGAAGTAATATTTTGTCCTAGGTCGGTCAAAACAGGTAGGAAAATATGATGGATCGGCACTTTCTTTCCTGCCCGACCGATATTCGGCTGGAACCAGGCAGAAATCGGAATTACTATAGGGCTTATAATTTCTTCATAAAGTAATTTAAAGTGTGGATAGTGGCGTTTTTCAGCGTTTATGGCATATTCACAGAATTTTTTTTTTAGTATGATCACTATACACAGAGAGGCGTCGGTTTTAAACGAAAACAGCGTATTTTTTGGCACCCTTTTATCGTGAGTGATCACAGAATTCCTGCCAGTATTTTTCATAGCCATCATCAATTCTGTGCGAAAATGTTCCGGTGGTAATCGTCTGTCTCCTGCACTTCAGCAACTACTGGGTTTACACTCACCGGAATTTTTTGACGAGTTTCTCAATGACGTAGGAATAACAGGAACAAGATAGGGAATACATTGCCATTCCCCAGCAACCAAATCTCACTCCCTCTTCGTAGAGCTCTCTTGCTTCAGAGCCCTCAGGCGACTGAAACACAAAATATCATTCGTTAGGTTCATTGCAGTAGATGGGGTCAAAAACACTAGTTGTACCGTGTTCTTCAAAACTGTGCTAACTACATTTTCATTTTTTTGGGCCCAGTTTTGTGCATGCCATCTGATGAAGAAAGTAGGAACTCAGAAAGTTAAAACTAATGTACCTGTTAGATGGTGCTCATGTAGTCATCTAACACTTAGCACAGTTTACAGAATACCAAATCAGCTATGTTCTTTCCAATGGTATAGTTAACTAAGTTTTCAGATTTTGTTCAGTTAGCACAGTTTTGAAGAATACGGTATAGTTGATGTTTTGCTTTTACCGGGATGAACCAGCGCAAAACAACACTAATTCGCCTGATCTGTTTTTACTACATACCCGAAACAGTGCTGATATCTCGGGGGATTTGCTGAAACTACAGCCCGATTGGAAGCGCTGAACTGATATATTGTTTTAAAAATTATTATTAAGAAAAAAAAAAACTGGCAACGATATGTTGTGGAGGTTGATCTCCTGTCTCTTCACTGCTATCGCTAGTGTACAGACAAGAGGGTATCAGGCAAATGGTAGCTTATACAGTATATAAATCTATGAACTCTTCAGGAAATCCTCAAAAAGAGATAGATACTCACCGAAGGATCGCCTCCGAATACGGCCTCTCCTACAAAATCCGTAAAATACAGAGAATAACAAACGAGGGACATCCAGCAGAAGAGATTGGTAAGACAGAGGATCCGCATGCTATTTGGCATATGAATAATTGACAGCATATATTGCTTTAAACTAATGTGGCCCTCCATTGCGATCTCGGGAGCGGGTGGGGCTGCTTGACCGTTTGAGGGAAGCTGAAATAGAAATTCTTATCATTTTCTTTTTCATCAACAAGGGACATCCAGCAGAAGAGATTGGTAAGACAGAGGATCCGCATTCTATTTGGCATATGAATGATTAACAGCATATATTGCTTTAAACTAATGTGGCCCTCCATTGCGATTTCGGGAGCGTGTGGGGCTGCTTGACCGTTTGAGGGAAGCTGAAATAGAAATTCTTATAGATCACAGGGAAAAGCCTATAAAAATGACTATTTTTGTACGTCCGGGGGGGGGGGGGGGGGGGGGGTCAACCACCTAACCCCCCCCCCCTGGATACGGACTTGGTGGCGTATACTGTTTTCGCTCTCCTTTGTCTTTCGTACTCAATTTTGTTTGCACTTATGATGGGTAATGAATCATTATTAATATTAATACCAAAATTATTTTCAGTGTTTTGCATATTTATGGGCTAATATAAACGACCGACCAAAATGTACCACCCTGCAAATATTAAAAATAAGCTTTTACCCAATACGACCTATAAAAAATGTTATGACCCTTCTTCAAAAGTATCAAAATGAATAGAAATAGAATACTGAGTAAGTATAGCTGAGTAAATGAGGAACTTAAAATAGATTTTTTTTTCATCAACAAGGGACATCCAGCAGAAGAGATTGGTAAGACACAGGATCCGCATGCTATTTGGCTAAACTAATGTGGCCCTCCATTGCGATTTCGGGAGCGGGTGGGGCTGCTTGACCGTTTGAGGGAAGCTGAAATAGAAATTCTTATAATTTTTTTTCATCAACGAGGGACATCCAGCAAAAAGGATCCGCATGCTATTTGGCATATGAATGATTAACAGCATATATTGCTTTAAACTACTGTGGCCCTCCATTGCGAATTCGGGAGCGGTTGGGGCTGCTTGACCGGTTGAGCGAAGCTGAAATAGAAATACTGATCATTTTTTTTTGTTTACTTGAATGACAAGCTTCGGGCTTATACGTCTAACCAGTGTTGTCACTTTTTCCGATGGAACCTCTGACTTTTGGCAGGAAAAGACAATGACATTCTGGCACCTAAGAAACTAGGTCCGTTTCACCAACTATCAACGAGAAACCTCGCTCTACCATGGGGCCGACTAAAAAGAGGAACGGCACGGCATTGCGCAGGAGCTAGGCATGAGCAATAAAAAGAGATTAGAAAGGAGTAGAAGTAAACAAGTCAGTGAGAGTTCGCAAGTCCAGAGCCTAAGAGAAGGAACATTTAGAACATTGTTTCCGCCCCTCAATCTGAAGCCTGAAAGGGCCCTTTTAGTTTTCGTGCCTCTTTTTAGTACTCGTGCCTCCTTCATTATGTCGTGACATGCCGTGCCTCTTTTAGTCGACCCCCTTTATCATCTTTCTAATTATACGCCTCAGCTTTTATGCTTCATTTCTGTATTTACTGGTAAGGTAAGGAACCAGTCGCAGAGTTCTTGCTCGCTTTGTCGAAGTATGACAAATAGCAGAATTATGATACCAGTGGCAACACCTCGTCTAACTACCATTTTGTTATAATATTTCAGTTCTTTGCTAGAAGTTCAATGTCACAAGAAATGGCGAGGCCGCCGCTACAAGGCATCCACTCGCTCGAAATACCCATCGTTCATATTACTGTTTCAGTCTAGGTCAATACAGCATTCGTTTCACATCCTTATTTTCACGATTTCTAACTTTCCGAGCGTCTTCCACCCTACTTACCGTAGTTACTACGCAGGACGTCACGAATTCTGGCTTTTGCCGTCAAGGCTGGAACGTATTTATCTATTTTCCGCAAAATATAATGCCACGGGCTAATCCAGCCAATCACATCACAGAGATCCGTAGATACGACGCTTACTCCGCTCCCCGAGCGTGGTAAGCCAGTAGTTACTGTTTCGACAAGGCTGGAACGGTCAGCGTAGTAACTTTTCACGAGGTTGGAAAGAAAAAAGCAACTGACAGTTACTATTGTTAGAAGAGTGGAACACGCTCTCTATGTCAGTTTTCCGGCCCCTAACGGCAAAGGGGTTACCCACTCTCCGGCATCTGCCGTACACCCTTTCCCGGCAGTTTTGGCATATTGGCGGATTTTACGACCGACTGGCGGATTTTTATGGCAATTTCTGCAATTTCTATCCGTCCGTCGGTCTGTCGGTCCGGGTTTTGCTAGTTCGGGCACTTCCACATAAGCTAGGAAGATGAAACTTGGCAGGCATATCAGGGACCCCAAATGATTAAGTTGAAAATAGTCATTTCCCTAATCTGAGCATCGTGGGGGAGTGGCGGGAGGGGGAATCCGGAATCTTGAGGTATTAACTCTTGAACTGGTGATAGGATCTTAATGAAACTTGGTATTTGGAAAGACCTTGTGTCTCATACGATCCACATAAAATCTGGACCGGATCCGGTGACTTCGGGGGGAGTTGGAGACGGGAACCGGAAATCTTGGGAAATGCTTAGGAGTGGACGGATCAGGATGAAACTTGGTGGGAAGAGCAAACACAAGTCTTAGATACATCATTGACATAACCGGGCCGGATTCGAGCTCTATGGGGGGAGTTGGGGTGGGATCCGGATTTCTGATTAAACATGAGCTCGGTACCTCCTGATGCACAAGGACGATGCAACTGAGCTGGCATATCAGGGACTGGAATAAACCGACTTGACAATAGTCGTTTACATGATCCGATCATCGTGGGGGGAGTAGCCGGAGGGGGAATCCTGAATGTTGAGGTATTTATAACTCTTGAACGGGTATCGGATCTTAATGAAACTTGGTATTTGGAAAGACCTCGTGTCTCAGACGATCCACATAAAATTCCGGTGAAATCGGGGGGAGTTGGAGAGGGGAACCGGAAATCTTGGGAACCGCGAGTGGAGGGATCAGGATGAAACTTGGTGGGAAGAGCAAGCACAATTCGTACATGCATCATTGACGTGAACTCAGATACCTTAATTCTAGGTCTAATCCTGGGGGGGGGGGGGGGGGTTGAAGGGGGGATTTTGTGACATTCTCATCTACTTTCTTGTACCACCTACTCGTAACAAGTTCCATATGTGATATGAGCTCGTAGCTCTTGTTTTTTTTTAACTTTTTTGGTTCTACTGACAATCCTTTTGGGTTACAAAGAAACTTTGGCGTACTTTTCAAAGACAGCGGTGTCTTTCTTGAATAACGATCTGGCAATACTGTTTCCCGGTACCGACTGAAACCAGCAGTGTCTGCACCAACACCGGCCATAAATTCTGATTTTAATGTTATAACACGTGGAGCCGGCACCGACCGAACACCTCGGTACCGGGCACTACTGTACACAAAAACTGAGAGTGGGCAACCCTTCACTCATAGCACCACGCTAATTTTTTTATTTTTCTGCGTTTGATTATTTTCGAGGCAGATCACGCTCCCGCTAATCGCTTCCTTGGAGCTTATTGGTTAGAAATACCGTTTATGCATGTTTTTCAGTGTTTCTGATCGAAAGAAGAAGGCCAAGCCAACCCAGGCTGAAAAAAAGCCAGGAGAGGTTTGTAGTCTTTCAGAAACCCAACAGAGATTCCAAGGAGTCATGTTTGTTAGAATATTCGGATAGAAACTGTACCTACATTGTGCTTTAGGTTTGTAACCCCTTCGCTCACCATCTGGTTAATTCCTCAGAAGTAAAAAAATTCTCTTCAACGATGAATTATCAGTGAATAATTCGGCATGCCGTTATTCTTACTAATATTTGCAATGTTTGAGTTAAGCTTCTCGGCAAACGATGCACAGGTTACTCGCTGCGATGCATTGACAGAAGAGTTAACTCGAATGCGGACCTGTTTCAGGACTGAGGCTAGAATACTTTCGGTAAAGCAAAATAGCAGGAAGATGTATCGTGGACGCTGTAAGGATTGAGCACCCCCCGCGTCTGTCATCTCTTCGGTTTATTTTATTCGCTCGTTCCAGGCTATACTGAGAAAACTTTGGGTAAAGCTAAGTAGCAGGAAAATATATGAACATTGTATACCGTCAGCTGATTTTACTCGAGCAATATTTCGGACCTTCTTGGCAAGGGTCGTCTTCAGGCGCAATCCTAGAAAATTTAAAATCGACGGCTTACATGGGCGCTGTAAGGATAAGGAGTATAGCAGACCCTTTAAGGATGTAGGCCCCCCCCCCGTCTCTTACCTGTTGTACCTTCTCGTGAAACTGCGTTTCCACGCTATCATCAGTAAAACCAAGATTAGTGATTCCGTTTCCAGTGTGGTGGGATTCATATCCACCAGTACTTCCGTAATTGGTACCACCCTCATTTAAGTGGTCTTCTTCGCTGCTTAACTTGACATATTCCTCATCATGCTGAAAAGTAAAGTAAAGCTTAAATCCCATGGTTCAAATAAACTGTTGATATCAATATTAACAAACGCAAATGAGCGAATCTAGCACAGAGGTAGGTTCGATTGCCCATACTACAGGAGGGCTTTTGCGAGCTGGAAAGCAAAGTTGGTATCACTTTCCAACGGTTTTCGCGTTGCTTCGGAAAGTTGCCGAAACGTTCCACCTGGTTTTCACGCTTTGGAAACCGAAGCAGCTTTTCCGGAAGTGATTCCAGAAGGCTATTGGAAGTTCAGTGGAAAGTCCAACACTTCTGCGGGAATTTTGATATTGTAGAAAATTGTGTGAAAAACACGGCAAGTGTCATTCAGGCACTTCGCTGGACGCTCACGCCATTTCGCTGGAACATAGGAAAATTGAAGGAATGTCTAGTGAACCATATTAATTCTGAACAAGAGCTACGAGCTCATATGGCACTTGTTACGAGTAGGCACGGCTCGGTTATGTCAATGATATATCTAGTGTTTGCTAGGTGTCTTCCCACCAAGTTTCATCTCGATCCCTCCACTCATAGCGTTTTCCAATATTTCCGGTTCTCCCCTCCAGCTCCCCCCAAAAGTCACCGGATCCGGTCCGGATTTTAAGTGGGTCGTCTGCGGCATGAGGTCTTTCCAAATATCAAGTTTCATCGAGATCCGGTCACCCGTTCAAAAGTTATAAATACCTCAAGATTCCGGATTCCCCCTCCCTCCACTCCCCCAACAGTGCCCGAATCGGCTCGGTCATGTCAATGATGTATCTAGTGTTTGCTAGGTGTCTTCCCACCAAGTTTCATCTCGATCCCTCCACTCATAGCGTTTCCCAAGATTTCCGGTTAACCCCTCCAGCTCCCCCAAAAGTCACCGGATCCGGTCCGGATTTTAAGTGGGTCGTCTGAGGCATGGGGCCTTTCCAAATATCAAGTTCCATCGAGATACGATCACCCGTTCAAAAGTTATAAATACCTCAAGATTCCGGATTCCCCCTCCCTCCACTCCCCCCACAGTGCCCGAATTGGCTCGGTTATGTCAATGATGTATCTTCACACCAAGTTTCATCTCGATCCCTCCACTCACAGCGTTTCCCAAGATTTCCGGTTGCCCCCTCCAGCTCCCCCCAAAAGTCACCGGATCCGGTACGGATTTTAAGTGGGTCGTCTGAGGCATGAGGTCGTTCCAAATATCAAGTTTCATCGAGACCTGGTCACCCGTTAAAAAGTTATAAATACCTCAAGATTCCGGATTCCCCTCCTTCCACTCCCCCGACAGTGCCCGAATCGTCTCGGTCATGTCAATGATGTATCTAGTGTTTACTAGGTGTCTTCCCACCAAGTTTCATCTCGACCCCTCCACTCATAGCGTTTCCCAAGATTTCCGGTTGCCTAATCCAGCTCCCCCCAAAAGTCACCGGATCCGGTCCAGATTTTAAGTGGGTCGTCTGAGGCATGAGGTCTTTCCAAATATCAAGTTCCATCGAGATCCGATCACCCGTTCAAAAGTTATAAATACCTCAAGATTCCGGATTCCCCCTCCCTCCACTCCCCCCCCCCCCCCACAGTACCCGAATCGGCTCGGTTATGTCAATGATGTATCTAGTGTTTGCTAGGTGTCTTCCCACCAAGTTTCATCTCATCCCTCCACTCGTAGCGTTTCCCGAGATTTCCGGTTGCCCCCTCCAGCTCCCCCCAAAAGTCACCGGATCCGGTCCGGATTTTAAGTACGTCGTCTGAGGCATGAGGTCTTTCCAAATATCAAGTTCCATTGAGATCCGATCACCCGTTCAAAAGTTATAAAAACCTCAAGGTTCCGGATTCCCCCTCCCTCCACTCCCCCCACAGTGCCCGAATCGGCTCGGTTATGTCAATGATGTATCTAGTGTTTGCTAGGTGTCTTCCCACCAAGTTTCATCTCGATCCCTCCACTCATAGCGTTTCCCAAGATTTCCGGTTGCTCCCTCCAGCTCCCCCCAAAAGTCACCGGATCCGGTCCGGATTTTAAGTGGGTCGTCTGAGGCATGAGGTCGTTCCAAATATCAAGTTTCATCGAGATCCGATCACCCGTTCAAAAGTTATAAATACCTCAAGATTCCGGATTCCCCCTCCCTCCACTCCCCCCCACAGTACCCGAATCGGCACGGTTATGTCAATGATGTATCTTGTGTTTGCTAGGTGTCTTCCCACCAAGTTTGATCTCGATCCCTCCACTCATAGCGTTTCCCAAGATTTCCGGTTGCCCCCTCCAGCTCCCCCCAAAAGTCACCGGATCCAGTCCGGATTTTAAGTACGTCGTCTGAGGCATGAGGTCTTTCCAAATATCAAGTTCCATCGAGATCCGATCACCCGTTCAAAAGTTATAAATATCTCAAGGTTCCGGATTCCCCCTCCCTCCACTCCCCCCCACAGTGCCCGAATCGGCTCGGTTATGTCAATGATGTATCTAATGATTGCTAGGTGTCTTCCCACCAAGTTTCATCTCAATCCCTCCACTCATAGCGTTTCCCAAGATTTCCGGTTGCCCCCTCCAGCTCCCCCCCAAAAGTCACCGGATCCGGTCCGGATTTTAAGTGGGTCGTCTGAGGCATGAGGTCGTTCCAAATATCAAGTTTCATCGAGATCCAATCACCCGTTCAAAAGTTAAAAATACCTCAAGATTCCGGATTCCCCCTCCCTCCACTCCCCCCACGGTGCTCGGATCGGGGAAGTGACTATTTCCAACTTAATCATTTGGGGTCCCTGATACGCCTGCCAGGTTTTATCGTCCTAGCTTATCTGGAAGTGCCCGAACTAGCAAACCTGGACAGACCGACAGACCGACGGACGGACAGAAATTGCGATCGCTATATGGCACTTGGCCGAAGGGCAAGTACCATAAAAACGGGAATTAAATATTTTCCCGTCGGTTTCAGCTATCCATGGGTTTCCAGCGGGAAAGCGGAAAGCGATTCCCGGAATCACTTTCCCAGTTTTCGCGATGCGTTTCGCTCGCTGGATTATTACCAAAACATAAAATAATTGGCTTTTTAACAAATTTTGATTGAAATGTTCAGCCATTTCGATTCGATTCCCGCTAACCGTATTTGCTAACTAGCAGTCTCTTCCTTGACCAAGCTGGGATTCCAAGGTGTGTTTATTCTGCAGCTAAAATCACACTATGCTGCTGGTTAATGAAACAAATAAAATGCAGTATCAACACCTGCTACACACATTTCGACTGCATTTCAGCTCTGTTTGTGCTTTCAAACCATATTTGATAGTGAAAATTTCGTAAACCACACTGGTTTGATAAATCACAAAAAATCAACGAAGAAACCAACAAAAATGGGGACTGTAAAGGACAACGAATATACTTAAAAATTATATTTAAAAATATACTTCAAGATATAAGTATCTTCGTTGGCCTTTAAAAACCACGTTTACGTTGGTTTCTTTTTTTTTCCGGCGCAAAAAGGATAAGTCAGTTGAATTTTTTTAGAGCTATATCTTGGCACTTCTTGGCAAGGGTCCTCTTCAGGCTCACGCCGGAAAATTAATTGTAGAAAAACAACTAAAGATTCTAGCTTAGCCTTAAATAGCTTTCAAACAGGCGAACACAGAAATAGAAAACGTGAAATTTCACTGATATGGTCATCTATCCGTTTAAGATCTTGTTCATATTTTTTTTTTCTCTTAAATATTTAAAAATTTATGTTTAGCAGCCAAAATGAAGATACTCTGAAGTCAAAATGAAACGCTTACCACAGGTAAGCCGTCCTCAACAGCGCTGTTAAGTACATCTAGCGGTATCTCTTGAAAACTGTACAACGTCGTCATCACACAAACAATGAAAATCACGGTGATGATTGTGAAAACGGCCCGAACATGCCCTCCGAAGATATAACCTAGAAGAAAAGAAGTATTCACAGTCTCAACCAGTGTCAATATGTACATCTAGCGGAAGCTGTGCTAATTGGTCATCATAAAAACAAACAATGAAATAACGGTGACTATAATCAAGAACAAATAAGAGCAAGAACTGCTGTCTCCCTATATCTGTCACACAACCAAGCTGAGACGAGTCGACTCCCGACGCAAACGAGCGGAGGTGGATCTTACCCGGGACATCAAAAGTCGTTACCTCTACAGAGAAGGTGTAACGCAGTAAACCACTGAGGAAGAAAAATCGAATGGAGGCAGCAGTGATAAGCCTGTTCACACTGGGCTGGGCGGGCGCTGAAACAGCGGTTGCCGGCTCATTAATTCAGTCAAGCTTTCGGGGGTTGACAAGAAAATTCCTCAGAATATCAAAATATACAGAAACTGCCATTTGATGCAAAGCAGATTTTACAAATGCGTCAAATTTAGTTAAAAGTACGACAAACTGTATATACATCTTATTGAAAAACCCAAAGGCCGTATACAGGTAACGTAAGATATATGGTAACGTAAATTGTATCTTTTCGGGGTCAATTCAATTAAGGGGTGTCAATATCCAGAACAAGAAGAGATAAATTTCATTCCAGGTATTTGCTCTCATATGAGAATATCAGATGAAAACAGGCAGATTCTTTAAAAAAAAAGGCCGCGTTTCAGGTTTAATAGGACAAATATTCAGTGGAAATGAACAAATATTACGCAGATGGAATAGGCTTAACTAACCAGAAACAATTTTTAATTGAATTTAAAAAAAAACTAGGACTTCTATGTGGGTCCTAGACAAACTAGAACCCATGTGGCAAGGCCTCAGTACGAAAACCAAAGACTTTCTTTAATGGGAAAATACACCGTTGACATCGAATTATTTGTAAGTAGTGAACTAAAAGACAAACGAGATAGACCAAGTTGAGGCGAACTTTCGTCTTTCAATTAACTACTGAATCGAAATCTAACTCAATAAATCGAAATGTATACAATTATACATTTCGGAAAAAAAAGAAGAAAAATCACAAAATATACACTCACCTACTGGTATTATTTTGACTATTCCATGCTTTTCTACCATTTCGGTAATTTCAGTAATCCTCGAAAGCCTTAATCACGTTACTCTTAGTTTACACTCGTCTGACAAAGTTAATACTACAGATGTTGAAACTCAATGGGTCATGACTTCAGTGAGTGTGCTTCAAATCCCGGTTTGCATTGTATGGTTCTCCCGAGAGACATAAAAAGGAATGTCACAAGGGGGATTTCAATCTTCATACGTATGGTCATGGTGTAACAAAAGCAATTATGAATGACCATCGTCAAGTTCGTGTTTTGTTTTTCGCATCACTAATATTCACTAATCCGACGCCAGCGTCTACTCAAACAAAATCAACGCTGTTTCCTTCCCGTGTGAACAGGCCAGAACATCCGCCTCGCTAGTGGCTACGTTGTTTTCTTCGTAAATGACTTCAAGTGTGTAACGGCGGAGAGTCGGAGACCAACGAGTATACACGGGCGACCAAGAAATGGGTCCACCTCCGCTCATTGTTGTCGGAACATTTATAGTCGGTGGATGGACGAGAGACCATTGTTCTTACTCGTTATTTGTTCTTGCTATAATGAAAACGGCGCGAACATGCCCACCAAAAATACAACATGGACAAACAACAAAACGGCTAACACTCGCAATGCCCACGATGACTATACCTACGACACAACATGCCATGACTCATAATGCCCACGGTTCAAAATTACCATGATCCAAAATGTCTACGACTCAAAATGACCAAGGCTCAAAATACCCACGGTTCAGAATGCCCACGATTGAATTACTTGTCTTCAAAGTATGGAGAAGCATGACCTCTTTCTGTTATTCGGGAAAGACGAGAGCGCTTTAAGCGCAGCCTTATTGCAGCTCAGCAGATACTCAGTGTAAATTCTGTCATTATTTGTGGTTTTCTTTTTAAGTTTCGTGTGTTCTTTCCATAATTTCTGTTGACAGTAATGTTTTTTTCTTTCATTTCTTTCTTTCTTGTTTTTTTCTTCTTCCTCATTTAATTATTCCGTCTTCTTGTACGTTTGTACATTATGATGGGCAATAAATCTATTATTATCATTATTATTACTATTATTGAATTATTTGAGGTGTTCAGTCCGTAGTAAACTGGAATTAGGGTAACGGAAAGAGTAGACCGAATATCAAAATGGCGATAATCGTGTCTTGAACTAGTGTAATTTAAATTAGAATACTATACTACAAAGGCTACTCTTCCGAATTTTCAAAGAAAAACTGAATCCTAAACAGCAATCTTAAAACTATAAATTTTTAATTAAGGAATAAATTTTATAATTTATTGACTGAAGAATTTGCATCACTTAGTTTCACTTTCTGTGTTGGAACAATTTTATATGACATTTCTTCTGTACTTTAAGGAAAAGATTCTGAACTGATCAGTAAACAATAAAATTACACCTTTGAACACCTTAGTAATCCTGTCGCTTATAATCTAGTTGCCCGTTGTCCCATGATCTTTTTAGCCTACCATGTCGACCATCTGGGCCGTCGGCATTTTGAACCAGGACAATTTTAGCTTCCCCTGTGGGCATTTTGATCTCCAGGCATTTTGAGCTATCGGCATTTTTGACAATTTCGATTTCGTGGTCTTCGACCTCACTTTCGGGTTTCATTTTTAGCCGTGGGCACTTTGATCGTGGGCATTCTGATCGTGGGCATTTTGAACCGTGGGCATTGATCGTGTGGATTCTGAGCATGGGCATTGTGAGAGGGGGCAATGAGATCCTGGTGATTTTGGGAACCACCCACAAAAACACCTGATAGCGCAAACTACAATATTTCACAGTTTCATTTTGCGTCTAAAAGTAGTCTTCGGGCCATCAGGAGTGGTTCGCGTGACGTGTGGAGGTCACTCGCCACCACTCTCAGTGGTAAATTTTAAGCTTGTCACAAAGATTATCGCATGTTCTGAGCTTACCAGGACCACACAAGGGCGATTCGAGTGTCTGATCTAATCACAAATCACGACTTCATCAAGAATGGCTACCAAAAAGTGCTAAATCTAAATTTCACCAGATTATGTTCATATCTTAGAATAAAAATAAAATAAAAAATAGGGTGTCAAACAGGCTAAGCAGCTTTAGTTTAATAGTGCAAAACGGATACGTTAGCTGAATTCTATTAGAGCTATATTTCGGTCCTTCTTGGCAAGAGTCCTCTTCAGGCTCAAAGACGATCAAGTTGGAAAAACGAACTTGTGGAAACACAAACTAAAGATTTAGCTTAGCGTGAAATATTTGACTTCGTGAATTCCGCTTGGCCACTCCTCGGCGCCGGCGGGCACAGGCAGGCACCGGCTTTTTGAACATGTTTAAAACATCATCTTTCATCATCTTAACCCTTTCAAACCTGAATTGTTTCCTTCGTGATAAAATTATGATTTTGCCATTTTTCACGAGGATTATGGCCCAGAAATGCCTGAAACTTGTCTCAGTCAGTTTCGGTCACTCCTTCTTAGAAAATCAGAGGTCTGTCAAATGGCGGGTCTGGGTAGTAAAGGTAGAAATGTCGCTTCGGCCATTTGACACACTGCGGACCGACAGCACCAATATACGCCAGTTCGATCATTGTACTCATCATTACAAAATTTAAAAAAATACAAAACAAATACAACACTAAAGACGGTGAAATCTATTGAAGCAGTTTCGGTCCTTGTCGATAGTGGTGTGTGAAACGGCAAAGTAGTAACGTAGCTGTAAAAAAATATACTGAGAAAAGCATGTTTGCCCACTTTTCCCTAGAGTCACAGCCAGGGGCGTCCCGATACCTTCCTGATGAGGGGGGGGGGGGGTGCAGCTTCGAAATTTTACCGAAATTTTTTGAAGTTTTACCGGAATTTTTTCAGGTTTTACCGGAAAGTCTTCTAATGACCACCTCTGTAGAAACTCTAGAATTGTTGAAACTCTACTGTTGTATTCTGACTTCTATTATGTGTTACAAACAACACAAAACAGGCTCAGTAAAGCTTTACTGAAAAGGCAGCTTATTTTTGGGATCCCAAAACGTAAGTAGAGGGATACCTACGACATCGCAAAAGTTGTCCGTCTGTCCGTCCGTCTGTCAGCACGATAACTCTCGAAGGGAATGAAATATTTGGATGAAACTTGCTGTGAGGATTCTTTGGGTTACTGGTAAGGTCAACTTCGTATATAGGCTCTGTAGCCCTATGTTTAGGGGTAGGGGAGGGGGTTTCAAATTAAGGGGCAAATTTTTTTTTTTTAACGCTATTGTTGATTTAGGGGTAAGAAGACATGATGAATCCGAATATGAAAGTTATTTTCTTGCCGGACAAGTAGTTCAACCGGAATCCGGCAAAAACCGGACACAAAATTTGTCGACCAATTTTCGGTAGCAGTCCCTACCCCTTTATTCTCAAACCTGTATAGCTCTGCGCGTTGGATGACGAAATTCATTTAATTATTCTATGGACGTCGGAGAGATCTAGTGTAATCGAAGGGGTCGATATATAATGTTCGAACGAGGAAATATGTTGTTCAATGAGGATTTACTGGTAAAGCATAGCTCAAGTTCGTAGATGGTCCTTCAGTCCTATCTTTAGAGGCAGAGGAGAGAATCGAATTTACGGTAAAAACATGTATGTTTTATAAGCTAATAAGTTATTCATTGGGGGTATGGAGGTCCGCTGAATCCATATTTAAACTTATTTTTGTTGCTGGATAAATGGTTCATCACGAATTCGACTGAAGCTGGTAATTTGGTTGAAGCTCAAAGTTTTTCTGAAATCGATTAGACATTCGGTATCGGGGCAAGGAGACACGCTGAATCCATTCTGAACTTTATTTTAACAGTAAAAACATTCAAGGAATCTGACGAAGACGGAACGGCGAAGACATGACCCAATTGTTGAATAAAATGTTAAATTTTCGGGACACCATCGAAACCATTGGTCTTGTTCATTTTGATGTTTGAATACTGAAATATTTTGAACACATCTGAGGTATTTTTCAGTTTTCGTAATAATGTTCAGAGCGTGCGCTGCTTGCATGGCAAACCAAAATTCATCCAGACGCGGAGAATTTGAATTTAAACCGCCTGCCTTTCCAGGGCTGAAGATGTGACGTCGGAGAAGTTATCCCTGTAGAAAAGTAGGAAAATGATTACAAATATTCCTTCAGCCCAAGCTGACTGGAATCATATTTGATAGTGCTCAGGTTGGAAAAACGAACTTATGGGAAAACAAAACTTGTGGGAAAACGAACTTGTTGGTTTTCCCACAATTTATTTTTCCAACTTGAGCGGGAAGAAATATAGCTCTAATAAAATTTAGCTGATGGATCCGTTTTGCACTATGAAATAAGAATATGATTTTAGGACATATCTTGCAATGAATCTGATATTTTATTTTATTTTTCGGCAATGGATTTCATTGCTAGTTGGTGAATGTTTCAAGCGTAGTGGGACAAGCACATAGAGGTATGACAAATCGGAAAGTAAGTTCACTCTACGAAATCGACTATCCCTGGATAACGGAGAAACGAAGTACCGCATTTTTATCGGGTTTTCAGGAACATTTAAGTGAATAACGTCCAGTAATATATCACTGTTACTGGACGTGCTGGACCTTAGGCCTATTCGGTTAAACTTTAAGATTGTCAGTTAACTAGATTGGTTTCAAATGCGATTAGTAACAGATGCAGGTCAGCCCATGTTGAACGCGAAATGACCTTAACCAACACTCATCTTGCTAAAACGTCTTTCCCCTTTTGCAGGTAACAGGGGTTGTCTTGGCCAGCTTGAAAGCTTTCCATAATTAAGAAGACAATCGATTCTTTCAATTCACGAAAAATTTCGAATATTTTCTTTTTGTTTGTTTCGAGGCTCTTCTGGCGACTTCTGAGATCATGTTGGAACAAGGCTAACTCGTCTTTGAACTCTTCTCGGCTTATCACCGGTGAGGATTCGAGAAAGCTGTCGAAACTGGAGTAGATGGTACCGTGAAACTATTCCTGGAATAGTATTTGTAGTTGGAAATGATGGATTCCAGTAGGTTGACCCGAATCACCCAAGAATGTTCCGGTACGCTATCTTGTCTGTCTGCAAGAACCACTCTGGTAAGTTGAGTGCTGAGGTCATCCTGGTAAGCTGTGAGTCTGTACTTATCCGGTAAGCAACAAAATTCCGGTAGGTTCCCTGAGCCAAATTCTTGTTGATTCCGCGGAGCAAAGTCCAATAGATTCCCTGATCCAGCCTCTAGCAAATAGACAAGTTCTGGTAGATTCCTTGAGAAAGACTTCGGTAGATTCCTTGAGAACGACTTCGGTAGATTCCCTGAGCAAATGAGCAAAATCACGGTAGATTCCCTGAGCAAAATTCCGCTAGATTCTCTGAGCAGAACTCTGCTAGATTCCATGAGCAAAATTCCGTCAGATTCCAAAATTCTGGTAGATTCCGTGGGACAAAGTCCGGTAGATCCCCTGATCCAGCCTTCAGTAAATTCCCTAAGACAAGTTCCGATAGATTCCTTGAGCAAGATTTTGTTAGATGCCCTGAGCAAAATTCCGGCAGGTTCCCGAGCAACTTCCGCTAGATTCCCTGAGAAAAATTCCGGTAGATTCAAAATTCTAGTAGATTCCTTAGGGCAAAGTCCTGTAGATCCCCTGATCCAGCCTCCAGTAATCCCTTGAGACAAGTTCCGGTAGATTCCTTGATCAAGATTTCGGTAGATGCCCTGAGCAAAAATTCCGGTAGGCTGGCTCCCTGTGCAATAATTCGGTAGACTCCATAAAAATCCTCAATCTTGCAGTATATGCTACTGGGATTAACCTTGTCTTTACTGACGTATAATTATCCCTAATTCGGATTAATTTTATCCTAATAGAGATAAAAATTAATCCCATTAGCAAATACTGCATCCTTATTCGGAGAAACTTTTTACAGTGAAGTTCAGGTGAATTCGACAAATTTGTACTGGTGCGGCGAGCACCAGTCGGCACCGATGGGCACCGGGCACCTGCTGTGCACCCAAAAACTGAATGGGCATCCCCTCGAGCGTTGCTTGAGTTAAATAGGTTGCTGTGATTTTATTTTGGACACGGCTGCTGTTTTTGCTACTCGATTGGGTCGTTGATGTGGTAGAGATTTTTCTGCATTTGGATTGCCTTTGGTATTATACAAAGCAAGAGAAAAGGTTTTCGCCTCTAGGTATTGTTGTAGAGAAGAGCTTGGGGTCTGAATTTCCTTTCGCTGATGATGCCATTCCATGTTTCTCGTAGTGAGTATTCGCCTGTGTCTCTGTTGATCCATGAAGGGTTTTACATAATTTAATAATACGCAGAGTGGTTACTGCTCCTACTCTCAGACACAACCTTACCTCTAAAAAAAAATAAAAAAAAATAACCAATTACCTTCCAGCACCTCACCCCGGAGTTTTTATTTATTTATTTTATTCTTGAGCTTTTTACTTATTCCACAGCTTCTGTTATAGTTTGTTAGTGACGTCTGACAAGGAGGATCCTTACTAATTGGTGGTTACCAGTTCGAATTATAGCTCTAATGGAATTCAGCTGACGTATCCGTTTTGCACTATCAAAATATAACCCGCAGTCAGCTTGGACTGAAGGAATATTTAACACAGACATGTGGTTAACAAGTGCGATTCAAGGTCCAAATTAATTTGTGGAAAAGAGCTTACCTACAATGGTGAGATCCCAGTTCACTCCTCCCATGGCATATCCTAAAGATCCTCCGAGGCCTGCCATAATCGTAAAAGTACTCAGACCGTAGGCATGGTCCTCTAAAAAAGTTAGAATTATCTGTTTGCGAATATTATTCAAGTACACTGTCAGAAGTTTCACAAGAGATAACACAAGGATGCGCGGTTTCAACAGATAATGCGTAACAGATAACACTTCGGATGTTATCTGTTGCGTTTCAAAGTGTTATTCATAATAAGCGTTACCATAAGGAACAAGACCAAAGGTTCCGATTGGATAACACAAATTCAATATTTGATCCAGACAATTGGGTCTTGTCTTCGCCAGACTCCTTGAACATTTTTTATTCAGAAAGGCCAAATAGCTAATCATCTGAGAAATCCAAGTTCAGATATGGATTCAGCATGCGTGTTTACCCCTACAAGTCATATCTGTTTTGACGAAAACTTCCTCCACTTCTGCCAATTTCCCGGTTTCAGCCGAATTCCGGAACTACTTGTCCGGCGAAAAAAGAAAGCTGAAAAACGATCTGAGCGTATCTTCTTTCCCCAATATTGAACATCTAATCGACTTCAAATAAAAATTTAACTTATAACAAATTTTCGGGCTCCAGCCTGATTCCGGTCAAACTATATTTCCGGATAAATAATTATTTTCATACAGGGATTCAGCATCTCTTCTCACCCCTAAATCGGATATCTAATCAACTACAAATAAACTTTAACTTTTTCCGGTTTTGGTCGGATTCCGGGCGAACTACTTGCCCGGGTAGACATTTTTTTCACAAAAGTCTTCAGCATGTCTTTTTACCCCTAAATCGAACATCTAATCAACTCCAAATAAAAATTTTACTTTTAACAAACTTTCCGATTTTGGCCGGATTCCAGACGAAATTACTTGTCCGGCGAGAAAATGGTTTTCACCATCAAGTTCAGCATGTTCTCCCACCCTTAAATCGAACATCTAATCAACTTGAAATAGAACTTTTACTTTTAACAGACTTTCCGGTTTTGGCCGGATTCCGGGCTAACTACTTGTCCGATGACAAAATGAATTTCACCATCGTGTTCAGCATGTCTTCTTACCCCATATTCGACTATCACATTATCTGTTTAAAAATATTTCTTTTGTCCCTTAATTTAAACCCCCTCCCCCACCCTTAAATATAGGGCTAAAGAGCCCATCTACGAACTCGATCTTACTCTTGACCCAAAGAATCCTCACACCAAGTTTCATCGAAATATCTCATTCTCTTCTAGAGTTATAGTGCGGACAGACGCACGGATGGGCGGACAGACGGACAACTTTTGCGATATCATAGGTTTCCCGCCACTTACGTTTTGGGATCCCAAAAACCGAGAAACCGCCAAAAATTATCTGCTGAGTTTTCCGACATCACGATAAGGAATCAAGTCAGTAGATGCTTTTTTGGCTCTTCTTAACAAAGTTTCTTATGCATAACGTTTCATACATAACGCTTTCAAACACAACATATAACATCCGAAGTGTTATCTGTTACGCATTGTATGTTGAAACCGCGCATCTTCGTGTTATCTCTTATGAAACTTCTGACAGTGTTGCCAAAGGTCCTCGTCTGTGGAACGTCTCGAAACTTCCCCCCAAATGGTTCAAAACAAAAACGTCCAAATCTAAAAGCATCCCTAAAAATGAACGTGCACGGCTGAAACGAAATTCATTGACTTGTGTACGGGATGTACCACTAGGACGTTTCCTGTTGCGGAGATTTCTCAGGGTTAAAAGACCCATTGTACGCTGTGGACGTTTATGTTTGGGGATGTTTTTCAGACGGAGACGTTTACAAGTCTTCAAAAGCATACAATTCTCCTATCATTTTTTCAGGGGACACGTTGGTCAGAAGGATGGATCCCTTCTGAGTTCAACAGTAGCAAACACAACTGATCCTGTTGCAAACATGACATGCTCTGTTCCTACACCTGCAAGTGCCACATGAGCCTCCAGCTCTTGTTTGCTTGTCAGCTTCTTTCATATTTCTTGTTGTGTTGGTAATGGAAAAGTTAGATTTGTGCCAAGCTACAATATTAAGGAAAAGGATATGTCGGTAGAGGGGTTGGCCCGCTCCAAATCTGTAAAAATAACTTTTGGTGCTTCACTGGCGACATAACACTCCATTTACCTTCCTCCCGAACACAAATTCTATCTACGGCCACGTCAACTGACCCCATTGACAAAATCTTCGTCAAATTCGTCCTAAGTATTTACAAAAGTTCCATCTAGCTATCCAACAGAATGAGACTAAAAAGTTTTTACACTTGGATGTCCGTGGAGTTTCTGTTTACTTACTTTTAATTTAAATTCATTTATTTTTAACAACTACAGCCACATTAAATTTAATTAATCTCCCCTCTTTTACTACTATACTGGACACGTTCAGGAAAAAACTAATTAAGTCGGAAAACGGTCCAGTACGGTTGAAACTCCAAACATAGCACCGGGTGTACACAATCAAATCTAATGCGACTAAGTTTTTTTTTGTTTTCTTCTTCTGGAATACGGGATCCCAAACTGCATAATTTTCTAATTTCTCCACTGTCGAAGCTCTACTACCAAGGAGGAAAATATTATCAGAGCGAAAACTAGAGAATGAAATTTGTTTTTGGCCGAAGTGGAACCGGAAACAAACTGTGAAGGGAATCCATCAAGTGTGTAATCTTGTATGTGCTTCACGGTTAGCTGAATAGCGACGACGCTTAAAGTAGAGATGAAAGCCTATACCGCTTACCGCTTTATTTCTGGCGTCATTGTCAACCATCTTAGTCTCCATCTTTTTATCCGTGCCGTGGCATGGCGAGTCCGTTCAGTTTCCCCAGCCAGCTTCTAGCCTGCTCTATACCCTTGCTTCGACTCCCTAATGAACTGCCTAGGAGAATTAGGATACTAGCCGGTACTAGCCGGATTCCGTCCCAGTTCGTTCCGGCAAGATTCAAGTACATGGCAAGAACCAAAAGCCTCCAACGATAGCCCACCAGGCAGCCATGTCTATTTGTAAACTTTCGGTTTTGGTCAGATTTCAGCCGAACTTCACCGGAGGCATGAGTTAATAGCATATCCTGAATCTTCATGTTCTTTAGCTTCATCAACCTTCCATCCTCTGGATACCGTGTTAAACAAGAGCTACGAGCTCATATGGCACTTGTACGAGTAGGATGTACAAGAAAGTAGATGAGAACGTCACAAAATACACCCGCCATCCAAAAATGCGGTTCGGAAATAGAAATAGGATATTTAGTTTCACTCATTTCTGAGCTGTTCCGGCATCGTCTAGATTGTCTGTAGCAAATGCACATGACTGTTCAAACTTTCATCCCAATAAATCCATTTGTTTGATCCCTAGACGTGCTACAGGATTTCCGGTACTCACTGTATCTCCATCTACCGTGGCCGAATCTGGTTCGGAATAAAAAAAAATCGACCACCTAAAGCATCTTCTTTTATACCGTCTATCAAGTTTCACTCGAATCTGAGCATTTCTGGAAAGTTTTTGTGCATGTCAAAAGTCCCCCCAACCCCAATTCCCCTAATCGTGGTCGCATATGGTTCGAACGCATGTTTTACATGTCGAGGCCATCGATTCGTATCACCCATGAAGTTTCACTCGAATCAGACCACTCGTTCGCAATTTATAGAAGTCAATTTCCATATTTCTCTTCTCTTGCTCCCCAAAAAATGCTCGGATCTAGGAACGGAAGTTTCCGGGGGTATGTTGTGTCAGGTTCTTAAGTCAAGATAATTCGGTTCGCTACTATGCCTGCAAAGTTTCGTTGTCGTTTTACATCTGGAACTATTCTAACTCACGACTACCGGAATTCCAGGAAACCCCCTCCAACTCCCCCCACAGAGCCCCGAAACCATCTGGCTCCGTCAATTTCATCTAGGCCTAATGCTTGTTCCATCCCTTAAGTTTCGTCCCAATCCCTCTGCTTTTAGAGTTTCTTGAGTTTTCCACCCCCACCCCCCATCCCCATAGGTATCGGACCCGTGTCCGAGGCGATAGCTCACCAGACAAGTTTCATTCAAATCTGATCACCCGTTCAAAAGTTATGCACGCCACTAGATTCCGGACTTCCCATCCACCCACTCCCCCCACGATGGTCGGGTCGGGGAAACGGCTGTTCTCAAGTCAATCTGTTCGGATCCCTGACATACCAGCCAAGTTTCATCGCCCTAGGACATCAGGAAGTATGCCGAACTCACGGGATCGCTAGAAATCCGGACCCCCACCCCAACTCCCCCACAGTGCCCTGATCCGGTCCGGTTATGTCAATGACGTGTCTAGGACCTGTGCTTATTTTTCCCACCAAGTTTCATCCCGATCCCTCCACTTTAAGCGTTTCTCAAAATTTCCGGTTCCCTCCTCCAACTCCCCCCAGTGTCATCGGATCCGGCCCGGATTTAAAGTGAGATGTCTGAACACGAGGTCATCCTAAATATCAATTTTCATCAAGATCCGATCACCCGTTCGCAAGCTAAAAATACCTCAAATTTTGGCTTCACCCTCCCTCCACTCCCCCCCCCAGATGGTCGAATCGGGGAATTGACGATTTACTATTTAATTTGGTCGGGTCCCAGACACACCTGTAAATTTCCAGTGTCCCAGCACATCAGGAAGCACGGAACTCGCGGGATCACTACAAGTTTGGACTTCTCCCCCCCCCCAACTCCCCCAAAGTGAGCGGATCCGTTCCGGTTATATCAGTCACGTATCTAGGACTTTTGCTTGTACTTTCCACCAAGTTTCATCCGGATCCCTCCACTCTAAGTGTTTTCCAAGATTTCCGGTTTCCCCCTCCAACTCCCCCCAGTGTCACCGGATCCGGTATGGATTTAAAATGGAGGGTCTGAGACACGAAGTCCTTCCATATATCAAGTTTCATTAAGATCCGATCACCCGTTCGTAAGCTAAAAATATCTCATTTTTCCTATTTTTCCGGATTCCCCCTCCCTCCACTCCCCTCCAGATGGTCGGATCGAGGAAGCGACAATTTCTAATTTAATCTGGTCCAGTTCCTGATATGCCTGCCAAGTTTCATCGTCCTAGCTTATCTGGAAGTGCCCGAACTAGCAAAACCGGGACCGACAGACCGACTGACGGACAGAAATTACAATCGCTATATGGCACTTGAGTAAGCTCAAGTGCCATAAAAATATCCCCCTTCTAACACGACCTGACTCAACACACCAACCCTCTAGTTAGTTGCCGCGGTCGATTTGGTTAACTTTTAGGTTCACAATTTTTGTTTTTACTGGATTCCGGCCAAATTTATCCGATCCGAAAGCTAACAGCACAACAAAGTTCAAAACATTTTTTTATACTTACATCAACTCAAGAAATTCACCATTTTGTTTTACCCTTACACCGACTAACTAATCATGTTCATCTGCCAATTATGTCCATTGGTGAATTTCTGGTTCTGACCAGATTTCGGCATAATATCATCCGGATCAACAGCTAATAACGCTTTATGATTCATCATGTCTTTTTACCCTACACCAACCTTTCAATCAATTTAAACGGACACATTTTTAACTTGCCAGCACCTCCTTTTATACAAGGGACTTCAAACTTTCCAAACTTCCAGCGTGGGGACCTTGCAGACAGTCAAGGTCTCAAGTGGCAGAACCGAAGGTCAGTTAAATTCAATTCGAATAATTTGTTATTAATACGCTTAACACAACCCTAAAAAAACAGTCAATCTCAATAAGCCTGAATGGCCTGTGCAGAGTGCTTTTTTTCACCTTACATAAATAAACTCATGAGCAACCGTCTCCCGTCCCATCATCCGACCGCGGCTTCATTAACAAACCCTCATTTCCACCTAAATTTCAAAGTGCGAAATATATGGAATTAATCTTACCCGGTAGACATACATCCAACAGATAGGCTCTCGACGGACTCTGACAAGCATCAGCGTCAAAATCCAACAACACCGTCCCCAGCACCGTAAAGAAAATTCCCCAGGCATGCGATCCAGTTTCCGCCGGATCCGACACAGTTTCGTCCGGTGGCACGTTATCCGGGATTCCTGTTATGTTGGTAAGTAATTCGCTGAACAGTGTTGTGAATCCGGACGATTCAGTCGTTTCATCAAGAGAGGTTAACGGAAGGGGGTAGGTGTCACCAAAGGCTTTACCAAGAAGTTTACCGTTCGGTACGAGCAGTAGACCTAGAAAGAAAAAAACAAATCCGGCTGAGTTTCATTGGCAAAACACCTCTCACAGCATACTTTCCAGTTCCAGTAAACTGAGTTCCACAAAAAACAGCACCATTTTATAAAATTTAGTAGCCTGCTTCAAAACTATTTAATCTTTTTACTATTCCGTTTATTCAGACCAAAGTTTCTGTCATCCTTGGTTGCGTTTTGCAGATACCATGGTATCTGATACCACGGTCTAAAGTCGTTTTCGCAGTTACCGTGGTATCTGATACCACGGTCGAAAGGCATTTTTACAGTTATCGTCGTATCTGATATCCAGATACCACGTTCCGACCGTGGTAACTGATCCTGGTATCTGAACAATATCATCTCATATCATTACCAACAATAGAGCCTAGGATTTTGTCAACTTGGTGGAAAAGAAGTTTGAAACTTAGTGATGTGACTGGATATCAATTTTTCTTTTAGGATGACTTCGAAAAGCGCAATTTCGGCAATTGTCGATTTTGTAGAGCAACCGTAGTACCTGATACCACGATAACTGCAAAAACAACTAATTGCAGATCCAGTTACCGTGGTAACCCGATGACAAATTTATCTCAAAATAGTACTATGAAATTGTACGAAAAAGTAGCATGCAGTACTAGCGATGCTACTACATGCTTCTACTTCAAGGCTACCGTGTTACTGCATACTAGTATATACTACTATTAGCAAGACCGGATGCTACAATGGCAAGACAGGATACTATTGCATAAGATTGGACCAGTCTGAGGCACATTAAATGATAGTATTCTTTGCTATTTCATAGCATTACATGCAACTTTTCCGTACTGCTACCATACTACTACGCAGGCCACACATTTTTCATCGGGAAGAGATACCAATCCGTATCTGCAAAAATGCAACTCTTGACTTTCTCCCGTTCAGCCGTTGAAGTTCAAATTCTTGTCCTGTCGGCACATCAGTCCATATTCTGAACGTCAAGCACAAGATGAAAAAAATTAAAAAATCCCTTAGCAGGGTCAAATTAATTCAGTGTGTTTCAATCCGAGGTATAAAAGATAAGCAGGATTTTCAGTTTAGCTTAAGGCTGAAAAGAACCTCTCACAGCGCCATTTTACAATACATAGTAGTACTTCAAAAATGTTTTCACTCAAGTTCAAGTTTTTATTTTTCAACATTCGCAAATAAATAAATAAAAAACAACACTTTCGCGCTGGAGAAAAAAAACCTATGAGGGTTTGCATTCGCGCGAAATTCCAAATAACTACTTACCTATACAAAAAAAAAAAAAAAAAAAAAAAAAAATCCAATCTCTCTCACTCATCAATACTCAACTCCCCCTCCCCCCATTCTTCCCTCCCAACCTCACCTTACCCCCTTGCCTCCCTAGCCCACCCTTCCTCCCCTAACCACCCTGCCACCCATGATAAAATTCAACATTTATGCCCCAGAAAATACTTCTTACTTCTTCGTTTATTCAGACCAAAGTCCTTGACTTTCTTAGATCCACAAAGGCCAGAATCAGCCCTATTTCCAGCTTATCCGCAGTCTCACTCTCACTCTTCCCATGTTTTCGAGTGTAAAAATCCCTATCGCCTGTTGCTTCGAAAGCTGATAGCTTAAAGGCAATTCGTTCCGCCGTACTGCTGGCGAGAGATAGCGGAGAACATAATTTGGCGGGACAATGGGGGACTTCCAGATCAAGGGAGATAATTAGAGTAAATGATGCCTTCCTTCGTAAACAATAGCGAAAGAATTAGGTTGTTATAAGAGAGAACAACTGTTGCTACTGACAATTCCGACAAGACTATAATGCCGAAAGTACTGTCTTATCATGAATGAATGAATAACTTTACTGTGAAAACCGCGAGGATAAATAAAACGATATATATGTTACAAGAATAAAATGTCTGCCACTTGTTAAAATTTTCCACAAAATATTGTCTGAATGACTGCCTGTATCTCGTCGACGCACCAGGGTTGCATGGTTCCATCTTGTTTTGGTGTTGGTTGTAGCGCTGGGCTGATTTTGTCGGCGGAAGGATGTCACGGTACTTCGAGGACGATAGCAAGCCATGTCCAAAAGACATGACCAACTCATGCCTTCTCTCCTTCAAAGTGGTCAGCTTGAGCTTTGAGAGACACATATCGTATGGTATATGGCTGTCCCCAAAGATTATTCGGAAGGCTCGCTTGAAAGAACTTCCCGTAAGACTAAACACTGCAGTACTGTTGCTTCTGGAACTTTAGAAAAGGCAGAAACTCTGCAAGTACTAGTCTAAGGAGCTGCAATTCACTAATACTGCCACCGAAACGGTAAAGGAAACGGTTCATTTAAGAAAGCCATCGACCATCAGTCAACACCTTCAAAGTGCACTTGATGAAGATGTTGGAAACGACAAGTATTGTGTTCATAATACTCTATATGACTAAGTCCAAAACACGTCACTGATCCTCAGGAAGAAGGAGTAAGTGTCTCCGTAACGACTCGAACTCAACGACTCAAAACCCTCGGGCAAGGAGAGATAGTCATCAAGAGTATTCTCGGTAGAAGCATACACCTTTTCTGCTACGAATAATACAATTATAATAACATAGAATGACCAGATAGACAATTTTCTCAAGATGCCATTACAAGATGGACGAAACTCTACGGAGTTCCGTCTGAGGTTTCCGCCGGCATGGAAGGAGGACACCCTTCACAGGACACCCGAGACTGATGGCACGTCTTATTCACTCAGCTCCTATTGACAGGAAGAGCTGCGCAGTTTGCTTCCTAACATAAGTACAAGTAAGTATTACTAACACAAGTACAAGTAAGTATTAGAAGTACGACACTTGAAGGAAGGAGGAGTTTACGTGGGGGAGGAGGTCAGAGGTTGGGCGGGACAGACGATTTTTCGATTAATATTTGTTTTTGAATGAATGAATGAAGGGTTTATTTAAAAAATGGAATCTTCAGTGTCCAGAGGCAGAGACTAATTACCCTCGAAACATAACATCAATAATAACAAAACAGCGGCAAAAATAAAGAAACTAAAGGAAAGAAAGAAAGAAAGGAGCTTGATTTACCCGGTCTGGGACGCCCGACCAGAAAAAACAACACATTTTCAACCCGAATCACCACTAACTATAAAAAAAAAATAAGGAAAAAACACAACCTAAACGGCTGAGAACAACGCATCAAATTCATATACAGCAAAACAATGAACCTTTAACATGCTAAGAAAATCCAGTAAAACACTACATGACCTTAACTCTGTCGATAAACCTTCCCATACTAAAGACCCAACATGTCTAATGCTAAATCTTGATCTACTTGTTACTACAACCGGCCTACGGATCAACTGCGAACTACGAGTTCCATGTTCGTGAAAAGATGACGCACGGGAAAAATACTGAGAAAAGCACTTCATTGTAATATTTGTACATAAATAAAGCGTCATAAAACTTACCCATTCCCTCGCACAGGAACCTGAATTATTATGGTTGGCCTGATCAAGCTTTATGGACTTCTTAAATAAAATTATTATAATCGTTACACGAAACAGGAATATATAAGATGATCCTACCGATATTGATTTGGGTCATGTTCGTCGATGTTCGTCAGCGATATTTCGGCCCTTCTTGTCATGGGTCCTCGTGAGGCTGCTGCTGAATGAAACACCCCTGCAATCTCGCTGACGAAATATCGGCCGCAATATCGCTGACGAACATCATCAAAGTCGTCGTCGAACATCTCTCTGACGAAATATCGGCAGCAATATCACGGACGAGCGTCATCAAAGTCGTCGTTGCAGATCTTTCTGACGGAATATCGGCCGCAATGTCGCTGACGAACTTCATAAAAGTCGTCGTCGCACATCTCGCTGGCGAAATATCGGCCGAAATATCGCTGACGAACATCATCAAAAGTCTCGCTAACGAAATATCGGCTGAAATATCGCTTACCGGCATAAATATCACTGACGAACACAGTAGGTAACCTTTCCGTTTCGACCCACAGCTTAAATATAATCAAGATATAGTATAAAAAGCTGATTGGGAAACATATTATGTTTCCGCCGCGAAAAAACGATGAAGTCGGGAATCCTGTTCTGAGGATTTCTTCTTCCTTAAATCAGGAAAGAGTATTTTTCCGTCTTTGTCATACATTCGTGCAATCCCTCTGTTGATATGAACTCTATTTCTCTGCGAATCGGGATAATAGGTTTTCTCACTCGTCATTGACAGGCAGATTTATCGTGTGACGCTTACACAGTCCAAGCACGAATCAAGGGGTTCGAAACTAATCTATTTTGGTGTAATGAAAAGCATGTATTGATTAGAAAACGATACACCCACTTTCAGATGAGATGAGGGTGGGGAATAGGCCGCCACTAGATAAATAAGCGACGGAAAGGTTGAGTTTCCAAGCAGTTCGAAAGTGAAGGAGACAAGTGGGATGAAAATGAAGCCGATTAACCTTGTCTGAGGAAGGAATTATAAACTGTGAATGCGGAGTGTGAGCATCTATGGTCTGACCCTCGGTCTGACCATTGAGTAACCTTCTCTGTGTTTCGTTGAGACTCAACGCCGGTGAATAAACAATTTCAGTTGTTGACTGAAAAATTTAACTTTTTTGAGTTTACCAAATTTATGGGTTAAGGCGAATTTCGGCAGAATTACCTTACGGCAGAAAATAAACTTCAGAAAACGGATTCATCGCGTGTTCTTACCCCGATGCGAAGCTCTAATTGATTTAAGAATGAACTTTTGTTTCTACCAGATTTCCTGTTTAGCCTGGATAGCAAGCGAACTGCTTGTCCGGTAAGAAAATAAAGTTAAAAAACAAACTGACGAATTCCACGTGTCTCTTTACATCTGAATCGACTGTCTTATTAGCTTTAAACAAATACTTGGTCCCCCTTTAATTTAAAACCCCCTCCCCAACCCCAAAATATAGGGGTACATCTACGAGTTATACCTGTACTTTGACACAAAGAATGCTCACACCATGTTAGAATGAAATATGTAATTCCCTTCCAGAGCTATCGTGCAGACAGACGGACGGAGACGGACAACTTTTGAAAAGTCATAGGTATTCCGTCACTTACGTTTTGGGAAATGGCTCAAGACGGAAAGGTCAGCTAGGGTTCTTCATATTTCGGCCCTCCTTGTCGAGGGACACCCACATGAGGACCTTTTTTCTATCTTTCTTCTTCTTCTTCCTTAAAGGATCCCTCGCACTATTTACTCTTCAGCTTACAGTATAGTAAAATATTTGAATATAGAACTATGCTGTGCTTTCAACAAATAACCAACGGTTTTGGCTGTTTTAGCCTTTTTCGAGACTCGTTGACTTGTAGCGAAAACAGGGAAACAATTTACAGAACTGGTTTCTGATGGAAAAACTTCTCGTCGACAACCGTCGACAGCGTGATACACATCGAAGGTACCAAAACATAGCAGGTGAGAAAATCAGCTTGGTTTTGCTAGAGGGGTTAGAATGTACCGTACGAAATTGGGTCTCTGGGTTTAGAAATCTATGGAGTGATTATGGAAATAGGTTGCATTAGTATCATAGATAAGACAGGTCCTTTAAGAGTGGAAAAATGAGAGCCCTGTTCTCCTCGTTAAATTTCGATGATCGGAGCCTTGGACGTTAACCTCATTGACGAAGTCTCCGACTTAATAAATTTACTTCATATGGTCGAAGAACAAGTCTTCGACTTTTCTGAGAGGACCCCGACCCTTGCCAAGCAGGGCCCAAATATTGCTGAAGAACATCCTAGCTGACTTTTCCGTGTTGGGTCATATTTTAATAATACCATCTGTGACTGTGATCGACAAAGGGTAGGCCTATGGGAAAAGTGGGTTCCGGTTAAAAATAAAAAAAACTTCGACCCCTCCCCCGATACCCCCTCCCCCTCCGACCAAAACAATCTGGATACCACCCCACTTCCCGACCCCCCCCCCCCCACACACACACACAAAGTGTTAATAAATTGCACTATATTAGTTAAAAGCATATATAGAGACGAGCGGACAGCCAGCCGACGGCACACGCTTACATTTAACTCGCGTATCTAGGGAAAATCCTTAAAGGACCTGTCTTACCTATAATACTAATGCATCCTACTTCCATATTCTCTCCATATTTCTAAACCCGGAGACCCCAATTTCGTACGGTACATTCTAACCTCTCTAACAAAACCACGCTGATTGCCTCACTTGCCGTGTTTTGCTACCTTCGATGTGTATCACGCTGTCGACGGTTGTCTGCGAGAAGTTTTTCTATCAGAAAAAACAGTTAGGTAAATTGTATCCCTGTTTTCTCTACAAGTCAAGGGGCCTTGGAAAAGGCTTAAAACAGCCAAACCGTAGGTTATTTGTTGAAAGTACAGCATAGTTTTAAAGTATCCAAATATTTAAAATACTGCCAGGTACCTTAAATTACCTTAAATCGCATGATCCAGCGATTAAGAATAAGAATTTCTAATTTTCTATAGATTTTCATTCGGGGAGGGAGGGGGGGGGGGAGGGATATATTCAAACAGTGCATAACACGGAAACGTCAGCTAAGATGCGTTGGCAGGGATATTTCTTCGTCAGGCTGTTGAACGTCAAGGACAACGTTGGGGAAGAAATAAACTTGAAGTTGCACGTTCGTTTCGAAGAAACTGTTACAACTCAAGAAGTATTTATCTAGGAAGGGGGGGGGAGAGCCGAAGGAGGGTGTCGCCCGAGGGGTTGCGTGCGGGTTTTTCCGCCTAGACCTAGGAAAAGTTACTCACCTAAAACAATTCCAATGGAAAGCAGCATGATAAACGGCCTCCTTCTCCCCAATTTGGACTTGCATTTGTCACTTAAAGAGCCTAGGAAAGGCGTTAGAAAGAATCCGACTAAGGGGCTAAGACACCAAATTAGGGTCATGTTGCGATGTCGGACTCCAATTTCGAGGAGGGTGGGAGAAACGAAGGCCGTTTCTGCGGCATACGCAAACTCGATGCCCATTACGGCCGCAGAAACACGAACCAGTTCAGCACGCGTTTTCCGTCTGAAAAGAAACGAATTGTTTTAACCAAATAAATACTCTTGATGACCAACTCTTTGCCGATGAAGAATCGCTGGTTGCCCAGGGAACAGCCGGAAACGTCACGACAGCAAACGTTTTTGATTTGTTTACAGAGGAACTGAATCAATTTTGAGGGTTCGTTTGGGTGACATCTCTTGTTCTTCGCGAGGTTCACTGGCGTTTTTCGGACTTATTCATTTAGGGTATCCACATATATTCACAAAATTTTGGTAGGTTCAAATTTCACGCTCACCTCACGACCCTTGACGAACGCTTTGATTCGCTACAATACCTGGTTTGTGAGTGTGATGTGGAAATTGGGGCAAATCATCCCCATTTTCCTTAATTAAGTTAAATTCAATTTGTTCTAAAAATGCCATCATCGACTACGCAGAACATTTGATTTTTCGTCATTCATAGCCTAATACAACCACACAATCACTCCTTTCTCTAACCTTAAATCTTGTAGATAAAGTCAGAACAAAATATAATATACAAATTTATAAAATAAACGTTTGAGAAAAATCAAACGATAAATTCTGTCCATAAACTCAGAGCAAAGCATCTTGGCCAGTTTTGGTGAGTTTACGGATTTTGGTGATAAGGTGAAATTGTAGGAAAGGGATGCCGCAGGGAGCGGAGGTGTGATAGGAAGTGGTATCCGCGGTTCTCCCCATATATTTATACCCCTCGGCCGAGTTGGTATCCGGTCGGAATATATTACTATTCTGACCCGGGGGCAACCCAGGCGAGGCCCAGTTGATTGTGTATTCGGAGGTCAAGACTATATTGAACTAGGAAGCTTGAAGTTTTTGAGTTACAGCCATTCAGATTTCAGAACCATGCAGACCACATATATTGCACCAATGACCGATGCCAGGCCATCGGCTCCAATGAAGGAAGGAAGGAAGGAAGGAAGGAAGGAATTTATTTCTTCAACATTTCTTCAACATATTGAACATATTCTTAAACCAATAGCCCGTCTCAATATGTGACAACAGGTCACCTGTGCAAGACGGACATCAAATTATCAAGATCTATTGATCAATTTTTTTTTTTTCTATACACTTAGTGAGACTTTAACTCACTCCAAAATGGATGAACTGGTATTCATTAGCAAATGTTAAGTTTTCTAACAATCCACGAACTCCTAGACTCTCACATTTAATTTTTATTGATCGTTTCGCTGGAAGAGCGACCGGGTGGTATTGGGGACGGGGTGCTGACGGGAGAATCACATTCCTTCTAACAGTATGAATGAATGGCCTGTATTATAAATGTTATATGTACTTGAAGAAGTCTTTCAATTCCGTGCATTACGAATTCGTCTTCTCGCCGGGCTCTGGACTTTTTTGTAGTACAATTTTACAATAAAAAAACAAAAGCTGGAAGCTTATGGCCCTTGCAAGGGTGGTTCAGAGGATGAAATATAGAATTTGCCTTTTCGTGGGTTTTTTTCTGATCATTTGTAAGAAAAACCCTTGAGATAAGAATCATCATAGACCCTTGGAAACCACAAGGATGTATCATTTGGTAAAAAGTACTTTATTTTTTATGATGCGCAATTTAAAGACGCTAGAAATTCATCTGTAAGCACAACCCTAGAGACAAAAAGGATAATAGGCCCTCGGGGATCATTAATTTATATCGTTTGGTCAAAGGTATTCCTTTCACTTTTCGGTTAAGATGCGCAATTTAACGGTGCTAGAGATATATATTTTAGGCAAAACCCTTGTGGCGAAATGTATCGTTTGATCTAAAGTAGGCCTACTTTTTGACTTTGCAGTTAAGATGCGCACTTTAAGGGAGCTAGAAATTCATTTGCAAGCAAAACCCTTGAGGCAAAAATGATCATGGGCTCATGGGGACCATGAAAATATAGGCTATAGTTTGATTATAAGTAATTTTTTTTACTTTGCGGTTGAGATTAGTACTTTAAGGAATGGTCGGATTTCGGAAGTGACGACTTCTAAGCTAATCTTATTGAATCTCTAATTTTCCAGCCAAGTTTCATCGTCCTAGCACATCTGGAACCTTAACTTGTGATCACTGGAATCCCTCCCCCCCCCCAGTGCCCGGATCCAATCCGATTATGTAAATGATGTACCTAGAGCATTTGTTTGTTAATCCACCAAGTTCTATCCCGATCTCTTCAGTCTAAGCGGATCACTCACCTATTTTCCGGACCCCTCCCCCAACCTTGTCGGATCCAGTCCGGACATGAAAAAGAACACCAGAGTCTTTTGTTCAATTATGAAATTTCATCGGAATCCGATCACCTGTCCCAAAGTTACGCAAGACTCAATATTTCGGATTCGCTATCCCTCCACTCCCCCCGCGATGATCGGATCGAGAAATTTTTTGAGTTTGATCGGTTCCCTGATATGCCTGCCAAGTTTCGCCGTGAAGATCCCCAAAACCGCCATCACCGGAATTCTGGGAAACCTCATCCCACCCCGCCAACCGCCCGACCGACAGACGGAATTGCGATATATGGTACTTGAGCCAGAGGCAGCGAGGCTGCAAGTGCAATAAAAACCTGAAACACCTTCAGATTCCTAAAATGTCTCTAAGCATTCATTTATCCGCTAGGATCTTTTGTTGGCAGTCTTCCAGAACTACACTACTAATTGCTTGGGCACAAACGAGCGCAAGGTCGTTGGGTCGAACTCGAGCCCGACATGCCAAAGTTGAATGTTTTAAGCATATATGGCACGGAAAGTTAGTCTTTGGTACTTGAGCAAGGCTTAAAGCACATAGGGCATCATTTCTTATTATAGTATTATAGTATACATTCATATACTTGTCCTTTAGCTTATCTTGCTTGACATGTAAGTCACTGATTAACACACCAGACAGGCTTCCAAGTAAACCAAGTAGAGGGCTTACCGGCGTCTGATAAGTTTTTCTAGGAATCGTTGGCGGGAAAATCAAAATATGTGTGATCAAGGCGGTAATCTTTGGCACTAGCCTACTTCTATTGTACAAAGAGTGCTGACCAGAAATTCTCCATTTCTGTTTAACCGTCTAAAAATTTTCATCGGGGAGTGTTCATATTCTCAACTCACTAAGGGACGAACAAGACCATAGGTTTCGATAGTTTCAACAGGTTGAAGGAAAACTATAACCAAACATGGAGCTCCATGATATTCCGGTTTACTGAATTTTAATTATTTTGGTTGCTGTTGGTGTTATGTTGTTTCTCTCTTTTTCATTTTTTGCCATACTCCGTCTTTACCTAGGCGGGTTACAAATAAATTTAATTTAATTTAATAGTATCCCAAAAATATAATATTTATTGGACTTTTTGATCCAGACATCGGGGCTGTTAGAAATCTGGTCTTCGTCAGAATTCTTAAACATTTTACTATTTATCACTAATCAGCCGTTTGAAAATAAACATAAATGATTACAATTACAGTTCGGTTTATTTATCCATAGATTTCTTTTACAGACAAAAAATAGTGCTGGACATGTCATTACAAATAAAAAGATCAACCAAGGGATATATTTACAATGGTAACCTATGATTTATATATACAATTCGTGGCTTAAAATACAATTCATCAGAATACGAACGCGAATTACAATGACAAGTACATAAATAATTCGTCATAAGTGTCACTACTATTATATAATTCACGGTTTAAAATACATGTCATGAAAATACGGACGCGAAGTACAACAATAATTCATCATAAGTGTCACTACTATTCTAGAATTTAAACAAATGTGATTGAGATAAAAAGATGCAATGGTATAAAAATGGCAAATGTGGCACGAAAGAATTGAGGAATCGTTCCGATGAATGGGCATGAGACGGGCTTTTTCCCCGTTTGAAGTAAATTTAGCCTAGTGTTTCGCCGGCCGTTTAATTCCCGTCTGTTGCTGATTGGGAAACACATTTTAAGTCCACCCTGTCTTCTTCTAACGATTTTCCTTCTGACGTAGCTGAGCTAGACTCTATATTAAGTAACTTTCCTTCTGACCACGTAATTGTACATCAAGATTTACTTTTGGCTCAAAAGAAACTGAAGTTCCAATTATCGCCTGACCATGATGGGCTTTTTTCAAACCATCTCAAGTCTGTATCCCCAACGTTCCTTTTAACTCTTCTTGCTTTTTTTAGTTTAATTTCATCGGTAGGTCGTGTTCCTTCATCTTTTAAAACTGGTTTGATTTCCCCTATTCTAAAAAATGGAAAGAAGGATTTAAAATCTTGCGGTTCTTATCGACCAATAACCAAGGGTTGTATTATTAGTAAATTTTTTGAAATGTGTTTTAAAAATATGTTTGAAGGCCTTGATGTCGGGTTAAACCAGGTTGGACTTAAAAGGGGTATGGGTTGCGATCACGCGCACGCTACTTTTTCCACTTTAATCAATGATGCACGAGTGAGCGGACAACCGCTTTATACGCTTCTGATTGACATAAAAGGTGCTTTCGACAATATTTCTCATGCGGCTGCTCTTCTATCCCTTGTCTATAATGGTATTTCCCGTTCTGTTGTGCGTGCTTTAAGGTCCTGGTACAATGGACTGAACGTTCAAGTGGCAATTCGTTCCCCAAAAATTCTGTCTAATTTAATTTCAGTTGGAAAAGGCGTTAGACAAGGTGGAATTTTATCACCATATATTTTTAATGCATGTTTGGCAGATTGTCTTCTGTCGCTTAAGACTTCTTTAATACATTTTGCACGTGATGTAACGTTTATAGCATATACTGATGATATTATTATTTTAAGTCGGTCAAAGGAAAAATTAATTGAAAACTTTAACGTTCTAGTGTCTAAATTGGGGCAGAAGGGTCTAATAATTAGTTCTGAAAAGTGTATTTATTTTGTGATTAGTAGTTTGCCGACACAGAATTCCCCTCTGGATTGTGGTGGGGGGATTGTTTTCAGCCCTGTTGAGAAAGTTATGTATCTTGGAATTCCTTACTCATCTAATACTAGGGATTGGAAACTTATCCTTATTCAACATGTGCAAGATAAAATAAGAAGAGCATTCGGTGCTGTTATTCGTTTACGAGGGATGTATCGCAGAGATGTTCTTGGTTCTATTTATACGGCTGTTGCACTTCCTCACATTCTTTTTCCGTCTGCTTTCTTTTCTTCTTTCCGTCCTTCTGAACTTTCTGCGCTAAAAGTTACTTATTATAAATTCTCTAAATTCCTTCTTGGCTTCCCGATTTCTTCGAGTAACTCTTTCCTAACTTCGAATTTTAAAGTGAAAAATCCTTTGGAAACTTTAAATGGTAAAATTCAGAACTTTCATAAAAAGGCTGACAACATTCTTCTTCATCACAACCTTTTTCCTTTTTTCACAAAAAATTCCCTGCTTAGTTTGTTTATTTTGAGCTTCTTTTTTTTTTTTTTTTTCATGTACTTCATTGTATATTTAGTAGGCTAATTTGTCTTTTAACGGTCAGCTGTTTGTTAGTATGTAAGTGTGTGTGAGTTTGACTGACATGTTGTTGTTCCTTTTTTATACATTACTCTCCAGTTTTGAAGGATTCAAATAAATAATAATAATAATAATAATACTATTGCAAGACTGGGTGCTACTATAGCAAGAGAGGATGCTACTGGATACTACTGCTTAAGATTGGCCCAGTCTGAGGCACATTAAATGACGGTATTCTTTACTCTACGTATGTAACTTTTTTCTACATGTAACTTTTTCGATAACTATCATACAACTAAGCAGGCTACAAAATTGGATCACTGGGTTTTAAAATTTCATTCCAAATTTCCAGGTTCCGGGCGAACTACTTGTCTGGCTAAAAAATAATTTTCATATTCATATTCACCATGTCCTCTTAACTCAGAATCGAACTTCTAACCAGAATCAACTTTTTCTTTTTACAAATTTTCCGATTTTTGCCGGATTCCGGGTGCTTGTCTAACGAGAAAATATTATTTATATTCGGACTAAACATGTCTCCTTACCACTAAATCGACTATCTCATTAGCTTTTAAAAAATTTTTATTTTCGCTCCTTAATTTGAAACCCCTCCCCACCCCTAAATACATAGCTTTGGGGCCCATCAACGAACTTGACCTGCCCCATGACCCAAAGAATCCAAAGAATGCGTTTCATCAGAAATATCTCATTCCTTTAGAGAGTTATCGTGCTCACAGACGGACGGACAGACGGGACAACTTTTACGACGTCACAGGTATCCTCCCTCCACACAAGTTTTAGGATCCCAAGAAGCCAGCTTTTCAGTTTAACTTTATAAACAATTTGGAGTAGTGAAAAGTTCAGTTAAGCTGATACCGGAGCCTTGGGACTTTGAAAAGCTTCATTTTACTGTATAACTCGTCACAAGCGTATACTAAACTTAAGACCGATGCTGTAATACGGTTTCTTCAAAAGTGTACACCTACGTGCACGATTATCGGTAGAAGCAAAATGGCTTCAAAAATCAATAGGAGTTTTCATTCACCCTTTGTCTGAGCATCTCTCCGGACCATCTCGGCCTTGTACGAAAAAAGAAATTTCTCCATTGATGTTTATAGTTTTCAATGTATGTATTTTCTTTTCTACTTTCCTCCTACTCCATTAGATAGAAACATTGTTTTACTGACCAAAAAACCTATCGCGGCTCACACCAAATTAAGGCGCACCAAAAGGCCATCTGATGGGAAATATCCTTACTAACTCATTCATATAGTCTCATAATACAGCATATTCATTATTATTCTTGTTTCATAAACAATACAAGCCATTTTTTTAAAATCATTCCTGATGTGTCACTTTATTTTTCTTTAAAAAAATCATATTTTTTCTAACGACGGAACAACTTTAAAATCATCTTCTTCTTTCCATCGACGTATAACAATATCCGAGTTTTCTTCGAAATTAGAATATTTTACGAACAACTCAAACAGAACAACTTTTTTCACGTCAAAGTAGAAAACAAGTCTTCAGTCACTCCAGCATGGGGGAAAAGAGATACGCAAAACAATGTGAGTACAGGAAACTTAATATGTCGGGATTAAAAAACAGTGGGGGAGGGGGCGCAGCTGTAAGCTCATGAATATTTCCCGGCTTTTCCCGAATACAAACAAGATTTGGAGTTTATCGCTTTATTGATTACTCGTTCCCGCCTATAAAATAGCTTCGAAGATGTTTCCTCATAGCCTACAAAAACACTATTTTTGGAAGAGTTTATAAGGATGGAGGAACCACGAAAATATTGTTCGAGCTTAAACAAATCTTGAATAATTTTTAGCACACAGAGCATCATCTTTCCACTGATCTGTTCTTGTCCTTTTGCTTTTCTTCCCATGAAAAGTGAATGAATATCACACAAAGTATCACAGAAAAGACACAACAGGAGTGGAGGAAAAGAAGGAATAGGCATAGCGAATAGTATTGCTGCTTTAAAAATCTTGGTACCCTGCGGGGAGGGAATAATTCGGTGACAAACCGATCAAGACCAAAGGTTTCGATGGGATACCAAAAATCTTTTATTTGATCCAGACAATTGGGTCTTGTCTTCTCCAGGCTAATCGTCTGAGAAACCAAGTTCAGATATACCTCTATAAGCGATATCTATTTTGACGATACTGACCGAAACTTCCTGCTTTACTTCTGCCAAATTTCCGGCTTCGGCCGAATTCCAGGCGAGTCCAGCAAAAAAAGAAAATTCAGAAATAAAGAACATCTAATCAACTTCAAATAAAACTTTACCTTATACAAATTTTCCCGGTTTCAACCGGATTCCGGACGAACTATATATCCGGGTAAGAAATGATTTTCATATACAGACTCGGCGTCTCTTCTTACCTCTCAGTCTATCATCTAATCAACTTCAAATACAACTTTTGCTTTTAACAAATTTACCGGTTCTGGCCGGATTCCGGATGAGCTAACTGTCCGGGTAGAAAATAATTTTCACATAAGTGTTCATAATGTCTTCTTACCATTAAATCGATAAAACTTTTACTTTTAACAAACTTTCCGGTTTTTGCCGGATTCCGGACGAAATACTTGTCCGGCGAGAAAATGGTGTTCATCATCGTGACGTCTCTTACCCCATAACCGACTATCACATTAGCTGTTTATGAATGTTTTTTTTTGCCTCTTAATCTGAACCCCCTGCCCCACCCCTAAATGTAGGGCTACAGAGCCCATCTACGAACTAGACCTTACGCTTGACCCAAAGAATCCTCACACCAAGTTTCGTCAAAATCCCTTCGAGAGTTATCGCGCTGATAGACGGACGGACAGACGGACAACTTTTCCGATGTCATAGGTGTCCCTCCACTTACATTTTGTGATCCCAAAAACGATATCAGATATGGATATCCGCATTCGTCCGGCGAACGGATCAGTGACAAATTCTTGATGCAGACGCGGATTATTTCTATCCACTGAAACCTATGAGTAAACTACGAAAAAAAGAATCGCAAGACTTGCGCAACAGACAAATCCCATATATATAATAATCAAGTTTATACTCGAAGGACCTGTCTTACCTATAATTAATAGCAATACAACCTACTTCCATAGTCGTCCAATCCGTTCTTGATGCCTCAGACCCTAATTTAACATGGCGTATCTCAACGATACCTCAATGATTTTCTAACTTGCCTTGCTTCACTACGTTCTATGCACGTTATGCTATCGACAGTTTTCTGAGAGAAGTTTGTTGATCAGGAAATTCGCTTTTATCAATTTCCCCTGTTTTTGCTAGAAGTAAACGAGCCTGGAAAAAGTCTTTAATCACCCAAAGCCGTGGGAAGTTGTTGAAAGCAGTGCCTAGTGTTGACGGAGAAGTTCAAAATTCAAGATGCAAGTGTTACCCTTTTGGATGTTTCTTCGTCGCTATCAAAAATCATCAACAACAGAACCCAACCAGCGCACGACCTTCTACACTGCTTCCTGGCCGACGATTGAAATTAAGTGTCTTTTTGTGTATGTTTATGTGTTTTATTTATTTTCTTCATTTACTCCGCTTTCTGAAAACGGCGGGTTATAAATAAATTACTTACTTACTTACTTAGTATTCAAATATTTCAAAATACAAACAGTAAATATTACGACGGTTTGTTTAGAAAAACGTAACAATTCAAATGAGGCAAATCGGTACCTGTAGACATGTGAATAGTCATCGCTATCCCCCTTGTTCAAGTTTTGAATTGCACGCTCTTTAATCGATTTGACGCGCTCATTGGCTTTCTCCTGGATTCCCTGAAGACGTTCTTTCGGAGTCACCGCCAGGAGGCTTTGCCAGGCGTCCTTTGCCCGACCTCGCAGGAGATGGATGTTGCCAGTGTATTGGGCTAGCTTCTCTGCCATTTCTGAAAGACAATTGAGTGATCTTTAAATAAGCTGACAATGTTTATTTAGTCAACAGATGGACCCCGAAGATGCAGAAAACAATGACTTCAATTTCATCCAAGGGCATCATAAATATAAGCTGGAATGTTATTGTAATAACATAACTGGGGTGCCCAGTATTTATGGTACGTGTGTTTTTCTTCTTATGTTATGTATATTCTTTATGATTTGATTTTTAAGTATTAGATAAACGAAATGAACATGAACAAGGAAAGACCACATCACTAAATTTTTTTTTATAAAAATAGGGGAAAAGACAGACCGAACGAGTGATCGACCCGGATGAAGCTTGATACCTGGCACGAGCGCATGTTCTACACGACCACAGCCTCCATTTTTATTTATTAACTACCAATTATGTACACTACACAATTTCAAGGCACAGAAGGTCCACTCCCTCCTCGAGAATAGGTTGTAGGGGACATTGCACTAAACACGAAAATGACAATTATAATAAATTCATCGATCCATTTACAAGATAATTATCTTGCATTTCTGTTTAAATAAACCTGGACCTTAACCTCCAAAATTTAGGTACGATATAACCAAGAACAATTAATTATCGCTCGTTTTCTACAAAACTGTTTACTGCAAATACGTGGAGACAAAACAAGAAGTAACAGTTGACTTTGGTTTGACTGTAGGCTACTCATTTTTTATAATTTTAAATTTTGGCCCCAAATTCGCAGGGAGAACAACTGACAACTTGGTACGAACTCGGGTCCTTCGATGGGGGGGGGGATTGACTGAAGAAGGGGAAGAAAGTGGAAGGGAAGGGTATTAAACAGGAAAGCAGAAGGGGAAAGCCCCAAGGCTAGAGAAAGATAGGTGGACATTAATTCTTAAAATATATCTGCCACTGCTTGTTCGCCGAATTCTACATCAAACATAATTTCACTGGATACATATACAAGATAAATCAAAACATAGTTTAAAGATAAACAAGAGCTACGAGCTCATATGACACTTGTTACGAGTAGGCACGGCTCGGTTATGTGAATGATATATCTAGTGTTTGCTAGGTGTCTTCCAACCAAGTTTCCTCTCGATCCCTCCACCCATAGCGTTTTCCAATATTTCCGGTTCTCCCGTCCAGCTCCCCCCAAAAGTCACCGGATCCGGTCCGGATTTTAAGTGGGTCGTCTGAGGCATGAGGTCTTTCCAAATATCAAGTTTCATCGAGATCCGGTCACCCGTTCAAAAGTTATAAATACCTCAAGATTCCGGATTCCCCCTCCCTCCACTCCCCCGACAGTGCCCGAATCGGCTCGGTCATGTCAAAGATGTATCTAGTGTTTGCTAGATGTCTTCCCACCAAGTTTCATCTCGATCCCTCCACTCATAGCGTTTCTCAAGATTTCCGGTTGCCCCCTCCAGCTCCCCCCAAAAGTCACCGGATCCGGTCCGGATTTTAAGTGGGTCGTCTGAAGCATGAGGCCTTTCCAAATATCAAGTTCCATCGAGATCCGATCACCCGTTCAAAAGTTATAAATACCTCAAGATTCCGGATTCCCCCTCCCTCCACTCCCCCACAGTGTCCGAATTGGCTTGGTTATGTCAATGATGTATCTAGTGTTTGCTAGGTGTCTTCCCACCAAGTTTCATCTCGATCCCTCCACTCACAGCGTTTCCCAAGATTTCCGGTTGCCCCCTCCAGCTCCCCCCAAAAGTCACCGAATCCGGTCCGGATTTTAAGTGGGTCGTCTGAGGCATGAGGTCGTTCCACATATCAAGTTTCATCGAGATCCGGTCACCCGTTCAAAAGTTAAAAATACCTCAAGATTCCGGATTCCCCCTCCCTCCACTCCCCCCACGGTACTCGGATCGGGGTAGTGACTATTTCCAACTTAATCATTTGGGGTCCCTGATACGCCTGCCAAGTTTTATCGTCCTAGCTTATGTGGAAGTGCCCGAGCTAGCAAAACCTGGACAGACCGACAGACCGACGGACGGACATAAAAACAAAGAAAAGCAACAACAAATGCGACTAGCTTTAATGGCTGTTGTACAGCTCAATAAAACGGAACAAAACTCCTTCGACATTGTTCGTGCCTTGTGGGACGAGAGTCTATTACTTTCTGGGACTTGTTGCGTTGTGTTCTGTTGCGGACGGCTGAGTATATAGGGTTCGGGGAGGATGGAACGTAATCGGGTAACAGACAGGGCCTTCGTTTCTTCCCGCGTCTAGAATGTTGAGCACGAGTCCTCGAGTGACCTCATCTTGTCTGTATTCGCCTGTCTTTCCGGCTTTTAATTTCCGGAGGGGACTGTAGAGTGACGGAGTGTCTCAAAGAGGAAAGGTCCAGGTGAACCACTTCACTTCATCTACGGAAGGTCAGGAGTTCTCGAATGGGTCTTTTTTAGTATTAGTAGGTTTTTTTTCTCTGCATGTTGTCGTTGTTGTTTGTGTCGTTTCGTGGAGCTTCCAGGATTTCTTCTCTTTGCTCCTCGTCTGCATGTTATTGTTTACATGTATACTCTTCTTCTTCTCATGTGGTGGATCCCCAGCTAACTTCCAATGTTATTATTCTCTTCAATGTTAAGAGATAATCTTCTATGAAAAAATGACCCAAAAAATACTTCTGAAAAATAAATATTATCTTCTCTCATCGCTTCTTTTCTGTTTTGCTTGAGAATAACATGCATACAATTCCGTGAAAAGAAACTTTCTGCTCTTTGACTACAAATCAATCATTCTACACTGTAAAAAGTTTCTCCGAATAAGGATTAAAGTCAACTGTAGTATTTGCTACTGGGACTAATCTTATCTCTATTGAGATCTTATCTCTATTGAGATCTTATCTCTATTGAGATCTTATCTCTATTGAGATAAAGGTACTGCGAATTAGAGTTATGATTATCTTTTTAGAGACAAGATTAATCCCAGTAGCAAGTACTACAAGATTTTTCTTTCACAGCATATACAAACTATACTCCTGCACCAGGCCTTCCATTGCTCAACAGTCCAAAATTCACATTCTGACGAACTTGTTTAACAGGGGGAGGGGCAAGATTCTACAAAAAGCTTATAACTTCCAAGAGTCTGAATAAGTTGCGTGAGTTCCAATACTTACAATTTCCTGACATGTCAAACCTTAGGTAAGCTATAGACAACATGAATGTGGTATATAATCAAGAAATGCTTAAGTTTCAACAGGAGACGTCATTCACACGAAGTGTACCAGAATTAAAGTTCCCGAAGTTGCTTTCAAAAGAAAGAATTCCATTCCTGCACTACATTTATAATGTTCTTCTGTTCCGAACTGTTGATGATTATAGGCGTATTCTCGCCGTTTCCAGAGGACTCCTCGGAGAATCAAAGGGAACGGCGAGAATAGAGGGAGTCACTTCACGCGGACAGAAACAGCGAGAACACGGGGAATGCTTCCAACATGGATTTTGTTTGAAAAATAAATATGCAGTTGACGAAATTAGTCTGGAGCCAATTTATTTTTGGTTTTGTTTATTCTGATTATTTTTAATTAATTTTACATTGCACCAACACCAGCAAAAATTGATTCCCCTCCGAATCTGATGGGGAGTCCTTTTTGATGATGGTGATGATAATCAAAGCATTCCCCGTCGGTGGGAAAAAAATACGGGGAGTGAGTCCCCGGGACAAATAAAAACGCCGGGACTCCTCAAGTGGGGTCCGCGGGGAACGGCGAGAGTACGCCTTATGACAGGGACATCACGGGCTATTGGTAAAGTGGATACTCCGCCATCTAAAGGATTATTCAGACGGATTTCCGAGACCTTTCGCACCCCCTACCAATACTCTAGGTGACTATCTCTCCTTCCCGATTCAAAATCTCCGGCCTCTCCGGGTATGTATCTAGCGGAAGAAAGGCAGAAGTGGTGTCACAGCTGCTGCCAAAGATCGCGGCGATTGATTCACATAGGATTTGAGTCGTTGAGTTTCAGTCGTACGGATACGCTTACTCGTTCTTCCTGAGGATCGCTGGCGTGTTTTGGACTTAGTCATATAGAGTATTCAGATGGAAGACGATAGATAGATTATATTGGAACAGTAAATGTTTGAGCCATGTGCAAATAGAACAAGAGCTACGAGCTCATATGGCACTTGTTACGAGTAGGCAGTACAAGAAAGTAGATGAGAACGTGACAAAATACACCCGCCATCCAAAAATGCGGTTCGGAAATAGAAGTAGGATATTTTGTTTCACTGACTTCTGAGCAGTTCCGGCATCGTCTCGATTATCAAATGCACATGTCTGTTCAAACTTCCAAGTTTCAGCCTAATAAATCCACTAGTTTGATCCCTAGACGTGCTACAATGTTTCCGGTACTCCCTCCATCTCCCCCTACCGTGGCCGAATCTGGTTCGGACTAAAAAATTAATCATCTAAAGTATCTTCTTTTATACCACCTATCAAGTTTCGGTCGAATCTGAGCATTTTTGGAAAATTCTGGTACCCCCTCCCCCCACCAACGTTGTCGGATCCGGATCCTTGCCCAAAATATGTCATCTAGGGTATATGCTCTCCCTAAGTTCTATGTTTCATTTAAACTGATGCACTCGTTTGACTCCTATGCGAGCCTCAAAGTTTCCGGCAATCTCCCTTCAATTCCCGCCACTGTGGCCGAACAGGACTTGAAAACATAAACGTCATATCTCCTAATTCCCTCTTCCTGTCCATCAAGTTTCACTGAAATTGGAGCATAGCCTATCTGCAAGTTTCCAGTACCCCCCCCCCCCCTACCTTGGCCGCATCCGGCCCGGACGCCAAATAACAAATATAGGCCGCATAAACTCGCCACTGTCGAACTTGCATCTCATTCGGGCCATTCGTTTGGTTTTTGTGCATGTCAAAAGTCCCCCCCCCCAATTCCCCCAACCGTGGTCGCATTTGTTCGAACGCATCTTTTACATGTCGAGGCCATCGATTCTTATCACCCATTTGTTTGACCCTAGTTGGTCGTATCCTAGTTTAAATAAAGAAGTCAATTAAGTCGGGTCGCTAATGTGCCTGCAAAGTTTCATTGCCTTAGTACTTCTGGAACTATTCTAACCCCCGACTACCGGTATTCCAGGAAACCCCCTCTACCCCCCCCCCCACAGAGCCCCGAAACCATCTGGTTCCGTCAAATTCGGATCTAGGCCTAATGCTTGTTCTCTCCATTAAATTCCGTCCCAATCCCTCTGCTTTAAGCGTTTCTTGAGTTTTCCGGTCCCCCCCCCCATCCCCACAGGTATAACCCGACCCGACCCGGACTTAACACTGAATATCCGAGGCGATAGCTCTTTCCACCATACAAGTTTCATTCAAATCCGATCACCCGTTCAAAAGTTATACACGCCACTAGATTCCGGACTCCCCATCAATCCACTCCCCCCACTATGGTCGGATCTGGGAAACGGCTGTTCTCAAGTGAACCTGTTCGGGTCCCTGACATACCTGCCAAGTTTCATCGCCCTAGCACATCAGAAAGTATGCCAAACTCGCGGGATCGCTAGAAATCCGGACCCCCCCCAACTCCCCCAGAGTGCCCGGATCTGGTCCGCTTATATCAATGACGTATCTAGGACTTGTGCTTGTTCTTCCCACCAAGTTTCATCCCGATCCCTCCACAAGAAGCGTTTCTCAAGATTTCCGGTTCCCTCCTCCAACTCCCCCCAGTGTCATCGGATCCGGTCCGGATTTATAGTGGGACGTCTGAGACACGAGGTCATCCTAAATATAAAATTTCATCAAGATCCGATCACCCGTTCAAAAGTTATACACGCCACTAGGTTCCGGTCTCCCCATCCATCCACTCCCCCCAGTATGGTCGGATTGGGGAAACGGCTGTTCTCAAGTGAACCTGTTCGGGTCCCTGACATCCCTGCCAAGTTTCATCGCCCTAGCACATCAGGAAGTATGCCGAACTCGCGGGATCGCTAGAAATCCGGACCCCCCCCCCCAACTCCCCCAGAGTGCCCGGATCTGGTCCGCTTATATCAATGAAATATCTAGGACTTGTGCTTGTTCTTCCCACCAAGTTTCATCCCGATCCCTCCACTCTAAGCGTTTCTCAAGATTTCCGGTTCCCTCCTCCAACTCCCCCCAGTGTCATCGGATCCGGTCCGGATTTATAGTGGGACGTCTGAGACACGAGGTCATCCTAAATATAAAATTTCATCAAGATCCGATGACTCGTTCGCAAGATAGAAATACCTCAAATTTTGGCTTCCCCCTCCCTCCGCTCCCCCTCCCAGATGGTAGGATCGGGGAAATGACTATTTCCTATTTAATCTGGTCGGGTCCCTGACATGCCTGCCAATTTTCAGCGTCCCAGCACATCAGGAAGCACCAAACTCGCGGGATCACTAGAAATTCGGACTTCTCCCCCCCCCCCCCAACTCCCCCAAAGTGAGCGGATCTGTTCCGGTTATCCGTCGCGTATCTAGGACTTCTGCTTGTTCTTTCCACCAAGTTTCATCCGGATCCCTTCACTCTAAGTGTTTTCCAAGATTTCCGGTTTCCCCCTCCAACTCCCCCCAATGTCACCGGATCCGGTCTGGATTTAAAATGGAGCGTCTGAGACATGACGTCCTTCCATATATCAAGTTTCATTAAGATCCGATTACCCGTTCGTAAGCTAAAAATATTTAAGTTTTCCTAATTTTTCCGGATTCCCCCTCCCTCCACTCCCCTCCAGATGGTCGGATCAGGAAAGCAACTATTTCTTATTTAATCTGGTCCAGTCCCTGATATGCCTACCAAGTTTCATCGTCCTAGCTTATCTGGAAGTGCCCGAACTAGCAAAACCGGGACCGACTGACGGACAGAAATTACAATCGCTATATGGCACTTGGCCGAAGGGCAAGTGCCATAAAAACAAATCCAAGACAATATCGAAAACACAAAACGTCATACATTGATTTCACTTTACAAAAAGCTTCGTTTGTGCCTGAAGACCAGCTTCAGGAACGGCTAAATCCGAATAACATCCACTTTTAATTTTTACTTCCACCCGTTTCCTCTCCCGAACTTAAAGCAACACAGTCAATTTGGAATCTACTAACGTTAGATATCCGGAATTCGAATAACCTCATTTCCTTCAAGCGAGCAGCGAAAGGTCATTACAGGAAAATTGTTAAGTGTTATCCTCCTTTAGACCCACCCCCTGTTTTTCTTTTTTTTTCTTTCTTTCTCGTTCCTTCTTTCCCTTACTTTCTCTCTCCTTTTATTTAAAGTTGAAACCATAGGTAATTTTTTTCCTCTCCTCTTTTTTTTTCTTTAAATAGAATGTTCAGTTAGTTGACTCTGTTTGATGTTTAAATTAATATCGGATATTTCACTGCCCTAGCCAAGCACTACATTTGTGCTTTCCTGGCAGGAATGTAAATTGTGTATTTTTTTGTCTTTAAATATAGTCAAATGAAACTGAATGAAACACATTTATTCCCGACAATCCCTCACATTCATCAGGGGTTCAGGGGATCATCAAGGGATCAGGGGTTCCCAACCTTTTACGTAAAGCATACCCTTACTTAATCAAGGTTAAAAAATGATGCGTACCCCCTTCTCTGACGAATCGTTATTTTGCTATTTTTAACACGATCAGAATGTCACAGAGGATAATTAGTGTCATGAATGATGAGGCATACACGTCGTTCTGAAATTGCGTACGTTGGGGTATCTGATCTTGAGGACAATACTGAAACTAAGTCAGAAGACTAAACAAGAGCTGTAAGCTCATATGGCACTTGCAAATGTATGTAGTAAATAGTCTTTCAGCCCAAGCCCCAGCTTGGGCTGAAAGACTATTTATCACCAAAATACGGAGCTTTCAAATCGCCCATACATGCCGCCGACAAGTATCCATCTTAGCTGGAAAGAACAAGAAGAGACAGGTGACTCCAAAAAACAAAATGCAGAAGAATCCCACACTTTTGACGACTCAATCGAATAGCAAAAAGAGCAGCCGTATTCTTGTTTTCTGGTCAAGATTGGTACTTTAAGGAATAGTCGGATTTGGAAAGTGGCGATTTCTAAGCCAATCTTGTCGAATGTCTAATATTCCAGCCAAGTTGCATTGTTCTACCACATCTAGAAGTACCTTAACTCGTGATCATCGGAATTCCGGACCCCCCTCCCTCCCATCAAACTCCCCCACAGTCGCCGGAACCAATCCAGTTCTGAAAAAGATTTATCCAGAGCATTTTTTTGTTATTCCCACAAAGTTCCATCCCAATCTCTCCAGTATCAGCCAGTCACGTATTTTTACGGTCTCTCCCCCACCCCCCACCCCACCCAACTGTTGTCGGAGCAGGTCCGGACATGAAAAAGATCACCGGAAAAATGTCCTCCATTCAATTATTAAATTTCCCTCAAATCCGATCACCCGTTCTCAATTTTCCGGATTGCCCCTCCCTCCCCTTCCACAGGAGTATCGGATCGAGTAAATTTTTATTTACAAGTCAGTTTGATCGGATCCCAGATATGGCTCCCAAGTTTCGTCGCAAAAATCACCAAAATTGACATCATCGGAATTTAGGGAAACTCCCCTCACCCCCCCCCCCCCCCCCCCCAGGGTGCGGATCCAGTCCAAAAGTGTAAACGATTTATCTGGGACAGATGCTTGTTCTTCCCAGCAAGTTTCAATCCCATCCCTCCATTCTAACCGTTTTTCGATATTTCCGGCCCCCCCAACTCCCCACCACCGAATCCGGTCCGGTCTTCAAATGACATCAGAGATATGTCCTTGATTCACTCATCAAGTTTCATTCCAATCCGATCACCCGTTCGAAAGTTACACACTACTCAATTGTACATTCCCCCGGCCTCCACACCCCTCCTCCCAGATAGTCGGATCGAGAAACTGATTGTTTCCAAGTTAGTTTGGTCGGGTCCCTGATATGCCTCCCAAGTCTCGTCGCGAAAATCCCCAAAACTGACATCACCGGAATTCCGGCAATCTTCCCTCCACCCCCACCCCCAAGGGTCCGGATCGAGCCCAATTGTGTAAGGGATTTTATCTGTGGCACATGCTGGTTCTTCCCGCAAGTTTCACTCCCATTCTTTAATTCTAACCATTTCTCGAGATTTGTCCCCCCCTCCGACTACCCCATAGCTACCGATTCCGGTCCAGACTTCAAATGGGACATCAGAGATATGCCTTTTATCCAGTTATCAAGTTTCATTCCAATCCGACCACCCGTTCAGAAGTTGCGAACTACTCAATTTTCCAGATTCCCCCGACCTCCACTCCCCCCCCCAGATGGTCGGATCAGGAAACTGATTATTTCCAAGTTAGTTTGGTCGGGTCCCTGATAAGCCTGCCAAGTTTCATCCTTCTAGCACATCTGGAATTACCCAAACTCGAAAAAGTGTGACAAACTGCCCTAAACTTTTCAGATTCCTCCGCCCACCACTCCCCGCAGATGGTCGGATCGGGAAACTGATTATTTACAGGTTAGTTTGGTCGGGCCCCTGATATGCCTGCCAAGTTTCATCGTCGTAGCGCATCTGGAACTGGAAGTACCCTAACCCGAACAAGTGTGACAAAAAATCCGGACCGACCGACCGACGGACGGAATTGCGAACGGTATATGGCACTTGGCTGCAAACTACTTGTCCGGCGGAAAAAAAAAAGTAAAAAAACCGTCCAACATGTCTCTGTGCTCCTGTACTTTTATTTTTACAAAACCTCCTATTTCCCGAATTCCGCGCAAACTATTTGTGCGGTGAGAAAATGAAGATCAATTCTGGAGTCCGCATGTCTCCTTACCCCTATATCCACTCTCAAATTCGTCTGCAAAAAATATTTTTTCATACCTTCATTTAAAACCCCATCCCCCACCCCTAAATATACGGCTACAGAGTCCATCTACGAACTTGACCTGTACTTTGACCCAATGGATCCTCACACCAAGTTTGAACAAAATCAGAACAAGATATTTCAACTCTTTTGAGAGTTATCGCACTGACAGACGGACAACTTTTACGAAGTCAGATGTATCCCGTCACTACCGTTTTCCAGTAAAAAAAAAAAAAAAGGCAAAGTGCAAGCGAGGTGCACGCCGTCTTCTGGAACTTGCTGCAATAATCCTCTTTGTTTATTAAGTTTTAAAGCGGTGGATACTGGTAAGATGATTCTGGCCGTAAAGACCACGAACCTTTATTGGAGTACAGGAGAAACGAAGCATTCCGGTTAAAAATATGAGCAGATCATCCTAGGTAAAGTGGGTAGGCGAGAAGTCCTAGTTGAGAGAAATCTAGCTAGCTATTGTTGGTAAGGTTAATGTCTGTAGGTGTATAGTCTTGGGTGTAGTTAAATGATTATGAGAATCATATCCGGAAATGGTTACGTCGGCTGACTTTTATTCTAGCGATATCTCGGCCCTTCTTCGCAAGGGTCCTCTCACGCCAAACAAAAATGAACCTGTGCAATCAAATAGGACTAACAGTCAGCTTGGGCTGAAGGAATACTTATGATTATGAGAAACTTACTTTCTGCATTAGAAGTTGGTCAATTTGTATCCTTCCTGTTTATTCACGCTCAGGAGAATTCCACTCAAGTCCTCCCTTGGTTCTGGGACCTATCCCTTTAACGGAAAGGAAACCTTTCAAGGAGTGAAATTCTCGTTTCCGAACAGAATGGTCGATGCTGCGCTCCTATTGGATAAATCGAGGGGGTGGCGACTATGATCAAAATTCGATTCTCGTCTGAAAAAAAAAATCCAGAGCTTCTTAAGACTAACCGTCTTAAGACTAACTTCTTAAGACTCCAACCGAAGAAAAGAACTGATAATCAACTTGGGGAAAAAAGGTATTGGCAAATGAGAACTACCGATCCTTGCTCTCGCTTGATGCCCTGAAAAATAACAGGACAAGACAGCAAAATAAATTAGTACCAGTCAGAGGACGAACCTCGAGGTTTATGAACTCGTTTGTGCACTTTTTTTTACAGAGAGTCTTAACACAGTGAGTAGTTAGTGTAATATGTTTTTATTTTATAACTGTTGTGATTACGACTAGCGCAATTTAGCATCTTCTACAGAAGAAAGCTGCGAAGTTGGTTTGTCAAAGAACGATTATCCTGATTTGATTTAATCAAGATAATGATAAGCAATCAACTGAAAGACAAAATGCTCTCTCAGCCGTCATTTGAACCAGGGGCTTTTAGCTTTCTTGGCCAGTGCTCTACCACTGAGCTACCGATAGAGGGGCTTGTGAAAATAGTTCGCAAACCACTCTAACCAGATAGCACCGTATCACCGCCGAAGGCAAATCCATCTAAGCAATTCCCATTCCAATGAGGTCAGAGATTGAGGTCCTAGACTTCTAAATTCAGTTAAAAATTTACTTCTGATGTATTTGTCACTGTTCAAGTCCTTTGTATAACATTCCATCCCCGCAATATCTACATAACCCTGCGCCGCGGAGATGTGAACTCATGTCATGGTTAGTAACGGGTAAGAAATAATACACATTAAAGGGCTTCTTGAGCCTGTAAGTACTAGCCCTGGACAACAGTCAGGTATAAGCACTACCGTAAAAGACATAAGGTGATCATCCAAGCATAATAACCAATCGTTGGTTTTTTTTTGGATATAGTTTATTGAATGTTTAAACCATGAGGGACATGTGTTATAAGGCTTGCATACTATATGCCGATTAAGTCTTGGCATAGGACTAGACATGGACATTTTAAAGCTTTAAAATAGCAGATAAACACAGCCTTATACAAAAAAAATATGGCTAATCTTTTCTTTATTTCACCAATATTTTGGTTTATGTTGTTTTGATGATGATATCCCTTTACAAGGCACTTCCAGTTACCTTTTCACTTACTTGATAAGTAGCTGATAAGTCAACTCACCTCAAAATGATATGATTTGTATAGGTCTCCTTCCACTGGATCTCTTGTCTTGCCCAAAACCGGTTGACAAAAATTTCAGTCCCGACTCCTTGGCCGGTGTTGACGATGGCTAGCAAGTGAAGGTAGGAATGTGTTAAGCAGAACTTTAAGATCGGATTAGGACTATAATTTTAATACGGACTGTAACTATGACGATTTCAGCATATGGTTTGAGCATGTAAGATTTGGCCGGTAGATTTTCAAAGGCACATTGATTAGGCGCGAGTGGGCATTACTCTCTATGTACTTGATGCAGCGTGCGTTCGTTTAGGTCGTGTTCCTCCCTTCTTACCGTAGTAGCTACGCATGACGTCTTCCTTCTTGGCATCAAGGCTGTATCACTTTTTCTACTTTCGATAAAATACTGCGACACGTGCTTTAACCACATACGTCGTGACACAGCGATCGTAGTTCCACGCTTGCTACGCTCCCGAGCGTGGTAAACAAATAGTTACTATTTCGAGAAGGTTGGAACGGCCAGCGGTATAGCTCTTCACGAGGTTGGAACGAAAATAGTAACTTGTAAGGAGTGGGAACACGCCTTCTCGAAATAGTCGCTAATATAACTTGACCCTGCCGTGAGGTGTTTTCTTTTCAGAGCTTATTGCACCCCGTTGTACGGTCTTGCTTTTGTGCAATCTGTATCTGTTAAGTGTGAGAACTCTCTTCGGGTTCTGTATAACAATTCTTTTCGGTGGCTTCTTGGTCTTTCCCTTAACTGTAGTGCTTCCGGAATGTTTGTTGGTGGTGGCCTCCCTTCTTTTCCTGAACTTCGTAGGAGATCATCTCTTTCGATCCAGACAAGGATTCTTGCTTCGGACAATCCGCTCCTTCGGGTGCTTTCGGGGCCGCTTTTTCGGCTATCTCTGCCACTTTGGCGGACATGGTCTGGTGAGATCTATACACAACGAACTTGATGCTCAAGCACCTTTTTTGTTGTTTGTGTTTTTCTCTCTTATTTTGTTATTGTTTAATATGTTGTTGTTGTTGTTTTTTTGTATGTTTTTGAGTGGCCCTAGTTGGTCCTTAGTTCAATGAAATAAATAAATAAATAAATAATATAACTATTTGCTTACCATGGTCGGGAGCGTAGTAAGCGTGATAACTACGGATTTCTATAACGTGATTGGCTGGATTACCCCGTGGAGTGATATATCGGCGAAAATAGAAAAATACGTTCCAGCCTTGAAGCCAAAATTCGTGACGTCATCCGTAGTAACTACGGTAAGTAGGGTGGAACACGCTCTATGTCTTCAGGCATTTTTAGCTCCCCTCTTTCTTTGAGTTCAACATCCAACCACGTCTCGCATCGCTTTATGTTAGGACCCGAGTCTTCCAACACGGTAACTTCTAAAAACAAAACGCAAATGATTCTACCCAAAAAGGATGTGAAGGCGATCAAGGGTAGAGGCTTAACGGCCTGCCATCCAATTTGCGAATATATTATTATGATTATTATTACCTTCAAACCTAGGAGAGCCAACCATCCCTCTCTCAGTTTTGAATATCGGGCCCTGGAGACGGCCTGTTGATTCACTTTCCAGGGAATATAAGACCGGCCTGCATTATTCTAGTCAGGCTGGGAACAAAAAAAGGATCCCTGTTAATAATGTCAACAAAAGGAGCAATACTGATGTTGTTTCTCGGGAACTTCCCGAGTGTTTTCACATTGTGATGATAGAAAAACAGCTGTTCAGTGTCGGAAGGCATGAAGAGTCGGGGGGGGGGGGGGGTTGAGGCGGCCACCGTTTTAAAATATTGTGACAAGGAAAGAGTAGTTCCACTCAAGAAGGTACGAAACGAAAAATCTTCGATGGTGCTAAAAGCACCTTGGCAAGAGTCCACTTTAGGCTCTAGCTATAAAGCTTTAGCAATCTTATCGCAACTGTCATTTCTGAGTAATTGCAACCAATGGTTAACAATCGATTAAAAATCATATCACTATTACAAGTTGAAAAACGATAACGTCCATCAAATGTCGAAAGTTCATTGTTTTGCGGTTCATGAATTTGATGCTTTACCTCAGCACCAACCACCAAAGCTTTTTAGTTGTTTCTTTTTCCTAGGTGGGGGATACTTAGCTGTGTATTTGACTGACATTTTAGCTGTTGTGTTCTTTGGGCGTCCCAGATCGTGCGAGTCAAGCTCCTTTCTTTCTTTTCTTCTTCCTTTCTTTCGTTTCTCAAGCAATCTGTTCGCGTTGACGTTTATGGGTTATTTAGCCCCCCCCCCCCCGGTTGTTTTTGTTTGGAATAAACCCATCTATTCTCTTTGAGACCAAACATCCCCCACAAAATTGCGCAACCTGAACAGCTAACAGACAGCATACTATCTGTTAAAGGACCCCTCTTGCTTATTCTGCCTTTTATAATAATAACTGTATTTAAAAAGCCCGAGAGTCATATATAAGTACAAATTGTAAACACACAAAAACCTAAATATCAAATATCTATAGAACTAATCCATTATCCCTAGCTCTCTTATGGGATAATAAGCCTCGAATTCACCGGCTTTCGCCGTTGTTTCGTTTTGTGACTACGACTTTTAGCGCTTTTTCGGCCTAGTCAAGTTTTGACAGTCATGCGAGGCAAAGTTCGCCGAAAGCTTCAAGGCCGCCAACAACTCTTCAAAGTATGGTTTTTCCTTTTGAAAGAAGGTCTACCTTCTATTTCAGGCTTCTTTTGATTTGCTTGGTTTTCCAACTTTTTAACCACGGCGCGCGTTTAGGTTTCAAATATTTTGCGTCCAACATCGGAGAGCAGGAAGGCTGGACTGAGTTGACAAGAGCTAACAATAAAATCGCTAAATGTACGTGGCAAATCATGGTCTTTTTTTTCTTTTTTTCTATGGTATTTAGCCACTCACCGTGAAAAGATCATTCCTAGTAAGAGTTGTGCTTTGATATTGCTGAAAAGTGTTTTACGAGCCCTTGAGAGTAAGTTTTCGGTAATGTTTTTTCCGTAACTATTCGGTAACAGTTTTGTAGATAATATTCCAAAGTATTGTCCATTGAAACTAAGCATCCTTGCATTAGACGTTATTAAACTTGTGTTAGCGCATCGGGATAATTAAATGCGCCACTGTCATCACCGGCTTACTAAGTGTCAAGGAACCGTTCGGCAACACCTATAGACAACGCCTAAGTGTTTTGGTTGAAATTGAGCGTCTTGTAGTTAGATCAGCCGCTGTCATCACCGGCTTACTGAAAAAGTGTCGTATGAGCCTTTAAGTGTCCTGATTTGTCGAAACAAAAGGAACTATTCGGTAACAACTATAGACAACGCCTTAGTGTTTCTGTTGAAATCGAGTATCCTACCGTTAGATGTTACCAGACTTCTAACATTGAATCGCGATAGTTAAATTTGCCGCTGTCATCACTGGCTCCCACTTCCCAGTGCGTTGCTCACTGGCTATTCTCTCCACGCCCCCGGGTATCACGATAGGCGATACTATACTAATTATGCGATATTACCATGGGACGCAATCGATATCATATCATTATTTGCTCTTCCCTGGTAATTACATAGGGGAATTCTAATGAAAGGGACTCGGAAGCGAGGCTATTTCTTTGTGTAGTAGGAGGAAGGCAATTAATAAAGTCTTATCTGAAAATTCAGTTATTTGGGGCGATACTTCTGAACTTGTTCTCTAATAGAAAGCTGCAGGGACCAGTTTTCTCGCCTTCCCGGACGGAAATTTCCCACCTGAAGTTGACCCAGACACAATAAAAAAAATTCGCCCGATTTCAGGTTAGATTGTTCCTGGATCGACCGGAATTTCGGCCTCGGTTCTGCCACCGTAACCTTGGGCCTGTAGAGGGATTTATTAGAACTAATGTACAAAGAGCTACAGTACAGGTTTCTCCCAGATTACGGCCGAACGACTGGTCCGCTGAGAAAACGAAGAACGGACGTGCAATAAGCACTCATTCTTACCCCAAGTCACACCTGTAATTGAATTTAGAACTAACATTCACTTCTGTCGAATTTCTGGGGGGAGGGATCACATCCAATGACAACAAGAGGACAGGTGGACGGATTGTTGAAAAATACTGTTTCTAACAAATTTGGAGCTAAGATAACGTGTTGTCCCCAGATGGCCCATCTATTCCCCCCTTCCCTCCCGTCTTCCGTGCGTCGGTCCGAGAGGAATACTGGCAATCAATTTTCCCCATATCCCGCTAATTCTTCTACCCAGTTTTTACGTAGTTTCATTCCATCATTTATTTCTGGTCAGTTTTTGTAAGTGTATTAGTTAATTTGTTTCTTGTGTGTCTGTGTATTTTGTAAAATCGTATTCCTCTTCTGGCTTTTAACTATTCGGATTAAACTTGATTGATTGATTGACGGACTGACTGACGTCTGTACAAAGCCATCGGTATCTCGTCACTGACGTTTGTGATCCAAAACAAGAAGTGACAAGTTTGTGAATACAGTTTTCTGATCACTATTTCAAATTTTCCGTGCCGGAAATTCTAGGTAGCACAAATATACGATATCATAGTGCCCGGAACTCCCATGTTGGCAGACAGACATTTGCTATCACGATTTGCATATTGCTACTGTACACAACACATCTGACGAGAAGACCAACATTACTACCATGAGAAATGTTCTATCGATTTTTTTTAAGAAGAAAACGTTTACTGCTTTAATGAAACGGTAATATTCAACTTTTTAATTTTTATTATCTAGAATCAGCCGTCGTCTGTCTTGTATCAGCATTTGCTGTCTGCCGAGCAAAATAAATAAAAATCTTAGTTATTTTATTCACAAATAATAGAACGTCAGTAACTTTCACGCTATCCATCATAAAACACCACCTGCCAAGAATACAACTCAGTTCGCCTTTTCGTTCTTATATTTACAGGACCACTTAAAACAGAACATGAACAAAGATATTGAAACATACATTTTACTTTCACACCAATACTGAGCAAAAGATTTCCTTCGAACCGGATTTGAACCAGTGACCTATGGATTTCAGTTTGCCTCTACAGTCCACCGCTCTACCAACTGAGCTATCGAAGGATGATTGAACTTGTCACTGGAGCTAAACTTAAACGCGGAGAGAGTTTTCTCTCTTTCTGATCTGAGTGGTCTATTCGGTTCTGAAAATGTTTGTTGTGACATTTCATCATGTATACGGTGCTGAAGTTTGAGTTTATACTTGTCCAATTTATCAATTATATGCACTCGTCTGATGAAATTTTCTTTGTTACATTTCATCCTCTTAGAAAAGGCCTTCTTCAGACCGTGTTAAAAAATATAAACATTTGATTTCGGTTCTGGCAGTCATTTTACTTTTAAACTATTTACTGATTAAGATCTAACCCGCAAAAGTGACTATTTTCATATTAAAAAAAAAAAAAAATGCGTTATTCCACACTGTCCATATTTTTCTTTGGAATTATTAATTTTCCCGAGGATATTCCATTGATTGATTTTAGTTTTTTTTTTAGTTCTTTCTCCTCACCTTCGCGGAGTTCAAGTATTAATTATAATTCTCATCGTCTATATTTTTTTTACTGAATCTGTCCGCAGAGTATATTCGTTTTGCGAAATTTCTTCTTAGTTATCCACCTTCGACTAGAAATAGTTATTTGATTAGCAAATTCCGCCATCTCTCTAACTTACGTTATTGATCAACAGCTACAGGATTTTCTTTCTTCTGTGTCCAATATTGTCTCACTCATGATAGCGCTACTTATTTAATCGTCTTTGTTGATATTTTTTGTATTTAGTAGTGTTTCTTTTCTCTATTTATTTTATTTGTTACTTCATATTTAGGGTGCTTCGTCCTCCTTTTGATGAGACGGGTCATAAATAAATTGATTGATTGATTGATTAACTACCAAGCAAATACGAAAGCTAATGCTACAGCATTAGTGAAGAGAAAAATAAAGTATATTTCAGTGGCACGGTGTGGATCGTCAGCACAGGGTCGGAGCCTGGGACTCTTCCGTTTCCCGTTTTGCGATGCAAAACGGTCGGAGCCCCTCTTCGTTGTATGCAGTTCTATTAGTTTATTAATTATATTTTTTCAGGAAGCGAAGGACAATGAAATGTGAAACTAGCTAAGCTTCCAATATCAATTTCCAGCTCTTCTGCCGTAATTTCAATACTTGAGGGCGAATCGATCCTCAGTTTCCAATCCACTCCTTTTCCTCCTCAACTCCCAACCTAGCAATTAAACCAACAACAACAGGAGCAAGATACTCCCTAACGCCCATGAGTGTTGTTCATAGCTATTCACAAGGGCCTTCCACAGCATAGTTTCTTCGTAATACCCCTTTTTAGGTTTCCTTGTTTTCCGCTAGATGACGCTCAGGTACTACCAAAATGTGCACGCTCTACTAAAGACAGTCAGTCTTATTAAAAACATAACGGAAGATGTGTCTAATTAATGAATAAAATACGCGAGGGGTAGCGGAGTAAAGCAAGTGCCTGGCGCCGCGGTGCCGGTACCTGTTGACAAGAGCCGGAACCGGTTATCACGTGCTAGAACATTACAAATCAGCAGGTTTAGAGACAGTGTCGCCTAATTTATGGCGTTCGGTGCCGGCGCCGCTTACTTCGTTTGGTGTCGAGCGGTGACCAGAAAGTGTGTACAGCCGGTGCCGGGGAGTGGGAACCCCTCGAAAATACGGACGATTTGCCCACAAAAAGAAATACAGCCGGCTTTCTTCTTTTAGACATAATTTATCGTCATTGTATTGAAATAAAACTCTGGTCATTATTCTATAAATTTTTGTCAGTATACTGATATTATAATTATTTTATACACAATAAATGCTATACATACATGCGTAGTTACGCTTTTGTTTTTTCTATTAATTTACTCGCCAAGTCGGCGGGACGAAAAGAAAAACATGGACTTCCATGAACAAATTTCTTCTGCCTGGCCGACCATGACAGATGAAAGCCGTCATCGTCCTCCTCGGCAGCTTATACGAACAAATGAAAGCGGAAGACTGCTCAGCAAAAGGGTGAGAACAGCTTTTTGTTACGGTCCCTCCCTAGTTCTCAGCAGATCAAGTTTTCCGAGGATTTCATATAAAGATGGGATTGCATCTGCAATTAGCATCAAAAACTGCAGTTCTAACAACAATCCTTCTTCGACTCGTCAACGTGATTCCAGCTTTGGCCCCCAAATACTAGGCTATGGCCAAAGCCTAAATGAGGATGCTCCCTAGTTTCAGAAACTTTTCAGACGAAAATGAAAGGCAATCGATTCTCATCAAATTAGGAGCAGAAAAGCGTTCCCTGCGTTGAACTGTTATGCCAGCGGGGGAATTGTGTCAGAATAGGGGTCTTTTGCGACAGAAACGATTTTTCCTGGTCCAATTTGAGCTGATCCCGATTCTGTGCCTGCGGTTGACACTGTCGAAAAATTGCAATTCTCTCGTCGACCGATGGTGACATCTGGAATAGAAAAGGTCTAGCATTAGATGCGACTAAATGAGTACAAAATTGACGATACATTCCCGAAACTATGAGAAAAGGAATTGAAATCTGGACTCTGGGCTGTTTCGAGGATGTGTATGAGCACACAATCTAAAATTCTCAGTAAGTTTCGTAATCTCTATTGTAGGACATAAGTATCTCTTAGGCGAAGCAGGCTAGAAATCATGTTTGTTGGTGCTACTAGATTTGTACGCTGAAATTTTATTTCGACCCTTCTACAAGGGCTTCAGGTCGTAAGTAACAACATGAACTTGCAATCCTAAACATTACAGAATAAAATCTTAGCTGATAAACCCGTTTAGTATCCTTCTTTTTTCGTCTTTAGGTTAACCATCTTGATTATTAGTTAAAAAGGGAAAATAGTTTATTTATATATCAAATTCCTTATAGGTGTACTTTAAATCTTTACCCTATTTCTCCCCCTATTTCGTCTCTCTTTTGTCTTCGACCGGTTCTGAACATAATTAACAAACTAGTTGATGCTCTGTGGAATTTTCTTTACAGTAGTTTATCTGCTCACTCAATTAGCGAAGTAAACAAAAATACAATTGCAGAGCAATTAAGTTGGAACACTTGCAAAAACACTCGATAGCATTCAACAGGTCACGTAAGTGCATCAACTCTTTAACCAGAGGCATCTATCCGAGATCCCACAAAGTATCTGTGGCTCGAAAAGAGTGCTTTTGCGGTCACTTGTGTCGCCCACAAGTATGTTTCGTCGACTAACAAGGTTATTGTGGCTCGAATTCGACAAACAACTGTCGAAGTGGTTTTCGCTTTTCTGGCTCGATTTCGGCGGGAAATTCAAATTTATCGGAAAATCGATGTCCAAATATTGAAACCAACTACTTTATCGAACATATAGACCTACAACTAATGATCCTTCACGTACATAATAGTAAGAATAAAAGCCTGAAGTTCTATTTATTGAAATCTCATCTGAATTTTAATGTTCTTTTTCCGCAAAAAAGACGAAACGGCGTTTCCGCGATGTTCAACTTGTTGGTAGAGTGTGTTGAACACAACTCTATTTCCGCGACAAACACTCGGAAATGTAGGGCACACAAACATGCCGCGGAAAAACACAGTAAGGCTATCTTACCAATTCTTTCACGTGGTCAACACGGCTAGCACCTAGGATCCTCCTCACCGGTCTTGAAACAGGCATAACTCTCGCCATCTGACGGATTTTCTCTTCAATCGAACGATTTGCTGGGTTCTCTTTCAAACCTCGAAGGTCTATTCTTTGATTTTCTCGGAATGGTTGCAGAGATATCTGTTGGAACAGCTTCGAACGAGTATTCGGATGTTGAGAACTTCGCCAGGAGATGGCAGAAAAGCTGCGCACCGATTCAGTGAATTTAGGTGTGGGCGTTCGAACTTGGTTCGGCGGGGCTGACAAGCTGACTCGATATACATTTTTCTTTGTAAATGTAACTTCTTTTTGAGGGAGCTGTGCTTCTAGCTTCAGTGTCACAGCTGGCTTCTCATCTAGACCTATCACCTGAAATAAGTAGCGATATACTTTCAAGAGCCGAATACAACGCAAATTTATTTGAAGAATACAATACTGAAAATAAACTGAGGACGGAGAGATACAAATAAATTCACCTAAGTAAATAAACACTGCAGGATCAATTAGCATCCCACCGGACAGGAGCGCACAGAAATTACCGGCCAATTGCTGCTTATAGCTTGTTGTCAATACAAATAAAGATAGGCTACGAAAAGAATGTATGCAATTGCAAAGTACCATTTTATCTTATAATAATAATAATATAACTGCATCCGGAGGCGTTACTAGCCAAACTGTTTGGGGGGGGGGACGAGGCATTTACAGACTGACTGGTAATAACGACTTTTTCTGCAGAAAAAAACGACCGTTTTCAACAACAAAACTGACATTTTTGAAAAAAAGACGGATTTTCAAAAAACCAATTTTCAAACTGTTTTCATGAAAAGAATAAACTGCCGACAGCACTGGGGGGGGGGGGGGGGGCTCCACCCAGTCGTGACCTTCTGACTGCATCAAAAGACTTGCGCCTCTATAAATTTATTCTTGTAAATTTGTTGTAAATTTATTTTTTTTATTTATCTAGTAAATAAATTCAAATAAAAAGAGAAGAAGTGTTTAACTTATCTCCGGTTACTAAGAAATTAGTTATCCAAATCCAATTTCGAGCACCTTTTTTGACGAGCCGGGAGTGCCATTTCCTTTGAGATGCGCCTTCGTCAACTTTTCTTCAGATGCCTTCTTGGGAGGGGTTGCCTTCACTCCTTTCAAAGGGGTTGCAATGTTCCGTGGAGGCATAGCCTGCCTAGTTGAATACGGTTGAAGATATTCAGGCAACTTTGTTTTCTTAAAGTTGAGAGACGAAGGTGCGCCCGCCCCAGGACGACCCCAAGGATCGTAAACTTCGCTGGAGGTTTGATGGAAAGTAGGAGTCTAGAAGGAATAAGTATAAATGAATACCCTTCTGAAAATGGAGCAGAAAACCAACTGCAGGGCGTCAGGAGGTGCTCTGATATCAGCCAGCAGATAATGTTGGCGCGGCGCGTCATCGGCGTCGATGTTTGCTAGCTTCAAGTATTGGTTTCTCTTCAACAAGTAGTTCGAGCGCATAGCATTGTCAATCATGTCAGTTGTTTGCCGACGATTCCTTTGTGTGAGCTAATAAAAGGTCGGGTATCGAGTCACTAAAGCCCCAGTATTTTTGTATATTGCGCCATCTTATTTTCAATCCCCTAAATCAACTGCAAGAGATTCCTTAAAGCACACGAAATCATTTTTATGACACTTGCCTTCCGGCCAAGTGCCATATACCGATCGCTTTTACTTCGGTCGCTTGGTCAGTCCTGTGATCGCGAGTTAGGGTACTTCCAGATGTGCTAGGACAATTAGACATGGCAGGCATATTAAGGACCTGACCCAACTAGCTTGGAAAAAGTCACTTCCCCGATCCGACCGTCGTGGGGGGAGTGGAGGCAGCGGAATCCGGAATCTTGAGGAATGTATATTATAAAGTTTGAAGCCAAGCTTTCTATTCACTGCAAACAAAATTAGAACAAGACCAAAGGTTTCGATGGGATCCCAAAAATTCAATAACTGATCAAGACGATTGGGTCTTGTCTTCGCCAGATCCAGACTTCGCCAGACTCCTTGAACATTTTTACTATTAAAATTCAGAAACAGATTAAGGCCAAAAGGCTAATGACCTGAGAAAACCAAGTTCAAATATGGATTCACCATGTGTCGGTTTTTAAGTCATATCTGTTTTGACGAAAACTTCCTGCGTTAGTTCTGCCAATTTCCCAGTTTCGGCCGAATTCCGGAAACACCTGTCCGGCAAAAAAAGAATGCTGAGAAACGAACTCGGCGTATCTACTTTCCCCTATATCGAACATCTAATCGACTTCAAATTAAAATTTAACTTATAACACATTTTCCGGTTCCAGCTGGATTCCGGGCGAACTCTATGTCCGGGCACAAAATGATTCTCATACACGGATTCAGCATCTCTTCAAACACCTAAATCGGATATCTAATCAACTACAAATAAAACTTTAGCTTTTAACAATTTTTCGGTTTTGGCCGGATTCCGCGTTAACTACTTGTCCGGCGAAAAAATAGTTTTCCCTGTCGTGTTCAGCATGTCTTCCTACCCCTAAATCGAACATCTAATCAACTTCAAAGAAAACTTTTTGTTTTAACAGACTCTCCGGTTTTGGCCAGATTCCGGGCTAACTACTTGTCCGGCGAGAAAATGGTTTTCACCATCGTGTTCAGTATGTCTTAATACCCCATAAGCTGTTTAAAAATATTTTGCTTGCCCCTTGTTTTAACCCCCTCGCCCACCCCTAAATATAGAGCTACAAAGCCCATCTACCAACTCGACCTTACTCTTGACCCAAAGAATCCTCACACAAGTTCCATCAAAATATCTCATTCCCTTCGAGAGTTATCGTGCTTACAGACGGACGGACGGACAACTTTTGCGATGTCATAGGTATCCCTCCACTTACGTTTTGGGATCCCAAAAACGAGATTTTCGTGTTTTTTTTTATCAGTTATTCCTCTAAGATGATGTGCCTAAAACTAAAAATAAATCATAAAATCCACCACAATAACATCAGGAAAACGACGCGGAACCAACAAACAATAAAACGACATATAACTAACAAGACACAAGGTGTCGATGGGATCCCAAAAATCTAAGATTTGATCCAGACAATTCGGTCTTGTCTTCGCCTGGCTAATCATCAGAGAAAACCGAGTTCAGATATTCTATTTACCTATCTATACCTCTATAAGCCATATCCATTTTGACGATATTGAAACTCCCTGCTTTACTACTGCCAAATTTGCGGTTTCGCCCGAATTCCGAGCGAACTACTAGTCCAGCAAAAAAAGAAAAATTCAGTAACAAAGCCGGCGTATCTCCTTATCCCTATAAAGAAATCTAATCAACTTTAAATAAAATTTTGACTTAAAAAAAATGCGGGTAGAACCGGATTCCGGACTAATTATATGTCCGGGTAAAAAAACTATCATTATATACAGACTCAGCGTCTCTTCTTACCCCTAAATATATCATCTAATCAACTTCAGATAAAGCTTTTACTTTTAACATGTTTTCCGATTTTGGCCGGATTACAGGCGAACTAGTTGTCCGGCGAGAAAATGGTTTTCACCATCAGGTTCAGCATGTCTTCTTACCCATAAATCAAACATTTAATCAACTTCAAATTTACTTTTAACTAACTTTCCGGTTTTGGCCGGATTCCGGACGAACTGCTTGTCCGGCGACAAAATGATTTTCACCATCATGCTCAGCATGTCTTCTTACTCCTAAATCGAACATTTAATCAACTTCAAATGAAACTTTTACTTTTAACCAACTTTTCGTTTTTTGCCGGATTCCGGACGAACTACTCGTCCAGCGAGAAAATGGTTTTCCCCATCGTGCTCAGCATGTCTTCTTACCCCTAAATCAAACATTTAATCAACTTCAAATGAAACTTTTACTTTTAACCAACTTTTCGTTTTTTGCCGGATTCCGGACGAACTACTCGTCCAGCGAGAAAATGGTTTTCCCCATCGTGCTCAGCATGTCTTCTTACCCCTAAATCAAACATTTAATCAACTTCAAATGAAACTTTGACTTTTAACAAACTTTCCGATTTTTGCCGGATTCCCGACGAACTACTTGTCCGGCGAGAAAATGATTGTCACCATCGAGCACAGCATGTCTTCTTACCCCATAATTGACTATCACATTAGCTGTTTAAAAATATTTTGTTTGTCCGTTAAATTGAACCCCCTCCCCCACCCCCAAACATAGGGCTACAGAGCCCATCTACGAACTCGACCTTACCCTTAACCCAAACAATCCTCATACCAAGTTTCATCAAAATATCTCATTCCCTTCGAGAGTTATCGTGCTTACAGACGGATGGACGGACGGACGGACAGACGGACGGACGGACAACTTTTGCGATGTCATAGGTATCCTTTCACTGACGTTTTGGGATCCCAAAAACCAGAAGAACGGTGTGAATTGCACGACATGCAGATAAAAGTAAAATAACGAAATATAAAATGTGCGTGTTCAAAGTGTATATGTATAAATCTGTGAATATTTACAATTCTGAATTATGTGTATATTTACAATTTACTGCCTGTATGTATCCGCCTGGGAAAGCGCAGAAGCTTTCACCCAGAAAACGGCCAATTCCAAAAAGCCATCAATAAATTACAAACACTTCGAATAAAACATTCCACAGAACACCTGTCAAACTAGGGAGTAGCGCCAAGACTTGAAAAACAAGACCAAAGGTTTCAATGGATCCCAAAAATCTAACTTTGATTCAAACAATTGGGTCATGTATTCGCCATTCAGTCTTCATCGGATTCCTTGAATATTTTTAATGTTAAATAAAGTTCAAAAATAATTCGGCATGCCTCCTTGCCCCGATACCGAATCCCTAATCGATTTCAGAAACAACTTTCAGCTTCAACCAAATTTCCAGTTTCAGCCGAATTTGTGACGAACCATTTGTCCAGCAAGAAAACCAAGTTCAGATATGGATTCAGTGGACCTCCTTACCCTTCAATGGATATCTTATTAGTTCATAAAACATATAGGTTTTTACCATAAAGTCAAAACCCCTCCTCTACCTCTAAATTAGGCCTGATGATGTTTGATGATGACTAATGACTGATGATTAAAGGACCCACCTACGAACTTGACCTGTACTTTGCCAATGAATCCTAATACTAAGCTTGAACAACTTATTATATCAACCCCTACTAAGCTTGAACAACTTATACCAGCCCCTCCGACATTCGATTACACTAGCTTTCTCCAACATTCATAGATTATGTCATCCTCCACGCGCAGACCTATACTGTTGTAAAGAAAGGGGCTATAGCCGAAAACGGGTGGACAAATTTTGTGTCCGGTTTTTGCCGGGTTCCAGGTGAACTACGATAAAATATCTTTCATATTCGGATCATCATATCTCCTTACCTCTAACTCATCTATCTCAATAGCTTTAAAACAAAAAAATGTGCCCCTTAATTTGAAACACCTCCCCCACCCTCAAATATAGGGCTACAGAGCCCATCTTCGAACTTGACCTCTACTTTGGCGCAAAGGATCCTCCCACCAAGTTTCATCAACATATCTCAACCCTTCGATATTTATCGTGCTAACAGACGGACGGACAGACGGGCAACTTTTGCGATGTCATAGGTATCCCTCCACTTACGTTTTGGGATCCCAAAAAGTGACACACGCCCGAATAGCAGCGTCACTAGCACCGGTAGAGATCGAGAACGTCCTACTGAAACTCGATCAGTACTTCACCAGCAGACACAACCTCCCCTGTTTCGTTGATGTATGCAGACCGCATCTTAGCTTAAGCAAAAAATTTTAAGCCCATAATGGTCCATTTACACACTGCGTAAAATCCGAGCGTATTTTACGCACGTTTTGAGCTTGAAAAGATTTCTAGCAATACGGACGTATTTAAATACAAAACAGACCGATTTCTCTAATACGTCCGTATTGCTAGAAATCTTTTCAAGCTGTTTTCAAGGTCAAAACGTGCGTAAAACACGCTCGGATTCCAAAAAACGCTCGGATTTTACGCAGTGTGTAAACCCACCATAAGTTCGTCTCGCTGCAAATGGTACAAGTGTAGTGGGCAGCGCTACAAGTGTAGCCCGACTGCGAAGCATGGAAAGCGTAGGTTTTTGCGCTACTACGTAATGTTATTTTGCTCTGGCAGCCACTAACACTGGCTTAAGATAGGGCAACACCGTGTCGCAGATACAAATTTTAAAAGGAAACTGATAAAAAGCAAACTTAGTAACGGCCAGCGGCCAGAGTGGCAGAATTAGCTGCAGCGATTGACGGTATACTTCTCATACCTCCGAACTTAAAGTCTGCAGAATCTGAACAGTGGGTTATTTTTTACGATCATCGCGTCCAACTCAGTATCAGAACAGTTAAATTGGAAGCATTATGGCATTTGCAATGTCTAGATCATCCCCATCCAAGTCGTGAAATTATCAGTGGTGCGATTCAGATGCATCATGCGAATAGGCAAGCTCAAAACAGGTCTCAACAAGGAAATCAGACAAAAAGAAAGAAAACATCTAGAATAAAATAATTAAATTTCTGTTTCTTTCAATAATTTATTCTGTTTTTTTTTGCAAGGGCCGTATGAGCTTACGGTTCCTGTTAGAGAGATGAGTACTATGGTAAAAATAACAAAAATAAACCTGGTACAGATATCAAAAGCAAGTCTCGGTTAACTTGGTCGGATTTCGAATGTTCGGAGCTCCAGATCGACAAACGCTTCGTCTCACACTGTACTAGGCATTTTTAGTTGCAATATGTGTAGTGTCTTTATTTCAGGCCATCCAGTTACAAATTCTAGGCAAATCCTTTTTTTTTTTATTCTGTGGGGCAGGCCAGACACTCCAGCCGAAACTCAGGCCACAAATGGCCCATTGTCTCAATCCCCCAATTCACAGTTGATGGCGAAACATCACTCTATAATACAATTGATGAAAACATCACTCTACCAAAACAATTGATACAAAAATCACTCATTCTGCCGCTTTTTCTCGCGTTCTTACCTTAAAAACTGTCTAGCCTCCCTGTAAACTGAAGGTAAGGCGTTTGGCACCCCAAACAATCAATGGTTTTCTATGTGTTTAACGAAAATAAAGGCTACTCTCGGTTAATTTGTTGAGATTCGAATGACTTTTTGGTACATGCATAAACCTGACACTGTATTTTGTACAAGCATCATAATTGTTTGAATAAAGTTGTAAATGGACTAGCATCTGCAGTGTATGCATATTAGTAATTAGACAATCAATCAACAATAATCGAAGGTGGAAGTTCTTTGAATCATCAAAGTCTCTGCTATTTAACCCTTTAGTCATGACAAAATCAATCGAAATAACAATATTCTTGCTTGAACGCAGGTTTTTCTCTACAGGGCAAGAGTACCTCCCGGGTTCACGCGCACACCTGTATCGGGGTTCCAAATCGCTCAAGCAAAGCTATTGTTTACACACAAAATTAAAAATCAAACTGAACTATCAAGACATTATATTGGGGTTTTAAGCTAGCTTCTACTACTTTGACGTGACAATTTTTTTCGTCGATTTCACCGTGAATCTGATTGTAATCGCGAAAACTCAGTGTCTGAAGTTGTAACATCGTACAACAAACAAACTGAGGCAAGATAAACTCGTTTAAAAATTAATCCGTTTATATGGCACTTGCCCTTTAGTACGGGCCACCAGACCCCTAAAATGTGACGACTAGATGATCGGAAAGACACAGTCAGTTTGACGATAATTTCCGACTATTTCAACCACGCTGAATCTGAATATGGGTGGTGGAAAAGGTTCAGATAACGGCTTGACCGTGTAAAAGCCGAAAAACACCCTTTTCAGGCCTATAAAATGTGGCCTGACTTTATTTTTTTCTAAGGCTGTGCTAGTCCAATGTAGTTGCAGAGCATCTTGTTTTATTCCTAACGATGCCGTCTCTTAGAATAAGTTTTGTTTTTTACGATACGATTTTACGAGTCCCAGAGCCACAGCCTAGTATTCATCAGTTTTCTCTGGAAATCTAAAAATTTAATGGTTTATTTCTAGGTTAGGGACGTATTTCATTAGGATTTTTCATACTTCACCAAAACTTACCTTGGGTACTGAGCTTCACATTACCGTGAAGTTCCAAGCTCCACCTGTTCGGCGAAGCCGCGTAGAATGTTTTGAAAAGTATAGGCTGAAAATGCACGAGGAACTATATATCTGCAAAATGGTGATGTGACACATTATTCTACGCTAGAATTTGGCACAGAACTGAAATATCACCTTTATTTTTCATCCAAATATTAACTACGGTTTTCATAGGTTAATTACTTATTTATAGGCCTAAATCTGTTTCTGAAAATTTGTACTGCGAGACATGTTTCTATGCAAAGTTTTAACTCCGATTCCAACGGTAGTGTTGGTTTGGCTATCGTGTGTCCAATTTAGTTGATATAAGCGGTTTAATTTGCTATAATGTATAATATTCTTGCAAATGTCGTTGTAAGTCCAGATTGTAATGAACCCACGAAGCTCTGTAAGGTAGTAGACTGACCCAGAAGCATCACTCAATCTTGACAGCAGCTGTTGCGAAAAGTTGAGAGTTCTAACATGATGCCTATGCTTGGGAAGTTGATCTAGTAAGATATAAAAGTAAAGCGGCCAAAATATGATTCGCGCATATCCCAACGGTTTTCCACAACGCACTAATGAAAAAAATTATCGTCTGAATACTAGATGTCGGCACCATATCACCCAGCATTCCCCAGACAATTGGGCATTATTTGCCGCACGCGGTCTACTGTAATAGAAGGTCGAAGACTTGTTGACAGGTGGAGGCCACAGCGTTAGCCCTGAGGTCACTGTACCGATCTGTAAAGTGTCGTGACGGGCCAGCCAAGCTTTAGGGGGTGGAAGGATTATTTTTTGCCATATACCGATAAAATTAATTTCGTAAAATATGCAAGGTTTTGGGCTCGTACATGATAATGTTTAGAATATCACTCCTCACTTTCAGTGTAAGCTCAGCAATTACAGCAATATTCTTACTTAATGAGCAAATATTGTTTTTGTCTTTCGATAAGGGAAAGCTGACCGCATCAGGACCACTAGTGCAATGTCGCAGCGCTATCCTACGACAGCCCATGATTTTATGTTCACAGTTTGGTGGATCGGAAAGACTTTGTAACGGAACTGAACCTGAAGCTCGGGTTCATAGACCGGCTAACATCTGCAGAGGAATAGTTGGCGATAGTTCTGGAACTGAATAACTACAATGGCTGTATGATTCGCTTCAACAATTACTTGGTAAGATCCGTTTTCAATAGCATTCGGAGACGTGGATAGCCACGCGCGTGTCTACTTCTTCGTGTGTGCTGCATCAGGTAGATTCGTGTAGTCCGGGTTCGGATTAAAAGTCATCTTGGATGGGACCAGTTTTAGCACCTTTATTCTTTCGGTGAATCCGCCAGAGAGGTAATCTATAAATCCCAAGTCAAATTGCTTCAAAATGAAAAATATACAGCATAATATCCGAGTTTTCTAGCACCGTGCAGTTTGCGACGACGACAAAACTCTACGTTATTCCTGTATTTCCTGTCCGCTTATGACATCCACTGCCACCAAAAAGAACAATAGGATGCGGGGAGATGTTTACAAGACAGAGCACTCCGACATTTCAGTCAGCTACAATATGAAGCTCGTTATGGATTTTGGGGGTCGATTTAACAGTCCTGCAAGGATTGTTTCTGGCACTTGTGACCGGATTAGTCGAATTAACGGCATGCAATCTACCACTATACCATTTCCAGTGATCTTGTTAGTCGCTACTTCTCTTGGCCAGCCTTTTAAATTTGTAGAGTTGCGAATGAACTCGGGAAAATTTGGCTTGGTAGGCTACCCGATCGAATTGCCAAGAGCAACCAGAATCTTTTTAACAGCTTCTGATTCAACACGAACGCTGCGACCGGTCTTGGTTTCCAGGGTTTTGCCTGTTTGTTTCGCAATCTATAGTCTTCACTTCTAATACTGGACAAGGGATTGTGTTTTCCAACGAAATATGCTTATATTGCCTTTAAACCACAAGCACTTGGCCTCAGGAGGCTCTTTGCCACTGTTTCATTGGCGACTTGATTTGAGTCATCAAATTCTGTATATTCCCTATATTCTCTCGGTCGGGCATTGACAGCATTTCAGCTAGAGCTTCTGTCAAGCGTTGTACTTCCGTGTCGGTTTACTACCTTAGAGAGCTCCGCGGGTTCATAATAATCAAGATTTTCTACGATATTTCAAATAAAATTAAAGCTTATAGCAAATTAGATAGCCTATGACAACCGAGTTCGACACAAGATTGCCAAACCATCACAACCGTTGGACTCTGGGTCAAAATTGGGCACATAAACATGTCTCACAGTATGTATGTATGTATGTATATATATATATTTATTGCCCATCATAAATGTAAGAATACAACGCTGATGGAGTAGTAAAAAAAAGAAAAGGCAAAGGAAAAGAAACGAATAACTTCTGACAAATACAAACAGAACAAAACGAGAAGAAAAAATTCAAATAAGGGCAATCTCCTACAGGTCAATGAAGGAAAATTTCGTACCATTTTTCGGAAAAAAGTAGGCCTATAAATAAGTAATTAGCCTATAACAACCGTAGTTAATATTTGTTTGAAAAATAAAGTTGATATTTGAATACTGTGTTACATCACCATTTTGCAGAGAAATATTTCTAATTTACTTTTGGCCTAAACTTTTTCAAAAATTCAATACGCCTTCACAGCAAAGTTGGAGCTTGGAACTTTACGGCAGTGCGAAGCTCAGTACCCAAGGCAAATTCTGGTAAAGTATAAAAAATACTAAAATATATTAAGTTACGAATTGACAAACCTGGCAACAAACCTTTGCAATTCGAGATTTTGAGAGAAAACTAATAAATACTAGCCTATAGCTCCACGACTATAAGAGGTATCGGAAAGTTAAACTTAATATATGAGATGGCACTGTTAGGAATAAAATGAGATTTTCTGCAACTAAACTGGGCTAGCACAACCTCAGAAAAAACATAAACACTCTGGACACATTTTATAGGCCAAAAAGGGTGTTTTTTCGCTCTTATAAGATCAAACCGTCACCTCCAGCTTTGCCAGATTCAGCATGGTCGATATGGTCCGAAAACTATTGTCAAACTGACTGTGTTTTTCTGATCACCTCAACTCAGAAATAAGAGAGATACGTTTGAGTGGGGCCCGGACTACTTCAGCCAAGTACCATACAGCGATCTCTATTTCTGTCTGTCCGACGGTCTGTCGGTCGGTCCGGGTTTTGCTAGTTCGGGCACTTCCCCATAAGCTAGGCCGATGAAACTTGGCAGGCATATCAGGGACCCCGAATGATTAAGTTGGAAAGAGTAAGATCCCCGATGCGAGCATCGTGAGGGAAGTGGAGGGAGGGAGAATCCGGAATCTTGAGGGATTTTTAACGGGTGATCGGATAGCAATGAAATTTGATAATTGGAGAGATCTCGTGCCTCAGACGACCCACTTAAACCGGATCCGGTGACTTTGGGGGGGGGGGGCGGAGCTGGAGGGGACCTTAATGAAATTTGATATTTGGAAAGATCTCACGCCTCAGACAACCGAACTAAAATGCGGACCAGATCCGGTGAGGGAACTGGGAATCTTGGGAAACATTTAGAGTGGACGGATCGGGAAGAAAGTTGGTGGGAATTACAAACGCAAGTCCTAGATAGATCGTTGACATAAACGGACCGGTTTGGGCACTGTGGGGGATTTGGGGTCGGAATTCGGTGATCCCGCGAGCTTGGTACTAAGACGATGAAATTTGGTAGGCATATCGGGGACCCCAACAGAGTGCCTTGAGAATAGTCGCATCCCCGATCCGACCATCAAGGGGGGAGTGGAGGGGATGGGGAATTCGGAATCTAGCGGCATGCACAACTTTTGAACGGGTGAATGGATTTGAATGAAACTTGCCAAGTTGAAAGAACTATCGTCTCAGATGGCCCGTTTCTGTCCGCCCGTCGGTCGGTCCGGGTTTTGCTAGTTCGGGCTCTTACACATACATTATGACGGTGAAACTTGGCAGGCGTGTCAGGGAATCCAAATGATAAAGTTGGAAATAGTCACTTCCCTGATCGATCATCGTGGGGGGAGTGGAGGGAGGAGGAATCCGGAATCTTGAGGTATTTATAACTTTTGAGCGGGTGGTCAGATCTTAATGAAATTTTATATTTGGAAAGATCTTGCCTCAGACGACCGACTTAAAATCCGGACCAGGTCCGGTGACTCTGGGGAAACCGGAATCTTGGGAAACGGTTAGAGTGGAGGGATCGGGACAAAAATTGATCGTAAGAACAAGCACAAGTCCTAGGTACAGCTGTGACATAGCCTGACTGGATTCAGACACTGTAGGGGGAGTTGTGGGGGGGGGGATTTGGTGATCCCGCGAGTTCGGTACTAGGATGAAATTTGATAGGCATATCAGGGACCCGAACAGACTGCCTTGAGAATAGTCGTTTATCCGACCCGACCTTCGTGGGGGGAGTGGAGGGATGGGGAATCTAGTGGCATCCATAACTTTTGAACGGGTGAATGGATTTGGCAAGTCGAAAGAACTATCGTCTCAGATGTTCCGTGTGAAGTCCGGACTAGACCCGATACTTGTGGGGGGGGGGGGGGTTGGAGGAACTTAAAAACGGGTGGTCGGATCCTAATGAAATTTGATATTTCGAAAGACGTCTAGCCTCAGACGACCGACTTAAAATCCAGACCGGGGGAACCGAAAATCTTGTGAAACGGATAGAGTGGACGGATTGGGACGAAACTTGGTGGGAAGAACAAGGCATATCAGGGACCCGAACAGACTGCCTTGAGAAAAGTCGTTTCTCCGACCCGACCATCGTGGGTGGTGGGTGGAGGGATGGGCAATACGGAATCTAGTGGCATGCATAACTTTTGAACAGGTGACCGGATTTGGCAAGTCCAAAGAGCTCGACATAATGCCCTAAGATGTTCCACGTGAAGTCAGGACCGGATCCGATACTTGTGAGGGGTGGTGGATGCGGGCACCGGAAATCTCGTGAAACGCTTAAAGTCGAGGAATCGGGATAGAATTTGGTAGAAAAAAAAGCATAAGCCCTTGACATGTTCGTAACAGAACCACATCTTATCGGGGCTCTTTGGGGGGAGTTGGAGGAGGTTTCCCGGAGTTCCGGTGACACTTATGACACTTCCAGATGTGCCAAGGGCGATAAAACATGGCGGGCATATTACTGACAAAACCAAATAGACTTAAGAAGTCGACATAATGCCCTAAGAAAACTTCCGTTCCTGGATCCGACCATTTTTTAGGGATATAAGGGAAGGGGAATCCGGAAATTGCTGATTTCCTTAAGTCCAGGGGTGGTCTGGTTCAAGTGAATGACCTAGACAGGGGTCGCAACCCCCTCCCTTCGTGTAGGGCATTCGGTCAAATTTTCGCCGAATGCGAAAAATTCGGTAAAAACGGCCGCGATGCCGTTTTCATAAAATCTTTTGTCCTCACATTCCAAATTGCGTGATTCAACGTGTTAATTGGTACACCTTTCCTTATCGAATTTGCTAATCCATCCAACTTTTGTTAACTGCGCATCGATTTCACCGCATTCGGCCCTTCCCTTCGTAAATTCGGTGATTTCACCTGTATATTTGGTCTCATTCGTTAGCGAATTCGGTAATTCACCGGACTTTTCTCAAGTCGGTATCTGTTCTATCGCATTCGGTCAGTCCATTTCACGATTCGGTCATTAATAGATTCATTTGGTTCTGATTCGTGACCGAATTCGATATTCGATTTCGTCGCATTCGGTCCATTTCTGCATAAATTTGGTGGTTTGACCTGTTAATTTGGCCTCATTCTTTACCGAATTCAGTAGTTCGGTCACATTCGGTCAGTCCATTTCATAATTAAACTCGGTGATATTCATTTGGTTGTGATTCGGTACCGAATAAAGTAGTTCACCGGATTTTTCTGTAGTCCGATTCTGTTACTAGACTTGCCGAATTTGGTTGTTTTAGGCAGTTCCAACAAGAATTTTATTCCGTTACGAAATTCGGTTGTTATACCGCTCTCGATCTATTCCTTATTTTTTTAGTTAGTTTTCCGGTGTAGTACGAATTCGTTATTTGCTTCTACCAGTTACTGAGTTCGGTAATTTAAGTGGCATTCATTTAGCTCACATCCTTTTCCAGTTTCAGCTGGTTGCTGTTCATTTTTTTTTATCCTTAGGATTGCAGTTCTTCAGGAATAAGCAGGTCTCTTGACGTGAAAACTAGCCTACTTTTGTTTGCTGTACATTCCTCACAATTGTACTTTTTATCGACTTTACCCTGGATCACCCCTTTCGAAAGGCAGTTTTATCATTAGGTTTCCACAAAAGTTCGCCTGCGGCGCATTTCGCAGTCTTGACTAGTTCGACAAAGGGTGCGCTGGGTGTGTCATTTAGTAGGCATTTGAGGCTTGGAAATTTGCTAGAATTTGCATGGGAAGTAGTTAAATGCTGCCAGAAAAAAAGGCGGATTAAAAAAAAATCCCCCTGCGGAGCCTTACTTAATCCTGGGTACACCCGTTAGCGACATTGTCGATATGTAGCAACGCCGTTTTTTTGCGATTATTTCAAGTGCTGTTGGCAAAACCGGAAAGTTCTTCCAAAGGTAAAAGGCTAGTGACGGCGTATCCATGAAAATGAAACAGAAGCGGAAAGGCATGAAAACGGGGCAATTTTTCTTTTTAGGCTTGTTAGTATATACTCTGCAACTTTTTACGTTGTAGCTTCATGAAGGCAAGTAGCTGTGTATTTTTTTTTTCTGCCAGGTTCGCCCCCCCCCCCCCTGAAGGAAGGCTCAGGACGCCCCTGGACCTAGGTATGCAAAACATGTGTCCGAACCACTGCAGCCATGGTTGGGGCGTTGGAGGGGGGGGGGGGGGGTCCGGAAACTTTTTGACGTGCACAAAAACCAAACAAATGGTCCAAATGGGATGCAAGTTGGACAGTACCGAGTTTATTCGTCCAATATTCGTTATTTGGCGTCCGGTCTGGATCCCGGCATGGCAGAAGGAGGATGGAGCGGGAACCGGAAATTTGCCGATATGGGTCAAACGAGTGGAGCGGTTTTAATTTAACTTGGAAAGTAGACAGATCATATGCCTTAGATGACACATTTTAGGGTCCGGACCGAATCCGACGACGGTGGAGGGGGGGGGGGATTTAACGAAAAATGCTCAGATTCGAGTAAAACTTGTTGACAATTGTTTTTGCGGGTAAGTACAACACCAACCAAGCGACTAACAAGGCGACTCTTCATCCATATCCCAGTAGAAGAACGACCCAACCACCATCCTATAACTGAAATATATGCTAACGAGCTTGCAAGTGTCATACGAGCTTCTAGATCTGTTTTATGGGACTCCAGTACTCAAGTGCCATATGGCGATCGTAATGTCTGTTGGTCTGTCCCGGTTTTGCACGTCCACATAAGCTAGGACGATGAAACTTGGCAGGCACATAAGGGACCCGACCGGATTAACTTGGAAACAATCACTTCCCGATCCGGCCATCGTGGGGGGAGTGGAGGGATAGGGAATCCGGAAACTAGTAACTTGCATACTTTAGAATGGGTACTCGGACCTGCATAAAACTTGACATATGTCAAGAACAAGTGTCACAGATGTTCAGTTTCAACTTTCGACCTAGATAGCCCTACATACTTTATTGACAAAACATGCCGGGTCGTGTCACAGTGAGGGGAGTTGGAGGGAGTTTCCCGGTATTCTGGTGATGACGAGTTAGGGTACTTCCAGATGAGGTATAACCATGAAACTTGGCAGGCATGACAGGGACTCTACCGAATTGGCTTAAAAATAGTCCCTTCCCCGATTCGATCATCGTGGGAGTGGAGAAACAGGGAATCCTAAATCTAGTGACATTCATAACTTTGGAATGCGTGATCGTATGTGAATGAAACCTTGACAAGGCTCAAGAATAAGTTCAGCTTCAGGTCTGGACCAGACTCGATAACTGGCGGGAAGGGGGGCGGGAGCTGGAGGCAGGCACCGGATAGCTTACAAACCATTTAGAGCCGATGGTTCAGGATGGAACTTGGTGGGTGCAATAAGTATAAACCCTAGGTACATTATTGACACAACAGGACCGCACCGGGGCGTTTTGGGCGGAGTAAAGGGGTATCCCGGAATGCCGGTGATCACAACTTGGAGCTCTTCCAGATTATCTATGACGAAGAAAATTCAAAGCTGCATCTCTCTCCCGATATTTCTTTCATCGAAGACGGGCTTGATCTAGTAAATCTGGAATGATCACTCCGCTCATTGACAACTGTTTCAGAATAGAAGTTTTGTCGTACTCTGGTTCCGATTCGCGTATAAGTCAATCGATGGTATAAAATACTCTAGCTGTGATATTTCTGTGCCTGAACTGGATCTGAAAAAAGTATTCGGAACTGGATCTGACCAAAGTATTCGGAAGGATTTTCACGAAATTTTCGGTGGGCCCTGTTATGACTTAACGTTTATGTTATACAGCGAACCAACTATATGTAATAGATGGGCGAAATAATATATAAAAATAACGTAATCTCTGAGGTGTAGGCCGTAATGGTATTGAAGCCGGGTCAGGATGGCATTCCGAATGGTAGGCCTACACCAATTCCACAAACGCAGCCAAAGATAAAATTCCGGACGCGGTAAATTCATATCCGCTACCTCAATCTCGGTTCAGGCCCGAATCCCTCCAAGGGCTAAACCGGACAGATAGGTCGCCAGACCATTGCTAAGCCTCGAGACTAACCCAGCCAAAGGACGGAGTTTAGAACATTGTCATTTTAATACACATCTTAGGCCTAAAACAAAATATGAACGATAAATTATAACTTACTATAGTCTAATGACACGACGGGGTGAGATCCAAATCACGACTGCCCGAAATCAATGAAATGATCGCTCAAGCGATCGTTTCGGTAGCGAAGGTGATCTTTTATGGCGCCGTGCCGGAATGAAAGGGGTTACTAGTTAACTATTAAACAGTACTAAGGAAAAGGACGCGACAGGGGAACAGATAAATCTGAAATAAATAAATAGGAAATTAGGGAGCCGGAATGTAAAGACGTCTCCATAACACACCTCCCTCCTTTGGGGAGAGTGTAGCATAGGGTACAAAACATCCCAAAATTTTAACCTTAATTTCGACCTTAAAATTTCAAAATTCCTTCACAATCACTATCACTCATCAATTATTGAATGATTGGCCCACGATTTCTCCCAAGAGCGCCTTGCAGTTGGGATATTCACCGAAACCAGCCCCTAAAGGTTACACAAGTAAGCTTTAATGGTTACTACCGGCTATCGGAAACCTGTTTATCATCCAACTACTCCCCCAAATATTCCATGCACCCGGCTCCCAAGTGGGTTACAGGAGTGCCTTTAAATACATCTAAAATTGTATGGGCATAACATGGGCACTCCCAGCCTTAGGAACAGGTTTATCTGAGGATCGGCACCCGGGCCTCAACCCGACATCTTCAGGGGGCCTCTCTCTCTCGCCTCTTTTTAAGTGGACCAATCACTATATCAAAAATAAATTTCCAATTTTTCTTATTATAAGGCCAGAAATTAAACAAACTACACCTCCCAAATTATCTTAAAAGGAGGGGGATAATTTTTTTTTTTTTTTTTTTTTTTTTTTTTTTTTTTTTTTTTTTTTTTTTATTGGATATTTTGTCCGTATGCTACACTCGTGGAAGGTATGTCGGGAAACGTGAATATGAAGACAAAAAAAAAGATGAGAAGATAGTTCTAATTATTATGATAATAATTTCAATTCCGGCTATTGCCCAGAAAAGTTTACCTCCACTACCTTTGTGAAAAAGAAAGACAAGACACTAGAATTAAATTTACTTAACTTGAAGCCAATAAATGTGCTGGGTATAAATTGCTTCAAAAGGGGGAGAACATAGAACATATAAATAGACATAATAACTTAACCATAAGATTTGGCGCATGCAGTTTTGGATGACGACGCCGGTGCTGGATCAGTCCAGTTCGTCCGAACTGCTGGAGGGGTAGGTGGTGGACTGATGCGTTCTGGCGCCTAGCCTGAAGTCCACTGACTGGTATCGAAGTGGGGGTTTGGATGTTCGCGACGAGCGACGAAGAACTACGGCGTCGCTGGCAGAAAGTGGAGTTATCGCAGCCATAGAGGAGGTGGTAGGGATGGGGGTAGTTGTGTTGGTTGAAGAGACGCTTTCAGTTAGGTGGTGTAGGATTGATGATGGTCTATCGAGGGCTGGTGATGATCCGACAGGGCCCAAAGGACTGAACCGCTCATCACTGACGAAAGCAAGTTGGTAAAACCAACGACTGGTAATAGAGTTGAACCTTCTGACAGACATTGTTCTACATTCGGTAATTACTGGAGTGGATGGTGTGGGGTGTAGTGTCGTTGATGGCAAATTTGCAGGAGTAAGGGCTTGGCCTGTTCTGGGTGGGAGAAGGGCAGACGGAGACTGCAGACTAGAGCTGTTACAATGGGCTGGTGTTGAAGCTGATGTAGAAGGTAGCTGAGAGCATGAAGAAGTAATACATTCGGTAGTTACTGGAGTGGATGTGGTGGGGTGTAGTGTCGTTGATGGCAAATTTGCAGAAGAAAGGGCTTGGCCTGTTCTGGGTGGGAGAAGGGCAGACGGAGACTGTAGACTAGAGCTGTTACAATGGGCTGGTGTTGAAGCTGATGTAGAAGGTGGCTGAGAGCATGAAGAAGTAGCCGGAAAAGCTGGGGACTGGGCTTGTTGCTGATAGGTGGGTAGGGATAAGGTTGCCGGTAGTGGATGATATTCGGTGCCGCCGGAAGTTTCAATGTCGACTTGACTGGAGAGAGACGTGGCCGCGCGGGAGTGTACAGAGCTGCTGCTGCTATGATGATAGACTGAACGAGAGTAGTCACCGGATTGGTTTGGTCTTGGCTCGTAACTTTGAGTTATGCAACACTCATTGGCAGATAGTGTAGCTTGGGTGGCGTCAGCAAGGGGAATTACGATAATGGCCTCTGGTGTGCTGCCGCGGCTTTGACTTGCAGCAGTACACTCCCCGCCGGTAGTGAAGGGCTCCGAAACAGGTCTGGCCAATGCTCCACCCCAGGGTGGGTCCACGGGAACCTGCAAAATTCGAATTTGCTCGGGTGGTAAGCCCGGCACCATTAAACCGAATTCGCTTGTCGACCAAGTATCTGTTTGAGCAAAATAGGGTTGGGGTGGGGTGATCCCATCGAGAAAAGTAACCCGCCGCGAAAGATTGTCGTGTAGCGTGTTGTAAGCACACTCATCAGCTACACGCCTGAGATACTCGGTTGTCGTGGGGTAAGCAGTGGCAGTCTCATCTCTTGTAATGTCAGGTAGTGGCGCAGTCACAGGCATGGGGGAGGTTGCTGCTTCCGAAACCCATGGGGACCTCAATCGGCTGGCTACTAGCCTATTGAAGTGTACGATCTGCAATTTCGATCCCGATTGCTGAATCTCATAATTCAGGCCCTCATTTAAAGATCTGATAACCCGATAAGGGCCTCCGAATCGTTCCTTATTCAGTTTCGAGCCTGGTCCAGGTGCTGGAGGGGTTCTCAAAAATACAATATCACCTGGAACGAAAGGCTCGAAACGACTACCCGGCGACGACAACTTCTGTTTTTCTTTCGAAAACGAAATTCGCTCAGACAATACCCCATGCGCGGTTTTCATACATCCCAACATATCAGACACATAACACTGCACGTTTTCGTAAATACTGGAATTCAAACAAATATTCGGAAACGGACAAGACGGGTCACGGAGGTACATCGCAAAGAAAGGCGTTTCAAGGGTCGCCTCGTTATGGGCCGTGTTGAGCCCATACTGAACATACGGTAGATGCTCGTCCCAATCATTCCTCGCGGCCGATACAAGCTGCGAGAGCGCGTCTTTCAGGGTTCTATGGACCCTTTCAATCAATCCATTACATTTTGGGTTGTACGGGCTCGTCGTAACATGCGATATACCGAGCAATCGGTGGACTTCTGCCATCAATTTTGAGCAGAAGTTTGACCCGTTATCAGTGAGAACTCGGTTGGGTATTCCATGGACCATGAAGACTTTCTCCACCAACGCTTTCGCCACCGTTTCCGCTTTCTGGTCCGGGAGGGGAAGGAGGAACACAAATTTGGTAAAATGGCAACGCGCAGTCAAAATCACGTTATTACCGAATTTGGTTTGGGGTAGGGGTCCCACAATATCCAGGGATACTAAATTCATAGGGCCCGACGCAACCGGTACCGTACCCAGAGGGGCCGAAGGGGTTCTATTTGGAGGTTTCCGTTTCAAACAATCAATGCACCTGGAAACGTGAAGTTTCGTTCGACTGTACATTGACGGGAAATATGCCGTAGACCGAATCTTTTTCATCATCTTCCCAATGCCGATATGTCCAGCTTGCCGCGCCATATGGTGAAAATCGAGAAACCGCGGGACTAAACTGTCCGGAATCACTGGGACTACGGAAACCGAATCACGATAAGAACCCGCTGGAGAGAAGAGGAAACAAACAACACCATTTTCAATACAAAAGGACTCAATCGACCGTTCATATAAAGCGAAATCCTTGGAGAACTCAACCTTTCTGGCAAGGCGAGCAAACACCTCTGAACAAAAGGGATCAGTTTTCTGAGCACATTTCAGCTCATGTACAGAAAACAGGTCATGGCGCTCCGATAAAGACAACACATTGACAAGGGTAGGGCCACTGTCCGGGATATCAACCAATCGTGACAACGCATCAACAAAATTCTCCTTTCCTGGCTTGTATTCAACCTGGAACTTGTATTCTTGCAGTTCAAGACAAATTCGGGCCAGCTTGCCGTTTGGGGAATCCATAAATGGAAGCGCTTTCAATGCCAGATGATCAGTCCGCACGATGAAAGGCTTCGGCAATAAATAATGCCTGTATTTTCGACAGAATTCCCAGAATGCAAGTGCCTCACGCATTGTTGTGGCGTACTTCTGTTCAGTGTCATTCAAAACACGACTAGCATATGCAATAACACGTTCAGATCCATCCTGAACTTGTGAAAGACAAGCACCAATAGCATGATTCGATGCATCCGTTGTAAGAATGAACGGAGATCCGTTGAAATCCGGGTATGCAAGGATCGGCTGGGACATCAACGCGTTCCGAAGGGACTCAAATGCAACCAGCTGTGGGTCTCCAAAGGTGAAAACTCTCCCCTTTTTCGTTAGATCGGACAACGGCTTAGCTGTTTTGGCGAAGTCAGGAATAAACTTCCTGAAGTAGCTAAGTAGCGCAAGGCTCGAACGGAGCTCGGAAATGTTCCTTGGATAACGGAGCAAACGAACCGCCTGAAGCTTATCCGGATCCGGCTCGATACCTCTGGCTGAAATCACGTGACCAAGAAACGTCAACGAGGGAACGCAAAATTCCGATTTCGAAGGCTTCAGTTTAAGGTTGTTACCCCTAAATCTGAAGAACACGCCGCGCAAAACATCGATATGGCTCGAAAAATCGATCGTGCCCACACCGGTATCATCAAGCAATACAAACACATTCAAACCCAGCATATCACGAAGAACTGTCTCAATCATCCTTTCACACGAAGCCGGGGCATTCGATAGACCAAATCCCATTCTTTGGTATTCAAACAGTCCAAAGGGTGTCGTAATAGCCGTCTTTTCCTGGTGTGAAGGCTCCACGTGAATCTGGAGGAAGCCTTGTACCAGGTCCATTTTGGAAAATACTTTGAACCCCTTCATTTTATCTAGGATATCGTCTATGCGAGGCAAGGCATAGCTATCAAACTTGGTTATTTTGTTAAGTTTTCGATAGTCGTTTACAAGTCTAAAGCTTGAGTCCTTCTTTCTCACCAGACTAACTGGAGAGGCCCAAGGGCTCGAGCTTTCGACCAAAACTCCTTGCCGTAGCATAGCTTCAATCCGGGTCTTTAATTCTCCAATCAGGTGAGCCGGTACCCTATAAGGGCGCTGTCTAATTGGGGGGTGACCATCCGTTTCAATCCTGTGAGTGACCACACCGCAATCACCCAAATCATCATCTGACCGTGCAAAAATATCGCAGAATTCCCACAATAAATCTTCAATAGGGTTCCGATTCTTAGACTCGATATGGTCTAATTTGAAAAACGTCATAAAGGTGGCCTTATCCACGTCCTTCCAACCAAATCGAACACTGCCAACGATGGGTGGACTGGGCTCCACCAACGCATCAATAACCTCACTCACATCAGCTTGGACTGGATCTGCTTCACAACAGACAAGGGACATATCTGACGCACGGACATTTACACACGGGGCACCATCAATAGGTTCATTCGTATTTACAGCCCATATGGTTACGCAACCACCAATCACCTTTACACACTGAGGGGAAATCAGGATATTTCGCTCAGACAAAGAAGGCGATCCCTCAACAAACAAAAACTGTGCTGAACCTCCAACAACCTCGCACTGAATCCACCTTCCAAAACCTGGCTTGATGGAAGAACACGCGTAAGCCGGTTTCAGAAGGATGCTTTCTGGAATCTCTGGAACTGGAACCGCGCCATCTTCCAGTCCGACAAGATTTATCAAAGGGTCTGAGACGAAATCGGCCAAATGTGCATGCGTAGGCTCGCTGTCATTCGAAGGGTTCGTATATTCACTATCATCCTTTTGGGCAATCTCTTTGAACCAAAACTCGTCTGTGGTAGGGTCGAACATAAGCGCCGATTTCCGAATAAATGGACGACCGATCAGAGCCGGGTAACACAGCCGTGGTACGATAAGGAATTTTTCAACGAAAGATCGACCCAAAATTTCAAAAGAAAGGGTAACTTCCCCTTTCACAGCCATTGGACCAGATAGCGTGGAAGCACCAGACGAATTACTATTACACTTAATAATATGGGATACATCCACTTTCTTCAGACCATCTTCATCGATTAAATTGCATTCAGCACCGGTATCATACAAGGCAGAAAAACTATGGGAACCACACACCATATCAACAAAAGACAGAGACGACCCGTGACGCAAGGCGCAAACCAAACAAGGACTCATTTTCTGGGTAACACACTCTACTGCTGATTCGGATTCATCGCTGGTTGGGCAGGGGTCCTTACACTGCTGGTCACGCCGTCCACCCCTAAAGGACGGTGACCCTCGTCGTTTAAATGATTCTGACCAGACTGGGCTCTATCTTTCGCTTGGTCAGGACACCAATAATCAATGTGACCCACTCTCAAACAATACCGACAAACAGGAGGGGCTCCAAAACGTTGGTCGGTTCGGCGCTGATTACACGCGTTACCATTTCCACCCCTAGCCTGCTGACCAAGAGGGCGATTATAATTCCGATTTTGGCTGAACCGACTGGCATTTAAGCCAGATTCGCCCCACTTCGCGTGAACCGGGGGAGACATACGAGGAGTAGATTCAAAAGATGGTTTCTCGGGTAGATCAGCCGAAGGCTCCGGCTTTGCTTGCACGGCATAGACCTTCGGTGATCCACCCAGAGCCATTTCGTGGAATTCGCGCCTGGCACGACGAGTCCGAACAATTCTGAGGAACTCAACACACTGTGAAAGCGACTGAAATTTCTGCCTTTGAAACTCGTCGTAGTAAGGCACGGGAAGACCACGCACAAACTCAGCCACGTAAACTCGAATTACTTCTGGCTTATGTGCGTCCAAAGCGGAATAACCATACTTCAAATCGACAGATTTCTGAACAATCTGGCCATACGCATCAGGCGACATAATCTCTGGGGTATAAACTATGCGCTCCTCCACTAGACGAAGGTCTGACTCGCGACCGGAACACCTGGACCTCAAAGCAGACTCAAACGTTTCCCATGATGCCTTATAACCTGAAGGCAAATTTCGGCACCAAACGATCATGGGTGGGAGCAACCGGCTTTCCAAAATCAACAACTGCTCCCTCCACTCCGTAACATCCGCAAACGCAAGTTTCGAGCGAGACTGTTCCATCCACGAAATCGGATCACCTTCACCGTCAAACAAGGGGATTTCTTTTGAGACCTCCAAACGAAGTCGAACCTTGGCCAACATGGAATCGGCCGAACCAGCGTTAACGAATCCCTGATGCGCGGGGAACGCGAAACCTTGTGGATTCACGGATTGGGACGCGGAACCTTGGGGATACGCGGAACGGGACGAGAAACCTTGGGGATACACGGGTTGGTACGCGAAACCTTGGGGATACGCAGGTTGGGACGCGAAGCCTTGGGGATATGTGGATTGGGACGCGAAACCTTGGGGGTACATGGGTTGGTACGCGAAACCTTGGGGATACGCAGGTTGGGACGCGAAGCCTTGGGGATATGTGGATTGGGACGCGAAACCTTGGGGATAAGTGGATTGGGACGGGGGTTGGAAGGGCATACCGCCACTCACACCGTGGCCAGTGGGCTGGGGATTAGGGATTCGATAAGGCCTTCGACGATCGACATTTGGGACAGCCTGTGACGAACCGTGGGGAGGGTTTGAGGTAAGGGGAGGGACAGGGTGCATGGTACCTGATGGCGGCATCATACTATCACCAATACCATCGTACGTACTCTTGGCGAAAGAAACATGCGGGGGATTTACATACTGCCGTGGGAGGGCGTGTGGAAAATGGGCTAAAGGATTGGATAAGGGGGGTTGGGACCCAATATCAGGCAACGTCATTGAAGACTGCATGTTGATTACACACTCACTGGAGGCGGAAGGGTGTGGAGGGGAAAATGCCGCGCGTGACCGAACCGCATTCTCAGCCCGAGTGAGCGTCTCATCAGAAGGCAATTCACACGGTGGCGTTGGCGTAGACCTTCGGGGTAATGGGTAAAGATTGAAGCAACCGGACCCGCGCTGCGATGAAAAGCGCCGTTGTCCATTTTCATGAACAATATTTACCGCAGGAGCTTCCATAGAAGCGTACGTGGGTTGATAATACGCAGTATCAACCAAAAGACTCTCCATAACCGGTGGATAATCTAGATCCATAGGTTGATCGTAATACGAGTGATGTACCTCCGGAACATGACCATAAAAATATACTTCATTCCCGTCAAAATCAATCAAGTCTGGATCATCCATTATTTCTTTCCAAATTCCAAAAAAAGTGAAGAAAAAGAAAAAAAGGAAGAAAAAAAAACACACTAAAAAAAACAATGGGAATCGGACCAAAAGGTACGACTAAATATGAGAAGATTGGCTAGGCGTAGCCTCAGGCACATGGCAATGATCTGGCAAACCTGTAGACAGAGAAAAAAAAACAAGAGGAAATAATGGAAAATGAAAGAAAGGAAAGAGGGTTAAAAAAAAATCCTTTAATTTTTCAGAATATATCTTACCAATAAACAGTGGCTAACAAAACCCATAATTATCAGACGCTAAGCGGCAATTCATAACGAACCTAAAGAGACGTTCAATTCATATACAAAAAAAAATTCTGACGAATAACCTATGACACGAACAATCCTAAACGCAATTGTGACCTGACTATATGTATGGGCTAGGCCTAACAAACGAAAAATAACAAACAAAAGAGAACCGAACCCCGTACCGAATACTAAGGGCTTATAAGCCTGCACACACCAAACTAACCTTCTTAACTAATAATGATGGGGGGGGGGGGGGCTGCCAACTATAACACTCAAAATATTCAGGGCAGGGTCGTGTACCATAATTGTGGCGAGGCCTACAACCAACGAAGTTTCTCAAAGGGAGGGGAAACTAGCCTATTATATACAACTAGCCTAATAGCAAAAGAAGCTCTCTAAGATAAACTACTAGATCGTAAAAAGAAGGGGGGGGGGAAGTGGCTGGAATGACCACAGTAACTTTGTACACGACCAAACCTGCAATCAAAAAATAAATATTTGGGTGGGGGGGGGCAAAGGGAACTAACTTTTTAATCCTAGAAAAAAAAATCACAACCAACCGAAGCGCTAACACATAACCACGCGGGCCTACGGCCTAATCTCAATATTTCATTATAATGAAACTCTAGCCTAATCCTAATATAACACACCATTCACATTCACAACCAAAACTTACGAACGACCGGAACACCTAACAAGTTCCGCGCCCTATCCTATAAAAGCCGCCTAGCGTACCAATTCGAATATATCCACAGCGGGACCTATCCACCCCCAACGAAGCCGAAACTCATTTTTCAACTACCAAGTAACCTGCATAATAATGTCACCGTGGAATACGCATGTCCGACTTGATACTAGCGCCAGTGTCTATACAGGGAACTACACCCAAAAATGGCGACCCTAATAAATACCAAACAAATACGGAAATTTTTACTTCTGTGAGGCCTAAGCAATCCTAATAACGTGGGACTAAACAAATATCATATCGACATGGACCAACAGAAAAAAAAACAATCCAAAATAAAGCCGACGAAAAATTTGCAACTTTCTCGGGCAACACCTTAAACCATAAAATGTTTGAAGGCCGGGGGGGGGGGGGACATGAACACCTACTGTCAATTTTTTTTTTTTTTTTTTTTTTTTTTTTTTTTTTTTTTTTTTTGGGCGGGAATAATAAATTCTTTAATTTTATTAATTGTCTCACTGCTGAGACTGGGCCTCGAAATGAGACCGTGTCAAAAAGAAAAAAAAAAAATCGCAATAAATCGAGTGGGGGGGGGGGTGAGAAGTTATTCGCATACTATTGGCAATAACTGTCAAAACTTTATGAGCATTAACTGTCAAAACTCTGAAAAAAAAAATTAAATCGAACAGCAGGAGTCCCACTCTCGGACAGAAACAGGGAGAACGAATCCAACCTTTCAACGAAGAGCACAGCCTACCAAGAAGCTACTCAACGGAAACAAAATCACACGCTAAATTCTGTTTTTACTGAACTAACCTAACTCTCAAAATTTCCATAAATAAGATAGAGCAAAAAGAAAGAAAGAAACTGACGAATAAGAAGAAGGTAGGGAGGGGGGGGGGGGATTTTGAGCCTGAACCAAAAAAAAAGAAGCACTTCTCGACACCAATGTTATGACTTAACGTTTATGTTATACAGCGAACCAACTATATGTAATAGATGGGCGAAATAATATATAAAAATAACGTAATCTCTGAGGTGTAGGCCGTAATGGTATTGAAGCCGGGTCAGGATGGCATTCCGAATGGTAGGCCTACACCAATTCCACAAACGCAGCCAAAGATAAAATTCCGGACGCGGTAAATTCATATCCGCTACCTCAATCTCGGTTCAGGCCCGAATCCCTCCAAGGGCTAAACCGGACAGATAGGTCGCCAGACCATTGCTAAGCCTCGAGACTAACCCAGCCAAAGGACGGAGTTTAGAACATTGTCATTTTAATACACATCTTAGGCCTAAAACAAAATATGAACGATAAATTATAACTTACTATAGTCTAATGACACGACGGGGTGAGATCCAAATCACGACTGCCCGAAATCAATGAAATGATCGCTCAAGCGATCGTTTCGGTAGCGAAGGTGATCTTTTATGGCGCCGTGCCGGAATGAAAGGGGTTACTAGTTAACTATTAAACAGTACTAAGGAAAAGGACGCGACAGGGGAACAGATAAATCTGAAATAAATAAATAGGAAATTAGGGAGCCGGAATGTAAAGACGTCTCCATAACAGCCCTTCGGGCTCCGCACATCGTTATCGGAATAGGTCTGCAATTGAAAGGGACGATCTGAGAGTTTAGAGCTTCGTCACACTGGGCTCAAAAAGCGGCCTATTTGACACACAACTGAAGATCCCTAGGGGACGTGAGATTTGATGGGCTTTGTTGCAGCTTGGGGATAATGAGCAGACTGCAATTAGGGGTTAATTGGGGTTCCTTTAACATAATTCTACACGCTGTTTTGCTCGAACTGATCTCCTAAACATAAAACCTAAACCTAAATCTTGTTCTTTTTCTTTTTTCTACTTTTGCAACCCAAAAGGCCAGGAAATGAGCCAAGTGTGGCCAAGCTCTTAAGAATATATTAACGTCACAAAGAGGAGGAGCAGTCGTATCAAAAGTTTAAGAAACTGATTTTTTCATGGAAAAGATGTACCTAAAAAGAAGAAAAAAAAAGGAATGTGGCAAACAATATTTGTTTGACAAGATAGTCAAAATAAACTAGTTTCTATTTATTTACCTCTCTCCTCGTCTTCTGACGCAGGTAAAAGATAAAGAAGGAAATAAGTCTAGGCAGACATCGACGTCGACGAAACGCTGGAAAGATCGAGGTATTTTAAATTGTGTGTTCCCTTGTTGCTCTTTAAATTCTGCAATTAACTTTGGTCTGATCGACAGAGGCCTTTCCCTGCAGAGTACTTGCAGACGGCTAACTGCCAGACAACTAAAAGAGTGTGAACTGTATTCTTTAATGCATCAGTAGGCCATTTTATAAGTAGTGAACTGATAGACAAAAATGCTCCTCAGCCGGGATTTGAACCAAGGACCCTCTGCTTACAAAGCAGTCTCTCTAACACTGAGCTACCGAGGGGCTTGTGAACAGAGTTCGCAAACCACTACATTAGTCTAGTAGAAGCCAGCTATAGGAACAGTGATCCCGCCCGAAGGCAAATTTATCGATGGCACTTTACAAAAAGGACTTGTACCGTGACCCTTGTCGGAGCCACGTAGACAAAACAGGACCCACAAGACGGGGTCTCATGGTGAAAGCCAAATAAAACCAAATATAAAATTTTAATGCGGAAGAAGCCCTTGAGATGGAAACATTTTATAAGTAGTGAACTGATAGACAAAAATTCTCCTCAGCCGGGATTTGAACCCAGGACCCTCTGCTTACAAGGCAGTCACTCTAACACTGGCCGGCTTCTACCAGACTACTGTAGTGGTTTGCGAACTCTGGTTTGAACCCAGGACCCTCTGCTTACAAGGCAGTCACTCTAACACTGGCCGGCTTCTACCAGACTATTGTAGTGGTTTGCGAACTCTGTTCACAAGCCCCTCAGTAGCTCAGTGCTAGAGTGACTGCCTTGTAAGCAGAGGGTCCTGGGTTAAAATCCCGGCTGACGAGCATTTTTGTCTATCAGTTCAATGCTTATAGAATGTTTCCATCTCAAGAGCGTCTTCCCCATTAAAATTTTATATTTGGTTTTATTTGGCTTTCACCATGAGACCCCGTCTTGTGGGTCCGACAAGGGAGTCCTAGACTTCTAAATTATATTCAAAAAATTGTGTATGGAATTGGTCACAGCAAGTCCCTTGTGTAAAGTGCCATCTATATTAATCAGTAGGCCTATATGACTACTTGAAGATGACATCTTTGAGCCTATACAATGAAGTGCAACCATAACCTACTACAAATATTTTCACATACCTTTCTTCGAAAATCCATATTTCGTACAAGGGTCTTGGAGGACTACTGGAAATAGTCTTCCTAGTTCCGAAGACACTATGACCGAGTAAACATCATGCAATTAGCGCAGACCGCAATTCCAGTGATAATTCGAAAATTGCGTGACACCGATAAAACTAAAGCGGCACGATATTTAGCGACAAGAAAAGTGTCATCGATAAAACACGACCGACTTGTTTCGTGATTTCTGTAGGGCTATAGGAAACCGTAAATCTTAAGACTTTTCTTTCCAGATTGGAATCCGAACTTTTACTATGTTTCGACAAATGGTTGCCTTCGGCGGCGACGGCCTAGGTTCTTCTAGGAACATTCTCGTTTCAAATAATTCAGCACCAGATCATAAAAAATCGTGGGATGATGCTAATAGGCTTGCTGATCCGACGGCTCACTGTTGACTATTGAAGTTCTCCTTTAAAAAAAATAAGAGCTGGAAGCTCAAATGGCACTTGCAAGGCTCAGTCAGCGGATGAAAGTAGGAATTCTTCAGTTCGTGGGTTTGTTGCGATTATTTGTATGCAAAACCCCTGAGATAATGGGTTCCTGAAAATCACAAGAACGTATCGTTTGGTAATGCATTTGGCTGTGATGATGAGCACTTTAGGGGCGCTAGAAATTCGTCTGTAATCAGAACTCTTGAAGCAAAAATGATGATGATCTCATCGGGAGAATGAAATGAAATTTTACTCAAAAGTATCATTTGTACTTTAAGAAATTCAGTTGTAAGAAAACCCTTGAGGCAAAAATGATCTAATCATGTTAAGTCTCTAATGTTCAAGCCAAGTTTCATGGTCCTAGCACATCTGGATGTACCTTAACTCGTGATCACTGGAATTCCGGTCCCCCCTTATTTAACTCCCCTCATAGTGCTCGTATCCGATTCAGTTCTGTCACTGACGAATCCAGGGCGTGTGCCTGTTCTTCCCCCAAGTTGCATCCCAATCGCTCCACTCTAAGCGAGTCAAAAGATCTACGACTCCCACCACACAAAAATCGGATCCGGTTCGGACTTCACACGGGACATCCGAGACAAGAAGTCTTTCTAAATATCAAGTTTCATTAAGATCCGATCACCCGTTCCAAAGTTATACGTACCTCTAGATTTCGGAATCCCCTTCCCTCCACTCCCCCCACGGTGGTCGGATCCGGGAAGTGACTATTTCCAAGTTAGTTTGGTTGGGTCTCTGGTATGCTTGCCAAGTTTCACTGTCCTAATAACTTAACCCGTATCACCGGAACTCTGGCCCCCCCCTCCAACTACCCCCACAGTGCTCGAATCTCGTCCGGTTCTGTCAATGATGTAGGTAGGGCTTGTGCTCGTTCCTCTCACCAAGTTTCATCCCGATCCCTCCACTCTAAGCGTGTCACATGGTTTCCGGTCCCCCCTCCAACCCCCCTCCCCCCACATTCATCGGATTCGGTCCAGAACTGAAATGTTATATCTGAGAAATGACGTCTTTCCAAATATCAAATTTCATTAAGATCCGATAACCCGTTCGAAAGTTATGCATGTCACTAAATTCCGGATTCCGGCTCCCCTCCCTCCCCCTAAGATGGTCGGATCGAGCAAGTGACTATTTCCAACTTAGTTTGGTCGGGTCCCTAAAACGCCTGCCAGGGGCTTATTAGGGTACTTCCTGATCCTAGCTTATCAGGAAGTACCCTAACTCGCAAACACAGGACTAACAGACCGACGGAAAAGTGATCGGTATATGGCACTTGGCCGGAAGGCAAGTGCCATAAAAACGCTCGGTACGAACTCCGACCTAATGCCGTCCAAAGTCGAACCGTACATTTTTAATAAGATTTGTTCGTCACTTATTTGGATTGTGGGCATAGCCTACTACCGTTAGAAATCCGAAATTCAAACTAATCTGATATTCCATAAGCGAAGGGTATTTGGAGGAAAAGGGTCTACTAGTTGTGTTGCGAGTCTCGTCCTCGTTTTTTTTTGTTTTTTTTCCTAGCCCTCCGATTTCATTTTTTCCTGGTAACTGGTAAGGGTAACCTGTGCGAAAGTGTGGACCTTAGGCCGGGTTGATGACTATGACATTACATTTTGGAAAGCTCCGTAGAACTCTTGCCTGCGGTCAATAAGGATAATTTTTGCTTGTCCTCGAGCCAGAGCCCACGGTGTGCCAAGTGAAGTGGAGTTATATAGCCCATGTCAGAGAGGTTCAGGAGAAGTTGTGCAGCCAACTTTTCGTTTTCATCAAACCATGTTTCTGCTTTAGAGTGGAAAACTCCGTTCTAGCACGCAAGTAGGCAGGCACCAGTTGCAACTTGAAGATGGAATAAAATCTATAAGTGTAAATATATGCGGCAAATACCCAATCCCAGAAGCAGCATTTCTTATTTGAGTGATAAATAGAAAAATTTACAGAAACAAAAAGGTGGCTTCTTCCTACGGGTCCGAAAGTGCTGCCATCTATTGCTTCTACCCATTTTTGTTCGCGATTTGCGCTGAGTTTATCATTCGTTTTTTTGCACTTGGGATTGCGGTAGCGAAATGGTATCGGATGTGCCTCTTAAACTTTAAAAGTTCTCTCATTGCTAAAGAAATTAGAGCTTATCCTTTGCTCCTTTCTAACGGTGACGTTAGAAAGTTGGCATACGGCAAAAACTTTTGAACTAAAACAGGTAGATTTTTTTTTTCGACGGAAATCGATAGCCGTTGATGAGCTGTTTAAAGTATATGTCATCCATTTTTGGTACAAAAATTCCTTCATGAGATACACCAGTTTGAAAGTTTCAAGGGGTTGACAACTTCAGTAGTAAGGTACACACTGAAACCAAAAATAGGCGATACCAGTTGTGAGATATTTAGGGGACTGGTAAACAACAGTCGACTGTTAACTCATAATCATCTTCGGCGATGAGGGGTTTTGCAGCTTTTGCTAGTTGGTGTACCTGTTATTTGTTTCCGGTGTATTCGATGGTAAGAACAATTTGGTTCCCAATTATAAGATATGCAACAGACTTGTAAGTAATAATCAGCTGTTATGCTACAATCATCTTCAGCGATGAGGGTTTTGCAACTTTTGCTAGCTAGTGTACCCACCAGTTTGAAAGTTTCAAGGGGTTGACAACTTCAATAGTAAGGTACACACTGAGACCTAAAAGACGTATATTTGACGATGCGGATAAGTCAGCTGCATTTATTGGAGTTATATTCCGGCCCAATCAGATTTAAGGAGAATCTCTAATTGTTGGTTTGAGCCTGAAGAGGACCCTTGCCGAGAAGGCTCGAAATACAGCTCCAATAAAATGTAGCTGACTTATCCGTTTTGCACCGTCAAATATGATTCGCAGTCAGCTTGGGCTGAAGGACTATCTACCTAAAATAGGCCTATCCCAATTGTGACCAGGGGCGTCACGCCTGGGGGGGGGGGGGGGGAGGGTCCGATTTTTTGTTAAAATAGTTGATTTTTTTCATGAAAACAGTAGGTTTTTTCCAAAAGTGGTCGATTTTTTGTCAGAGTAGTCGTTTTTTCTGCAGAAACAGTCGGTAAAAATTACCAGCCAGTCGGTAAATCCCTCCTCCCCCCAAAAAAAAAACCTTTTTGGCTAGTAACGCCTCTGATTGTGACACATGAAGGGGACTTGCAAGCAAGAATGGGCTGCTAGTCCATAATCATCTCCGGCGATGAGGGCTTTCCAACTTTTGGTAGCTGGTGTACCTATTACTTGTGTTCGGTGAATTTGTCGGTAAGGACATTTTGATTACAAATAGTAAGACGGTTGGGGGACTTGTAACTAACTATCGGCTGTTCGGCTTTGATTACAAATAGTAACACGTTTAGGGGACTTATCGGCTGTTCGGCTATAATTATTCGGCGAGTTGGCAACTTTTACCAGTTGGTGTACCCTCCACTTCCAAATTTTCTTCCTGATTCTAGATTGTAGTTTTTGCCGAGAAATCTCGATGATGAAGCTAGACGAAACACGGCTTCAAGTTGTAGGAAGAAAAGGGGTGGTGATTGACAGTTCTGATTGGGATGGAAGAAAGTTTCAAGGGGTTGACAACTTCAGTAGTAAGGTACCCACTGAAACCAAAAATAGGCGATACCAGTTGAGAGACTTGTAGGGGACTTGTATGCAACAGTCAACTGTTAGCTCATAATCATCTTCGGCAATGAGGGGTTTGCAGCTTTTGCTAGTTGGTGTGGCCTACCTGTTATTTGTTTTCGGTGTATTCGATAGTAAGAACTATTTGGTTCCCAATTGTAAGACATGCAAGGGACTTCCAAGTATAATCGGCTGTTATGCTACAGTCATCCTCAGCGATGAGGGGTTTGCAACTTTTGCTAGATGGTGTACCTCATTATTTTTATCCGGTGAACTTGATGTCTATGACGGGAGAGGGACTTGTAACTAAGAATCGGTTCAAGAGGGGCTAGAAATTGGTGCAACTTGGTGCACACTGAATTCGATTTATATAAATCTGACGGAAATGAAGTTTGTATCGATGGCCTATCGCTGTAACCTAGGATACCCAACGGGTACAAACGATAATGTAAAACAATGAGGCAGATTCGTAACAAATAATAGTGTCACGGATAGCTTTATAACACCAACTAGATTGTATAAGATATTTATATAAGATAGTTTTCATCCGTCACGATGTCTACGATTGAAAAGATAAAGTTCAACTGACTGCAAAGTCAATTTAGCCCCTAGTTCCGATATTATTTTGTTGTTGTTTTTACAACGCTGAAGAATGGCTTTTGATCATGTGATTATTCTTTTTAGAACATACCGTTTTAAAAGCTTCGATAAGTTGACAAATTCAGCATTTAACCGACAGCGAAGAAACACAACCAAAGTGTTGCTCTGGCAACACTTTAGTTGGCGAAGCCGGACAAAGGTTGCCGCAATACTTCACGTTGCCCAGGCAACGTAGGTCTAGTTGATTTTGGTCTGGTCCTCATGCAGGTCATAGTCATTTAAACAAAAACAAAAAATGTTGAAAGCAAAAACCGAGTGATAAACCAGTCACCTCGGTTTATGGGTCGCAGTGCATCACAGGACGGTCTCCAGCCTGCACTTTTTCTATCGATCTTCCAGACCTTAGTGTTCTAATACTTTAAATTTGCAACTGGGAAAACAGGTTCTAATAAATATACGATTCTCAGTTTTACCAACTCCAATCACCAAGATAATTGCAACGATGCTTACAAAAGAGAACATTAATGAATGTTCAAAAAACTATATATTTGGCTAAAAATAAAACCAAAATTAATTACTGAAAGCTTCGTTGCTCTGTGCTAGAGCCACTGGCGTCTCTGCATCATGAGAATGTTTCTTCGCCTTCTTCTTCTGGCGATTTCGCCCGACGAAATAGCCAATCACAACCAAAACAACCAACGCACCGAGAACGCTACCTACAACGATTGCCACTGTGTCGTCAGTAGCCAGGGAACCATCTTCAGGGAAAAGCACGTCGATCTTGGTCACATCCCAGCCAAGCTCGTCTTCTGTCACCTGTTCGTCAATCCAATCGGAGAGAGGTTTGAAGAAGTCAAGGATAGCTTGTGCGTCGAGTTTGTCAACTCCGATGGCATCGTTGAGGATCTCGGTCCAGGGCTTGGAAGAGCCGGCTTGCAGAAGGGTTCTGCAAGTGAAAAGAAAATTGACAATTGCCTGAACAAAATAGTTACGAGGCAGCTCATTCTACAACTGTTCATTCTATGACCTACAATGCTGAAAACCGACAAAACTTTGTCACGCATTTAAGGGATGGTCTAAAAACGGGAACGAAAAGGAAGGGAATGGTGCAAGAGGAAAAAGTACTAAAGACGCGCACGCGTGCTAAAAAAGGGAACAGCATAATAAAAAGGGTAACGCTGCACCTGAAGGCACACTACTAAAAAGAGGAAGGATGCACCAACGATGAAAATCGTTTTTGTTAGTAGCGTGTCCCCTTGTATGGCGTTCCCCTTTTAGTGTGCTTCCCATTTTTCAGTATTCGTTCCCGTTTTTAGTACATATCCCTCCTGCACCTTGTTCAGTTCCGTTCCCGATTCTGGTTGATCCCCGGCTTTTACTAATTATTTGTTCATAGCACAAGCAAACAAGATCGTCCGATATTTCTCGAACTGAGTTACACAAGTGAAGAAACAGAGCAACTGCGAACATGATTATGACGTAAGCGATACTATCATCCGTTCTTTCCGGAACTCAGTAAAAAGTATGCGAAGGATTTTCGCCCTTTCTCGAACTTGCTATTCACTTGCGAAATTAAGTTTCAAAGAGGGCAGCCTAAGTGTACACAACCCGGTCAAGATAACATTTAAACGGAAGCCCCATTATTTAGCGTAAGCCCTATGTTGTACAAGACACAGCTTTTTCCTTAAGATGCTAGCAATTTAAGTTGATCAGCCGGGAAGTACAGCTAAAGCATATTTCACTAGTCCAATTAAAGCAATGCCCGACTGCGCAAACACCTCTCTCACATCAATCCTTGTTAAATATGGACACGAAAGCAAAAAACAAACAGTGATACTCACGTTGAATGCAGGAGACAAAACAACAATTCAAGACAAAAAGCTCACATCTTCAAGCGGTTAGCACTGTGTAAACAGATTCATCCATGGATGTAATAAGCTGCAGTATCCCATGTCAAATAGGTGCCTTCAAGTACGCTATTCACACCGGCTCGTCACGCGTTTACGTTATCCTAAAGCACAACTCTTACGAGATTACCTTTTCACGATGGGCTGGCCCAGAAGCATCGTTTTCGAAAACACTATTACTTTTCATGTTAAATTAGCGATTTTATTGTTTTTGACGGTGCAAATCGGATAAGTCACCTACATTTCATTACAGCTATATTTCGGCCCTTCTTGGCAAGGGTACTCTTCGCGTGTCGACTCGGTCCAGCCTTCCTGCTCTCCAGTACGGTGGCCAGAAGGAACTATTTGAAAACTAAAACACCGTGGTTAAAATGTGGGAAGCCAAGCAAAACAAAAGAAGTCCAAAAGTGTGTATAGATCTGGTGGCCCTAACATGTCTTCCAAACACTTTAAAGCTTCTCATTTCCTAACATGTCTTCCAAACACTTTAAAGCTTCTCATTTCCTATGTGAGAAGGAGTTGTGGTCGGACAACTTTTAATTGCGTGACTTGCAAAATTCGGCTTGGCCGAAACAGCGCTAAAAATTCGTAGGTACAAACTGAAACAATGGTGAAAGGGGGGGGGGGGGGCTTTCAGAAGCTAGAGATTCCAGAGAGGAACTAGGGATGATATAAAAGGCAGAATAAGCAAGAGGGATCCTTTGACAACACAAGAATAGAAAACCGTGATTTTCGTGTTTTTTTTTCTTAATCAGCTGGTTATCCCTCTCAGATGATGTGCGAGGGATAAATATAATTTCGGATATTTCGGTTACACTTCCGGCAAACCGTCCTCACATCATCTGAGAGGGGTAATTAGCTGTTCAAGACAACAAAAAAAAATGAAAATCACGGTTTTCTATTTCTTTTGTAATAAATGGCCAGCTTGGCTTCAAACCTTATATTCTTTGACAACATTTTTTGGCTTGTGTACAAGATCAACAAAGTTTCGTTTTATGGCCCCAAAATCCCTCATACTTCTGCACCACAGTCTTAGAGGATTTATTTCTGAGGGGTTGAAAAAAACTTCAGTGAGGTAGGGAAAGATTATGGAGAAATGAGAATCCCAGGCAACGACCGCAAAATTATGGGCCCTCAAGACGCAACACGGAAGGAGAAGGAGAGACGGGTTCAAACTTACTTCATGACGGCTCCAGCCTCAGCACTTCCGTCAATATCACATCGGTAAAGTGGGAGCCTAGTCGTATTAGTTGGGTCGAACTGTCCAGCCTTGATACACAATTCCCTATGCAGCTGGAACTGGAGAATGTGGGCCACGAAATACCTGAAAGAAAAGTATATTTTATTTTTGAGAGTCGGTTATTGGAGATCCTTAGAACAGGAACCTTCATGAGCAACCAGAATAGGAAACTGATGCTGGAGAGGGAGAATTAAGATCGTTATTCCCGCGCATAAAAGCCGGATCTCCTCAACATCATGTGTAATATTTTATATATGACCCGCTTCTTTATTAAAGAACTAAAACCTCTTAACCACCACAAACAAAAATGGTCTCAAAATTCGCCAATCGTCTCTATACATCGCAATACCATCTATCTCTCCTTACAAAAAGTCCCATAAACCCAAGAAAAACGAGAGCTACGAGCTCATATGGCACTTGTTACGAGTAGGTGGTAGCCTACTAGAAAGTAGACGAGAACATCACAAAATAATCCTTTAACCGCCTAGGATCGGTCCCAGAATAGGATATCTAGTTTCACATAGGATATCTAGCATTTCCGGCATCGCCTCGGATCATCTAGGGGAAATGTTTCAGCCCATTAGATTGATCCCAAGGAGTGCGTTACTATTTCCGGTACTCCTCCCCCTCAAACTCCCCCTACCGCGGCCAAATCTGGTTCAGACAAATAAACAGATCTTTTAAAGCACTTTCTCTTAACTGCTATCAAGTTTCACTAGAGTCTGAGCATTTTCTGGAAACTCCGGTAGCCCCCCCCCCCCCGCCGTGCACAGATCCCGTCCGGATCCTAAAATATATCATCTAGGGCACATCGTCTCTCTACTTTCCAAGTTTCATTCAAATCACTCGACTCGTTTGACCCCTATGCGAGACTCAAAACTTCCGGGACTCCCCCTCCAACTCCCCCCACAGTGGCCAAATCCGACTAGGACTCATAACAGTCGTATCTCTGAGATCACCACTTCTCGTCCTTCAAGTTTGACTCGAATCGGGACATTTCTCCTATCGTGGCCGGATCCGGTCTGAACGCGAAATAACAAACTAGGCCGCACAGAATCGGTACTGTCCAACTTGCAATTCGGCGCATTCGTTTGGTTTTCTTGAATGTCACAAAGTTTCCAGACCCCCCCCCCCTCCAACGCCCAAACGGAGACAGGTTTTGCATATCTAGGTCATTAGTTCTTACCAACCAAAAAGTTTCACTCGAATCGGACAACCCGTTCGCAACCTATGGAAGTCAGTAATTTCCGGATTCCCCTTCCCTAAACTCCCCCGAAAGTGTTCGAATCCAGGAACGGAAGATTTCCTTGGGCATGGTGTCACGTCCTTAAGTCTTTTTGGTCGGGTCACTAATATGCCTGCCAAGTTTCTTCGTCCAAGGTTCATCTGGAAGTATGCTAACTCGCGATCACCTCTATTCTGGGAAACCCCCTCCAGCTCCTTCCAAAGAGTCCCGATATTCTCAGGGCTGTCAAGAATGTACCTAGGGCTTATTCTTGTTCTTCCCTCCAAACTCCATCCCGATCCGTCGACGCTAAGCGTTTCACGGAAATTCTTGTGCCCCCCTTCAACTCCCCTCACAAGAATCGAATCTGATCCGGACTTGACACGGAACATCTGAGACGACACCTCTTTCCACTTGCCAAGTTTCATTCAAATCGGATCGCCGTTTAAAAGTTATGAATGCCACTAGGTTCTGGATTCCCCATCCCTTCACCCCCCCCCCCCCGCGACGGTCATATCATGCAAACTGCTATTCTCAATTCGGTTTGTTGGAGTCTCTGTTTAAAAGTTATGAGTGCCACTAGGTTCCGGATTCCCCATCCCTTCACTCCCCCCACGATGGTTAGATCATGCAAACGACTATTCTCAAGTCAGTTTGTTGGAGTCTCTGATATGCCAGCCTGTTTCACCGTCCTGTTACATCAGGAAGTACCGAACTCGCGGGATCATCGGAATCCCACCCTTCCCCACCCTAACTCCCCCGCAGTGCCCGAATCCGGTTCGGTTATGTCACTGATGTATCTGGGACTTGTGCTTGCCCTACTCGTCAAGTTTCATCCGAACCGCTCCACTCTAACCCTAGGTTCACATAGAGCAAATCGTGGCGATGAACGACATTTTCCAATCGCAGCGATAGAAGATTTTTTATCGCCTGATGTTCACACTGAATTTTCGTCGGCAACAGAATTTAACCCGAAAAATTAAAACAAAAAATCCCTTTTCTCGCTTTTCGTACAAAATGGGGTAGAACTGAACAGCAATAATTAATTTTTCTACAAGTAAATCATCAAAAGGGTCGTCCATGTTGCTGCTGCGAGCAAAAAATGGTACTGTCGCCAGATTAAAGTTGAATTTTCCCAACACTGAAAATCGCCTGACGAAGAAACAGAAATCGCCGATTTTTTGCGACGAAAATCTCTGCGATGGCAAACATCGCCTCAGTGTGAACGTCTGTGTGAACCTAGGGTAAGGGTTTCCCAACATTTCCGGTTCACCCTCCACCTCCCCCTAAAGTCACCGGAACCGGTCCGGATCTGTAGTAGGTAATCTGTGGCACGAGGTCCTTCCAAATATCAAGTTCTATCACCCGTCCAAAAGTTATAAATACCTCAAGATTCCGGATTCCCCCTCCCTCCACTCCCCCACGATGCTCGGATCGGGGAAGTGACTATTTCCAACTTAACCATTTGGTATCCCTGATATGCCTGCCAAGTAGTTTCATCCTCCTAGCTTATGTGGAAGTGCCCAAACCAGCAAAACCCAGACCGACCAAAAAACAGACAGACCGACGGACGGACAGAAATTGCGATCGCTATATGGCACTTGGCTGAAGGGCAAGCGCCATAAAAATACACGAATAATCATTTCTTTCAGGTTGCTAATCGCAATCGGCTTACCCCTTTGCTTACCACCTGGACGCGGTTCGGTGGAGCCAGGATTCTTACAGTTTATATATATATTCTTAATTTTCTTTCATGAGCATAATGAGCCATGAATGAATAATTAGCAAATGTAATTTAGTAACATTTAAACATCAGCAAACATAAGCTCCTCCTTGAGAATATTTTCAACGAATCGTTTCGTCTCTGTTCTAACTTCTAGCTACAAATTAGTGGCTATCTAAGACAAGGCAGAAGTTGTGTCAAAATTTTGGACTAAAACTCCTTGAAGACCCAACTCTCCGATCCCTTTTACCCCCTGATTTTGAGGTTGAACGCCCAAGGCCACCAAGGCAAGTATCCACCAAGGCAGAAGACAAGGCAGAAGTTGTGTCAAAATTTTGGACTAAACTCCTTGAACACCCAACTCTCCGATCCCTTTTACCCCCTGATTTTGAGGTTGAACGCCCAAGGCCACCAAGGCAAGTATCCACCAAAGTCCCGAAGCTCATGCCGATCGCATGTAACCGGGAAAGATATTGTAATAGCTTCATTCCGAAATTCGTGGATTTTTACAATAATGTTGTTTTGTCTTAGTTATTTTGTTATAAATTCTATTTCGGGTGTTGACTTCAATGGTTTACCTTTTATTTTGATTACGAATTTGATTTTAACAATTGTTGTATATATTACCTGACAAAGGTCAAACAATTTGGTTGGACAACCACGAAATTTTGTACCTGAATTATACAATAAATCGATCAAATCAATATGTTATGCCTGATAAGCTTGGCAGGTATTTACGGTGACCCTCACGAAAGGGTAGGTTTATGCCACATAGAATCTGAAGGATTAAAACACATCCAGATTTTGTTACGGACTTTAACAACACCTTGAAGCAATTCATTAAATATGTAAGAAAAGTCTCCATTCCCTCCGTTCTTATTCGGGATTGACTAAAAAGAGGCACGGCATGGCACGACATAGTATAGAAGGCACGAGTATAAAAAAGAGGCACGAAAACTAAAAGGGCTCTTTCAAGCTTCAGAGTGCGGGGCAGGAACAATGCTCTAAAGTGCCTTCTTTTAGGCAGTTGAGTTACGAACTCTCGCTCTCTTGTCTACTTTTACTGCTTGCTAATCTCTTTGTATTACTCGTGCCTCCTGCGCCATGCCGTGCCTCTTTTTAGTCGACCTATTCTTACCATTGCCGATTTGTAAGATTCCTCTTGTTTTTTTTTCAACTATTGGCGACTGATTGCATGGTATAAGCTTACGGACATATCTTTCAATACTTCGTCACTCAGAAACGTTCTCAACATTCCATTTTAGCCTCGCCGCACCTCGCGATCTTCTTCATCTTCAGTTCTAAGTTTGGTGTGATTTGTTCTTATTTTTCATCCTGTACTTGAAAGTAAACTGAAGAAATAAATTAAGATGCTTATAGGCGAAGATGTAGTGTATTAGAATTGCAATGTAGCTTATTCAGCAATGAATGAGACTGAGCTTTTGGTATTCTGGTATGAGATTCCTGCAACATTTCTATTTGAACATACAAATAAGATTACAATTTTGTTCATGATTTTGCGGCAATTTGGTGATTTTTGTTGCATTTTTGACAAGGAAATCACCAATATTGAGTAATTTGGCGTCAGAAACAGATGTGATCAATCACCACCCGTGGCAACCCTGGCTCTAAGGACTTCTAAAGTGAAACAGCGCATGCTCCCTTAATTACTTAGTTCGAAATGTTGATTTTGAAGAGGACAGTTGACTGGATTTATAATCTAATTGTTATTTGAATGGGTTTTTCTCCCCCTCCTTGTTTAGATGAGATATGAATGTTGACATGGATTCAGAATTCAGACATACGCATTCATAAATAAATACTTATATTCTTTATTTCCACAACGATAGCTCATCAAAGTATGGCTGGCAGAGATAAATGAAATGGATAGGATCGTTACTTGGATCCCTCTATTTTAAGATATCAAAGACACCAGGCAGCCGAAGAGCGTGCAGTTTCGACCCTTCTGTTTTTTAAACCATATCGAAGTTTGCGACACTTTAGCGTGCGGGAGCAAACTGGTAGTTGCGGGAATAGAAATACAGGTAATACAGAAAGCATAAAGCCTATACTTCACAGTCAATTCAAACAACCAAACGTAAACTTAAATTTATGTTGTTATATTGAGAATTTGTTTCGTGATAAGTGAGTTGTTGCTAGTTAATGCGGATTGCCTTTGCGAGGTTTGTTCCCATTTTATCTGGTTTTGAAGATACCAAACCTGGGGGATGTGAATACTCAGTCCAGGACCCTTCCTTGGACTGAAATCACTTCTCCTCGGTTCTTGTTATCTTTTATTTTTATTTTGTATTGTTTGTTTCGCTGGACGTGTCAACGGGTGGTGTTCGGGACCGGGTGCTGACGGGTTAATACGCATATTTACATTTGTATGAATGGCATGTAGTGAAGTATAAATGTTGTATTTATTTAAAGAAGTCTTTCCATCCCGTGCATTACGAATTTGTCTTCTCAGCCGGGCTCTGGACATTTTTTCATTTAGTTTGTTATTAAAAAGAACCTGAACCTATATAAAAGCAAAATAGCCTATTATCTCAAATTCGGGGCATTTACTTTTGTAATCATCAATCATTTTCATAGGACGTAGAGATTTTCTCGAGTCCACGGAATGTAAATCAACACTCCTTCCGTAACCAATTCTAGAATGAATCAAAGGATCGTACCTGCTGTACTCAACATTAGCTGGGATGTGATACTTCGCCCCAGGGTCAAGGTCCAAGTCAGACCTGGTGGTTGGCGGCATGAGACCCTGATACTCAGCCCTGAGGTCCCACCAGTGACGGTTCCACTTCTCTGGGGGGACTACCCCAGCGAAGAGATCCCAGCGCCATCTATCCATCACGTATGCAAACGGGAGGAAAACGATCTAGAAAAATAATAAGTCAGATAACAAAAACAGTCTTTCGAGTTTGGAAAACTGACAAGCTAAACGTTCTAATCCACTAGCCCGGCGTGACGTATACTAGGTGAATTGTCATTTTTAAGTTTTCGCAATTAAGTTTCGGTTTCGGAGAGATAGTGTAAGTAGCTGACGTATATCTGTTGTAAACATTGTTTGAAAATATAGTGCAAATACCTTACCACGCTACCCCATTAAAAGTAAGCCCCAGTAACTAGCGTAAGCCCTTCCTTAAGGCTCTAGCGATTTCAGGGTATCAGCCGTACAGTAGAGATAAAGCACATTTTCTCCAAACCAATTAAGAGGAATAAATAAACGGCGACCAACATATCTTTTCTTGCACAAGTCACTGTTAGATATGAACAATTAAGCAATAAACAAACAGTATTACTCACGTAAAATACAGGAGACAAACAATTGAACAGAAAAAGACCCCTTTTGGTCACAAACGGTTAGCACTGTACAAAGAATATACATAGACATCTTTTTAAAGATATCTGAGATCTTTTGCGCCTTATTTTATTCGGCATTTTACTGACTGACTATATTGTTGTTATTTTATCAGTTGTGACGTGACCAAGTTTATATTTTTTTTTTTTAATAGCGATTTCAGTGTGATGTAACACAAACAAATTGTATATAATATTAGTAATACTTTATTATGGTCCAAATTAAGAAACCAAAATTGTATGGTGCATGAAGATTATGTAAAGTAACAGTATATTATGTACTTGTATGTTGGTGAATTTTTATTGACATTTTCCTATGCTATTTTCGCAATGAAGAAATTTGGATGAATAATATGAACTTGAATTTCAAAACAAATTCACCCCTGAATCTGACAAGCTGCAACACATCACGTGAAACAGATGTATGTTTGATGCCTTCAAGTACGCTACTTCATATATCCCAAGGGGGCAGTTTGAATATTTGTGTGTCAAGAAAGAGTTTTTTTTAAAGCCGAGTCTCTCGTGCACGAAAGGGTCTGAACAGTTGGATTCAAACGCCTCGAGGAAAGTCCAAAACACGCCAGTGAACCTCGAGAAGAACGAGAAACGTCACCCGAACGATGACCCAAATCCTGTCAACGAATAGTGGCGGTTGCTGGGGACAGTTCTGGCGAAGCTTCCGGCTCTTCCGCTAGGTACACGGCGATTCTTCGTCGACACGAAAAGTTAGTCATCAAGAGTACTGGATTTTCATATCTTATCCTCACGTGACTCCAGAGGTGCCCAGGGCGTCCGAGAAGAGAGCTGGCGGTAGCGATGATGTCCTCCCACTCAGGCTTTGATGAGGTATGGAGGTACCGCAAGGTGATTGTTGTAGGTGAGGGGAAAGTGTATTTTGTAAACTGACCTTGCTGAGGGCAGTGAGCATCAAAAAGTTCAAGTCGGACTGTTCATCTTCAACAAATGAAGCATCTAGCAGGCCAAGCTTCTTCATATGTTTCGGAGTCTGTACGGACAGTGCAAGGACATCGCCAATAGCTTCGTGGAACCCTGCAAATGAAGGTAGCTTAAAGGGCCTGTCTTACCTATAAGACTAAAGCAACCTATTTCCACAATCACTCCGTATATTTCTAAACCCGGAGACCCCGATTCGTACGGTACATTCTAACCTCTCTAACGAAACCACGCTGATTTTCTCACTTGACATGTTTTGCTACCTCCGATGTGTATGATGCTGTCAACGGTTGTCTGCAAGGAGTTTTTCCGGCAGGAAAACCGGTTATGCAAATTGTTTCCCTATTTTCGCTATAAGTCAGCGGGTCTCGGGAAAGGCCTAAAACAGCCAAAACCATGGGTTATTTGACTAAAGGCCTGGCGGTATTAAAGTATTCAAATATTTTAAAATACTGTAAGTTGAAGAGTAAACAGTGCTAGGGGTCCTTTAAGCAATTAACAACATAGGAACGAAAAGTAAACAATATATTCAGACTGGCCTAAAAAAAAAAAAAACTGTATAAATGGTGTCGTTTTGCGCCTCGTCAACTAAGTCGTATGATGTTTTTTTCAAGGGAATCTCTGGGTCCCCTTGGAAAGCCAGGGAGGCAGCTGCCCCCCACCCAAAAAAAAAAAAAAAAATGACGACTCTGTAAACAAGACCAAAGATTTCGATGGGATCCCATAAATTTACTATCTGGCCCAGACAACTGGGTCTTGTAGATATCGGTCTTCGCCAGACTCCTTAAACACTTTTACTATCAAAATTTAGAAATAGAAAGGCCAATGGCTCTTCATCTGAGAAAATCAAGTTCAGATATGAATTTAACATGCGGGTTTACCCATATATGTCATATTTACTTTGATGAAATTGATCAAAACCCTGCCAAATTTTCGGTTTCGGCCAGATTGCGGGCAAACTACTTGTCCGGCAAAAAAGTAAAGCTAAAGATTCAGCTTGTTTCCTTCCTTACCGCCCCAACATCGAACCTCTACTCATAAAATTTTCCTTTACAAATTATTCCGAGAGAACTATATGTTCAGTGAGAAAATAATTTTTACACGCAAATTCAGCGTGCCACCTTACCACTACATCGAACCTCTCATAAACTTCAGACAAAACTTATACTTATGACAAATTTTCCGGTTTCCGACGGATTCCGAGCGAACTATATGTCCGGGTAGAAAATGATTGTCATATACGGATTCAGCATGTCTTCTTACCCTCAAATCAAACATCTAATCAACTTCAAGTAAAAATTTTTATCTTTTAATATATTTTGTGGTTTTGGCCAGATTCCTGAGCGAACTATTTGTCCGGCGAGAAAATAACTTTCACATGTGTTCGGCATGACGTCTTGCCTCTAAATCGATTATCTCATTAGCTGTTAAACAATATTTCATTCGCTCCTTAACCTGAGCCCCTTCCCCCACCCCTAAAAATAGGGCCACAGAGCCCATCTACGAACTCGGTCTGTACCTTGACCCAAACAATCCTCACAACAATTTTCATCAAAATATACCATTCCCTTTGAGAGTTATCGTGCTGACAGACCGACGGACAACTTTTGCGAAGTCATAGGTATCCCTCCACTTACGTTATGGGATCCCAGAAAGGAGGGAACTATACTCCATGAACTAATTGTGAACGCATGTACCGTTCTTTCGCTTTACCTGGGTTTGCACCATCTCTGAAGGTGTATGGTTGATTATTATGTCGGTACTGCTGGTAGTACTGAATGTGACCCATTTCGTGGTGAACCGTGATCAAGTCCTGCATGTTCACGCCAGTACACATTTTGATTCTAAAAAGGAAACAAACGTTATGGATTTCCGGTTTCGGCCAGATTCCGGGCGAACTCCTTGTCCGGCAAAAAAATAAAGCTAAAAAACGAATTCAGCATGTAATTCAGCCTGTGTCCTTACCGCCCTTACATCGAACCTCTAATCAACTCCAGACAAAATTTTCCCTTTACCGAATTTTCTGGTTTTGGCCAGATTCTATGAGAACTATGAAAGATACGAAAGAGATATGAGCTGAATGATTAAATTTTGAAAGGATCCACTCGAACTCACTGGCCATTCCATTTATTTTCATTCACGAGATTTCGAATTTCATGCGCTGTATTCAACCCACTCTAACACGACTACCCAGGTGTTGGCGTCGTTTAACGTTTTCCGAGACGTAACCTATCAGACTAACGAATATTACCTGCACTCTCTTCATCGCAGTACTCACATGTGATCTATAATTTGTCTTATAAGACAGTAGAAGTAAAGATACCATAAAATTAAAACTAACGTTAAAACTTTGACAAAAGTTGTGTCTATATAAATTCTTCAATTCTAAAACTTCTTCTTCTTCCAACCGCTGGTTTGGACGACCTATCAGCTAGATAAAGAAATTTGGATAGCGAAGTCTGTTTATTTAACGCCATCTACTGGAGAAAATGCAGACTCATCTATTGAGAAGTGCTTTTAATCTCGTACCGATAGATGCCGTTAAGTGAACGCCAGGAACACTCAAAGAGGAAGCAGTAGCCTACAACGGACAACATTCAAACGATAAGGGAAATATGACATGAATTAAACGGATTTGGCAAGTATTTTGCAGTAAAACTTGCCTGACATGGGTTGTATTGTTTTCTTTTGTTTTCTTTGGCGACTTTTCACTAGCTGCGTTCGTTGCACTCCGGGCTGTCTCTGGTGTTTTGTCACCGGTGTCCGGTTCTTCCCTTGTAACGCGTTTTTTTGGTTCGCGAGTGCGTAGTCACCGGGTGAGTGCAAAATAGGCCTAAATTCTGGGTTTTCGAAACCGCTAAACCCAGTCAAGACAAAAAGTTGCTAGCTTCTCGGTAAAGCCGGGCTCCTGAGCAGGTTCTGGTTAGTCCACACCGGTGAGATAAAAACCGGACACCGGTTACTTCAAAAACGGGTTATAAGACTGGTGAGTAGTCACCGGTGGATGCAAAAAACACCTTATAAGAATAACCGGAGACCACCGGTGAAGACTCCCGTAACAAAGAACGCAGCTACTGTTAGCCAACGTTCAAATAAGCATGACTCTACTTTATTGTTCGTGTTTTGTTCATTTTGCCTAATTTTCGACATAGCTTTCTGGCTACTTGGCGAAACAACAGCGGTCTATCGACCGCAGGGGGTCTTCTTACCTATAATCCTCTTGCTTGCAGAAGTCCCAGGCTGAAGCATGACATGTGACAATGCGACCGTCATCTGGCTTAGTGATCATAGACACAGAAGTGTCATAAGTAGTCGACATGGACTCCAACTGAAGTCCTTCAAAGAAATCTTCGGAGATCTGGAACATCTTTACGGCGTCCCAGCCTTTCTGCAATGCAAGAAAAGTACTTTTTGATAACACTATCTATTTAGCCTTAAGGAATTTCAGGCGAAAGCCGCTATAACCAAAAGCTAAATGAAAGTGAGTCAAACATTTAATAACAAACAACAAGCCTTCTATCTCCTCAGTGTCTCACTGGCCTCTCTCCCTCAATATTAAGAAAAAACACTAACACGGGTGCCTGCACACGTTAAAAATTCCCCCCCTCAACCCTACCGTTATTCTGTGTTCACACCTAGCTATTCAACACAAAATTGTGTTATTACATAGATGCAACAAGTGTCCGAGAGCTTACTCCTTTGTGAAGTTTTTCACCAAAAATCTTTCAATAACGTGGTTCCAGTAGTTTGGCGTCGCAATTTTAACCTCCGTATTGTTATTACTAAATTGTTTGACTAGTTGTGAATTCACCTGAATCCAGAGTATTTGACGAGAGGACCAACGTTCGAAAGTTTGTTTGGTCGATAAAACTTTTGTTCGAAGAACTAATGACTGACTGATTACTCTAGAACAGAGCAAAATAACACTAGGGAATAGCGCCAAGACTTGACAAAACTGAAACACACTCCAATAGAAGCGATACTAGCACCACTAGCGATAGAGAACATCCCTACTAAAACTCATTTAGTCGTTCACCAGAGCTGACTGCTATAACTTCATATTCTGAACATTGCAAACAAATTATACAGCCTCCATTGTTTCCATGCTGTGTACAGGCCACACCTTTGCTTTACAAGAAATTTCTAATGCCCGGGCCACATTCAGTCACATCTGTACGTAATTTGGTTCGTTTATTTGGTTATTACCCACTCTTACGTTTCATCCTGGTCACACCTGGAACGAAGAAATTCAAGATATATTATCACTATCATGTCTATCATCACTCAAAGGTAAACAAAACTGACTGAAAACTTGGTCCAAACACTCCAAAAGATTCGTTTCAAAATGGCGGAGATGGATTTTCCCATCTCGACAATCTTACGTTTTCAGCGTCTTTTCTTCCCAATTTCGACCGTAAGACGTCTTTTCAGACAGCTTTACGAGTATCGCCCGATGGCAAAGCACGGAAAACATAGGTCTTAGCAGTACTCCCTAGTGTTATTTTGCTCTGCTCTAGGACATGGATACCGTATATGACCTACCTCAACCATCGCACCAGTGACATCTAGCGCTGGTAGTTCTGGGTGTGGGGCTAAAATATCATACAACCCCTCCCAGCTCTGGGCCCACATGTTTCTAAGTAGCGATGCGGGTATAGGGTCCTTCGAACCAAATTTGCCGGGGAATTTTTCCAATAATCGTTTTCTTGTGTAAGCATGGATTCGCTCATAGAAGGGTTTCGTCTGTTCTAAAATATCCTCCAAAAGTGTCTTGAACTGCTCTCCCATGTCGTACTGATCGACCCAGAGGTCCCCATAATTGTTCAGGTCTGAAAAAAAAATGGTGTCAAAGTAGTCTGTACACGGAACGGAATGAATAAATCCACTTTGGACACAAATTTGTTACTTTAGGCTTAAGGACACGTCGTCACGTATGTCACGCTCACCTCGTTTATTTTCTTTACGTGACGTATGTCACGTAAAGACGTATGTCGCCAAGGACACGTCGTGACGTCCTTCAGAAAAGCTTATTCTATATCAGTACCATTTCCATCCATTCTCGTTCCCGAGATTAAAAAATTCATAACTGTATCCTATCTCCTCTATTGGCATTACACTGATTACCACGCTTGCCACATTTGTTTTCTTTACCTGACGTATCAGGATCCCGGTCGTCGTTCAGGGAAGCTTATTGGTCAGCAGACCAGTTATGCAACTGTTGCCAAGTTTCTCATCAAAGGCAAGGGACATGGAAAGAGGCTAAAAACAGCCGAAATAAGCAATGTTCATACTGTATCACTACTTTGCTAATACCGCAAATTCGACAGTTACTGTTTTTGCAAAGCAACCGTATTATCGGATACCACGGAACTGCAAAAACGACAAAACGTAAATCCAGTTACAGTGGTATCAGATACCATACTATCTGCAAAAACGCAACTAATGTAGCGTGAGGTGTCATGTAAAGACCCGTCGTATCTAAATTGCCAATGCAACGTAGCCTACTTACGGTAACTTTATGCGGTAAAGTTAATACGGCACATTCTACCCCCCCCCCCCCCTCTGATGACACCTAACTTATTTTCAGGCTTGCCCCAACTCGCTATTGTCGATGCGTCTCCTGCTCCTGAACATAGTTGAAGAAAAGCTAGCGTCAACGGGCCTGCAGAATGGCTTAACATAGCCAAAGCCATCAGTAACTTGTTGAAAGCGGAGCCCGATTTTGAGTATTCAACTGTTCCAAAATATTCGAACATAAACAGTAACAAGACCAAAGGTTCCGATGGGATCCCAGAAATGTATTATTTGTTTGACTTCTTGATCCGGACAGTCGAATCTTGCTGTGATGGATCCACCCATTACGCCTTAGTTATTTCTGTATTTGCTGTTAGCTTGCTGTGTGCGCGAATTAATTCTCAAGGATACTTGGGGTAAATGAAATACCGAGCTACATATTCCAGATTTAGTTCAGTGAGCAATTAGAAGGCGAATCGCAATCGCTTGTGAAATCCGTTGTTCCTGTAAATAAAGACTTGTGTTATGTAACGAACCGAAACGGGTAGTTAGAAGGTCTTTTTGTAGATTTATGAGTCTTCACCAGACCCCTAACATTTTGCTATTTATCCATAATCAATCGCTTGAATAAGTACAAGCAAAATGATAGCGTTTAGGTTTTTTGACAACTTACAACCGAAAGTAATCAAATGAGAAAATTAAGATCAGATATGGATTCAGCAAGCATGTTTACTCCAATATCTCGTCTCTAATCGACTACAGAAAGGTCTTTCAGATTTTTTGTTTTGTTTTACCAACTTCCTCGTATTTTTGCGGCACTCTCGGCGAACTGCATGTAGAATTTGTACGCGATTGTCAAAGACAGTTGGGGGGGGGGGGGGTATTTATTTTAAAGCGGGACTGACAAGAGGAGAATCAAGGTTGTTTTGGGGGAAATTGTTTACCGTTTGGTGAGAAGAGAAATTATACTGGTAAATGTCGTGGCGAGACTAGTCCAATGTGTGGGATTGCGAATGATGATTTGAGCAATTTTATGTGTGAGCGAGTGCGCGAGTGCAGAGAGCTGAATAACTTAAGATCCGAGGTATTTGGTGAAGGAGTGTTTGGTAAAGAGTGGATGTCTAAAATATTAAAAAGTACACAACTTTGTGATGTGAAATTATGGGAGAAATTCCTCCGGATTGGTTTGCGCCACCATGATTTGTTTATTTAATAGTTAGTATTTTTGTTTGTATGTTGATAGTATCTTATCTTTATTCAAACCAATGTTAACACCGTTTGTTTTTGCCATTGTCTTCGGGGTTTCATGTAAAATATATTTTATTCTATATTCAAAAGAGCTAGTGACATTGTGAGAGTCGAGCCTTTCGATCCAAATTTAAAGGTTTTGTCAAATTTTGCCAGCTTATCCGTCCAGGAAATACAGTTCAAAATTCGATTCAGCATGACTCCTTACCCCGATACCGAATCTCTAATCGACTTCAGAAACAACTTTGAGCTTCAACCAAATTTCCAGTTTCGGCCGAATTGCGGGTGAATCATTTGTCCGGCAAGAAAACTTAGTTCAGATATAGAGCCCTTGATGAGCTGATCTAAGTATATGTCATCCATTTTTTGGTACATAAATTCCTTCATGACAAAAACCGGTTTGAAAATTTCAAGGGGTTGACAACTTCAGTAGTAAGCCGTACATACTGAAACCAAAAATAGGCGATACCAGTTGTGAGACATGTAGGGGACTTGTAAGCAACAGTCGACTGTTAGCTCATAATCATCTTTGGCAATGAGGGGTTTGCAGCTTTTGCTAGTTGGTGTACCTGTTATTTATTTCCGGTGTATTCGATGGTAAGAACAATTTGGTTCCCAATGGTAAGATATGCAAGGGACTTGTGAGAGTTGTAAGTAATAACCGGCTGTTATGGTATAATCATCTTCAGCGATGAGGGGCTTGCAACTTTTGCTAGTTGGTGAACCCATTATTTGTTTTCGGTGAACTTTATCACGGGAGAGAGACTTGTAAGTAAGAGTCGGTTCACGAGGGGCTAGAAATGTTTGCAAATTGGTGCACATTGTATTCGATTTCTATAAATCTGACGGTAACTAAGTTTGTGTTGATGGTCTATCGCTGTGACCTAGGATTAACTGTTTACGCAACGGATACAAACGATAATGTAAAAAAATTAGGTAGTTTCATAAAAATTAATAGTGTCATCTATGGTATTTTAATCCTGAAAAGTTACGGATAGCTTTATAATACCAACTATAGATTATATAAGATATTGTTCCAAGTTTTCATCCGTCACGATGTCTACGATTTGTTGGTAGGATTTGCGTATTTACTTTTTGTTTCGTGTGTTCTTTGTTTGTATGTATCGCCACGGCAAGAGAGTTTTTTTTCGTGGTTAAATATCATCATATCATGTACTTTGACATAAAGGACCCTCACACCATATTTGAAGAAAATACCTAAATTCTTTATGGGGGTTATCGTGCAAACTGACGGACTGACGGACTAACTTAGCTTGAGTCCGCGCAAACAAACGGAGGTACGACGAACCCAGCGGACTTATAGGTATCCCAGCATCAACGTTTTAGGATCCCTAAGACCAGGAGCGGTTCGAGGGGTGGGGCCGACGCAACCCCCATGCCTTATCTGATTCTTGAAAAGTATCGCAAAATAATCTACAGAACATGCAGTCAGAAGTTTAATAACAGTTATGCAAGGCTGGGCGATGTCTAAAGTTATGAGATAACAGCACTATCTGTCGATCAACTTTTCAGACACGTCCACAAACGATGTATATCAATGCATATAGCAGAGCTCTCTGATCGCCTGGAAAATGTCCAGAAGAAAGCAGTGAGAATCAGTCTGGGTGATCATAATATTTCACACGAAGAGGCTTTCATTAAACCGAACGTTTCTAAATTAACTAACCGCAGAAATACTCTTTCAAAATTTTTTTTAGGAACGATAATGGTTTGTCCCGAGATGGGCGTCTATTGCTCCACCCCTTCCGTCTTCCGTGCGTCGGTCCGAAAGGCTGCTAATTCTTCTGCTCAATTCTTACGTAGTTTCATCCCATAATTTATTTCTGGTCATATCTTGTAAGTGTATTAGTTCATTTATTTCGAGTCTGTGTATTTCGTACATACTTTTCTTCTAGCTTTAAGCTACTTGGAAAATAAGCTTGTTTGTTTGATTGGTAACTGTTCAAATTGCGTATCCTTACGTAAATGCTGTGAAATTTCCGGCATTGCATAAGAAAATTTCTTCAAATCCTGAAAAGTCACTCAAAACATGGCTTGGCGTCCAAGCGGTGGAGTTGGGACAAATTCCGCTTAAACAGCTATCTTTCTTTACGCTTCGCATCTTTACTGTAGTACAAATAATATAAACATACACACCATACCCATCAGAGCAAAATAACACTAGGGAGTAGCACCAAGACTTGGCAAAATTGACACAGACTCGAATAGTAGCGATACTAGCACCACTAGCGATGGATAACGTCCCTACTGAAACTCATTCTATCGTTCACCAGCACTGGCTCTGATACTTCATATTCTGAAGATAGCAAGAAAATTATACAGCCTCCATTCTTTCCTTGGTGTGTGCAGACCGCACCTTTGCTTTAATAGAAATTTCTAAACCCGGAAGTTTGTCTCACATTAAATGCCGCAAGCGTAGTGGGCGGCACTACGAGTATGGCCCATTTATAAGGCATGGAAAGCATAGGTCTTTGCGCTACTTCCTTGTGTTATTTTGCTCTGATACCCATACACATATTACATACCATTAGCCTTGGCAGCTTCATTACTAAGCGCCACGTATTTTTGGTAGTCGACAACCATGTTCCTGCCGGTAACATCTCTCCATGATTTCCACACATGGGTCAACTCGACGTAGTCGTTGCTCGTCTCAATGATGTCTTCAATACCTAAAAAAAAAACTCTGAATCGGCTCTGAAGGGAATGTCGCGTTCACACTGAACTGCTCAGATCCGGCGCTACAGTTGCGAAAATGCAACAGAAGCTTTTCGTACTGAACATTTACGTAACCGACTGAATTATTAATATTAAAGGTTAACTTCAGACATCGAGGTTGATATCGGAAAATAACACCGAGACGCCATTGAAAATAACCTAGGCGAGGTAGGTTATGAAAAATACCTACCAAGCGGTGAGGTTGATATTTTCAGCTGGCTCTCGAGGATGATGTTGCGATATCAACCGAGATGCTGTTGTAACTTTTCGAACATAACCATTATTAATTAACCATGCACACAATGTCTCAACCTCTCAGAAGGTTGGTATGACTTCATATCAACCTCTTTGAGGCAGGGGCGGTTCGAGGGGGGATGGATGACGCAAACCCCCATGCTTCAGAGAGTCGTACTCTCAGTCGTATGTTTTGGGCTTGCAGGTGTGACCAGGCCCATATCCAGGATTCTTTTCGGGGGGGGGGGGACTTTCGGTTTTTTTTGCGTGCGGGTCGGACAAAAAAGTACAAAAAAGACATAGATTAGAGGGAAAAGCCTGTAAAAAGGAATATTTTTGTGTGTTTCGGGGGGGAGGGGAGTTAGACCCCCCCCCCCCCTGGATACGGCCCTGGGTGTGACACTCGTATGTTTTGAGCTTGCCTGAATGACATAAAGCAGTTGGCAAACATGAATTTTGTCCGTAAATGATCTGTTTCTGGTCGGACTGGTCGTATAGATTTTCTAGTCGTCTGTTTGGACCTTGTCAGACGTGATTTTCCCAACGTGGCGCACAATTTGAATGCAGCTGGTTGTGTACCCAAATTTCTGTATTTTCGCTGAAAACAGGCTGATCTTGGACAGTTTTGCATGCGACGCAAAGTTTCAGTATTATCTGGTTTTGTGCAAACCTCCTTATTTTAGAATACAAAGGTTGATTTTTTGCTTGAACATAATTCGCACAATGCCTTCTTCGTCTTCCTCCAAGGATGCACAACACCTACATGACCAAGAAATACGGTATCGTTGACCCGATTCGAAAGCTCGATGAGCTTTCGAATGTTCACCCTTTCCTTGTGAAAATATTTGCGAATTTTTTGTCTCATAGAACCCAACGGACGAAATATAAATCAACGTTTTCTGATTCCCTCCCAGTTTTTGCGGTGTGCCTCAGGGTACTATTTTACGTCCAATGTTGTTTCTTGTTATGGTTAACGAGGTGGCCCGAAGTTCACCAGACCGGCTGAAATACGTCGATGACTTGTCTGTCCTGGAAAAGTGCTATAAAAATATCCAAAGTAGCTCTGCAACCATAATGAAAGATAGCTGCGAGGAAGCAGAGTCTGACAACATGGTTGTTAATATGAACAAGTCTGTGATTTTAACAGTTTCTTTCCTTCAACGTACCCTATCTTTCAACCCACCACTCCCAGATGCGTGTCAGGTTAACGAACTGAAGCTGCTGAGAGTATACATAACCTCGGATCTGAGGTGGCAAAGGCAGGTTGAGAGTATGCTCAAAAAAGCTAACGCGGCTATAAGCTACCTTAAACTTTTGTCCCGTTACGGTGTTCCATCTCCCCATTTACTACGCGTTTACATTTCTTTTATCCGTTCTAACCTAGAATATGGATGTCCGGTTTGGCATTTTGGTCTCACCCAAGAACAGTCGGATTTGCTTGAGAGGATACAGTATAGAGCGTTGCTCGTTACATCTAAAGCTCCAAAAGTCCCATACATTCAGCTCCTAAAGCAATTTAAGTTAGATACCCTTTCATGCCGCCGACTTCAACTTGTATGAAGTTCGGTACATCTACAGTTCAAAACCCATTTCACCGTGATATACTCCCCCCTGATTTTCTCCCCTCCCGAATTCGTCTTCGTCGTCAAGCTGCCGACCCTGTGCCTCGTTTAGAGCCGGTGGTAGCTTTGCGAACAAGGTATGCTCAGAGTTTCGTCCTCTCGTTTGTTCGTTTATATAACTCGGAGCGCTTTTGAATGTTAATTTTTAGGTTATTTGTATTTTATTAATCGTAGTCTAGCATGTTATTGACCATATTTATCATAAGACGTCGGTATAAATGTCGCAAAATTGTATATATTTGTAGATTGTTGTTATGATGTTATGTTTAGACGTAAAAACAACCCATCGGCTTGTCCGTTATCTGTTTTTTAGATTATATTGAATTGAATTGAATTGAGCTATGTCAAGGTACTGTTCTTTGACATTTTTTTCCTTTACGATGGGTGATAAATAAACATCACATAACATCACAAACCGGCTTTGCAAGCATTTATTTTTATTTATTTATTTCTGACTAACAGCGGAGTATGAGTAAGACACATAAAGTAAAATATACATATTAAAACACTAAACAAAACAATGTAAATAAACGTGACTACATTTTTTTCATATAGTTTAAAAACACACTAAATATCACGCAATGATCGGCCTGATCTTTCCACAAATTTTTGTTCAGACAATTCAGACATTTGTATCTGTTTTAGTCTGGAAGGCCACTACTTTTTTTCGGGTAGGGTTGAGTGGCGCTACCATTTACCAACTTTCGGACAAACATCCCACTCCGTTTGGGAGTTATTGGAGTTACAGACAGACAGACAGATCTGTGATATCGTATGCATCCCTTACTTTCGTTTGGAATCTAAAACAGACTCAGATCGTAAATGTTTCCAAAAAATAGCGCCTGCGGTGCCTTTCCTATAGTATTACGCTTTTCCCTGTTGGTTAAAGGGTGCGTCGTTTAGCTTGGACATTAGGCTTGAGATTTTGGGGTCTGAGACACAGTAATAGCTAGAATTTCTACGGGAAACAGTTGCACTTCACCAGAAAAAGGTCGTAAAAATTTGTCATGGGTGAATCCCGATGAAAAATTCTTTGACTGTGTAATTTTACAAAAAAATTGCATGTATTGATATCTAGTTGTATGGAATACTTTGATTTAACATGCCTCCGACTGGGTTAATCTTAAATAGTAGTATCCGATAGCATCCAATCTTGCTGTAGTAGCATCCGGTTTGCTAGTGGTAGTATGCAGTGGCAACAGTTACTATTGCATGCTACTTTTTCGTACAACTACATACGACAAATTCTCGAAAAATTTTCATTGGGGATACGTTATAACCTGCTACCGAGACTTCACTCTCTCCAGCGGAGGCTTAAATGAAGGACACGCTGGAATCCTCTTTTTCATGTGCTGATTATTTATTCCTACATTGACCTTTTACCTAACCTTTTCTAAAAAGGGTATTAATATTTCTTAAAATTCTCATATTTTTTCGCCTGTGGTGCTGTGTTTTTTGTCTATTGTTTCTAATCGGTATAACTGTCGGGCATTAGCCAGTCGTATGTTTTGAGGTCATCACCCCCCCCCCCCCCCTCCATGCCAAAGCACTTCGAACCACCACTATCTGGAGGGTTATATGCTGACCATGGGTCTTAGGATGATAATGCATTACATTTGTTTTTTTTTACAATTCAAACGGATACGTCAGTTACACTTTATTAGAGCTATATCTAGGCCCTTCTTGGCAAGGGTCCTCTTCAGGCTCGAACTGGAAAACGAACTTGTGGAAAAACAATTAAAGATTCTTCCTTAAATATCTAATTTTGCGAACTTCTTCCCTGAAAACTGCTTGGAGTTAAAGCTAGTGCTGTGATTTCATTTGGACATGACTGCTGTTTTCGCTGCTCGATTGGGTTGTCGAAAGGGTAGAGATTCTTGGCATTTTGGTATAGGAGTCACCTGTCTCTTCTTCTTCTTTCCAGCTATTGGATACTTGTCGACGGCATGTCTGGGCGATTTGAAGTCCCGTACTTCGGCGACAGATATTCCTTCAGACCAAGCTGACTACGAATCTTGTTTGACAATTCAAAACGGATACGTCAGCTGAATTTTATTAGAGCTATATTACATTACATTCCTGGAGGATAAATATTCCTTCAGCCCAAGCTGACTGTGAAACATCCCACAAGTTCGTTTTTCTAACTTGAGCGGCTTTGAGCCTGAAGAGGACCCTTGCCAAGAAGGGCCGAAATATAACTCTAATAAAATTCAGCTGACTTATCCGTTTTGCACTATCAAATTACACACCTGTTCGAAAAAAATTATATAATATCATATTAGGAAAAAAAAAAAAAGCTTCGACCATACATTAGACGCCCTAGAAACGACACACGTATTGTTGTGTTGAATTCTATACCTGTTCGAGGAATTTTTTTATGGCACTTGAACTTACTCAAGTGCCATATAGCGATCGTAATGTCTGTCTATCTGTCGGTTTGTCGGTCTGTCCGCATTTTGCTAGTTTGGGCACTTCCACATAACCTAGGACGATATGACTTGGCACGCATATTAGGGACCCAACCGGATTTACTTGGAAATAATCCCTTCCCTGATCCGACCTTCAATGGGGGAGTGGCAACATGGGAATCTGGAAATTAGTAACATTCATAACTCTGGAACGGATAATCGGGCGTGCATTAAACTTGAAAGGTATCAACAACAAATGTCTTAGATGTTCATTGTCAAATTCGGATCGGATCCGATAACTGGGGGGGGGGTGGGTGGGCTGGAGGGGTTCACCCGAAATCTCTTGACATACTTTTTCTAGTTTTCGTCAAACCGCTACCCCTTTCTTCGCACTAGTATAGCTCTGCGCATGGATGAGTCATTCTTTTTATCACAATAGTATTGCTCTGCTAGTGGCTGAGTCATTCTTTGCTTAAATTCGTTCGGAGAGAGCTAGAGCAATCGAAGGTCGAAGGGGTTTGGAATAATATGGCAAGTCCCAGCGGCTTCTCTGGCCAAACAAAGCTACCAGGGTATATGCATTTCTGAAACGCTAGATGGCCTATATGCGATCTTACGCGCAGTTCTGACACGCCAGAACTCTTCTCTATTCGTTACAACGCAATTACCGTACTACGTTTTTATGCGACGAAATACTGGTGTGGTGTACGTCTATTGTGTTATTTGTGTTTGATGGCAAAGCCTTTGTTCGAACAAACAAGCAGATAAAGCAAGTAGCCTAGTAATCAATCATTGTAGAGAGATTGTGAATAATTGGGACATTGTCAAGCTGAAATACAGTGGAGTTGTAAATTCGACAAGATTTGCTTATAAATCGCCACTTTCCAAATCCGACCATTCCTTAAAGACCAATCATGACAGCAAATTAAGAAAAATACTTTTAAGGAAAATATGCATTTTCATGATTCTCATGAGCCCATTACCATTTTTGCCTCCAGGGTTTTGCTTACAAATGAGGTTCTACTCCCTTAAAGTGCGCATCTTCACCGCAAAGTCGAAAAGTTATCAAACGATACATCTCAACCCATGATCATTTGTGCCACAAGGGTTCTACTTTTGGCCAAACTGTAAATGTCAATGATCCCTAAGAACCTGCTATCGTTTTTGCCTCAATGGTTTTGCTTACAGATGCATTTCCAGCGCCTTTAAAACGGGAAATTACGCAGCAACAATTCAAAGAAGAAACATACTTGATACAAATGTCGAAACCATATTGGAGACCACTGAACCGCCCAACGAAGAAGAGGAGTTCTAAAAATGCCTTTTACAGTACTTTTTACTTACTTATAGTGCATAAGAAAATAATATTCGACTCTGTACAAAACTCCCAAACAAACCACTCCCGCCAACATTTTGCTTATTCTTGCAAGTGCCATATGAGCTTTCAGCTCTTGTTTTGATATTATATTGAAAAAAAAAACATCGGCCATACACACAGAGGCCTTAGAAACGATATCACGTATTGTTCTTTTGTTAGTTGACTTGACCACCAACCACCCCTTGAACGCCCAGTGAAGTAAGATCTTGGTACTATCCTAAAAGGTGTCAAGCTCATTGTCAGCTGACATAATGAATCGCTGTATCGCTGTCAGCTTGGGATGAAGGATTAATTATACTGACGAGGACCTCTGCCAAGAACGGTGAAGAACAAATATTCTAGGGTCTAGAACAAATATAATCTGTTTAACGCAAATTTTATATATCATATTTCCTAGGCGTGGTAAAAATATAAAATGAACATAAAATTTCATTTCATTCCGTCATCACAACCTGAAAATAGAAGGAAAAGAAGACAACGAAGCATTTTGACACAATATGAATTTAAATATTTCATGACGCGAATAAATTGTTGACCTCCCAGGTTATTTTTTATATTTTATACTGGGCAAATAAAAACGAATCTGATTCTGATACTAAGCTCCTACACCAAAAATGTATCACTACTAGCCTATACCTACACGGATGAAGCTACAATATTTCTTTATACTTACAAAATTCTTACTTTCGCGGCGAGGTAATTTTGTTATTTTTACTAAGCTTGGTTCCACTGCCTAGATTCCTTCATAAATATGACCATACTGGAAACACCTGGGCAGTGCAAATATGGCTTACGGCAATTTAGCTTGTACGAAAATTATACTTACTAGTCTTTCCGGGCTCTCCTTCAAGCGGGATGCCATCTACACGCAAGTCGCAATCCTTGTTAGTAAAGGGGCAGATGAGTCCGGAGCTGTAGACGTTTTGCATTCTGGTCTGAACTTGGTTAAGCTGAAACAGAAATTATGCATCTGGTGAGTCAGTCAGTCATTGAATTTACTACTACCTCAATAGTACTGGGCTAGCAAGGTCAAAACTGAAATAGGTGCCAACAAAAGTTGTAAGCTCATATGGCACTTGCAAGCTAGTTAGCATGCATTTCAGGTAAAAGTCGATTGGTTGAGAAATTGTAAAAACAGTCAATATTTCATTAAAAACAGTCGGTAAATACATTGCCCCCCCCCCTCCCAACAAAAAAAAATCGGTTCTTTTATAACTTATTGGGTCAGTCTTGTACTATCCATGATAGATGCGACAAGTCCCTTGTGATCTCTCGAAAAACAATCCGGAAAGAAAGAAAATTGTGCCACACAGTCAGCCAAATGTTCGAGCATGTGGAAAGAAAGTAAAAAGACGGTCGCTTAAAGCACACCTCGCAGTATTTACTGTTTATGTTCCAATATTCAAAAAGTATCTGAGAACTGTCAAACTAAACTCTGCTTTTAACAAATTACCCACGGCTTTGGCTATTTTAAGCATTTTCCCGGACCCACTGACTTATAGCAACAAGACCAAAGGTTTCGATTGGATCCCAAAAATGTAATGTTTACAGACAATCGGGTCTTGTAGAGGTCCAGTGGTAATCATCTGAGAAGACGAAATTCAAATCTGGATTCAGCATGTGAGTTTACCCCTATAGCCTGCGTCATGTCTACTTTGACGAAAGTTCCTGCCTTACTTTTGCCAAATTCCCGGTTTCAGCTGGATTCCGGGCGAACTACTTGTCTTGCAAAAAAACTGAAGTTCAAAAACAGATTCAGCATATCTCCATACCCCTTGTCAACCGTCTAATCAACTTCAGATAAAACTTCAACTTTTAACAAATTTTCCGATTTCAGCAGGATTCGTGGCGAACTATGTGTCCAGGTATAAAATGATTGTCATCCACGAATTCAGCATGTCTTCTTACCCGTAAATCGAACGCATAATGAAATTCATATAAACTTTTACTTTCAACAGATTTTCAGGTTATGGCCGGATTCCGGGCGATCTACTTGTCCGGCGACAAAATAATTTTCATATTCGGATTCAGCATGTTTCACTATCCCTAAATCGAACCTCTAATCAACTTCAGATTAATCTTTTAGTTTTGACAAACTTTCCGGTTTTGGCCGGATTCCGGACGATCTACTTTTCCGACGAGAAAATCATTTTCATATTCGGATGCAGCATGTCTCTTTACCCCTAAATAGGATATCTAATCAATTTCAGATAAAACTTTTACTTTTAACAAACTTTCCGGTTTTAGCCGGATTCCAGCTGAACTACTTGTCCGGCGAGAAAATGGTTTTCATATTCATGTTCAGCATGTCGTCTTACCTCATAATCGACTATCTCATTAGCTTTTAAAAAATATTTTTTTCACCCCTTAATTTGAAACCCCTCACCCTCCCTTGAATATGCAGCTATCGTACCCATCTACAAACTCGATCTTTCCCTTGACTCGAAGAGTCCTGACACTACGTTTCATCAAAATATCTCATTCCCTTCTAGAGTTATCGTGCTGACAGACGGACGGACGGAGGGACAGACGGACAACTATTGCGTTGTCATAGGTATCCCTCCACTTACGTTTTGGGATCCCAAAAACTTGGAAAATTCATAAAACTGGTTTTAAGCAGCAATAGCATGATAATCAAACACTCCTCGGGAGCATAAGGCCCTTGGAAACTAGTGAGTCGTTGCAAGTGCAAAGATTAGTGAGGTGTCGTTAGTGGGTTCCGAATGTAACATATAAATTTGGGTCTCCGGGTTTAAAGGACACCTGAATGAAGAATATCAAGTATCATCCCTATCTGTGTGACGTCCGTTAACACTGCCTGCAGAAAACCCAATCCAAATACGAAATACCGTTTCCAAGCTATGATTTTTGCTCCATTTTGCATCTGTCCTTATTTCAGTACCGAGCAATTTTAGAAATGAACAAATGTCTCTAATCAACCCTTCTTCTGGAATATTTTTTAACCAGATAAGCCCAAACGTATATCTAGAAGAAATTCCAATACGATCCGGCCAGCGCTGCACACGATTTGAATGAATTGCGCTTTTCGTCTTGGAGTCTGCATGTGCAAACCTCCGGAAACAATCATCCCTGTTTTGGAAACGTCACGCTCAGGAGAAGAATGCTCTCCGTGTCCATGTCTGTAAATGCATTCTCCATGGTGTTTTCAAGTATGATTTCATTGTCCAGGTGTCCTTTAAGAACTCACAAATCCAGTTATGTAAGTGGGTTGCAATGGCTTTAAAAGTACGACAGGTCCTTTAATAATGTCGCTCGGGCGACTTTGCTGCAAGAGGATCGCCAGAGGATGAAGTTTCACATTATAGATCATTTTTTTTTAATTATACATATAAAAGTTATTGATTACTGGAAAAAATAATATGATCTACAACACCCTCCAGATGTCTACACTTGTTAAGAGGTTTAACAAAACCTCTTTGACAGATTAACCTACATAACACTATAATAAAGAAAGAAAGAAGAAAAAAAAGAGGAAGAGAAAAGAAAATAAACACAAAAATGCACATACTCCGTTCCTGGTCAAACAACCAACAAAAACAAGACCAAAGGTTTCGATGGGATCCCAAAAATTCAGTATCTGATCCAGACAACTGGGTCTTGTCTTAGCCAGATCCAGTCATCGCCAGACTCCTTGAACATTTTTACAATTAAAATTCAGAAACAGATTATGGCCAAATAGCTAGTCATCTGAGAAAACCAAGTTCAGATATGGATTCAGCATGTGTGTTTCCCCCTATAAGTCATATCTGTTTTGACGAAAACTTCCTGCCACTTCTGCCAATATCCTGGTTTCGGCCGAACTAGAGAACTGCTTGTCCGGCGAAAAAAAAGAAAGCTAAAAAACGAACTCAGGGTATCTTCTTACCCCAATAATGAACATATAATCAACTTCAAATAGAAATTTAACTTATAAAAAAATTTCCGAGTCCAGCCGGATTCCGGTCGAACTAAATTTCCGGCTATAATATGATTGTCAAACACGGATTCAGCATCGCTTCTTACCCTTAAATCGGTTATCTAATCAACTAGAAATAAAACTTAAGCTTCTAACAATTTTCCGGTTTTGGCCAGATTCGGGGGGAACTACATGTCCAGGTAGAAAATTTGTTCACATAAGTGTACAGCATGTCTTCTTGCCCTAAATCGATCATCTAATCAACTCCAAATAAAACTTTTAATTTTAACAAACTTTCCGGTTTGGGCCGGATTCCGGGCGAACTACTTGTCCGTCGAGAAAATGGTGTTCACCATCGTCCTCAGCATGTCTTCCTACCCCTAAATCGAACATTTAATCAACTTCAAATAAAACTTGTACTTTTAACAAACTTTCCGGTTTTGGCCGGATTCCGGGCGAACTACTTGTCCGATGACAAAATGGTTTTCACCACCGTGTTCAGCATGTCTTCTTACCCTAAAATCGACTATCAAATTATCTGTTTCAAAATATTTTGTTTGCCCCTTAATTTGAGCCCCCTCCCCCACCCTTAAATGTAGGGCTACAAAGCCCATCTACGAACTTGACTGGTCCGACGACCCAACGAATCCTCACACCACGTTTCATCAAAATATCTCATTCCCTTCGAGAGTTATCGTGCTTACAGACGGACGGACGGACAACTTTTGCGATGTCATAGGTATCCCTCCACTTACGTTTTGGGATCCCAAAAAACTATACACTTCAAAGTCCCGTCTCCAAAACAAGTTAAACCAAACAAATAAATAAAACACATATAATAAATAAACATAATGGAATCTGGGCCAACCTGAGAACGATTCAAATCAAAGTAACTAGAGCTTAAAACTAATATTGGTGGAGACAAAGAGTCTTAAGATCTCGATGGAACTCACACAGATTCTCTGACCTTCTTAATGATTCTGGCAATTTATTCCACACAATCGGCCCAGTATACTACAGTATTTCTTATGTTTACAGTTCATTGCGTGACTGAATAAACCATAATCATCTTTCTAATCCTGTGTGTGGGGGGGGGGGGTGTACCAACACGACCCTAGAGCAACAGTTGCAAGAAAAAAAGGGAGAATGATTAAATGAACTTCACTACCCGTAAAGTGTAAAACACAAATACGGAGTATTATGACAAAAAAGGTAAATAACGAAAAAAAACAAACAAACAAACTAAAAGAACAACATGAACAAGCTAACCAGCATCAATAAGTCTTTTTACATAGATCATCACTCGAAGTCTGGATCTGAGAGGGCACGTCTATATTAGCCCAAATCGAGCAATGACTTTTCTGTTTCGTTGCCATCTCGGGAGCCGGAGGAGGAATTTACAATATTTGAAATAAGCCACTCGTAGTGTCTGTCGATTTCTTTTTACGAAAGAGATAAGCCATGCCGACTAAAAACAGAAGCACAGTTCATACCTCTTCTAATTTTGCTTCCTCAAGCGCTGCTACTCCTAGCACACTCTGAAGCTGGAACTGGCGTTTCAGCGCAAGGTCCTGGAATCGCTCATACTCAAATTCAGTAATGTAGTTGTCCCAGGCCTCCTTCTCGTAAGCAGAATATGCCAGTGAAGCTTGGATCTGCGAGGAAAAATGAGGATTACAAAATTTTCTTCTGGTTGTGCACAACTGAATTACAGTAGAGGTGTGCTTACTTGAACAGTTACCTAAATGTGAACAGTGCAGTTTTGGGCTAAATTGTAGAATGAAGATCCAAAATACCTAATTCAGGTGTCACAAAATACCCCCATCCCCCCCCCAAAAAAAAAGATCGGACCTAGAAATAGGGTACCTAGTTTCACTCGAGTGTGAGCGTTTCCGGCATCGCCTTTGATCATCTAAGGTAAATTTTTCGAAAATGCCAATTCAGGTGTTGTCAAAGGGCCTCAACTACCTACTTTGGCTAACTGGTCACAGCAAGTGTACATGTACAAGTGTACAAGTGTACAATGGCAAAGTTAAAGTTCAAGCAAAAGTTTCAAACATTCAAATAAGCATACATCTACTTCAGTGACAATGCTTCCGACGTTGTGCAAAAAAAGGGTTTTCTGGAATAAAAATAATAATAACCTGTAATTTCCTTAATAGCTCGTCCAACTCACTCACTAGGATGGGGTCGTCAAACTGTTAAAAACTTAACACTAGCGTGGGCTTCTACTTTTTCGAAACACATTAATCGGATTCAAATCCTACAAAATAAATCAATTAGAGCAATTTATGGTCTTCCATTTTCTTCATCAGTTTCTCATATTCTGCCTCGTCTTTTTATTTGAAATGTGCGTCAGATCAGAGACTGGAATATTGCAACACTTGTTTACCGTCATCTTTTAGAAGATTCAGTACCTGATTTTAAAAATCTAGTCAATTTCATGAATATAATACAAAACGACGGTCCAACCTTTCTACCATTTGTTATCCTTCTACAAGGTCTAGCTTCTCTATTCGTCATACAGGTGTAAAAGTATGGAATTCATTGCCTGAAACTGTTAGAGTGTCCGAAGATAGGAAAGTTTTTAAAAGAGCTCTAAAAAGATTTATGTTATCTAGCAATTATATTTATTTTGTCTCATTTAATTGATTCATTTTTGTTTGTGCTCGGAGGAAGATCAGACCCTTGTCGCAAAACTTTTTTATTTTTCAATTTTTGGGATCCCAAAACGTAAGTGGAGGGATACCTATGACATCACAAAAGTTGTCCGTCTGTCCGTCCGTCCGTCCGTCCGTCTGTAAGCACTATAACTCTCGAAGGGAATGAGATATTTTGATGAAACTTGGTGTGAGGATTGTTTGGGTCAAGAGTAAGGTCAAGTTCGTAGATGGGCTCTGTAGCCCTACATTTAGGGGTGGGGGAGGGGGTTTAATTTAAGGGGCAAATGAAATATTTTTAAACATATAATGTGATAGTCGATTATGGGGTAAAAAGACATGCTGAACACGATGGTGAAAACCATTTTGTCATTGGACAAGTAGTTTGTTAAAAGTTAAAGTTTTATCTGAAGTTGATTAGATGTCCGAATTAGGGATAAGGAGACATGCTGAACATGATGGTGAAACACATTTGTTTCCCAGACAAGTAGTTAGCCCGGATCCGGCCAGAACCGGAAAGTCTGTTAAAAGTAAAAGTTTTATTTGACGTTGATTAGATGTCCGATTTAGGGATAAGAAGACGTGCTGAACACGATGGTGAAAACCATTTTCTTGCCGGGCAAGTAGTTCGCCCGGAATTCGGCCAAAACCGGAAAGTTTGTTCAAAGTAAAAGTTTTGTTTTAAGTTGATTAGATGTTCGATTAAGGGGTAAGAAGACATGCTGAACCCTTATGGGAACAGACAGATTTAGGGGTAAGAAAACACGCTGAATATGTATATGACAATCTTTTTTTTTTACCTGGACATATAGTTCGTTTTGAATCCGGTTGAAACCGGATTTTTTTTTATAAGTTGAACTTTTACTTGAAGTTGATTAGATGTTCTTTATACGGATAAGGTGATACGCTGAATTCGTTTTTGACCTTTTTTTTTCTGGACAAGTATGGTATTTCGTTGGCAATTGTCTGGATCAAATATTAGATTTTTGGGATCCCATCGAAACCTTTGGTCTTGTTTCTTTAGTAATATGTCTGTTGTCGTAAATTCTCGTGTTGTCCTTAAATTTTAGTGTTGATGTGGGATAGTTGTTCGTTTGTTGTTTCATTACAATGCCTTCGGCTAGAATTGTATTAATAATTTTTACAAACCGATCAGAATTAGTGAAGCGTCGTTTTTTATGCCACTGGCATGTCTGATGCTTTTAAGAAACATCAGGTTTATTTATATTTGCCGTTAAAATTGTACCTTACTATACAGAACATTTTGATAACAAATTTGAAGATCAACAATTTACACTTAATATATACAATTGACCTTGTTAATTACAGGCAATTACAACATAGACTTGAGGTGGTGTACAAAGTAGGGTACGAAGGACTTGAGGTACCTTTCAGTTGAAGGCGTATTTGGGCGAATAAGTTTCACACAGTTTACAGTTGCTGCTTTGTTTCTGTTTTCGGTCGAGCTGGGTTTGGTACTTCATAGTCCGGTAACATATCTCTACGAAGTCCATAGCTGTCGATTTTGAAAGTAACCATCATTACCAACTATTCATCGGGTTCTAGATTCTTACTGCTTGCAAGAGCATTTTAAAATGTAGCCAAAAGGGGTGAGCTAGGATAACCTAGTTACCCGTCACTTATTCACTTAAAGCGACTTGAAGATCCGATGAAAATGCGTCGCCTCGTTGCTCCGCTATTAACGAATAATCGATTTTCATATACTGGAATTTCCCTATCGGATTTGTGGTAACTCTATGCGCTTGCGCTTGTGTTGTATGCTTGACGAACAAGACCAAAGGTGTCGATGGGATCCCAAAAATCTAATATTTGATTCAGACAATCGGGTCTTGTCTTCGCCAGATCCAGTCTTGGACAGGCTAATCATCAGAGGAAACCAAGTTCAGATATACCTCTATAAGCCATATCTATTTTGACGATACTGACCGAGACTTCCTGCCGATTTCCGACCGAACTACTAGTCCAGCAAAAAAAAAATTCAGAAACAAAACCAGCGTATCTCCTTATCCCTGTAAAGAACATTTAATCAACTTTGAATAAAAGTTGACCTAAAAAAAATCCGGTTACAACCGGATTCCGGAATAATTGTATGTCCGGGTAAGAGACCATTGTCATATACCGACACAGCCTCTCTTCTTACCCCTTAATCTGTCATCTAATCGAACTTTTGCTTTTAACAAATTTTCTGGTTTTGGCAGATTCCAGGAGAACTAGTTGTCCCGCGAGAAAGTGATTTTCACCATCGTGCTTGGCATGTCTTTTTACCCATAAATCAAACATTTAATCAACTTCAAATTAAACTTTTACTTTTAACCAGCTTTCCGGTTTTCGCCGGATTTCGGACTAACTACATGTTGGACGAGAAAATTGTTTTCACCATCGTGTTCAGCATGTCTTCTTACCCCTAAATCGACCATTTAATCAACTTCAAATAAAACTTTTACTTTTAACCAATTTTCCGGTTTTTGCCGGATTCCGGACGAACTGCTTGTCCGGCGTGAAAATGGTTTTCACTATCGTGCTCAACATGCCTTCTTACCCCATAATCGACTATTTCATTAGCTGTTTAAAAATATTTTGTTTGTCCATTAATTTGAACCCCCTCCCCCACCCCTAAATATGGAGCTACATAGCCCATCTACGAACTTGACCTTACCGTTGACCCAATGAATCCTCACACCAAGTTTCATCAAAATATCTCATTGCCTTTGAGGGTTATCGTGCTTACAGATGGACATTTTTGCGATGTCATAGGTATCCCTCCACTTACGTTTTGGGATCCCAAAAACATTTACGACAAATAAGTGCTCGCGCAGTGAGCAGTAACCAGCTAGCCACTGAAAAGCCGCATTTGTGTTGAGATTCAAATTTTCAGCGTCATAGTCGAATTTTCCGTTGTAAGGACGGTCGTAGACATTCTTTGTGGGGAGGTTGGGGATGGGCTGGACCATTTTCTGAATAGTTGCCAAAGTTTGGTGAATTTGAGGGATAAATATTTTCGAGGGGGTGTACCGCTGCTCCGAGGTATTTTGGGGACTACTTCAAGAGATTTTATTATTGCGTTATGTTGCTTTATAGAGAAAGGCGTGGAGGCGCGGAAGGTAGCGACTTGAAGGTGTTGAGTGTTAGTGTTTTCTTTTACGTTTATTTTTTGTGTTTGTAGTTGTGTATATGGCCACTGGCTTTTAAATACACGTATATATATATATATATATATACTAGAGCACAATAGTGAACAATAAAAAGAATCCATTAACACAATCTAAGTAATGCAGTGTATTCAGTTAAATGATACAACCCTTTCAATCATTTTGTCCAACCCTTGAATTCTGCTATTTGTGTAAGGTTGGCTTGCATTCAGATTTTGCAGAAAAATAATCCACAATTATAATTCTTACTGACTGGTAGTTTCTTCCCCAATTTACGCATATTAATCAACCCTTTAACCCTTGAAAACCATTTGCGCCCGGAAAGAAAAACTGGCACCGCCCACCACACGAACAAATCGGTTTTCAAACACGTTCGTTCCGTATTACACCGTTACACGTCAGTGTTTAATAAGTGCTGAACTTTCTGTTCTTATTTGTGTCCTCTTTTAATTTGCAAGCCCAAGCGCCATTTAGTTGAGTTCTCTTCTTGACTATGATAGCTTGTGTAAATAAATGATTCTGATTCTGAGTCGGGTCTGTTGGAGATGTACTTACAAAAAGTTCTTCGTTGGTAGCGTTGATGTTAGTCTGGTAGTTCCATTCAGAATTCGCTGCGTCGTAACACTTGTCATTCATTCCTCCCTCAAAGGTCTGTTCCATGTACTGCTTGGCCAGTGATTCATAGTCACAATCTGCAAATAAAACAACCCTCAGTGACATCTACGTTGCTCATGACAAACCCAACGACAATTCGACTGCACGACGAAAACTAGTCCACCTATCTTCTCCAGATGGCAAGCGAGTTAATTTCTAAATACTCAAACAGACTAACACTCAACAGATATTTTTAACACTCAAAGAACATTGCGTCACGCATTTAGGGGTTAAACGATATTTTTCAAAATGTTCAGGAGAAGAAATAAAAACATATTAAAATTTGTTTTTCAACCAATCTCGATGACTTTAACGTCGAATAGCATATTCCTTCATAGTGTAGTAGAAAATAACGTTTGCTTTTTTTGGTGTCCCAAAACGTAAGTGGAGGGTTTACCTATGACTTCGCAAAAGTTATCCGTCTGTCCGTCTGTCTGTCAGCGCGATAACTCTCGAAGGGAATTAGATATTTTCATGAAACTTAGTGTGAGGATTCTTCGAGGGGGTTAAAAGCTAATGAGATCGACTACGGGGTAAGACGACATGCTGAAATCGAATATGAAAACCATTTTCTCGCCGGACAAGTAGTTCACCTGGAATCCGCGGAAAGTTTGTCAAAAGTAAAAGTTTTATCTTAAGTTGACTAGATGTTCGATATAGGCGTAAGGAGAAATGCTGAATTCGAATATGAAAATGATTTTCTCGTCGGACAAAGCAGATAGCCGGGAATCCGGCAAAACCGGAAAATTTTTTAAAAATAAAAGTTTTATATGAAATTCATTAGTTTTCGATTTACGGGTAAGAAGACATGCTGAGTTCATGTATGACTTTTATTTTCTACCTGAAAGTTCGCCACAATCGGAAAATTAAGAGTTGAAGTTTTACCTGAATTTGATTACAGGTTCGACATACGGGCAAGGAGATAGCTCAATCTGTTTTTGAACTTCAATATTTTGTAAGACAAGTAGTTCGCCCGAAATCCGGCTCAAACCGGAAATTTGGCAGAAGTAGACAGAAGAAGTAGGCAGAAGTAGATTTTGTAACTACTATGCCACTTTTTACATTGTAGCTTCTTGAAGGCAACTCGCTGTGTTTTTAGAAGATGAAAAAACTAAATCCTGAAAAAATCAGGTACCGATTCGGTCAATTTCACCAGGTTTGCAGGGGAAGTCAAGATCTATAGCAGTAGTACCCATAACCACCCAAAAAAAGATATCTTGACCCCTTAATGCGTGACAGCGACGCTTTGTGCCTAAATTATTGCCCCTTCACCGTCGCCGGATCTGGTCACGACCCCAAAATGTATCACCTATGGAGTTTGACTTACTACATTCCAGGTTTAATTCCAATCGCTCCACTCGTGCTCGAATGCTACAATTTTCCTATCCCAGACTTACCCCATCCGATGCAGGCTTCCCGATTCATCTCGTTGATTTGTTGAAGGTAGCCAGTCAGGGGCTCGAAATATTTCAGCATGGCGCCTGCGTTCATTTCCCCGCTGCCATCTACAGTCATTTCTTTCAAGGCCTCGTTCCAGGGAGCAGACATGCCTTTTTCCATCATTAAGCTAAAAGAATATAACAAAGTAAGTAATTTATTTATGAGCCGCCGCTATAAAAAGCAGAGTACAATACAAGGAAGACCACCTAAAGACACTCGGTTGCCAGGGCCTCACCACTGAACAAAGCAATAAGATGGAGTCTGTCCAAAAGCGAGCCTTGCGACTAATCTTGGAGGACAGCCATATACCATACGATATGTGTCTCTCACAGCCCATTCTAACCACTTTGAAGAAGAGAAGGCATGAGCTGGTCATTTCTTTTGGACATGGCTTGCTATCGTCCTCCAAGCACCGTGACATCCTTCCGCCGTCAAAAATCAGCCAAGCGCTACACCTGACACCAAAACAAGTTGGAACCATGCAACCCTGGTGCGTCGACGAGATACAGGCAGTCATTCAGACAATATTTTGTGGAAAATTTTAAAAAGTGACAGACGTTTTATTTTTGTAACATTTATTTTTTATTTATCCTCGCGATATTTACAATAAAGTTATTTATTCATTCAAGTCTGTACTACAGACGCAAGCGAGGAGACGTTGTCCAGGTTTTCAAGATGAAATTCAAAACACATAATATGAATATATATATAGACATATACTACGAATATATATAATATATATATTCATGATCGACCCACGAAAAGCAACCTACCCCATGCCGAAAGGGTTACGAAGGGTCGGAGCCCAAGAGCCAGAAGTTTTTTGGATTGGAACATGGCCAATTCTTTGACAAACCTCTCACAAAACGTACCAAAAGCCACTCAGTGAAGAGATAAGCCAAAGGTCAGAAAAAGAGCGCAGACAAACTTCTTCTGAACGCAAGTGGTCGACACGTGGAATAACCTGCCTGAGCTTGCCACCCAAACAGCTTCAAAAATAAGTGGAAAAGTTTTGGGAAGCAAATAGCGACAAAATTCAACACCTTGGCTGAATGGTAAAAATACTCTATATAACTAAGTTCAAGACACGCCACTGATTCTCAGGAAGAATGAGAAAACGTCTCACTAGCGACCGTGACAAACAATCATGGCGATCTTCGGGAGCAACTGTGATACCCGAGGTGATACCACTCCTGACTCTTCCGCTTGGTATCCAGCGATTTTGCATCGGCAAGGAGAGTTAGTCATCAAGAGTATAATAGCCACGTTAGCCAACTACAAATTTGTCGAACAGAGGGCACCGAACAGGCAGGCCAACTGCCGGATGGTGCTGAACAACGTTAAGTATCTTTAAGAAAGCTTATAAGTAAAAAGCCAACTTATTTCTGAATCATTTAACTGAATACACTGCGTCATTTGGATTGTGCTAAGAAATTTTTTGTCCCCACAATTTGCTCTAGTATGACCTTCAGAATATCTACGAACGTCCTCACACGTAAAATTCTACTATGATTCGGGAAAATCTGAATCTCAACATAAACGCGGCTTTTCAGCGGCCAGTGATCAGCTCGTGGAACGCACCTCACTCAGTGTGTTCGTAAATCATTTTCGGCAAGCACAAAACACAGGTACAAGCGCACAGATCTACCACAAATCCGACAGCGAAATTCCATTACATGAAAACCGATTATTCCTGAATAGCGGAACAACGAAGTAACGCATTTTCATCAGGTCTTCAAGCCTGATTCAAGTAAATAAGTAATGGGTAACTATACTGTTCTGTCTCAGACCTTTTCAAATAAACTTTAAGTAAGTAAAACACTTGACAATCAGTAATTTTTCACAACTAATCGTCAACCAGTTCAGGGACAATCATACAGTATATATATTCCACATACCTAAGCTTCGAACCCGCGACAAGATTGCCGTCGAAGTCACAGGTATGGAGAGGTCCGGTGTGTCCACTAGCATCACACATACCCTCGTAGAACTGGAACTGAAGAATAAAGCTGACAAAGTACCTGAAATAACACCAAATGATTCAGAATGTAGCAGAGCTATGTTGTAAGTACAATCTACAACCTAAAGATCATGTCCAACTTCCGTGAGCTAGTTATCAGACTGTGTGAATTTCTCCCTCCGTATCACTCATAAGAGACGATTGACAAGTCTTATACTGTGAGGAGGGGGCGGGTATAGTGTAACTTACGTATGTTTCCAGGACGATTAATATTACTAGGGTTATTATTTTAACGAAGCGTGAATTCTTTTAAGCGTACTGACATTAGATACATATATTGTAATTTTTTTCTGTTTGTTAGACAATAGTCGCAAATTTGGTTTATAAACACGATAGTCGATTTTTACAATAAACTTTTTATCTATCATACTTTACTAGTTCTATGGCAATTCTAAATCCTCCTTACGCCCAAGATGACTCGGAAACATATATGCATACAATGGATAACAAGAGCTGAAAGCTCATATGGCACTTGTAAGAACAGTTAGCATGTTTGTCAGATACGGTTTGGAGTTTTCAAGGCTGGATCTCTCTCCCGATATTCATTTCATTAGAAAATGGGCTTGATCTAGTAAATCTGAAATGGTTATGTCACTCATTGACAGCTGTTTGTTCCTCCAACAATGATCGGATCGGGGGAGGGACTATTTTTAAGACAATCTGATAGAGTCCCTAACATGCCTGCAAAGTTTCACGGTCATATAGCACATCTGGAAGTACCCTAACTCGTGATCAGCGGAATTGTGGAAAACCCCCTCCAAATCCGCACCACTGTGCCACGATCCGGTCCTGTTTTTTTCAAAAATGTATCTACGGCTTATGCTTGTTCTTCCCTCCAAGTCCCATCCCGGTCTCTCGACTCAAAGCGTTTCACGAGATTTCCGCCCCCCCCCCCCCCCCAGTTATCAGATCCGTTCCAGACTTGAAATTGATCATCTGAGACACTTGTTCCTGAAACTTGACAAGTTCAATGCACGTTCGATTATCCGTTCCAGAGTTATGCATGTTTCTAGTTTCCGTATTCCCCATCCCACCACTCCCCCCGCGATGGCTGGATCGGGGAAGTGATTATTTCCAAGTTAAACTGGTCGGTTCCCCCATATGCCTTCCAAGTGTTATTGTCCTAGCTTATGTGGAAGCGTTTCACGAGATTTTCGGTCCCCCCCCCCCAGTTATCGGATCTGGTCCGGATTTGTAATTCAACATACGAAACACTTATTCTTGACATACGTCAAGTTGCATGCATATCCGATTACCCGTTACAAAGTTGCGCATGTTAGTAGTTTCCAGATTCCCCCCCCCCCAAAATTGCCTGCCAAATTTCATTGTCCTAACTTATGTGGAAGCGTTTCACGAGATTTCCGGTGCCCCCTCCGCCCCCCCCCCCAGTTATCAGATCTGGCCCGGATTTGAACCTGAACATCTGAAGCACTAGTTCTTGACATATGTCAAGTTTCATGCATGTCCGATTACCCGTTCCAAAGTTATGCATGTTACTACTTCCGGATTTCCCATCCCTCCACTCCCCCCACGATAGCCGGATCGGGGAAGTGATTATTTCTAAGTTAACTTGGACGGTTTCCTGATACGCCTGCCAAGTTTCATCGTCCTAGCTTATGTGGAAGCGTTTCACGAAATTTTCGGTGCCCCCCTCCAGCCCCCCCCCCTCCCAGTTATCGGATCTGGTCAGGATTTGAAACTGAGCATCTGAAGCACTTATTCTTGACATATGTCAAGTTTCATGCATGTCCGATAACCCGGTTCTAAAGTTATGCATGTTACTAGTTTCCAGATTTGCAATCCCTCCACTCCCCCACGATGACCGAATCAGGGAAGTGATTGTTTCCAAGTTATTCTGGTTGGGCCCCTTATATGCCTGCCGAGTTTCATCGTCCTAGCTTACGTGGAAGTTCCCAAACTAGCAAAACCTGGACAGACCGACAGAACGACAGAAGGACAGACAGACAGGCCGAAGGACCGACAGAAATTACGATCGCTATATGGCACTTGAGTATGCTCAAGTGCCATAAAAACAGGTGAGTTAGCTATGGCAAGTTCGTTTCTTCCGTATCCCAACGTTGTCCCTAACGTCCAACAGCCTGACGAGGAGCCTTGCCAAGAAGAGCCGCAATATCGCTTCCAAACCATCATAGCTGACGTTTCCGTTTTTGGCAATTGTACTGTAGGTGGTTAACTTCTTCCTAACTGTGGATTCTTTTTTCCAACTGCGGCCTGACGAGGACCCTTCCTAAGAAGGGCCGAAATATCTATTCTTTCAGCCCAAGCTGACTTTGAAACATTTATTCCAACAAAGTTTTCAACGGATATGTCAGCTACGATTCTTCATCAACGATAATATCGATGATGAAGAATCGTAGCTGACATATCCGTTGAAAACTTTGTTGGAATAAATGGCCGAAATATCACTAAAGCAAATCTTAGCCTGGTTCAAGGTTTTTTAATCCATAACTCTAATTAATACATAAACATTAATAAAACAATTGCACTTACAAATTCAGGGTTTGAACCGGAGAAAAGAAATGCATCGAATGGTTCAAACCCTTCCATAAAAAAATCGACCCAACGCTGAATAGCACTATCACCGCACGAAACCGCCAGCACGAAGAGAAATCAATCCAAACAACAACAAACCAAAAATAAGTGGGTAGGGTAACAGAAAACCAGCATCGCCAGAGGAAAACAGATAAATATAATAAATAAATATGAAATACAACTAATCCCTTACTGTTAATTATTTATTCTTAAACTTATTAATGAGATTTTGGGAGAGCTGTTTTTTTATATTTTGGAGGAATTTTGTAGAATGAATTTTAGGAAATAAAGACTCCTTGAACACTTTACAGTTAAAATTTAGAAACAGATTAAGGCCAAATAGCTAATCATATGAGAAAACCAAGTTCAGATATGGATTCAGCATGTGTGTTTACCCCTTTAAGTCATATCTATTTTGACGAAGCAGATCAAAACTTCCTGTCTTACTTCTGCCAATTTTCCGGTTTCGGCGGAATTCCGGAACTACTCGTCCAGCGAAAAAATAAAGCTCAAAAACGAATTCAGCATGTCTCCATATCCCTACATCCAACATCTAATCAACTTCAGATTAAACTTTTACTTTTAACAAATTTTCCGGTATCAGCCGGATTCCGAGCGATCTATACGTCCGGTGAACAAAATGATTGTCATATGCGAATTCAGCATGTCTTCTTACCCGCAAATCGAGCATCTTATCAAATTTAAATAAAACTTTTACTTTAAACAAATTCTCCCGTTTTTGCCGGATTCTGGCCAAACTAATTGTCCGGCGACAAAATAACTTTCATATTCGGGCTCAGCACGTTTCCTTACCACTAAATCGAACCTCCAATCAACTTCATACTCAACTTTTACTTTTCACAAATTTTCCGGTTTTCGCCAGATTCCGGGTGAACTCTTTGTCCGGCGATAAAAATAAACTTCATATTCGAGTTCAGCATGTCTCCTTACCCCTGATTCGACTATTTCATCAGCTTTTAAATAATATTTTTTGTTCCCCTTAATTTCAAACCCCTCCCCCCCCCCGTACGGAAAAACTCATTAAAATGTCACATAATGTCATAAGAAAATCATGATTTCCCATTTTATCATTAAATAAATCATGGAGAAATCATGATTTTCCTTTTATATGAAATTGATGTCACGAAAAAATCATGATCAGACAATAGTCATAATTATTTATCAGAAAAATTACGATATTTTATATTTATGATTTCTCTAAATCATAATAAATCATGAATAGGAGTTAGGCATTTATGATTTAGTCTTCATGACTTCAAAGAATCTTGAAAAGATCATAATTGGAACTTAAAATGATTTTGAAAATCATTAAAAAATCACTTCTGTGATGATTTAAGACGTCGTGATCTTACAAATCGTGGAAGATCGTAGTGATATAAGTTTTGTGACCTGGGAAATCATAACAAATCGTAACGACGAATTACGAAAGTTATGGTTCCATGTTTATGATTCAAAAGATCATAAACTAAACATTTTGAGAAGGATTATGATTTTGATTAATCATTAACAGATCATTTAAATGAGGAATGAAGCCGTCGTGATCTCAGAAATCATGAAAGATCATAGCGGTAGAAATTGTGTGATCTCAAAGATCATAATAACGAATCATGAAAGTTTTGAATTGGTCTTTATGATCTTGCAGGTCATAACCAGGTCATATTGCAAAGTTTATGATTTTTTTAAATCATCAAGAGATCATTTCTAAGCTAACATAAGCCGTCATGATCTTGAAAATCAGAAAAGTATCACATATCCTGAAATTTTGTGATCTTGGTATCATTAAAGATCATATTCGGAAGTTTTATGACTTTGATAAATCATAAAATATCATCTCGATTTTGACTCTAGGCGTGGCAATCTTATAAATCACGAAATATCTTAGCACCGTAAATTATTTGACACAGGAACTAATAACCATGAACTATGAACGTTGTGATCTAGTCTTGATGTTTCAGAAATCATTAATTCACCTTGCATCATGATTTTTGTCATACCGTAGACAAAGGTCATATTAATATTGAAAGCCAGGTTTTACGAATAATGACTTGTTGATTTCCGATATTTTTTTATTCATTTGTAGGTAAGCATAGCAGATAGCAGCATATCCCTCAACTTATTGCCTATCTGCATCTATGCTCTTGTTGCCCCTGGTGAATGACTAACTGCGATTTATTGCTTTACATATTAAAATCCGACAACTAGATCTATTGCAGTTCTCGCATGCTTCTCGTAGTCGGGGCCTGCATATGTTGGCCTGCACGTGGTGGAGGAAGACGGACGCACAATTCCCATTGACGGGCGAAAACACTGCATGCAGTGGACTTCGTGTCAACTCAATCTGTCGTTGCATGCTGGTCTTGCGCGTGGTCGAGTACTATGTCGCACACTGTCATAAGAAATCATAGTTTCCAAGTTTATCATTAAAAATATCATGGAGAAATCATGATTTACCTTGTGTATGACATTGGTGTCCCGAAAAAGTCATGATCAGACAATAGTCATAATTATTTATCAGAAAAATCACGATATTTCATATTCATGATTTCTCCAAATCATAAACAAATCCTGAACATAAGGTACGCATGTACGATTTAGTCTTTGTGACTCCAAAAATCTTGAAAAGATCAGAATTGGAATTTTAATGATTCTGAAAAATCATTAAGAGATCCCTTCTGTGATAATTCAAGCCGTCGTGATCTTACAAATTATGAAAGATCGTAGCGATGTGAGTTTTGTTACCTGGGAAATCATAAGAAATCGTAATCTCGCATCGTAAACAGGTCATATTGAGAAGTCTTGTGATACGGGACATTAAAATGAATCATGACCATCAATTCTGACAGTTGTGGCTCAGTCTTTATCATTTTCAGAATCACAAACAGATCATACCGTGAAGTTTTTAGAAACTGGTGCTACAACCCATCTAAAGCGTTGTGCTTCAAATATGTGCACGGAACTTTGATTGTGGGGGGGGGGGAGCCCTCGGTCTAATGTTGTGGTGACGTGAACTGACCAAGAAAGATGTTCGAATTTTACTTAGTAGCCTCTCACAGCTGAGCGTTCGACGGCGAGCTTTTTTTGCTCATCTTTAAAATTGTATTCTTTCTTTTGTCCAAAAGAAACGCTATAATATTCATGTGAAATTCATTTTCTTTCGAATTTGAATGCCATAAAATCGGAAAAGTGAAGATCACCAAGACTGCATTTGCTGGTCTTGTCTAGAAAATTGGCCGGAATTAGTACAAATTCCGTTGAGCCCGCAATTCTCAGGTGCCATAACACCTGCTGCATACGTGCCAAGTAGTTGGATTTCATGGCTAAAGCATTACCTTGTCTGTCAGTTGTCAGCAAACCTAAATCATGGCCTTTGGATCAGGAATACAGGACTGGTAATTCCTCGTAGTTTGGTCCAAACCGTGAGAGGGATTCGAAAACTATAGAGGGATTAAGTTCAATCCGCGCCATGACTCTTTTGCTTTTAGCGCGCGGTTCAGATTTGATTCAAATTTACCGATGAAAGGCGTTGGCGCTAATTTTGTTATGGGTATGTTTCTTATGTATTTGATTGTTGTTTAGTTTTTCGTACTATTCCGTTGATATGAACAACTACAGGCTTTGATATTTGAGTGTTTGATGCTCTGTTCTCTTTTGTTGATGTGTGTCCTGCTTATAAGAAGATCAAGTTAGCCTATCCTATGATATTGCTTTGCTTATCGATGCCTAGTGTTGGTTATATCCAGCATTTTATAGAACAGATCAGTCGTATACATAAGAACTATTATTTACTTGTTTCCCAAACATAAGTGGATTGATACAGAAGAGGTACCCTACCTCAGACAAGATTTCAAATTTCCAGGTAAATCTATCTCACTTAAAAAGGAGCCAACAAATATGACAAACATACTAGATTGAAGCTTATAGAATGGTTTACACACTGAAGAAATAAACATTGCTTCAATATTTCTAGTTAAACCTATGTTTGTTTCCCAACCATTCCTCCTCATTGTTACCTGAGCTCGTATTCCTTGCTGTTATCCACAAGCAGCTTCAAAACCAAGAAAAGGCATAGAATTTGAGTATTTTGGGACACATGACTGTTTTAATGAGAGTGTCTATTTAGAGGTAAGCAAACATGATGAATGCGAAGATGATATTTAGAATGGTATATAATATAGATGTAAATAGAATAGTTTACACACTGAAGAAATAAACATTGCTTCAGTATTTCTAGTTAAACCTATCTTTGTTTCCCAACAGTTCCTCCTCATTGTTACCTGAGCTCGTATTCATTGCTGTTATCCACAACCATCTGTTATTCAAAACCAAGAAAAGGCATAGAATTTTAGTATTTTGGGACACATGACTGTTCTAATGAGAGTGTCTATTTAGAGGTAAGCAAACATGATGAATGCGAAGATGATATTTAGAATGGTATATAATACAGATGTAAATAGAATGGTTTACACACTGAAGAAATAAACATTGCTTCGGTATTTCTAGTTAAACCTATCTTTGTTTCCCAACAGTTCCTCCTCATTGTTACCTGAGCTCGTATTCATTGCTGTTATCCACAAGCAGCTTCAAAACCAAGAAAAGGCATAGAATTTGAGTATTTTGGGACACATGACTTTTCTAATGAGGTACTGTTGGGGTATTTAGGGTAAGAAAACATGATGAATCCGAAGATGATAAATATAGATATAAATAGAATGTAAACAATTAATAGCAAAGCAGACTTGTCACCACAGCATAACAAAAATAAAGCATGATATACGGAAAACTCATTAAAATGTCACACAATGTCATAAGAAAATCATGATTTCCCATTTTATCATTAAATAAATCATGGAAAAATCATGATTTTCATTTTATATGACATTGATGTCACGAAAAAGTCATGATCAGACAATAGTCATAATTATTTATCAGAAAATCACGATAATTTATATTCATGTTTTCTCTAAATCATAATAAATCATGAACAGGAGTTAGGCATTTATGATTTAGTCTTCATGACTTCAAAAGATCTTGAAAAGATCATAATTGGAACTTAAATGATTATAAAAAATCATTAAAAATCACTTCTATGATGATTTAAGCCGTCGTGATCTTAAAAATCAAGGAAGATCTTAGTGATATAAGTTTTGTGACCTTGGAAATCATAAAAAATCGTAACCACGAATTATGATTCAGTCTTTATGATTCAAAATATCATAAACTAATCATTTTGAGAAGAATTATGATTTTGATTTACCAATAACAGATCATTTCAGTGAGGAATGAAGCCGTCGTGATCTCAGAAATCATGAAAGATCATAGCGGTAGAAATTTTGTGATCTCTAAAATCCTAATAACGAATCATGAAAGTTTTGAATCGATCGGAAATTTGGAAATTTGGAAATTTGGCCGGAATTAGTACAAATTAAAACTATTTTCGTTGAACCCGCAATTCTCAGGTGCCATAAAACTGCCCCGTACGTGCTAAAGCATCACCTTGTCGGTCAGTTGTCAGCAGACCTAAATCATTGCCTTTGGGTCAGGAATGCAGGACTGATAATTCCTTGTAGCTTGGTTCAAACCGTGAGAGGGATTTCGAAAACTACAGAGGTATTAAGTTCAATCCGCGCCATGACTCTTTTGCTTTTAGCGCGCGGCTTAGATTTGATTCAAATTTGCTGATGAAAGGCGTTGGCGCTAATTTTATTATGGGTATATTTCTTAATTATTTTATTGTTATTTAATGTTTCGTACTGTTCCGTTGATATGAACGAACACTGGCTTTGATATTTGAGTTTTCGATTCTCTGTTCCCTAATGTTGATGTGTGTCCTGCTCATAAGGATATCAAGTTACCTAGCCTATGATATTGCTTGTCCATGCCTATTGTTGGTTATACCCAGCAATTTATATGGAAAGTTCAGTAGTATACCTAAGAACTATTTTTTTTTTTTTTTCAAAACATAAGTGGAGTGATACAGGAGAGGTACCCAACCTCACACAAGATTTCAAATATCCAGAGAAATCTTCCTTGAGAAAAATCTATCTGGCTTAATAAGGGACCCACAAATATGATAAACATACTAGATTGAACCTTATAGAATGGTTTACACACTGAAGAAATAAATTTTGCTTCGGTATTTCTAGTTAAACCTATCTTTGTTTCTCAATAATTCCTCCTCATAGTTACCTGAGCTCGTATTCCTTGTTGTAATCCGCAAGCAAATTCAAAACAAAGAAAATGCATAGAATTTGAGTATTTTGACACACGATTGTTGGGTGTGGGGAAACTAGGGGTAAAAGAACAGGACAAGTTCATAGATGGGCTCCGTAAATCTATATTTGGGGTGGGGGTTCAAGTGTTGGGGCTAGCAAAATATTTTTAAAAGCTAATGAGAAAGCTAAACCATGCTGAATCCGAAGATGACAGTTATTTTCTCACCAGAATAATAGTTCGCCCGGAATCCGGCAGAATTTCTGGAAAATTTGTTAAAGTTAAGGTTTTACTCGAAGTTGATTAGAGGTATTGAAACAGACGTAAGCAGACTTGCTGAATCCTTATCTTCAAATTATTTTCTCTCCGGACGAGCAGCTCACCCGGAATACGTCCAAAACCGAAAAATGGTTGAAAGTAAAAGTTCCACTGAAAGTTGATTAGAGGTCGGATGTAGGCGTGAAGAGACGTCCTGGATCAGTGTATGAAAACTATTTTCTCGCCGGACAAATAGTTCGCCCGGAATCCGGCCAAAATCAGTAAATTTGCTGAAAGCAACAGTTTTGTCTGAAGTTGAGTAGTTTGGCCGTAATTTGTAAAGAATTTAGGGCTACAGAGCCCATCTACGAACTTGACCTTACCCTTGAACCAAACAATTCTCACACCAAGTTTCATCAAAACATCTCATTCGACGGACGGACAACTTTTGCGATGTCATAGGTATCCCTCCACTTACGTTTCGAGATCCCAATAATCAAGACTTCATCAGAAAATACCCTGAAAGATCTTCAATGACCAGACTCTTCGTATTTCCGGAAATATTTTTCGAAATCCGGTCTTTTTCAAATCCAGTTCCGGCAGGAGATCCTATCACTAGAGGCCGGATCAATCTGGCAAAATTCTATGCGGAAATGTTAATTTGCACATAGAATTAAAAGTAAAGTAGGGGTAAATTATGTTGTAGCTCCTCAGTTCACTCTAAAATGAACGTTAGAATCTAGCAGATGCATTGTAGGCCCGGATTCGTACCGGATATATTGACGATTTCGACAAACTTGGTTCTTCCCATGATAATTCGAGAAGAATAAAAGCATGTATTCAAATAATGTATACGACGGATACATCAGCTAAGATGTTTCGTCAGCGATATTTCGGCCCTTCTTGGCAAGGGTCCTCGTCAGGCTGTCAATCTTCAGGGTCAACGTCGGGGAAGGAAACAAACCTGTAATGATGCATGATTACAGGTTTGTTGCTTTCCCCTACGAGCATCGTAGCTGACGTATCCGTTGTACACATTATTTGAAACATTTATTCAAAAAAATGTTTACAACGGATACGTCAGCTACGATTCTTTATCAGCGATATTTCGGCCCTTCTTGGCAAGGGTGCTCGTCAGGCTGTCAATCCTCTGGGTCAACGTCGGGGAATTATAAAAACCTGTAACAAATAACTGAAGCTTCTACCGACTATAAATATCTTATTAGGGTAATTAGTAAATTACCTTCAAATACCACTATAGTGAAAAAACTAGTCCTGAGATTTAATTTTTTACACGGACGCTCTTTTTGCTGCACGTTTGGTGCGATGACAGGAAAGGTTTTTTTCTGCATTTTCATCAACTTCGGTTTTGTTATTAATAAGGGGCTGAAAACTTAAATATTATTTCATTAATAGCCTCGTTCTACGTTTCTATTATGGAATACTCGCCTGTATCTATTAATTTGAATAATTACTGCATGAAGAATACTGCATTTGAAACATTTGTTTGTGGTTTATTTGATGTTGATATAGCTGGATGCTCTAGTCCATGTCGTTAATTTTGGTACTAGCCGTTTCTTAATCAATAAGAAGTTTCATCTGTGTCCGATGAAGATGTATTCGTGACTCATAAAGATGCATCGGTCATCAGAGATGGGCGAATCCGATTCTGTATAACCCTCACTCGTACGAATCCCACCAAATTTCTAGTCAAGATCCTTCTAGCATCCGATTCCCAATTCTACACAGTCGGCTTAGGCAATCCAAGATTTGATTTCGACCACCAACCCTCCTCAGTGATGTCTACCCCTGGATTCGGATTCTAATCATTTCATGATCGGTTTCGCATATCTCTGAACGTAACTTGCTTTTAGTTTCCCACTTGCTTTTAGTTTCCCAGTTAACTATTTTTCCGACCACCTATGACGTCTTAAAAGTACTCCGACTGACCGTCCGTCTGTCTGACAAACACTGACAAAGAACAGATCTACAAAGGCCCGATTGTCTGGATTAATAGTCAAAGAAATCATACAAAATTGTGTGATCTGTTATCTGAAACATTTGTTCCTGGTTTATTTGATGTTTGTGCGTATCTGAAAGTCCATATCGTTAATTTTTGACTATATAAACCAGTTTTTCAATAAGAAGTTTTAGTGATGATGATCTGAAAGTGAATTGTAGGATATCGGAACAGAGAGGTCTAATGACGAGCATGTTTCTGGATGCATGTATACTTAATAGCTGAGTCGTGTCCATCCATAAACGAAGCTCCTTTAAGTTTTAGTTCACTAGCTAGTACGTTGTCGAGCATCGACATCGCTCGACTGCTCGCAAGACCAACAGGGCACAACTTCATGCATGTTTTGGTCCATCTCTAATCGGACCCTGCATCCACTTTCCTTCACCACGTGCAGGCCCACATACAGCAACCGACCACAATAAGCATGCGAGAACTGAAAAGACCGTTACTTTAATATGAAGAAATAATAGCAAAGCGGACTTTGTCACCACAGCATAACAAAAATAAAGCAAGCGATGGCGATAAAGCCATCGAGGTCATCCAAGCGCAGCAAAACGTTCGCAGCCAGGCCCAGCAAAAATTGTTATACGTGTTGCTTTCCTGCCTACAAAAGAATAAAAGAATGTTATTCAAAATCAAGATCATTTTGCACAAAAGCAACTGAATACGTGCGGTTATACTAATTTGACCAGACTGTGACGTTCGTGATTTTTGTCATGACAAATCGTTATTGTATCGATTATGAAGTCGAGATTTTAAGTCCTGACTATCATTATTAAGAATCAGACAAAAGTCACGATTTATTTTTCATGATTTTAAGGTCAATTTGCTGATTTTCGAACTGTCATGATTTTAGAAAGGACGAAACAGGTTACCAAGAAAGTCACTTTCATTTGTTGCGAATCATGACATGTCATGATTCAAGTTTTAAGGGTTTTTCTTTTTTAACAAAGACAAGTCAAATCACCAAGAAATCATGACTTTCGTTTACGAAGAATCATGACAAAAATCAAGACACGAATCATGACTTTTGTCATGAAGTATCAAAATAGAGTCATGATTCAATTTTTGGGATTTTTATACTGATTTTCGAAATGTCATGATTTAAAAATGACAAAAATCATCACCAAGAAATCATGACTTTCGTTTATTAAGAATCATGACAAAAATCATGACATGTCAAAATGAAATCATGATTCAAGTTTCATGATCTCATGTGTGATATTTTGTCGATTTTCTAAATGTCATGATTTTAGAAATGATAAAGCAAATCACGAAAAAAGTCATGATTTTCGATAAAAGAGTCATGATAAATATCATGACAAAAATCATGATTTTTGTCATTAAAGTCATGAAAAAGTCATGACTATGTTGTTCACAAATCATGTACGTGTTGTTCATGATTTTTCTAGTTGTCATTTCGCTTAGTCATGACTTTCTAAATCATGATTTAGCCGTCAATAAATCATGACATTTAGTCACTAAGAAATCATGACAAAAATCATGACAAAAATCATGATTTTTGTCATGATTTTAATCATGATATGTCATAATTGCTAATCATGATTTTTTTTTGATTTTTTTATGACGTTTTTTCCGTACTTTAAAGTACTTCGAACTTGACCTGTACTTTGACCTGAAAGTCTTCATGCCAAGTTTTTCTAAAATATCTCAACCCCTTCGAGGGTTATCGTGCTAAGAGACGGACGGACAGACGGACAACTTTTGCGATGTCATAAGTATCCCTCAACTTACGTTTTGGGATCCCAAAAACGCAGCAACGGCACTGAAGGGACGTCGGCTCAATCAAGAATAGTGCCGAGACCTATGCTCCATGCTTTACAAACGACGGGCATACTCGTAGCGCCACCAACTATGCTTGCGGCATTGAAAGCGAGACAAACTTGCGGGCTTAGAAATTTCTAGTAAAGTAAAGGTGCGTCTACACACACCAAGGAAACAATGGAGGCTGCATCATTTTTGTTTGCTATGTTCAGAATAAGAAGTTATCGGAGCCAGCGCTGGTGAACGACTGAATGAGTTTCAGTAGGGACGTTCTCTATTGCTAGTGGTCCTACTATCGCTGCTATTTGAGCCTGTGTCAATTTTGTCAAGTCATGGCGCTACTTCCTAGTGTTATTTTGCCCTGGCTTAATTGGGGACGGAAATTAATCGGGATGAGTTTATTTGATGAGTCTATTTGGTCCCACCGACTAGCTCGCGTGGACACGACTTTATATTGAGCAGCTGGCGGTGCTTGAAAGATGATCCTTCCGGAACAGATTTACAAATTGTTGGCTCACATTCCATCGCAAATAACGCTAGACTACTCGATCACATCTAAAAGAGCTACTAAATAGTTTCTATGCTGACAAATTCTCCAATAACCACTGATTTCGACGAGGTATTTATATTATTTTTTGCTTTTATTACAGTAATGTAACGTAATGAACGTGTCCGAAAGCTTTTTGGTGCTGTAAATATTGAATTAATCCTGCATTTTCTTCTTTTTTTTGTCCGAAAGCTGTTTTTTCTTCTCTGACACTTCTAGAATACCAAAATTTAAGTCAGGAAGAAAAAGAACAAAAACGAATTAGCTGTATAAAGCTGACAAAATGTATCAGCTACTGATATCCAACCTTCTTATCTTTTCTTCCTTTGTTGGCCACGATCGCCAATTGTCTTAGAATTTGTAATGTTTGCCGAACTGTCAGTTGTCTTTTTGAATTTGTAATGTTTGGCGCCAAAAACACTGAGACAATCGCCGAACTCCCAAGTTTCTTCTTAAAAATTCAGCATAAAATTTAGCATGCTTGCTGAATTTTGATGAATTGTATGCTCAACTAATACTGCATTTATTGAGCGAAAATTTAACTCCAAAAGCGAAATGCTGCATAAAATGCTGAATTAATTCAGCATTTCGTTCGGTTCGGAGCTTTCAGACACGTTCAATATTTTGTTAGTGTTAGTTTAGGGTCGCAGCCCTGTTATACAAGAAGCCTGTATGATCAAGACATCAGTTTTAAATTATTGGAAGCCAATTTGCACTCTAAGCAAGTATACTTAATGCAACGGCAACTGCCCGGCTATATTCCGCATTCGCTATGCCGCACATATTAGCGCTATCGTCATTCTGGTTACTACTGACTACGAAAGATAAAAAATACATTCGTTTCACATTTTATAAGTATTGCAAATATCTTCTAGGACAACCTCAGTGGGAACGCGATGTCGTAGAACACCCTGACAGGCCCGTAATTCTAGATTTTCGGCAAATATAATAGTTGCGATTTTGCAGTTAACTGGATAACTGGTAACTGGATCTGCAATTAGTCGTTTTTGCAGTTACGTTGGTATCTGATATACGGTTGCTCTGCAAAAACGACAATTGCCAAAATTGCGCTTTTTGAACTCATCACCAAAGAAAAACTGATATCCAGTCACCACTAAGTGCCTAACTTCTTTCCCACCAATTTAACAAAATCTGATGAAAGTGAGATGGCTTTTTCAGATACCACGATCAGTTACCACGGTCGGACCGTGTATCTGAATATCAGATACCACCATAGTATCTGCAAAAACGCAACTCATGTCACTGATCCATTTATTGCAGTATCTGAAAGAATTGCAGGTTTTATTCGTTCGCTTGATGCTAGCCACACTTAGTATAGGGCTGGCTGTGTTGCCCCATTTGTAAATAAGAGTATCAAAATTTATGTGTTATATGTTGTCTGTTCTTGCCTTTTTTCTTTCTTTTTTATTCCAAGAAAGAGGAGAAATCGGCTGCGTCCAGCTGCGGTTTCTATAATAAATGATTGATTGATTTAATGTGATATTATATATATAAATTAATTATTACAACATAGTCAAGGCGGCGATTGCGAAGGGTTATTGCTTCTGCAACATCGGTCCTCAGAGTTCACTCTCCTACCTGATATACTCAACATTGGCTGGGATGTGATACTTCGCCCCGGGGTCGAAATCATCAGCTTGGGGTGTTTCTGGGGGGACCAAACCCTGGAGATTGTAGACCAGATTCCACCATTCGTCGTTGTATTTGTCGGCGGTGGTTTTACCACTGAAAATATCCCATCGCCACTGGTCCATCGCAATTGCAAATGGAAGGAAGGTAACCTAAAATCAGATAATAACATGTATATTTAATTTATGACCCACCAAATGCAGACAGCGGAGTAAAAAGAAAAAAGGAAAAACAACACAGGTAAAAATGTCAATATAAAGCACGACAATTTAGACTGAATTACTAACTCGGCCTACAAAAAATCATGAAAAACATCATATAGACGATGCGCTGGATGAGCAGATATTTTAGTAGCAAAACAGACGTCCTCTCCAGTGGCTGAATAACATCTTATAGTGTTGTGAAATGCGAATAACATCTTATAGTGTTGTTCATTTACTCCGCTTTCTGAAAACGGCGGGTTATAAATAAGTTACTTACTTACTTACTTACTTACTTACTTATAGTTGGAGTGACTCCCAACAACTATCATACTATCATGCTACTTTTAATTGTCTCCAGCTACTGTGGTAGCGTGGCGCTGGACTTGGGTATGGTAATATTTTGGCAAAAACAGAAAAATGCGTTCAAGCCTTGACGCCAAGAAGCCAAAATTCGTGACGTCATACGTCGTAGCTACGGCAAGTAGAGTGGGATTTGCTGTAAGGGATGGAACGAATTTTTTTATTTTCGGCAAAATTTCGTGCCACGGGCTAATCGGATAAATCACGTCACAGAGATGGCAGTTACCACGCTTAATACGCTCCCGACTATGGTAAGCACATAGTTACTATTTCGAGAAGTTTGAAACGGTCAGCGCAGTAACTTTTAACGAGGTTGTAACGAAAATAGTTACTAATGCTAGAAGGGTGGAACACGCTCATAGAGTTTCGCAGCAAGATGTGTCAAAGGTAAGGGAAGTGTCGTACCTTATCAAGGGCCATGCGAAGGAGGTAGTTCATATCTTCGTGACTAACACCCTCTGGTAGGGAGGGAAGGTTCTTGAATGTTCGTACTGGTACATGCTTCTCTTCTGCGGGAAGTAGTCCGAGTTTCCTCAGATGACTCGGAGTCGAAACGGCAAGAGCCAAACAATCACCAATGGCCTCATGGAACCCTATAAGTGAGACCATAATTATCTTCCGAATATTTAGTTTGGGCTGGAAATTCAGGGTTCACAAACAAATTATTGCTTAAATAATTTTGTAAATAATTGCTTAAATAAATTACTTAAATAATAACTTCTTGTCCAGTGTATGAGACCTGATTAACTCGTCCCCCCTTTGGTTTTTTCTTCAGTTGAGGTGTTGAATGTATTTTGATATTGATCGCTTTTCTCTCTATTGTTCTTTATTTTTTCTTTCATTTAACTCCGTTCTTGTTTAGTTTGAATGCAACGGCTTATGAAGAATATACAATATACACAGCCTAAAATTCAGAGCTGGTGGAATAAAACTCTAGAGTATCAGGTTTTAATCGAATCTGAGCATTTTAGAGGAACTTCTGGTACCCCTTCCGACCCCCACCCCCAGAGGTCAAATCCGTCTGGGACCCCGAAATGAGTCATTTAGAGCATGTGACCTTTGTGCCTTTTAAGTTTCGTCCCAATCTCTCCGCTGGTTTGATCCCTAGGTATATATTCAAACAATGCATAAAACGGATACGTCAGCTACAATGCTTTGGCCGCGATATTTCAACTCTTCTCGAAAGCCTGGCGCAGACCTTGCCAAGAAGAGTCGAAATATCGCTGGCATTGCTTGAATATATATCTCCCAGTCAGCTTGGTTTCCAGGAGTATTCACCCCTAGGTATCCCACAAAATTTTCGGAAACCCCCTCAAGCTCTACCTATACTGTTCGAATCTTGTTCAATCGTTTCTTCTCTTGCCACCCATCAAGTTTCATTCGATTTCGAATATATTTCGGGAAATTCATGTGCCCCCACCGCCGGTCTCGACCTTGGAATATGTCATCTAGGGTATATGATCTTTCTGAATTCCAAGCTTATCCAAATCCCTCTAACCTTTTGACCCATATCTATGCGAGCCACAACATTTCCGGGACTACCCCTTGAACCCCCTCCACCGTGACCAAATGCTCGCACAAAGATCGCATGTCTGACATCTCCTCTTCCATTCACCAAGTCTGGCTCGAATCGGGGCATGTCTGTCAATTTCGGGTATCCCCGCTGTGGCCGAACCCAGTCTGGACACCAAATGGCATATCTAGGCCGCATAAAGTGGGCACTATCCAGCTTTCATCACACCCAGTCTAGCCGTCTCGCAACTCGTCGTTTGATTTTTTCGAAATTAAACACCACACTGCAAATTCCAATTTTTACATGAACTATTTCCTACCCGAAATCGAATCCGTCTTTCCTAGCAGCGCTCATATTTTAGAGGGAGTTGTGTCAACAACACTGATTTATGTTCGGCATCCAGGTTCGGTTCAGTTGTTTGAATGTCCTCATTGGCTCGTTTTGGTTGTTCCCGACTGTTTTTACTTAAAATTTGCTAGCTCTAAATGTGGAAAATGTTGATGTGTTCTCCCGGTCTGGTCAGTTTCGGCTGATTCGTAACACTCTGACGCTGAACTTCTATGCTGGTCTTATCAGCATACCGCTGCTCTGGCATTTGCTCTAACCCGCATTTCGCAAAAGCGGAGTAAATGAAAGAAAGATATAAAACACATAAAGACACAGAAAAAGGCCCTAATTTTCAATCTTCGGCCAGGAAGCAGTCGAGAAGGTCGTGCGCTGGTTGGGCTCCGTTGTCAATGATTTTTTATAGCGACGAATTTTGATATACTTGCATCTTGAATTTTGAACTTCTCTGTCAATGTATGGTTATGGCATAATTTCGACAAGTCGAGCAGGTGCTTTGCATATTTAAAATAACATAATCTAATTTTTTTAATCTCCTTCTTTCGGAGAACATGAGTGACACTAGAACGAAATAGTATAGAAGGAGCGCAGAAGGTGCTTTTTGACTCGGCTTTATTCAAGGCATCGGTCTCGTCTTGCCTCGAAGAATTTGAATCCAGGACTCGGAGTCGTCTTAACCCGTGAGCGTAAGTTCGGTCTCGGACTCAGACATGCTGGATTCGGCAACAGCTCTGCTACAATTATTCCCAAGGTGACTGCGAATCATATTTGAATGCACTAAACGGATAGCCTACGTCAGCTGCGTTTTGAATAGTGATATGTTGGCCCTCCTTTGGAAGGTCTTCAGGCTCGGGCTGGGGCAGGTTATTTCTTCTAATTCGATCCTGAAGAGGACCCTTGCCAAAGAGGGCCGAAATATCACAATTTAATACTTCGCTGACGTTTCCGTTAAATGCAGTCAAATTTACAATCGTGTAATCAGAGCTGCTGCGAGTCGAGCAAATCCAAGTCCGAGACAAGTCCGAGTCAATGAAAAAGGCGTCTGGAGACTGTCTCGAGACGAGTCCAGAGCCCGAGTCCACCAGCTCTGTCATGTATAGCTGGCCTCCACAATAGAAAACTATAATTTAAAACGAATGATAACCGGGAACCCTTTACCTACTAGCCTATATGCAACTGAAGTCCAGTTTATAACAGAAACCGATACCTGAAACGCTCTAGGAATTTTACATTATTTACTCTGAGATTCAAATTTTTTTTTCCGTCCAATTATTCCAATCAATGACCTTAATTACACTACAAAAATCAAATTTCACTGAGACGATCATACAATCTGATCCTTGAACTTTAGTGAAATACTGATTAGCCTGATAAATGAGAATTAATCCTGACCGTAAAAAACTCAGGTTTCATTCAGTTCTTTCTCAGTTCTCGATTGTATGTAGATACAGAATAGCCTAGTCCTGAGTGTTCCAAAATTCAGGTTAACAAATAAATACGAACATACTAACATGATATACACTCAAAGGCATAGCGTCATAAGATTGGGTATAGTTATACGACTCATTTACGTGATGGTGTTCGTATTCTCTTACATCTTTGTTGTGTTATGAGAGCTAATATTGTATTGTGTTGTCTTTTCTATTTATTTTTTTTCTTTTTCTCCTCCTGGGCCAATTTTGATGGGCAATAAATTTGTTCGAATAAAACAAAATATTCCGGCGAAAAGGGCAAATAGTCAAAGAAAAAGTAACAAAAGAAAACCAGCAAAACGACTCGCATTCCGTATTTCACACACACGTACAAAGTATGCTAATGACTTTAAAATAATATTTTTAAGATTTTTCTTAACACGTCATGTAATTTTTGTTTAAAGCTTCAATTCAATTCAATACAATATAATCTAGAAAAACAGATAACGGTTGTTTTTGCGTCAAAACATAACGTCAATCTACAAGTATGTACAATTTTGCGACATTTATACGGACGTCTTGTCATAGTTATGGTCAATAACATAATAGACTGCAATTGGTAAAATGCAAATAACATAAAAGTTAACGTTCGAAAGCGCTCCGAGTTATATAAAACGGGGTTTAGGCCCGTTTAGGCCAAGATCCTCCTGGACAAAACCCCCGCCAAAACTCCCCCGGTACCACCACCACCCCCGGCTGAAAAAAAACTGGTACCAACCGGGTTTTCTTCCCTTAATAATCCCGTTCCACGTTTCCGGTTGGAAACTCCCTACCGGAAACGTGGAACGGGGTTATTAAGGGAAGAAAATTTAAGCCTCAGTCCCTTATTAACAACAAAACCGAAGTCGATCAAAATGCAGAAAAAAACATTTCCTGCCGTCGCCCCAATCGTGCAGCAAAAACAGCAGCCGTGTCAAAAATTAAATCTCAGCACTAGTTTTTCTGTGCAGTAATTATTCAAAGTAATAGATACAGACGAGTACTCCATAATAGAAACGTAGAACGAGGTTATCAATGAAATAATGTTTAAGTTTTGAAAAAAAAATGCAGAAAAAAACCTTTCCTGTCATCGCCCCAATCGTGCAGCAAAAACAGCGACCGTGTCAAAAATTAAATCTCAGGAGTAGTTTTTTCATTACAGTGGTATTTGAAGGTAATTTACTTTAATAAGATATTTATAGTCGGTAGAAGCTTCAGTTATTTGTTAAAGGTTTGTTTCCTTCCCCGACGTTGACCCAGAGGATTGACAGCCTGACGAGGACCCTTGCCAAGAAGGGCCGAAATATCGCTGATGAAGAATCGTAGCTGACGTATATCCGTTGTAAACATTGTTTGAATAAATGTTTCAAAGTCAGCTTGGGCTCAAAGAGTATTTAGGAACCCATATAAACTAACACACGAGGGGACGAAACTCCTAGCATACCTTGTTCGCAAAGGTCTAGGTCTAAACGTATCTAGAGCCAGGGGAGCCAACTACATCTGAGTTTGGATAAGGGATTACAAAACGGCTTATGTAAGAGAGGGAAAATATACCTGGATTAGCTCCATTCCTGAAAATGTACCGCTGATCTTCGTACTTCATAAAATAAGCTATGTGACCCATTTCGTGGTGAACGGTAGTGAAGTCCTCCTGGTTGATCTGGGTGCACATCTTAATCCTAAGAGAGACACACATTAAAGGAGTTATGGTGGAATAAGATAAGATAAGATAAGATATATTTCCATGGAAACAACAAAACAACACAAAAACGCAACCATAACCTCAACCACTATTTACAAAAAAATCCCTGTGAATCATGGCTACCTTTAGGAATCTTCCCAAATTTCTAATATCTCTAAAACTTCTACTTTTCAAAATTTGTTTAAACCTTTCCTCCCCCCAAATAATTTCCCATTGCATGATTATTGTGATCATATTTGATCATGATACGTATGTTACGTGTTTTGAATTTTTATTTTGAGACAGATGTTTACGCTGACCAAATTACGATCATTAGTTACAGTGGTTTGAAGGTTCATAGTGCGTACGACGAAAAAGCCCAATGTTCGGCCTCGTCCATCAGAAGATTTTGAGTACATATTAGGTTGAACTGAATGGAACTGAACTGAATTATTAATTACGCCTGATAGTATTCAATGACCCTCGCGGACACACCCTTTCTTCTTGAAAATAATTCGAATTTCTTCGCAAAAATTACAAAACAACAAAAATCAATTTACTGGAAGAGATAAATACTGCCCAATATTTAGCTTTTCTTACTTTATTTTTCTTCATACACCAGTCATACACCAGCTAAATATTAGTCTTTTTCTCTTTGATATTTCTGCTCGGAGCAACTCCCACCATGCACTTCTCAATTGCCCTACTAGGTCAGCCCAAGGGTGTAGCGGGTCATAGTATCTCAATTGCCCTACTAGGTCAGCCCAAGGGTGTAGCGGGTCATAGTATGAACTGGGGTCTTGAAGGTAGAAGGTCTAGACAGTGCAAGTACGAGAACGCTTCCCAATTAACTCCTTTACAACAGGGCATTACACATATACCCCATCCCTTTTAAAACTAAGAAGAAGTTTCCAACTCTTGCGCGACGTCCATACGTTATCCGTATGCTTTTCTCACGCCATGGAGCCACATCCGCTTACGACTGTCCGAACATTTATGCCCCGGCCACATTCGGTCAGATCTGTACGTAATTTGGTTGTTAATTTGGTTATTACAAACTTATTCAAACAATGTTTACAACGGATACGTCAGCTATGATTCTTCATCAGCGATATTTCGGCCCTTCTTGGCAAGGGTCCTCATCAGGCTGTCAATCCTCTGGTTCAACTTCGGGGAAGGAAATAAGCCTGTAGATTACAGGTTTGTTCATAGCTGACGTATCCGTTGTAAATATTGTTTGAATAAATGTTTCAAAGTCAGCTTGGGCTCAAAGAATATTTATTACCCACTCTTACGTTTCATCCTGGTCACACCTGCAACGAAGAAATTCAAGACATATTACCACCATCATCACTCAAAGGTAAACAAAGCTCGCTAAAGTCAGTGACTCTGGTCTGTGAATGGTCCAAACACTCCAGAGATACATTTCAGAATGGCGGAGATGGATTTTTCCATCTCGACTATCTTACGTTTCCAGCGTCTTTTCTTACCAATTTCGACCGTAAGACGACCGGTGTTATTACCAGGTGTGACTATAGTGGGGCCCGGGCATTACTTGAAGATGCTTGTTCCCATTGGCCATAGGACCAAACATTCCAAAGCATGGAGGATTGGGGGAAGAAAGGGGGTACTCTTGCCTGAAATCATCCGGACTGTAGAAATCCTCGGCAGAAGCGTGGCACTGGACTTCGGTTCCATCTGCTGGCCGAACCAGCATACTCTTTTCCCAGAAGATTTCGGTCATGGGATCGAATCCGAGATCGGTGAAGAACTTCTCGGAAGTTTTGAACATTCGATCGACAGTCCAACCCTAGAAGAACAAATAGTAATCTAAGTAATCTGATCAAATGGGATTTCTCATTTGAGAATCGGTGGTTTCCAAAACAATACGTCTTTACCGTCACATTTGATTCCTTTTTAAAGGCTTTCAACAGCGTTCAGAAGCAGTCTTTTTACAAACATTCGGCTGCACTCCATGCTGATGCATAAACCGGCGGAGAGCATGTGGCCGGAAACCAATTTACACTACCAACTTGACTACAACCACACAAAAATAACCAGACAGAGTTTCGTCATGTGGGTATAATTATTACTTTAGCTTTCTACTATCCACACCGGTTTCACTGCCACACTGTTTCTTATAATACTTTACAAAGTAAAAAGAGAAACTGACAGAACAACAAAAGGCACAGATTAATCGTCTACATTGTCAGAAGTTTCATAACAGATAACACAAGGATGCGCGGTCTGGACGTGTTTTTCAGCCGTTATGCATTAACACGTTATGCATGCAAGAAGAGCCGAAACTCCACCGGAAAAACATCCGATGACCTTTTTTTGGGATCCCAAAACGTAAGTGGAGCGACACCTATGACATCGCAAAAGTTATCCGTCTGTCCGTCGGTCCGTCGGTCTGTTAAGACGATAACTCTCGAAGGGGTTGAAATATTTTGATCAAACTTGGCACGAGGACTGTTTAGGTAAAAGTACAGGTCAAGTTCGAAGTTTCTATATAGCTCCATATTTAGGGGTGGGGAGGGGTTTGAAATTAATGGGAATAACAAATATTTTTTAAAAGCTAATAAAATAGTCAAATTAGGGGTAAGGAGACATGCTGAATCCGAATTTGAAATTTATTTTCTCGCCGGACAAATACTTCACCCGGAATCCGGCGAAAACCGGAAGATTTGTGAAAAGTAAAAGTTTAATATGAAGTTGATTGGAGGTTCGATTTAGAGGCAAAGAGACGTGCTGAGTCCGAATATGAAAATTATTTTCTCGCTGGACAATTAGTTCGGCCGAAATCCGGCCGAAACCGGAGACTTCGTTTAAAGTAAAAGTTTTCTTTAAATTTGATAAGATGTTCGATTTGCGGGTAAGAAGACATGCTGAATCCGTATATGACAAAAATGTTCTCACCGGACGTAGGCCTATATATCGCTCGGAATCCGGCTGAAACCGGAAAATTTGTTAAAAGTAAAAGTTTAATCTGAAGTTGATTAGAGGTTGGGTGCAGGGGTAAGGAGACGTGCTGAATTCGTTTTTGAGCCTTATTTTTTTGTCGGACAAGTAGTTCCGCAATTCCACCGATACCGGAAAATTGGCAGAAGTAAGGCAGGAAGTTTCGATCTGCTTCGTGAAAATACATTTGACTTAAAGGGGTAAACACACATGCTGAATCAATATCTGAACTTTGTTTTCTCATATGATTAACTATTTGGTCTTAATCTGTTTCTAAATTTTAATAGTAAAAATGTTCAATTGTCTGGCGAAGACGAGGCCACTTGTCTGGATCAAATTTGAAATTTTGGGATCCCATCGAAACCTTTGGTCTTGTTTTTATTGTCATCATGATATAGAAACCTTTTCGGCTGTCCTTGCCAATGCTTGTTATGCATGACGTTTAATGCATAACGTTTGCAAAACTATGACAGATAACGATAATTTGGTAAACCACATGGGCCTGACATATCACGAAAAATCAACGAAGAAACCAATGAAAATGGGGTCTGTAAAGGCCAACGAATATACTGAAATAAGAGGCGAATATTTTGGGAGGACATCCGCCTCCCTTCTTCGCCACAAACAGAAATTTCGAAGAAAAATGTCAAAACGAGGATGAAGATCAACAACCAAGAAAACCAAACCAAAGCAGAAAACCAACAAGAAAACGAAAATTAAAACAGAATTGGTAGAACTGAAAGCCTAAAATAAAGACAGCGAGCCACTCACCAATACCTGGGAATAGCAATTACGACTATTCTCGCTCGGTAGGCTACTAGAGTACTATCCCATCTTCATTGGTTTCTCGTTGATTTTTTGTGATATAACAGACATCCTCCCAAGTGTCTGTTGAAAATTACGCATCATTGTGTTATCTGGTGTTATCTTCTGACAGTATACAAGGCTTGTGAAAGGGTATTCCAAGCAACTTTTTCTTTCCTAATTCGTCTATGCACGCTCTTAAATTGACCCAAACATTCCATTCAGAAGGCTCTTCAGTGTAATCTTAACACTCGGATTCTGTTGCGATTCATCGAGACATGGAACGCGGAAGCAGTGTTGCAACTTTTCTCTGTGGGAAATTTTCTCTGTGGGACCTGTGACATTTTGGCCGAAAAAACCTGTGACACTCTGGCTCCTACGACACAGGGTGCTTTTTAGCAACCACTAACAGGAAATCTCGCTTTATCATCTTCATAATTACATGCCTCATCTTCTTTTGCTTCGATTTACTGGAAAGGAAATGGTCGCAAAATTCTGGCTCGCTTTTAGAAGAAGGCGCAGAGTTCTGCGACCAATGCCAAAACTGCATGTAAGTTCTCAGTGAAAAGCCAATGACGATACTTGTACATTAAAGTAAGTAACCGATCGATCAGTCTCGCTACATTCATTTGATCATGGGGCCGAGCTAACGAGCTTGTATCTATGTCGACCCCCAATGATCGATTTATACTGCTTTAATTATTTTCAAGTAAAGAACATGAACCTGGCAATGGTTGCTGGAAATACTGTGGAGATGAACAAGCCACTCAAACTCTTCTACACATTTGGGATTTCCCAAGGCTTTCCTCATGTCTGCGCCATTGGCCTTATTCCAAGTTCAGCGCCCCCATTGTCTCATAGTCAACACAAAAATCGGATCCAAAATGAGTGGATAACTTGTGAGCAGGAGATTGTGGATTTTATACTCATTAACATGTGAAGCGTATTCTCGCCATTCCCCGAGGACTGATCGGGGAATCAAGGGGAACGGCGAAAATAGAGAGAGTCACTCCATGCCGAAAAAAAATATGCAGTTGATGAAACTAGTCTGGATCCAGTTTATTTTTGGCTTTCTTTATTCTGATTGTTTTTAATTAATTTTACATTGCACAACACAAGCAAAAATTGATTCCTCTCCGAATCTGAAAGGGAGTCCTTTTTGATGATGGTGATGATAATAGGAGCATTCCCCGGCCGTGGGAACTCGCGAGGATACGGGCAGTGAGTCCCTGGGGACAAACAAAAAAACAGGGACTCCTCAAAAGGAGTCCTCGGGGAACGGCCAGAATACGCCTTAGCCCCGTTTTTGTTGCATGCTGCAGGTCCACTTCTCGGCCGATTCCGGACTGATTCTTTCTACATCCGTTTTTGCACTGCAGCGCTTCCGAGGAAGACAGCAGCGCTTCTCGAGAATCACGGACTTGCTCCCCGACCAAGTCCGTGCTTCCCTGCAAGATGCTGCAGCGCTGCCGCTTCAACCAAGAAGAAAGTGAATCCAAAAACGCATATTATGCAAAAGCAAAGAAGTGCTGCAGCAGCGATGCGGCAGCGCTATTGCAACAAAAACGAGGCTCTGATGTCTGTCAATAAGTGTTGATGGTGAGGCATACAGGGATTAACAGAAACTAGTAAGCTTGGAAGCACTGAACGGGAATAGAGGCTGAAGCGCTTAAACGCTAAGATCAAAAGACTTTGACCGGCTTGCTCAATAGGTGGCGTGGCTGCTTTCGTTGATAACCGCCGGAAAACACAAGAAAAAAACACGATAATATACGTTAAAACGAACCTGTGCGATCATAGCTGGTGTAGCGTCAACGGTGGTGACGTTGTCGAAAAACATAACGTGTTCAGCAATGTTAATCCATGATTGTGCCCACATGTTGCCTGAAATACTTCCTGCTTAAAGTTTAACCAAAAATAGGACAATCTAGTTACCTTACCCATCGCGTATTCACTTAAAGAGGCTTGAAGACACGATGAAAATGGCTACTTCGCTGCTTCGCTATTCACGAATAATCTACTTTCATATAGTGGAACTTCCCTGTCGGATTCCTCCGCGCTTGTACTTGAGGATGCTTGACGAAAAACGATTTACGAAAAATAAGCGTTCACCGCAGTGAGCTACCTTCCGCCACTGAAATGCCGTGTTTGTATTGAGATTCAAATTTTGCGCATCATAGTAGAATTTTGTGTTGTGAGGACGGCCGTGGATATTTTGAACGTCATGTTAAATGCAAATAGTTAAAAGTAGAAAAAAATCCTTAACACAATCCGAATAATCAAGTGTATTCAGTTAAATGGTGAAAACATAAGTTGGCTTTTCAGCTATGCTTTAAATTCTGCAACTGAAGTATCAGAGACAACTTAAAATTCTCCATAAATATGAGGAGGTTTACCTTATTAGTATATTAGTATGGGTTTACTGTGGGAAGCTGATTTTCTTTACCTTCTTCCCAGAATTAAATCTCTTCTCGTTTTTATTTTAAGCATTCCTTACACTGTTTCCTATGCTCCTGTAATAGTTTCTTTTAAAAAATTACCAAAGGTTTTCGCTTTTTAAGACTTTTTCCAGGCTCATCAGATTCTAGCAAAACCGGGAAAAATCTACACAACCTGATTTTCTGAGGAAAATTTCTCTATTCACAAGGTCAAACTGTTTAATCACTGTTCGTTTGAAAAAAATAAGTAAATCAACAACACTCTAACTGCTTCCACTACTAAAATCTAACACAATCCTTTCATTTCGTTCGCACTCATTACCCGACGTTGCGAGATGGTTTACGGCGAGGGTAACACAGTAATTAAGAAGAAGGTATGTACAATGGAATTCACGACATGGAGGCACTGGTATTAATAGTAAAACAGGTCCTTTAACACGAAAACAAGAGCTGTAAGTTCATATGGCACTTGCATGGGTTAAGATGTTTTGATTGATCAAAAGTAAGTTTTGACTTTGCGGTTGAGATGCGCACTCTAAGGGAGCTAGATCTTCATTTGTAAGCAAAACCCTTGAGGCAAAAATGATAATGGACTGACGGGCATCATGAAAATGCATCTATTGCTTAAAATTATTTTTTTCCTTTGTGGTCAAGATTGGTACTTTGAGGGATAATCGGAATCGGGAAGTAGCAATTTCTAAGCAAACAGACCGACAGACGGAATTGTGGTCGGTATATGGCACTTGAGCCAGAGGCTGCAAGTGCCATAAAAAAAACGTGTCATCCCAAGAAACGTGGTCTGTCCTGGGTGTTGACTTGGTAAAAGGTTGCACACTTACTAATTAAAGTTTAACCGAAAAGGGCTGGAATAGGACAATCTAGTTACCCGTCACTTATTCATTTAGATTGGCTTGAAGACTCGGTGAAAATACGTTACTTTATTGTTCCGCTATTCACGAATAATCGATTTTCAAATAGTGGAATTTCCCTGTGATTTGTAGTACCTCTATACGCTTGTATCTCTGTTGTATGCCTTACAAGAAAGATAGATTAATTTTCTTTTGTTCAGGCACTAAGCAGTCTTCAGCAAGCTCACCACTGCCCACTGAAAAGCTGCGTTGGTGTTGAGATTAAAATTTTCACCGTCATAGTAGAATCTACGTTGTGGGGACGACCGCAGATGGCAACAGTAACTAAGACAGGTGCTTTAACACGAATAGAAACGGGTCATCCCAAAAGATGTGGTCTGTCCTGGGTGCTGACTTGGTAAAAGGTCGCAAACTTACCGAAGATGTGCGCAGGCATCGGGGCGTAGACCTGGAGGTTGTCATCGTACAGTTTGTCGTTCAACACCCGTCGTACGTACGTGTACAGCTGCTGGTACAGGGGCTTCACTTGGTCCCAGAGGGTGTTCACCTCACTTTTGAACTTAGCTTCGTCGTAACCGTTGTACAGATAAAACGCGTTCCAAAGAGAACCAGTGTCAGGGAAACCTGCAACAACAATTGATCAGAAAATAGACTTCGGCTACCCACCAATTTCCTTTTATTTAGGCAAATTTTCAGAACCGTTACTTTCTACTACTTGACAAGAGCAAAATAACACTAGGGTCCAACACCAATACTTATGCTTTCCATGCTTCGCAAACGGTAAATGGCCTACTCGTAGCGCCGCCCACTACCCTTGCGGCATTTTAAACGAGAAAACTTGCGGGTTTAGAAAATTTCTGGTAAAGCTAAGATGCAGTCAGCATACATCGAGGATACAGGGAAAGTTGCACCTTTTTTTTGCTGTATTCAGTATAAGAAGTTATTGGTACCAACGCTGGTGAAGGGCTCAACGAGTTTGAGTAGGGACTTTCCATATCCCTAATGGTGATAGTGTCACTGCTATTCCAGTGTGTGGGACTTTCTTCAATTCTTGGCGTTACTACCTAGTGTTATTTTGCTCTGAACTTTACTTAACTACTAATGAAAACCTTTATAGACGCCCGACCTTCTGACTGGTAAGACATCGAAACTGGTCTTTCGCGTACCCGGAAAGGTTCTGGAACAGAACCGGATCAAATGATGATTTCAAAAGGGGTTTCGCTCATCTTTTAATAATGTAAACAACGCAGTGCAAACCGTGGTCACTCCATTTTTCTGCTAGACGGGGTCACGTCAAGGCTTTAACAAGGTGAAAACAGGTTCACCCGCCCGACGCGAAGTCTCTGTTTGTCAGAGCGTTTTTAAGAGGCCATGTGCCTTGTTTTTGCATTATATTATTATTATTATTATTATTATGAGCTCCTTCATTATTTGTATAGCCTTAACAACATAAACGAGAAAAATAAATTATCGTGCCTTTTGTTTTCTAATTAAAAAAATCCACCAAGTCCTGAATGAGTAAGCTACTGTAGTCGAATTCCTATGGGCAATTCATTCCTTAATCGGTGGTTAGGTTTACAGTTGGCGAATATGGGACCAGCCTAAGAGCAAACACAGGTTGCAAATGGAATGAAACGAAGAGAGGATGAGTTCTACAGACCTTGAGCACCAGCTGCCTTGTTGCTAAGTCCTACGAACTTCTCATAATCCTCTTTGATTGGTTTTCCAGCGGCCACTCGCCACTGTTGCCAGATGTACTTCAACTCATTGAAATCCGTCGACTCGGTCATCCGGATGGATAGATCTGTACGAGGAAAATATCTTTAGGTAACGTATTCGAAACGCTTGTACTGTCCATTACCTAGTGAAGGACCTTCTTTCGTGTGCAAACACTTTTGCGTAAAACAGTCAATAGTTGCGTTTTTGATCCGAATTCTCCATTCTGAATTCTCGCTCCTCGTACAAATTGCCGTTTTTGCTCCTCTGTTCTCGCTTTTGAAGAAAACACTAATTTGGCAGCTCGTCCGCGAAATTCTTCAATTCAATTCAGTGCAATTCAATTTATTTATAACCCATCTCAACAAAAGGAGGGCGAAGCGCCCTAAAGATGGAGTAACAAACTAAATAATTAGACAAAAAGAAACACTAACACTAAATACAAAGAATATCATCAAAGACGATTAAATAAATAGCGCTTATCATGGGTGAGACAACATTGACACAGAAGAACGAAAATTCTGAAGATGTTTATCAGTAACAGAAGTGGAGAGATTAGGAAACTCGTCAAATAACTATTTCTGGTCCAAGGTGGATAACTTAGAAGATATTTTGCAAAACGAAAATACACTCTACGGACAGATAATTTCTGAGATTCAGTAAAAAAAAATGCCAAATGGGACAAAGAGAAAGTAGATGGGGGACAGCTAGACTGTTATAAATTTTTGCAAGATTTAATCGATCCAGATGTTTGATATTTGTAACTATTTAAGCGTAAGCGATTCTAAGTTTTTTCTTCAGATTTTCAAGGGATAACTTAACACTTTCTTTTAGGTTCCTGCCTATTGGCATTCCAAGGTAAATCAGTTTCTCAGACAGAGGAACTTGAACACTGTCTAGGGAGACAGTAACAGAACACCCCCACTCTGTTGACAAATCATGGAGGAGAACGGAGAGAAGAGAATCGAGATATTCAGCATCGTAGCAACTTCTCGATTCTGCAGAATCACGAGGCTTTCTCCGTTCTCGATTCTGACAAAACGCAAGAAAAGGGGAATTCGCTTCTTCTCGATAGTCCAAAAACGCGAAATAGGAGAACTGCGAGGAGAATTCAGATAAAAAACGCAACTAATGTTTCATCTGTTCTATGACATCGACTACTGATCCTATCACATCAGATTCACATGCTCATGGGCGTTGGAAACGTCGACCGGGAAACAAAAACCCGACCCCTGCAGACTAGATTGTCGACGGGTACAAGAAATACGGTGACTTGAACTACACTGTACGGTGACAAATGCTACAATGTTCTGATCATCTTGCCCTGGAGCAAAAGCCACACTGGCAAGGAGATCTCGTCGACCTCCTCAGTCTCAGCATCATGTTTTAGGCTCCTTACTTGTGTCCGATGCTCGGGAAAACGAATGAATGTATCTTGACTTAATGGATGAATGTCAGGAATTAAAAGACCCGAGGAAGGAAATATTTGGGAAATGAGGAGAAACTGTTGAAACAAATACTGGGACGTAAAAGCTTTAGGGATATAAGAAATGTGAGAAGATTCCCAAAGGTGGCCATGAGTCACTATGAATTATTTGTATCTATTTTTTTTTATGATGAGGTTGTTGTTTTATTTTGGGTCGACTCAATAGTCTGCAATCTGCCGGAAAAAGTGGACGATGTTGGTGAGTGAACGGATGGTTGGCGAAATAACGAATATGTGACGAACGAGTGGTCGAATTGACTGGTGGATGTAGTAACGGGTGCCCTTCTTCAAAAGAAAACTCCCTAAAAAAAAATCCGGCATTCGGTCAGACCGCTCAATATGAGGTTCTTGAACAATATAAACAGCAAAAACTAGAAAACTGATCGCGAAAACTGGCTTGTCGACGCACCAAATTTGAAGCCAGGTGCTCCCTCCCCCTCCGAAAGTAACAGGAGACTAATAACTAAATTCCATCTTGCATTTCAGGCAAGGTTGCGAGACGTTATGCAACGCCTACTTACCATCCAAAGTAAGAGTTGGGGTACAACCCTGTGTGGGAATGGGGTTTCCCTCATACGGACAAACTTTAGCCGTTCCGTATGTGGACTCCATCCTTGCCAGGATTGTGTTCATCTGAAACGTAAAAGAGAGCTGAAAGCTGATATGGCTCTTGCATATATTTCAAGTAAGGGCCGAATGTGGTCCGGACATACAAATGGACGATCTAGGACACGTGTTCCCGCCAATTACCAAGTTCCATCCGGATTAGATCACGCGTTCAACAATTATGCGTGTCACAAAGATATGGCGGTCATCAACCAAATCGTCGGCCAACTTCACCGACGTGTCTATCGTGAACGAAAGAGACGGCCGATGCCGCTGACGTGTCGGCCATTAACCAAACTGCCGTCCGACTTCAAGATATCCAGGAGCTCCCTTCCCCTGTCCATCCCGGGCAGTCCCGCCCCGATCCCTTCAATGTAATCGTGCCAAAAGGATCCGACCCCCCCCCCCCCCCAACTCGCCCAACAGCCGCCTGACCCAATCCAGACCCTTAAAGGGCATGCATTCTTGCTAACTACCAAGTTTCACCCAGCTGGGATTATTCGTCCGAGAGTTGTGTAAGCGGTAAAGTTCCCCGATAAATACTTAACACCTCCCCTCCCCCCCTCCCCACTATGATCGGATCCGATTCGGTCATATAATTATCACATCTAGAACATTTGCTCTTGTCAGCCATGCAGTTTAACTCAAATCTGGGAACTTTCGAAAGATTCCCACCTACCCCCTTCATCTCCACCATAGAGGTTGTGTTCAAAGTTAATCGGGTCAGGTCCCCAATATGCCTGCTAAGTTTCATGCTCCTTGTACATCTGGAAGTACACTTCAATCCGTATGACACTTCAACCGAAAGCTGCAAGTACCATAATATGACAAAATCCTATTTGACAGTGTAAAATGGATAAGTCAGTTGCATTTTCTTAGAGCTATATTTCGACCCTTCTTAGCAAGGGTCCTCTTCAGGATCAAGCCGCTCAAGCTGGAAAATGAACTTGTGGAAAAACAATGAAAGATTCTTCCTTAAATATCTGGCAGAAATATAGCTCTGATAAAATTTAGCTGACTTATCCCGTTTTGCACCGTTAAATATGATTCGCAGTCAGCTTGGGTTGAAGGAATATCAATAAGAACAAGCAAAACTAAATTAATTCGACTGGGTTATACTGACCAAACAACTGAACGATTTGAACTTGGTTAATGGTTACCAATGACATCAAATCAAAGAGTAATGTTTTCAGAAACTTCTAATTCAATTCTAAATTTAGATATGAAAAGTATCCTGGACGGTCCACAGACAAATAATATCATGTTTAGCCAAATAGATATTGGTCTACAGACAAGAAGCGACCAAACTGTAGTGTGTAGTACTGATGCAACCGGCTCAATGTGGCTCTTCGACCAAGTTCGGTCTAGACCCCCTACCCTCCGACACCAAAAGCGAAGTTGTGTGAAGTCTCACCTGGGTCTGGTCTTCGCCAGAAAGTGCGCCATTTCCAATAATTTTTAGAAACTGGAACTCTCGAGCAACCTGTGGGGCTAGAGCAGAAGTATCACTGAAATTTGTGACGATCTCGTCGAAAACAGTCTTCTGGAAGCTCTGGAATATGGCGTTGGCGGCAATCTGAAAAGGAAATAAAGGAATAAACTCAGTACCGGGATAGTTCCATCCCAAGAAGTACTGAAACTTAAGGAAGAAGCACATGTTCTTCTTACACTTGTTCGTTTTTAGGATCCAAATCATACGTCCAGATGAGCATTTCATCTGGATAGCAGTAAGCTTTGACTCACCCTATTCAGCCGAAATCCACTAGTGCCCTAAAGAAGCTAATATGGTATTCTGCCATTGATTGTTATTTTCAGTTTTCCTCTGAGTAACTGACTCACTCCCTAGGATGTTTTATTACCTCACGTTTCTGAACGCGCTGGAATGTAATCCTAAAATTATATAAGCAGTGAGCGCACTTAGATTCTTCAGCAGACGCTATGCGAATGCTCTGGGTTTATTGCCCGTTCTCTCTGACATAGAGTTTATAAAGCTTAGGACCGACTGGTCCACCTGAGCAGACACCGCTCAACCTGAGGGTTCATTGCCCTCCCTCCCTGATACATGGTCGATCAAGTTAGGACCGACTGGTCCACCTGAGCAGACACCGCTCAACCTGAGGGTTCATTTTCATTGCCCTCCCTCCCTGACACAGGGTCGATCAAGTTAGGACCGACTGGTCAACCTGAACAGACACCGCTCAACCTGAGGGTTCATTGCTCTCCCTCCCTGACACAGGGTCGATCAAGTTAAGACCGACTGGTCCACCTGAGCAGACACCGCTCAACATGAGGGTTCATTGCCCTCCCTCCCTGACACAGGGTCGATAAAGTTCAGGACCGACTTGGTTCTCGTTGGGTACGTGTGTCCGTCCACTTCGATTCAATTAATTTGGGTAGCGAGCCGAGCCTCTCGCAGAAGCAAGAAGTATTGGGTTAGGAAGACAAAAGGATCTGAGACGTTTATATTATTGTATCCCTTAAAGTGCGTTTACAAATAAAACCTTTGATTTTCCCTCAACCAACGAACCGAACTCAAGTCTCCGAAGTTGCGTTACCTTTAACTGTCACAAAATCCAGCGCCACGCTACCACAGCTGGAGACAATTAAAGGTAGCATGACTGTATGGTAGTTGCTGGGTAGAAGAGTACATTCAACGACTTTCACAACACTATACTAAAAACGGCAAGTCTCGTGAAGAAGACCGTAACGCATCTGAGATGCTGAAGTGGTCTGTAACCGCCTGCCTAAAGTTTGGATGACACTCTTTAACCTAATACGGGAAACCAAAAAGGTCCCCCGTCAGTGGACCAGGAGTATTCTAATCAAAATCTTTAAAAAGGGCGATTCCACTAAGTTTGAAAACTAGCGAGGGATCAATTGCTCTCCATTCCTGGCAAGCTCCTGGCCACCAACCTGCTGAACCGCCTACAGCCAGTAGTCGACAGACACTTCCGCGAAGTGCAGCATGGCTTCCACCCAATGCGTTCATGTGCGGATCTCATATTTGTGCTAAGAATGCTCTTAGAAGAGTGCAACGAATGGAGGAAAAAACTCTATCTAGTCTTCATAGACTTCGAAAAAGCGTTTGAATCCATCGACCGTGCTACACTCTGGAGAGTGTTCCGGTACTACGGCATGCCAGACAAACTCGTAAGCCTGATAGTAGCCTTTTACGAAGACACGGAATGCTGTGTCCATACCCTAGACGGCAACACCAGATACTTACGAATTGTGACGGGCGTGAAGCAAGGGTGCGTTCTGTCTCCACTGCTGTTCGTCCTGATCATCGACTACGTTCTAAGAGGATGTGAAGGATGCAAACAGAAGCTCCAGGACTTCCACACAAAGACCAGTGAAACAGCTGAACTGTTCGGATTGAAAATAAACATCCCCAAAACGATGAGTATTGCGAGCAGCGGATCTCCGCTGGATATACGCTGTAGGGACCAGCAAGTCGAACAGGTCGTTGAATTCCGATATCTCGGCAGTACAGTTGAAAATACTGGAGCTTGTGCAAGGGAGGCCCAGCTAAGACTTGGTCAGGCCAGCGGTGTCTTCAATCGGCTAAAGAAGATATGGAGGAGCAAGAAGTACTCCCTTAGACTCGAGCTGACACTTTTCAACATCAACGTCCTCTCAGTACTTCTGTACGGGTCCGAGACGTGGCACCTCAGCCAACAGCAGGAGAAACGTCTTCTAGCCTTTGAAAACACCTGCCTTAGGCGGATCTTAAACATACACTGGATAGAAAGGGTCACAAACCTGGCGATTCGCCAGATGACGGTGCAACCCCTTATTACTGAAGTCATCAAGATCCACCACTGGAGGTATCTGGGCCATACAATCAGGATGGGAAGCGCCGGACTCCCCAACGCTATCCTCCAGTGGCATCCGGAGGGATCCAGACGAAGAGGGCGACGCGAAGAACAATCTTCGCCGCACCTACCAGTCAGATCTTCACAACATCAACGCGTCTATCCAGCCCGAATGGGAAGACGTATGGCCATTGGCCCTTATGAGAGACTAGGGGTGGCTCTTCAATTTCAATTTATTCAATAAGAAAGCAAAACATATGGACAGAGCCCAAATACGATGTTTTTGTAGTCATAAATAAAGATGTGCTACGCGCCTCTTGGGGTGCAGGAGGAACTAAGGTCTAAGGTAAGGTAAATCATAGTGACGGGATACATGCGACTTCGTAAAAATTGTCCGTCTGTCTATTTGTCTGTAAGCTGTAATATCGTCGACAAGTAGGTTATTAGCTTGGAATCCGGACGAAACCGGAAATTAGCAGGAAGTTTTAAAACCGAATGAGATGGTTTATATACGGTAAGGAGATACGCTAAATCCAGATCTGAAACTAATATTCTTGCCGGACAAGAGGCTTGCCGGAATCCGGCCAAACCGGAAATCTGTTAAAAATGTAAGTTCATTCTTAATTCGATTAGAGGTTCGTATTGGGGGTAAGAACACTCGATGATTCAAACTCTGAACTTTATTTTCTGGTTCGAAAAGTAATACTGACGGAATTGCCAAAATTCGGAAATTAGGTAGACTCAAAAAAGTCAAATTTTTAAGTCGACTGTTGTAATTCTTTATTGTCGGTAAGTCCGAGCGTACCATAGAGAAGGTTAGCTCAATGGTTAGGTCGTCAGAATGCAGATTGAGAGGTTCTTGATTCGCCGCTCGATAATCAGTGGTTTGGTCGTAATTTGTCTAAAACACCTACAAGATATCATTTCTTGTACATTTTCAAGCGGTTTATTAGGGATAAATAGTAGGCCTACCATATTAAAGGGGTCTGGCGAAGACTGGAAATCTAGAAGACCTGATTGTCTGGATCAAGAAGTCCAATGAGTATTCAATTTTTCGAATCCTATCTAGATTTTTAACCTTTGGTTAAAGATGAAATTTAGTATGTTAATTAGATGTTGTCAAAGTTACCCCTTTTTTGGCTTGTCGAGGATTTGGGTACCAATAGATACTACTCTACTTCTACTTGTACTAGTAACAATAGTCAACATAGGAATATAGAAAATATGTAAGTCGTAGTAGGCTAGCTTTCGATGCGAACAGGGTCAAACAGTTACCAACCACAGACCTAGGCGCAGAGAGTAAATAGACTATCTAAGATGCCACCAGAGGAAAAAGTAACAAGATTAAAAAGTAATTAAACAGGATTAAAAAACAGGACAGGATTAGGATAAACAGGACAGGACAGGATTAAAAAACAGGATTAATAAGTAACACAGATTAGTCGTCGGCAGCGTCTGAGGTGGGTAGCCAGGAAAGGCTCCAAGTGACACATGCAACCAAAAACTTACGAAAAAGCAACAGCGAAAAAATTCTCACCTAATTGGCTCACACAGTCGCAATAGTAAAGGATTTGTTTAACTGCTAATTTTCTGGGAGGGGGGGTGGGGTGTATCTGCGGCACACTGGTGGGCTACATGGTGCCACACACTCAGCCCACAAGGTTAAATTCGCAGAAACTAAACTCCTTGTGTGTCTGTGTATTTTGTAAATTTGTAGTCCTTTTCTAGCTTTTAGCCATTCGGATTAAACTTGATTGATTGATTGATTGAAACGCCATTTTGTCTGTTTAGCAGAAATTTCAAACGTCTGAAAATAAAACAACGTAGAGATACCAATTTCCATAGATAGGACTTCAGGCTCACGTTCTTACAGGGATCCTGAGTTTTGTGCATATCTACTTGATAACATAGATGATATCATTATCTTGACATGAGCTGGTCACTACGTTGCAATTTCACACCAAAATCGAGCCACAAAATCAAAACCACCTCGACAGTTGTTTGTCAAACCTGAGCAACAAAGCGAGCCACTCAAACACTGTTGTTCGCAAAAAAAAACTTATGGGCAGCACATCAGACTGCAAAAACACTTTTTCGAGTCACAACCGAGCCACAAACTCTTTGACGGTTCACAGGAAAACGCCTAGTGTAAGACTGGAACATTCTTGACCACTGGAACCGGATCATAGACGAGACCCCGATCAAACTTTTTCTTTCCTTTAGCACCCCAGTTTGTATTAGGTACACTGTGAAAACAAAGTGCTGCGCATTGTCACACAACCACAACAGTAATTCAGACATACTTCAGGATGTGTTTTGGCGACATATTCCAGGGGAAGAACTCTGAACCTGAAGGCTTACTTCATCACAGTGCCAGGTATTTTCGAGGCACCATACAAGAGCATTCGAAAACACTTTGGGGTTTGGCGAAGTTTGTGTTAGGTGTCTCGGGAGGAGACTGACATATCTTGCAATTAACCTTATCAACCTTCAGGAGGAAGACTTTTTCTTAGAAGATAGAGGATGAAATAGTTTCATGGAAGCAGATTAAAAAGCGATTTTTTTTAGGAAGACACTAAAATTTATGCAGTTATGCTGAAGTAATTTGGAAGAAAGCACAAGGAAATCCCTATCAGATCCATCACACACATTTTTAATGGAGTGGTTACTTATGAACAACCCACTACTGCGAGCGCTGTAGCAACTTTCAACTTTCCGTTTTCACCATTTTTGGAGCTGGAGCTGGAGCAGGTATCAAGTTTGGACTTGGTACACTTGTTGGTATTGGGATCTAGTTGTGCCTTTTGGGGGTACCACAACGTCCAGTCATAAACAAATCCTAAATTTTTGGGCATGGTGCCCATATGTTAGGGCACCATGCCCTGGAGCATGGGCATGGTAGCCCTGTGAAATTTGGTTAAACTAACACTGGCTACATACCTAAATAGATTCTTCTTCCTGTCCTAGATCAAAATATACATGATTTCACTCTCTATCCAACCTCATTTTCCAATTTTCAAAATGCTAGAGCACTTCCAAGATACAGAGATTTTTGTGTAGGCCACTTCTTTCCCAGTGGGTTTACTCTATCCTTTTCCGGGTAGTTGCCACTAGGTTACTCAATCCTTTCCCATGTTGTCAAAAAGTCAAAAGTCAGAGTAATAAAAGTAAAAAAAAAATCACTCAAAATAAATACAATAAAAGGCAAGCAATCTGAAGGAAATATTTGCTCCAGTGAACAGATTGAAAAGCTTGCCTCATCCATGCTACCTAGCAGCAATTTTCTGAAAAAGGATAGGATAAACCCACTAGAAGAGAAGTGGCCTCTAAAAAACTCTCTGCATCTTGGAAGTGCTCTAACATTTTGTAAACTGGAAATGAGGTTGGATAGAAAGTAAAATCAGGTATCTTTTAATCTAGGACAGGATGAAGACCCTATTTAGGTATGTAGCTAAACAGTCTCAGTTAAACCAAATTTCACAGGGGTACCATACTGTACCATACCCAAAACCTGAGGATTTCTGTATGACTGACCCCATCCACCCCCCATACCCACCCAGTTCAGGGGCAAATGGGCCAAGATTGCCCCAGGAATAATGTTCATAAGTTGTCCAAAGCTGGACATAGGACAATGAAATTCCTTGTACTTGTAGATCCTAGGGCTGGGAAATTACTTTTAAAGTTGCACCTCTGACACTACAGTCTAGTACACTAGCCCCTTTTCAGGCATGGTGCTCAAACGTCTAGCACCATGCCTGGGTGCTAGACGTTCAAGCACTGTACCTTGGATTTTATGAATGGTGCATGGATTTCAGTATACAGTGCATACACCAAAAACACAGTTTCTGTCATAACAACTGAGCACCAGCTCGGACAGGGCTGAAATTACTACCATGAATTAGAGAAATCAAAGACAATCCTTTATATATTTTTCACAACAAAAACAAAAGGGCTCGGCTGATGACAGATGTGAAAAACCTCATTTCCTTTTCTACATAGTCAAGGTTTTTGCATGCAAAGTATCCTGTGCCTCAGCCTTTTCTACCTAGCAGCCAACCAGAATATTGGCTTTTAGGGAATAGATACGAAAAATACATGGAAAATAGATAGGGTGCTGTTAGGTTTTTCATCTCCATCATCATTAGAGCCCTTTTGTTTTTGTTGTGACAAATATATAAAGGAGTGTCTTTGATTTCTCTAATTCATAGTAGTAATTTCAGCCCTGTCCGAGCCGGTGCTCAGTTGTTATGACAGAAACTGTGTTTTTTCCGTATGCACTGTATACTGAAATCCATGCACCATACATGAAATCCAAGGTACAGTGCTTGAACGTCTAGCACCCAGGCATGGTGCTAGACGTTTGAGCACCATGCCTGAAAAGGGGCTAGTGTACTAGACTGTAGTGTCAGAGGTGCAACTTTAAAAGTAATTTCCCAGCCCTAGGATCTACAAGTACAAGGAATTTCATTGTCCTATGTCCAGCTTTGGACAACTTATGAACATTATTCCTGGGGCAATCTTGGCCCATTTGCCCCTGAACTGGGTGGTTTTTGTTTTCTGGGGGTCCTAAACCCCATTCCCACTTGGCGCAGGGACACTTGGATCCCAGTTGCTTATTTTTTATTTTTTTAACTTGATAATAACTGGAGATAGGGCGATGAAATTCCTTGTGCTTTTAGATCTTAGGGTTGGGAATATATATGTGCATTTGGATGTGGATCCAATGAAATAATCATACTTAGAACTGCACAGAAGTTCAGACAGAAGTTACCCTTTGAACACTTTTAGGCCACATTTAAGGTTACATAGTTCAAGGTTGGACATCACTCTGTTAGCCTACGACCTTCTGTGGTACTGTGAGCTATGCTAGGATAGCATAGGAGTAATAATTGTTCTTCTGCAATAACTGATACTGGTGAACTGGGACGAAGCGCCCTGAGATACAAAATCACCATTCATGTCTGACAGGAAACAATTTCTGAAACGCAACTTTTCTAACCTTCTCATACAGGAAAGTCAGCGTTTCCTTGGTTTTGAATTTGCCGCTTACTGGAAAAATTGTGAGAGCCGTTGCCACGAATCAGTTTTCCAATTCACGTTGGAGTCAGTTAAAATACAAAAACGAGAATTTTGACCACAGGATAATCGCCCGTTTTTTAAATAAACGTAAAATACCCTGAAAATCTTTGTTTTAGCACTGATGCTAAAGCACTGATGCCATTCTATTTTTTTAAGTTTCCCGCAATCGACAGCCAGAAAGAGCCATCTAAAGTGGCGAAATATCCCGTCAGTTTTGAAATTTTCCGGTGATGTACATGCCCTAACCTAACCCAAATGTTACCTAAATTTTGTGATTGTGTATATACTGACTTGCTGAATTTGTATAAGAGTTGTATGATAAAGGTGTTAACGGTAATATTCTTAAACCAAAAGATTGCTACAGTCTACTCGAGATGCCTAATCTTTTCTAGTCAGTAGCCCCTTGTAGTTTCTTGTCCATAACTTAGTAGATAGCCTAGTTAATTGTTAACAAGAAGAGCTTTCAAATGCATGTCCTTTGACGGAACAACCTTGCTGTCCCTATTCTTTCCAGGTGCTGTCCTGTCACCAGCGGCGTCGCAAGGGGGGGTGCGGGGGGTGCAGCACCCCCCCACCTTTTTGAGATTCGGTAAAATTTTGTGCTGGAGGCCCAAAATTTTACTAAAATTGTTCGGTATTTTTTGGGTTTACGGGGATTCGGTAGTTATACAGAATTCGAAATAGGCTATCTGTACACATCTCTTCGGTATAATGAATGAATGAATGAATGAATTACTTTATTTCAGCAAAAGCCATATATCTACACGCTAACAAGAAAAACAAAACAAAAATAACACAAACAATTTCTACGGTTTGGCCAGGGCCGTCCGGTAGATGATTTTCCATGATGGTAATTCATGGAAAACATGACTAGCAATAAAAGCAATCAGATCATTTTCCGACTCAATCACTCTTCGGTAAAGCGACGCTTTAGCCTTTCGAAGAATTTCCTGGAAAGTCGAACAATTTTGGGTAACCATTTCCGAACTGACACTACACAATCTAGGCAGTCTAAACATACGGCGAAAAACCTTGTTGTATGCAATCTTTAGGCGATCCAACACTCCATCAGGACAATTTGAAATATTTTCAAGACCGTACATCTGGTAGCAATACGTCTTGAACAAACGTAGCTTCACTCCCGGACCAACAGTCGAGAACTTTCGAAGTAGTAGGTTCCCACGCTTGTAGAGACTAGCAATTTGGTCTGCTACATGCGAATCATCTCTGGTGTCATCCCGTAGGATGTAACCAAGGTAACGGAAATTTGAGATGTACTCAATGCGTCGACCTGATAGTAAAACATTTAATTTCGGTAGCTTATGCCGCTTGTTATTAAAAACCATCGCAAAAGTTTTCTTCGTATTGTAAAGTACATCGTGCTCCACTGCGAAAGAATCACAAATCTTTAGGAGTTGATTCAGGCCGAACACACTGGGCGCTAGTACTACAAGGTCGTCCGCAAAGAGTATGTGGTTGAAACACTTACCCCCAATATAACAACCAAAGCTAGACGTCGACAGACGCTTTGATAGGCTATCAATGTACACTGCATACAGGAGCGGGGACAGAACACCACCTTGCCTTAAACCATTAAATAAATTAAATTTGTCACTAATTACTGACCCCCATCGTACACAGAATTTCTGTTTCTGGAACCAAAAAGCAAGTAATCTCACATAAGGGGGAGGTACACCTCTACTCTTTAATATTTTCAGCATTTTATAATGGTTAACGCGGTCGAATGCTTTAGTGGAATCAATGAAACAGCAGAAAACCGGGGAGGAAAAAACCATGAAATATTCAACGATGCACTTTAACAGAAAAACAGCAAAATCTACACCGGCACCTTTCTTGAAACCAAATTGATAAGAAGAAGTACCAAGCCAATCAGCGGTTTTGGAAGCAATACATTTTTCGAATACCTTGGAAATTAATGTAGCAAGCGCAATCGGCCTGTAATTGTCCGAAGAAGTCAGGTCACCCGCTCGTTTTTTTGGTATTGGAACAAGTATCACCTCCATAATACTATCAGGAACAATTCCGTGGACTAGAAAAGCATTAAAAAGACTCGCCAAAATCATTGACTTCTTTTCCGATGCAAATTTCAGGTGTCGAGCACTTATTCCGTCACCACCACCGCATTTATTTATATCAAGCTCACGAATGAATTTATCAACCAAAGATTCATTGATAAGTTCGCAAGTCCCTCCACAATCCACCTGACCAAAAGCAGAACAATCACTACTCACACTCTTAAATAGTTTTCCAAACTTCAACTTCCATAGCTGCGCAATATCACCATCACCACTAGCACCATCAACCTGGTTGGAGATTACTGTCTTTACATTCAAAATTTTTCTTATTTTCACCCAAAAATCTTTTGTGCATCCTCTAAGGAGCGACTCCGCTAGTCCCTCTTCTTTTAGTCGATCATTAGAGGCCCTGCAATCCCTTAACTGATTTTTAAACAGTGACCTCATACTTTTCATTTTATCAAACAAATATCCCAGCAAAGGTCTACCAGCATTCACCCAACATAAAAACGCACAACGTGACTTTATATAAGTGTCTCGGAGGTAAGTGTTCCAACCGGGAATAGTAGTAAAACCACGACGCTCAGAATGCAGCCTTTTAGGCGGGATCGATTTAGCTGAAGACCGCTTCAGCACTTCACAAAAAAGTTGAAACAGCTGTAGAATCAGTAACACATGACTAGGCCTAGAACAATTGAAATCTGTACATCGGAGGGCCTCACAATCAATATCAATCTCATCAAATCCTTCACGAGTAAGAGTTAAATAATTTAACTTCTGCTCAGGGTTTGCAGAATCCCAATCGGGCGACAGCCCAACCGATCCAGTAACCGCATATTCCGCAGCTTTTACAAGAGGCGGGACTCCAACAATAAACACAAGATTAAAAAACAGTGGCAAGTGATCTGGACCAAATTCGTAACCTACTGAAAGGTCAGACACTCGATTTCTAAGATTTGACGATAAAACAACATGGTCCAGCCATGATGTACTACCCATACGTATATCACTAATGTACGTAGATGTATCAATAGGCAGTAACTCTTCATCCGCAGTAAACATTCCATTATTACATACAAACTTACTCATCTCTCGGTGATTAAAAGACAAAGCGCCTAGTCTTGAGTTTGCGTTCCAGTCACCTGCCATGCAAACACTAGTAAAGTATTCACTATCAATAATGGACTGCAATCTGCTAATACAGTCAACATACTTTTGTTCATTTTCGTAACACTGAGTGGGCATATAAACATTAATTAACAGTAACGACTCACCACCGAGCGACATGCGTAGAGCAAATAGACGATCATCACTCAGGTTAAGTACCGAGGTGGCTGGACCCAGCGATTTTCGCCACAAAATACCTACTCCACCGTAAGGCCGGCCTGTGAGCAGCTCGCCTTCTTTAACAGGAGTAGCACCCGCACCATTGAAATCACTATGCACATTTTGAAGAAGGCTCAGCTCAGATGGAAACAGCCATAACTCTTGCAGGAAAATAACATCCGCCACGTTACACAAATCTTGAAGGCTGTGTAAATTTGACTTCAGCGAGCGACAGTTATACGTGCAAAACTTAACTTTCCGCATTTGTTTCACTAGCAGGATTTAGTGCCGCAGGTTTTGCTTCGAAAAAACGCCGGACATAGACTCCCATCGGCCAGAATTCAGGTCTCATCACCTTCTCGTGGTAGATAGCCGGAAATGAAACTTTGAAAGAAGAACTATTCCGGGCTCTACCATTTATCTTCCCACAGGACACTGCGGACTGGGCGCAGTTTAACTTCCTTGCAATGAACTGTAGGACTGATGACTCATCGGAGTCTATAGTCCGGAGTCTATAGTCTATAGTCTATGATCGGGATTCGGTATAATTGCCAGTATTCGGTAGTTATCACGAATTTGGTGAGAGAATTTACAGAAATCATTTGGTAATAATTCGATGCCGGAACTACTCGGTATATTTATGGAGATTCCGTAGTTACACAGACTCCCGTTTAAGCTATTGGTTCAACATTATTCGGTATCATGATTGGGACTCGGTAATTTATTAAGTATAATTTCCAGGATTAGGAAGTTAACCACGAATCCTGACTTTGTTGCAGTTTCGCCGAAAGTATACCGAATATGAATATTGTTCAGTACTTTTTCGATATCAAAACAATTCGGTATAATAACTGGGATACGGTGGTTATACAGAATCCCAAACACGCTATCGGTCTAAACTTATTCGGTATAATAACTGTGATTTGGTAACTTATTCGGTGTAATTGCCAGGATTCGGAAGTTACCACGAACCTCGAAACTCAGAAGAGGTCGAGTGAAACGCTGGTCGCAGACAAAAGGGATGATCTTTGATATCATCGATAGTCTTTACTTTTATTTTGGATCCCAAAAAGAATGTCAAATCCTAAATATTTCGAAAATTCCGCCTGCAGCACTTTTCGTAATATTCTCTATTTTGTGGAAGGGCGCGTCATTTGACGGGGGTTTTAAGCCAGTTTAGGATTGAGATTTCGAAACATTAAAAGCTAGACTTTGGATGGAAATTAAATTTGGCAGGAAAAGCAAACAAAAATTTCGCCTGCGGCGCTCACTTTATGTTATCATAGGTAGTATATTCACTAGACTACAGTTGCTGCTGCTGCCGGAACGTTGCTCCAAGCGTTTTCTGGAACTTCTTAGAGTCTCGGTATTTCATCAACGGTAAATGATAGAATTTGTAAGAGAAGCAGTTAAATTTTAGCCTATAAAAACAAACAATAATGGGTTTCGAAAATTTGCGCCTGCGGCGCTCGATTTATTATTGGCTATAATAGATAGTAGCTGTTACTGCAATAATGCCCGGCAACATATTCTCCATTTGGCCTTCGCCAAAACTCCGCCTAATAGTTGGCTTATCGTCGTTCATGCTGCCTTTTATTGTTACTCTTCATACGTAATCGTTTCTGTTCCATAATTTAAAGCTCGAATTCTTAGTTCTAGGATTCGGTAAAATGTTTGAAAGATTCGGTAAAATTTTGGCTCTGCACCCCCCCACCGAAAATGCACTTGCGACGCCCCTGCCTGTCACCACCTCCTTTTATTTAGGGTTGCTTTCTTCTGTACAGTAGAAGAGGTATGCTTAGTTATTTTAATTTGAACAGATTTTTTAAACAGTTATATAAATTTGAACAGTGCCCTTTTGCTGCCCTTTTGGGCTAAGTGGTAGAATAAAGATCGAAAACACCTATAAGGTGTTTTCAGAGGCCCTTAATTACCTACTTTGGCTAACTAGTTGGCTAGTTAACTCTAGTCACATTAAGTCAAAGTGCATGAAAATGGCAAAGTTCAAAGTCAACAAATGTTCAAATAAGCATACCTCTGCTGTACTACTAAGTATTCAGTAGACATCTTTTGTTTCAAATGGCGCATAAGTTATGCAGGCACCAAAAAGATTGTTCAGATAAGACCAAGCAAATATTTTTGCATAGTAAGTAAGGTCAGGGGCGTCGCAAGTGCACTTTCGGTGGGGGGGGTGCAGAGCCAAAATTTTACCGAATCTTTCACAATTTATACCGAATCCTAGAACTAAGAATTCGAGCTTTAAATTCTGGAACAGAAACGATTACCTAGGAAGAGTAACAATAAAGGACAGCATGAAAGACGTTAAGCGAACTATTAGGCGGCGTTTTAGCGAAGCCCACATGTGGAATATACTGCCGGGCATGATTGGAGTAACAGCTTCTATCTATTATAAGCAACAGAATACTAAATCGAGCGCCGCAGGCGAAACATTTTTAAATCCATTATTTTTTCTGTACGCTAAAATTTAATTTAACTGCTTCTCTGACAAATTCTATCATTTACCGTTGATTAAATACCGAGACTCTAAGAAGTTCCAGAAACCGGACGGAGCGACGTTCCGGCAGCAGCAGCAACTGTAGTCTAGTTAATATCCCACAATCACATAAAGTGAGCGCCGCAGGCGAAATTTTTTTTATTTTTCGTCCCAAATTTAATTTCCATCAAAATTCTAGCTTTTAATGTTTCAAAACCTCCATCCTAAAACTTGCTTAAAACCCCCGTCAAATGACGCGCCCTTCCTCAAAAAAGAGAATATTACGAAAAGTGCTGCAGGCGGAATTTTCGAAATATTTATGATTAGATATTCTTTTGGGGATCCAAAATAAAACCAAGGACTATCGATGGTATCATGGATCATCCCTTTTGTCTGCGACCAGTGCTTCATTCGACCTCTTCTTAGGGCATGTTTGGGATTCTGTATAACTATCGAATCCCGGTTACTATACCGAATTGTTTTGGTGTCGAAAGACTACCGAACAATATTCTTATTCGGTATACTTTCGTCGAAACTGGAACAAAGTCAGGATTCGTTGTTAACTTCCTAATCCTGGAAATTATACTGAACAAATTACCGAATCCTAATCATGATACCGAATAATTTTGAACCAATAGATTATTCGGGATTCTGTGTAACTACCGAATCTCCATAAATATACCGAATAGTTCCGGCATCGAAAAATTACCAAATGATGTTAACTGCAGTTAACTTTAATCCTTACTCGGAGAAACTTTTTACTGAGCCCCGTGCTTATAAAAAAAAATTAAAGTAGGGTACCAGACATAATCTGCAAGCAATTCCCTGTTGTTTTTGGTTGAGGGTTAAAACAGCTCGTAAAAGCCAACTAGGCCACTTTTAATTTTGTATATGTTCTCACTTATTTACCGCTTCTTTTTTTGCTAGTAACCAGCATGACTGCCACACCATGCCTAACTGGGCTTGTGCTCCGTCATCGGCCTCAGGCCATTCCTAAGGACTTTACTTCCACATCACTTTCCTTCCACCGGTGAGGAAAAGTGGGGACTAGCACTTTTTGTCCTTTATCTCCTCACTGCTCCTCCAGCTGTTTGTTTTTGCCTCTGATCATGCTTCAAGACTAGTTCCTGATTTTCCTTCAGTCCCTCCCTTGGCCTCCTTCCGGCCGCCTCCTTCCGCAGAGGTTTGTTGGCCTTACCTAAGGACTTTTGGTCCCGTATTTCCCTTCATCTCCTCACCCTGCCCCCCTCACCCATTGCCTACTCCCGCCTTTCATTGATTAAAGCATTTTTGCGTCAGCAACCCCTCGGACTAAATCTCCGAAAAATGATAAGCTTCCATAATGTAAGGGTTGTTAGCTACGTCAGCTGGAAGAATAAGGCTTTTACGACATGTTTAGGAATTCTCGACAGCGTTTAAACCAGTATTGAGAATGAGGCGATTATGACTCATATACTCTGTCCAAAGTGCGATCACGTTGATTGGAGCTTTAGTTAATTTATTATTATTATTAATTAGCGAGTCTTGCCAAAACTTACCATTTCTGTTTCAGTCTCCTCCTTGACGTCTGTGATGTAAGCCCACCTTTTCAGCATCATGGAATTCATCGCATTGTTATATTCTACGCTTGTCTTCTGCAGATATTCTTCTGCAATTTCATTTGTCACTTGTCCTGCAGCCAAGGCTGCAGCAGCGGCGAGCAGTAAAACCGTCGCCACCTTGCCCATCCTGAAAGAATTGATATCTGTAGTACATGTTCTGACAGTTAGACAGCTGAAGAGAAGCAGGTGAGAAAATACCCAATCAAAGGTCGCTCTTTCATACTATCGGCGCAGTGCCGCAGTCTGTTCTTGGCAGCCTGAACTCTGAAGGTTGTGGTTAACATCGTGTTTAGTTTCATCAATTGTGAAAACATTTTTTGCAGTTTATTTAAAAAATATTACAAGTTACCTTAAATCGCACTGGCCGGCGAATAAGGATGGGTGAACATCCTGTAGATTCGCTGGTTTAGAAACTCTTTTCTTGTTATCAATATTATTCGACAACTAAACTCACTAATCATTACGGGAATTCATTTTAACCATTCCTAGTATTGATTTCTCAAAAACCAACTGCACCAGCTTCTCCCAAAGCAACGTCGTGCTAAATTTGAAAAGTAGTCCATGTTCAAGGTAGAGGTCATTATTGGAGCAGTCTCTGTCCTGAGGGACACCTCTAGTGGATAAAGAAGCTTTTTTCGAGCTGAAAGCTGTCATTTGCGACTTATCGAAGCAACATGTATAAATATAACTGGAATGCCTCCTAAATTAACAAGAACAAAGGTTTCGATGGGATCCCAACATTTTAATACCAATATTTAATATCCGGTCTTCGCCACACTCCTTGAACATTGTTACTATTAAAATTTAGAAACAGATTAAGGCCAATCGCTTTTCATCTGAGAAAACGAAGTTCTGATATGGATTCAGCATATATGTTTACACCTATACGTCATATCTATTTTGACGAAATTGATCAAAACTTCTGCCAATTTTCCGGTTTCTGCCGGATTCTGGGCGAACTACTTGTCCGGCAAAAATATAAAGCTCAGAAACGAATTCAACGTATCTCCTTATGCGTGTGTCGAACCTCGAATCAACTTCAAATAAAACCTTAAAGCACAATGGACACTTCTAATGCTTTACTTTGTATTAAATGCTTCACAAATAAACATTTCCGACGTCCTTTAGAAGACCTCTACGAAAATCGGCCGTTCTCTTGTTATTAGTTAAAGACTTGTTATGTCTTTATCTCTCTGGCATTTCGGCGATCCAAATCTTAGGAGCTGGGATATCGTGGCAGGAAATTCAAAAACTCCCAGCAATGCTTGATAGAAAAGGATGTATTTGAAATGTCACCAGAGTCAAGCCGCAGATGCAGTTTGCCTGATTGTTCTAGTGTTTCATCAGAAGTTCCAGGGCTTAAAGTGGCTGTTAAAACTTTTTCTTTGTGGAATAGTGTTGTGAAGCTTGATTAGCTTGCTTTATAAAATGTACCAGAATATGCAATAAGCTTATAAAAAATAACAGAGCTACAAAAATCATTGAAAAACAAATAACCTATTCAAATCTGAATTATATAAGCTGATTTATGCATAAAATAAAGATCTACTAAGTATTATAAGAAACATCACTTTTATCTTTGTCCAAGCTAGTAAATTGAGAATGTACTGGCCCAAAGAATTACGCTTTGAAATATCACAGAGAGGAAACTGCTGAAAAAGCTGATGATCTAGGGGGTAAGCACTGTTCCTAGGTTGATACAGAGTGTGATTGGGGTAGTTTGATGTGCCCATTGAACTTTAACTTTTAACCCTTTGATGCCTGAAGGCTCTTTGAGGAACCACAACCACCAACAAATTTTCCGGTCTAATCTGGATTCCAAACGAACTATAAGTCCGGGTAGAAAATGATTGTCATATACGGATTCAGCATGTCTTGTTACCCCGTAATCGACCATCGAATCAACTTCAAATAAAACCTGTACTTCTAACAGATTTTCCGGTTTTAGCCGGTTTCTGGGCGAACTACTTGTCCTGCGAGAAAATGATTTTACCCTAAATGTATCCTGATTTAACCCTAAATCGACTATCTCATTAGTCGTTAAAGATAAAATAAAAATTGATCGCCCCCTAAATTTAAACCCACCCCTATGTAGGGCTTGCCTTTGTTCGAACTCGACATGTTCCTTTACCCACAGAATCCTCACACCAAGTTTCATAAAAATATCTCATTCCCTTCGAGGGTTATCGTGCTGGCAGACGGACGGACAGACGCACAGACAGATAGACGGACAACTTTTACAAAGTCACGGGTATCCCTCCACTTACGTTTTGGGATCCCAAAAACAAGTTAGGGGGAATTCAAGGGGAGGATGCTACGAAGGGTCTACATATCTTCGTCATTAGTTGATTCAAAGTTCTCATCTGGTTTACCTTTTTCGGATTTAAAAGGAATATTGTTTCCGACCCTTTTTAAACTCAGTCAGATTTAAAAGGAATATTGAGCGTGTTACCACCTTTCTAACAATAGTAACTAGTTGTTATTATTTACTTTCCAACCATGTGAAAAGTTGCTACGCTGACCGTTCCAACCTTACTATTTGCCTACAGCGCTCGGGAGCGTAGTAAGCGTGGTAACTACGAATCTCTGTGATGTGATTGGTAAGGTTAGCCAGTGGCGCGATACTTTGCTAAAAATAGAAAAATCTGTTCCAGCATTGACGCCAAAAAGCCAGAACTCGCGACGTCATGCGTAGTAACTATGGTAATAGGGTGGATTGAAATGAAACCGAATTCGAGACCAAGACCCACTAGACCCCAAGTTCTTACATAACGCTTCCAAGACGCTGCAGTTTGCAAGCGGGAGATGGGCAGGTGGTCACTGGGAGTTGTATAAGGCGAGTTTGAGTCAGGAAAAGATTCTATACATGACTTTTCTAGGACATTCTAAACAGATAACGGTGGCGATTTGAAGGGAAAACAACGCAGTGAGTAAAGAACAATAAACGTGTCTTGAACCTGAACTTAGCGAAAAGCATTCGAACAAATCTGCGCCTTCGTTAAACGCTATCATATTGGAAGAGTTCGTGAAAAACTGAGTGAGCTGGAAGGAAGAGCCCTTCTTTCCAGGCCACTTCGTTGGAAGGCTAATGTTAGGCAGGAACGGTAATTCCCTACGTGATGACATAAAAGCCATTGTTTTAAGGAGGTGCTTGAACGAGTATTTTGAGCACAAATGTTGAGCACACGTCATGACGTGTCCCTAACAGCCTTAGCCTATACCACTCCAAGTGAAGTGCGTAAGAATTGATGAAGGATACAGCAACTGTTCCTTTGTTTTAAAATATCTGATATACCATTATCTTCTGTTTGCTGCTTTTTATTAAAACAAAAAAAAATCGTCTTATATCTAAGCGGGAGAGATAGGTAGTCAGGAGTTAGAACCGTACCCTAAGTATGGGCTATGTGCCGCAAGCCCTAATTTGAAATAAAGTTCTAATCCAAATGTATTCCGTGATTATGTTGACATCTTCTCGAGTCGTCACTTGATTTGTTGTTTCCCTATGTCCAAATGTAAATAAATGCATTGCTAAGTCCGTTGTCTATTTCATTGTCCAGCCTTTCATAAATTAACACACGCCCTCAGCCTGGTTTCGATGTGTCTATGTTTCCTTGCAAAGTAGAGACAAATAATCTTTCCCCCACGATATGAGGTCAAGTTATGTTTTTGCATCATTTAAGTAGTAACAAAGAGCGTAGAAAAGAGCAGATCATGGTACAAGTAACAATCAAACAAATGCCGTTGTAGATACCGAGTCAAATTTAGTATTAAATTCCAAGTTACGCCATTTAAGAATGAATCGAGCCATTAGAAAAAACGATTGAAAAAGTTAAAAAGCAAAGTTTCGAAAAAGAAATCTCTAGTAAATTGAAAGCAAAATTTATAATCTCCCACCTTTTGAGATTCCCAGACACTTAAAAACTGAGCGTTTTGAGACAAACATGTAAGATGTTTTCTTATCTATCTTTCTTATCTATCCGCGCCATCGGGAAGCTCCAAACAAAATAAACACGATAAATTGTCTTTGAATTGGGTGTAGGTTGCGTCCTAATTGCCGTCTTTCTCGGGAATTGTCATAGATTTCTGCTGTAAAGGAAATAAATTAAATTGGAACTGTTTCCAGAACAACATAACTCGCTCAGTTAAAGACCATTTGTACTGCATACTATTTGTATTCTCACTTCTGTGGCGGTGTGTATACAATTATTGACCTAGCTAAAGACTTTGAATGACCTCAGAGCCCTAAAATTTGTCCCCTCCCCCGAGCACCCGTGTCGCGGTTTATTTATGAGGTTTTAGTCAGCGGATCAAGAGTTGTGTTTTTGCAGATACCATGGTATCTCATACCACGGTCTAAAGTCGTTTTTGCAGTTATCGTGGTATCTGATACCACGGTCCAAAGACGTTTTTGCAGTTATCGTGGTATCTGATATTCAGATACCACGGTCCGACCGTGGTAACTAATCGTAATATCTAAAAAAGTCATCTCACTTTCATCAATTGTTGTCAAATTGGTGGGAAAGAAGTTTCGCACTTAGTCATGTGACTGAATATCAGTTTTTCTTTTGGGATGACATTGAAAAGCGCAATTCGGCAATTGTTGTTTCTGCAGAGCAACCGTACATCAGATACCACGGTAACGGCAGAAACGACTAAGTGCAAATCCCGTTACCGTGGTAACAGATACCAGGGGTATCTGCAAAAACGCAGCTGCGGACTCTCTACTCAGCCCTCAGCCCGGTATAAGCTAGCAAATATTTCACAGATTTTTAGAGGCAGTCGACGTTCTCAACGTAGACGTCGCCAGAATTGGCAAGATTAAGACCCACGCAAGGTGAATCGGCATCAGGGGCTGCTTACACCAGCTGAAACCTTGGCTGTGTTAAGGGCGATTCTGCACTGTCAGAAGTTTCATAACAGATTGCGCATAACACTTTCAAGAATAACACCTCTTAGAAATAAAGTGTTATGACCAGTTAAGTTTATATAATTTCTTTCCAAGATCTCCAACAACACGTTCAATAGGTAAAACTACTACGCTGTCAGAAGTTACATAACGACAACAGAATGCGCGGTTTCAACAGATAACACTGTGGGATGTTATCTGGTATGTTTCTTTCGTTCCCGTTAGCATTTTTACCAATTGAAGGTGTTGTTGGAGATCTAGGCACGAAATAGTGTAAACTTAATTGGGCATAACACTTTATTTCTAAGTGAAAAGGTGTTATTCTTGAAAGTGTTATACGCTATCTGTTGTGAAAGTTTTGACAGTGTGGTGGTCTGGAAAGCTCCGCGAGCTTATGCGCCAGCTCTTTTTGCGACTTCGGCTAAAAATCGCTTCTCTTTCTAAAGCTGTTCTTGCGCTCCGCTAGTTTCCGCCAGTGACTTTGAAAGCGAATCCACTATGCGAGTGGAAAGGGATTTTGACAAGTCAGCGAGAAGTTGTAAAGGTGCAACTGAGACGCAGCGACTTTCCGTTTGTTCTTGGGCTCGACGGATTCTCGCTTTGCATTTCGGAAAGCGAATCCATGAGATCGCCAGAATCGCGCTTTAAAATGTTGACAGTGTTTACAGCAACGCTTTTTAGTCAAGAAGATATTAGGCGTTTTTAGCTATTTGTGTTTGTGTCTGTTTGTGGCTCAACAAAAGTGTTTCCGCGGTCGTTTGTGTGGCCTAATACTGTGTTTCCGCGACCAACAATATGTGTGATTCGATTGGTGGCTCGAATGGGACGAAAAAAGGGGGATTTTCGATGTTATTGCTGGAATTTGTCAAGGATTCTAATCTGGCTCCAAAATGAAGTCTGAATGAAAAGTTAACTACTTTATCAAGCATAGAGACTCGAGAAGGGCCGAAATATCACTGGAACCAATCTCAACCGTTTTACCCGCTTAGCAAATATTCCTTCTCCAGATGAAAAATTCTTTGACTGTGTATTTATATGGTAGTTGTACGAAAAAGTTGCATGTATTGATATGTAGTAGTACGGAATACTTTGATTTAACATGCCTCCAACTGGGTTAATCTTAAGTAATAGTACCCAATATTATCAATCTTGCTGTAGTAGCGTCCAGTCTGTTAGCAGTAGCATGCAGTGGCAACAATTACTACTGCATGCTACTTTTTCGTACAACTCCTTACGACTAATTCCCGAAATTTTTTCATTGGGCAGCACAAGCTGACAGCGAATCATGTTTGACATTGACACACAGACAAATAATAACGGAATGTACAACCCGTTGTACGCCGGGTCCCAGGAGGCTATGGAATTGTCAATCCGCTCAGCCTCTATTAGGATACTATCTGATTAGTGAAATGTGAGCCGGTTAAGGCCAGGCTTCCCCTTCCAGACTCCCGCGCAGTCAAGCCAATCATTCCAGGTTTCATGACAGTGACTATAGCTAATTCTGCTATTCTTCAACATTTCCTAGGTGTCCCTGTCTCATATCTTTTATGTCCTATTCACAACTGTCAATACTCTTGATGACCATCTCCCCTTGCCGATCCAAAATCTCAGGCCTCTCCGGGTATCTAGCGGAAGAAAGGCAGAAGTGGTGTCACAGCTGCTGCCAGAGATCGCGGTGATTCATTGACACAGGATCTGAGTCTTGAGTTTACACGCTTACGCCTTCTTCCTGAGGATCACTGGCGTGTTTTGGACATAGTCATACAGAGTATTACTCTTCCTTTTTCTCCTACCCACATCCATTTGCAGATTTATTGTGTCTCCTGAATGTGTTACCTCTATGACGCCTTCAAGATATCTGGGGAAAAAAAAACCGGACATCCAGAAGTTCGTGACCTGTTTCACCATCCAGATCCGTCTCGAAGAAATGGATGTCTGGATCTTGAAGAAAAATCTGGAAGGTGAAGCCTTGCTCTTAAAAAGCCCTGACATCCTCCTCGTAATTTAGAGCCTATTGAACAGAGAGGCATTTTCCAACTGGTAGTTGAACAGAGAAGAGACGGAGTTTTGTTGCGTGCAGAAGTTTTAGTCGTTGGACGATGCTACAGTTCCACCAAACACCCCTCCAGGCTCCAGCTAACCTTTAAGTTTTATTTAGTAACCTTAAGCTGAACTGTCTCCGACTTCAAGTGTTGTCGCTTCCATGCGTGCACTGTCAGCACCCCACCAGCTCTCAAAAAGGCTCGTTTCACTTCGTTAGGACGGTTGTAAAGTTGGACTCCAACTTTAGACCATTTGTGAACTTTCTGGCTGGACCACAAGCATAGTCTAGTTAGGATCAAAGACCTACGTCGCATACGTTTCTCGTATTTCAAGCGGGTCGCTGTCACTACCCCCACCCGTCAGTTCGCCCACCCGTCAGTTCGCCCACTTCCAAAATCCGACAGTTCGCCCACCCGTCAGTTCGCCCAACGTCAGTACGCCCACCCGTCACTACGTCACTACTCCCACCCGTCACTACTCCCACCCGTCACTACGCCCACCCGTCACTACGCCCACCCGTCACTACACCCACCCGTCACTACGCCCACCCGTCAGTTCACCCACCCGTCACTACTCCCACCCGTCAGTTCGCCCACCGTCAGTTGACCCACCCGTCAGTTCACCCACCGTCAGTTCGCCCACCCGTCATTTGGCCCAAAGATCCGTCAGTTGACCCACCCGTCATTTCGCCTAGGAATCCGTCACTTCGCCCAATTTTTCCGACAGTTTGTCTACCCGTCAGTTGGCCCAAAAATCCGACAGTTCGCCCACCCGTCATTTGGCCCAAAAATCCGTCAGTTGACCCACCCGTCATTTCGCCTAAGAATCCGTCAGTTAGCCCAACTTTTCCGACAGTTCGCCCACCCGTCATTTGGCCCAAAAATCCGACAGTTCGCCCACCCGTCATTTGGCCCAAAAATCCGACAGTTGGCCCAACTTTGCTAGATCAGTAACATCAATGAAGAAGGGGCGCGAACCCAGGGGAATAATCAGAAGGAGCGAACCTTTTTTCGTTTAATTAGGGTCGATACAAAATTTCTTTGGGTTCGACTGTTCTGTTTACTTAAAAAAAAGATCCCGTTCACGTGAAGATGGGTGAAAAGAAAAGCTGTTCAAATAGTTTGTAACAAACTTTGTTGCTTGATAAAGAGGTTGTTGCTAATTTTTACGGAAATTGAAAGGTTTTTGCCACGATACGCGCAAACAGACCTATCCAAAGTTCAACATCCTAGGTAGACTCGGAACTGTATTTCGTAATTTTTTATGTTACTTGTTCACTGTAATAATTACGTAAACATTTAGTCAGAAATATTAGAAGCTTGTTGTTAGATTCTGCATAAAATACGAAAGGAAAATATAGAGGATGAGCACAAAAGGAAAAGGTAAAAATAAAGTAACGTTCAGAGAAAGTTTTCGACTGGCAACACGATTGGGAGTAGTTCACAAGGAAATAAGAAGTAAAAGCATAGTAGGAATAAGGGGTGGCCCGAAGGAGCGGAGATTCACCCCTCTCCTGCCTTTTGCTAAGTCCTATCACTCTTTTATTTTGGCCTCATCGAGGTCCCGGACGCTAGTTTTATTTTAAGACAATCCGATTTTATTTTTTTTTAATTGTTAATTTTGGCACTTTTGGCCAGCTTTAGTCGTAAATCCGTCCCTGTCAAAGGCAAGCCGAGTCGTTTAACTACAATGGTTGTGCTAAAGAACATCTGCAAAGCCTTCGTGAATTCCAGTCCCTCAGATGGAAATCAGGAAACACCTACAACTCGAAGACAATCCTTTTATTGTACGTTATTCGGACTGTAAGCGAACTTTTCGTTCTTCAATTGCCGTGTAGAGCATCGCCCGTCGCGTATCGAGACTCGGACCTAAGTTGAGGGTTAGGTCGTAGATTTTAATGCCAAGCTTTCTCGTGTCGCCTCCTAGTATTTCTTGGAGAGAATATTCGCCCTACTATCAAAAGTAAATGCAATGTACGAGACTCAACTCTTTACGGAAATTTTCCTCTTGTTAGTGGGAAGATGGTTTTTCTAATTCTACGTAGCCTACCAACTGAATATAAATAGGACATCAAAGATCTGTGTTTATATGTGTAAGAACCGAAGGCTTTCAAACCAGGGACCCGAATGTCCAAAAGCTACTTAACTTTTTCGAGGAATTTCGCGGATTAACCACGACAGACCAGGTTTACAGATTGCAATACCCATTGCAAGTTTTGGGATTCCATGTAACAAGAGGATATCTCTTGAGAAACAAGACCTATGGTTTCGATGGGATCCCAAAAATCTAATGTTTGATCCCGGGAATTGGGTCTTGTCTTCGCTAGATCTAGTCTTCGCCACGCTAACCATCTGAAAAAACCAAGTTCAGATATACCTTTATAAGCCATTTCTATTTTGACGATACTGACCGAAACTTCCTGCTTTACATCTGCCAGATTTCCGGTTTCGGCCGAATTCCGAGTGAACTACTTGTCCAGCAAAAAAAGAACAATCCAGAAACGAAGTCAACGTATCTCCTTATCCCTATAAAGAACACCTAATAAATTCAAATAAAACTTTAATTTATACAATTTCCGGTTTCAACCGGATTCCAGACTAATTATATGTCCGGGTAAAAATGAGTGTCATATACAGACTCAGCGTCTTTTCTTAGCCCTAAATCTGTCATCTAATCAACTTCAAACGAAACTTTCGCTTTTAACAAATTTTCCGGTTTGGCCGGATTCCGGGCGAACTAGTTGTTCGACGAGAAAATGGTTTTCATCATCGCGTTCAGTATGTCTTCTTATTCCATAATGGAACTTCTAATCAACTTCAAAGAAAACTTTTAATTCTAACCAACCAACCTTGCCTTATCCAGCAAGAAAATGGTTTTCACCATCGTGTTCAGCATGTCTTTTAACCCCATAATTGACTATCACATTAGCTGTTACAAAATTTGTGTGTTGCCCCTTAATTTGACCCCCCCCCCCCCCTAAATGTAGGACTACAGAGCCCATGTACGAACTTGATCTTACCGTTGACAGAAAGAATCCTCACACCAAGTTTCATCAAAATAGCCCATTCCTTTCGAGATTTATCATGCTGACAGACGGACAGACGGACGGAAGATTACTCCATTGAAGACACCCTTTCTCGTTTAATTAGGATCAACACGAGTTGATTATTAGTGCAGCTTTTATGTTTTCGTAAAGAAGAGTATGAAGATGGGTGCAATAAAATAGTTGTAAGCTCAAATGGCACTTGCAGCTGTATGTAGTAGGTAAGGGGTCTGTCAGATGTTCGGGTCCCGATATGCCTGCCAACTTTCGTCTTGAAAAACGCCATCACAGGAATTCTGGAAGGCCCCCCCTACACCTCCTAACCCCAAGTGTCCTGCTCCAGTCCAATTGTGCAAACGATTTATCTAGAATAAATGCTTGTTCTTCCCAGCAAGTTTAACTCCAATCCCTCCATTCTATCCGTTTCTTGAAATTTCCGACCACCCCTCCATCAACTCCCCCATAGCTGTTGAATCCGCTATCATAAGTTGAGATGAACCATTTGATAAAAAGTGCTTTCCGACTTTGCAGTTAACATGCGCACTTTAAGGGAGCTGGAACTTCATTTGTAAGCAAAACCCATGAAAATGTATATTTCGCTTAAAAGTATTTTTCTTACTTTACAATCAAGATTGGTACTTTAAGGAATAGTCGGATTTGAAAAGTGGTGATTTCTAAGCCAATCTTCTCGAATGTCTAATATTCCAGCCAAGATCGTCCTAGCACATCTAAGTGCCTTAAATCGTGATCACCGGAATTCTGACACCCCCACCCTCCCCTCAAACTCCCCCCACAATCGCCGAAGTCAATCCAGTTGTGAAAAAGATTTATCCAGAGCATCTTTTTCTTACTCCCAGAAAGTTCCATCCCAATCTCTCCAGTATCAGCCTTTCACGTATCCCCCCCCCCCCATCTTCCTGACATGAAAAAGATCCCCAGAGACATGTCCTTTGTTCAATTATGAAATTTCGCTCAAATCCATCACCCGTTCCAAAGTTACGCATAACTCGATATTCCAGATTACCCCTCCCTCCAGTCCCTCACGTCCTAGCACATCTGGAAGTACCCTAACTCGGAAACGTGTGAAAAACTGCCCTAATTTTCCAGATTCCTCCGCCCCCTACTCCCCCGCAGATGGTCGGATCGAGAAACTGGTTATATCCAGGTTAGTTTGGTTGGTCCCTGATAAGTCTGCCAAGTTTCATCGTCCTAGTACATCTGGAAGTACCCTAGCTCGAAAAAGTGTGAAAAAAAAAACCGGACAGACCGACAGACGGAATTACGATAGGTGTATTTGAGACAGAGGCTACAAGTGCCATAAAAAGAAATTTAGACAGGTCGTATTAAAATTTCAGTACCTCCATTTAATCTTGCGAAAATTGTGAATAGTCCTTGAAAAAAACTATGAAAAATTACAAAAAATTAGAGACAAAGTTGAAAAATAAGACGTTGAGCTAAAATGTGTTGTTTTTTACAAGTTGCCATGTGTCAGACAAAAACTGAGGAACTCACTCAATTCCCTCACTCACCGTGTATCACTGACCAGAATCATGTCCAACAAGTAGTCCAGTCTTGTTACATTTAAAGCTCGATTTGTTTTTACATTTTATTTGACGTTGCCATATGCACTAAACGAGTGAGTTTCGAGTCCCGGTGTCTCCAATTACTGATATCGAACAGATTTAGTAAAAAGTCGCTTAACGTAAGTGGAGGGATACCTATGACATCGTAAAGTTGTCTGTCTGTCCGTCCGTCCGTCCGTCTGTTAGCACGATAACTCTCGAAGGGGTTGAGATATTTTGATCAAACTTGGCATGAAGAGTGTTTAGGTCAAAATACAGGTCAAGTTCGAAGATGGGCCATGTAGTTCTATATTTAGGGGTGGGGGAGGGGTTTGAAATTTTATGGGAACACAAAATACTTTTTAAAAGCTAATTAAATAGTCGAATTTAAGGTAAGGAGACATGCTGAACCCGAATATGAAATTTTTTTTTCTCGCCGGACAAAGAGTTCACCCGGAATCCGGCGAAAACCGGAATATTTGTGAAAAGTAATATGAAGTTGATTGGAGGTTTGATTTAGGGGCAAGAAAACGTGCTGAGTCCGAATATGAAAATTATTTTCTCGCCGGACAATTAGTTCGGCAGGAATCCGGCCAAAACCGGAGAATTTGTTTAAAGTAAAAGTTTTATTTAAATTTGATAAGATGTTCGATTTGGCGGGTAAGTAGACAAGCTGAATGCGCATATGACAACTATTTTCTCACCGGACGTATAGATCGCTCTCGGAATCCGGCTGAAACCGGAAAATTTGTTGAAAGTAAAATTTTAATTACAAGTTGATTAGAGGTTGGATTTAAGGAGACATGCTGAATTCGTTTTTTGAGCTTTATTTTTTCGCAGGACAAGTAGTTCCGAAATTCCGCCAAAACCGGAAATTGGCAGAAGTAAGGCAGGAAGTTTCGATCTGCTTCGTCAAAATAGATATGACTTAAAGGGGTAAACACACATGCTGAATCCATATCTGAACTTGGTTTTCTCATATGATTAGCTATTTTGCCTTAATCTTTTTCTAAACTTTAATAGTAAAAGTGTTCAAGGAGTCTGGCGAAGACTGGATCTGGCGAAGACAAGACCCAATTGTCTGGATCAAATTTGAACTTTTGGGATCCCATCGAAACCTTTGGTCTTGTTTAATATCGTTCCACTTCTTACCTTATTGACTACAACAGTAGGCTTTCAATTAAAAAAAGAGGTAAATACGTAAAATATAAGTAACATGGGATCACGTGCATATCCTCAACAAAGCTCCAGCACCCGGTGATGTTGCAGACCGATATAGCCTACTGATTCTACAAAGTTAATATGCATACCTGACTGACACCTGGTGTACGAGGGTTTCATAGGTAAGAAACCCCTATGTTTAGGCCAAGCACTATCATTTCTGCTAAGCTTATTGTAAATGTGGTTAACTGTGTACTCTACTGTGACAAATAAACCAGAAGTAGAATTTGTATTAAATTGATTGATCATTGATAAACCAAGGCAGGGCCTTTATACAATCCAGCATTAACTTCTGGTTTACTTTTCGCAGTAATACTCTCTGTATCAAATCTGACCGTTGCGTAAAGCTTATAAACAACTATAAACAACAGTTTATAAACTCCGAATTATGCTTATGGTCATACACCTATGACAAATATTATATATAGTATATTACAAACCTGTAATATAGATTACAGGTTTGTTTCCTTCCCCGAAGTTGAACCAGAGGATTGACAGCCTGACGAGGACCCTTGCCAAGAAGAGCCGAAATATCGCTGATGAAGAATCGTAGCTGACGTATCCGTTGTAAACATTGTTTGAATAAATATGCCTACGACTTCGCAAAAGTTATCCTTCTGTCCGTCCGTCCGTCTGTTAGCACGATAAATGTCGAAAGGGTAGAGATATTTTCTTGAAAATTGGTATGAGGATCTATTGGGTCAACGTACAGGTCAAGTTCGTAGATGAGCTCTGTAGCCCCATACCTAGGGGTCAAGGAGGGGATTCAAATTAAGGGACAAAAAAAATGTTTTAAAAAGCAAATAAGATAGTCGATATAGGGGAAAGGAGACATGCTGAATCCATATCTGAAACTGATTTTCTCGCCGAACAATTAGTTCGTCCGGAACCCGGCCGAAGCCAGAAAATGTATTAAAGATAAAAGTTTTATTTTAAGTTGATTAAACGCTTGGTTTAGGGGCAACAAAACGTGCTGAATCCGTACATGATAATTCTTTTCTACCCGGCCGAGTATTTCGCCCGGAATCCGGCCAAAACCGGAAAAAAATTGGTAAACGTGTAAGTTTTATTTGAAGTTGATTAGATAGATACAAATCATATACGACTAGAACAGGTTTTAAAACAAGGATGCAATGGTACCCGTCGTTCGAAAAATAATCATGTCACCGCCCTGAGGGGGTATTGAAACCTGATTTAAACGACTCGGCTTGCCTTTGACTGGGACGGATTTACGATGATATTAAAACAAAAATTCAAACGACTCGGAGATTGTGTTTGACAGATGTCACCCCCACTCACCCCCCCCCCCCCTTTCGGGCTACCCGTGGCCCCAAACTGGCAGTAGATATTGCAGTAAGCAACCCTGGGTGTGTCCTTGGTTAACAGCACAAGGGACTCAAGGTTGGAAAAGCTGTTCTGTACGAATCTACGATCATATTTTGGAAAAGCTTTTGAATATTCGGGTTTGCCGGGTTGAAAGCCGTCAGCGAAAGAAATTTATAATTCTCACATACCTTGAATCACATAACGTTGATGAGCAGTTTAAATTTAGTTTGTGGGCTACGTAAATTTACAAAAAAAAGTTTTCCCACTGACAAGAGGACACTTTCCGTACAGAGTAGAGACTCATACATTGCAGATAGCTTGCGAATATACTCGGAGATAGTACACGGAAGCTCGGTAGTAAAGTCCTGCATTATATTATTTCTATTATGCTTTTACTTTCCATTTCCGTGTGAACGACTCTAAATCGTATTACCAATCAGAACCCTTTACTGCTCGTTACTCTATTTTTCCTTTTTTTTTCATCTTTTAGATTTTCCAACTGAATTTGCCACAGAATCTCGCAAAGCTCCCCACGTTTCTGACTAAACGTAATTGTCGGCTCCTTCTGATTATTCCCCTAGGGTCTTGGTACTTTTTCATATAATACCTTTTTTGAGCCTATCTTCATATCCTTCTTTACGTAAACATAAAAGTTGCACCCATAGGCATCTCGTGTTGACCAATTAAACGAGGAAGGTCGCCTCTGTTTGAGTAATCTTCTGGGGTTGCGTCCCTTTTTTTACTGACAGGGCCGAGTTGAGCTGATTATTCCCCTGGGGTCGCGGCACTTTTTCGTGGATTTAATGATCCTGCAAAATTGGGTCAACTGTCGGATTTTTAAATTGGGCGAAGTGACGGATGTCGGGAGTGGGTCAACTGACGGATTTTTGGGTCAAATGACGGGTGGGCGAACTGTCGGAAAAATTGGGCGAACTGACGGGGAGTGGGCCAAATGACGGATTTCAAGAGTGGGTCAACTGACGGATTTCAAGAGTGGGCGAACTGACGGATTTCAGGAGTGGGCCAACTGACGGATTTTTGGGCCAAATAACGGGTGGGCGAACTGTCGGAAAAGTTGGCCGAACTGACGGATTTTTGGGCGAAATGACGGGTGGGCGAACTGACGGTAGGCGAACTGACGGTGGGCGTAGTGACGGGTAGACGTAGTGACGGGTGGGCGTAGTGACGGGTGGGCGTTGTGACGGGTGGGCGTTGTGACGGGTGGGCGTTGTGACGGGTGGGCGTAGTGACGGGTGGGCGAAGTGACGGGTGGGTGTAGTGACGGGTGGGTGAACTGTCGGAAAAAGTGGGCGAACTAACGTTTAGGCGAACTGTCGGAAAAAGTGGGCGAACTGACGGATTTTTTAGGGCGAAGTGACGGGTGGGCGAAATGACGGGTGGGCGTAGTGACGGGTTCCCTTTCAAGCAACTCCGTGTCCTGCTATATCTACCCCGCCGCACGCGAAATCGATATTTGATGTTTGTCGATTGAGGACTCCACGATGGAAAATCTTTTCTCCAAATCATATCCTCTGATTTGTCGTTTTACTGTTGACTACCCCATTAGCTTAGTTCTGATCTGCAATTTTAAACTTCTTTGAAATTGTTGAGTGTTCTTCGTATATTTTTACTTTTTTACTGCTGTCAGTTCGTAATAAATGATTCATTTATTCAAACCCTTAATGGGTTTCTCTTGCTTATTCTGCCTTTACTAATATACCTAGCTCTCTTGTGGGATTATAAGCTTCTAAAATCAACACCTTTCTCCATTGTTTCTTTTGTGCCTACGAATTTTAGCACTTTTTCGGCCATTTTCGGCCCTCACATAAAGCAAAGTTTCTTCGATGTCTGCTGAGAACTCTTTCAAACGTAAGGGTATGAGAATTTTCTGTTTCTTACTTCATTTGTTTGCTAAGTTTTCCAACTTTTTAGCCATGTCGCGTTCCGTTTTCAGTCCTTTTGCTCCCGCCCGCCGCGTAGGAGAGCAGGAAGGCTGGATTGCGTCGACAGGCACTACCAAGGAAATCGCTAATGTCAGGTGGAAAGTAATGTTATTTTTGGAAAACTTTTTTTCTGATCCTTTTCATAGGCAAAAGATCATTTCTAGTAAGAGGTTTGCTTTAAAAGTGTGGGACCGTCCTTGGCCGAATGGTTTGGGGTTATACAACGGGTTATACAAGCCAAAAGTTCACCCAGCTTCAAATCAGTACCTAGAGAAATCTAGGGAAAAGCACGGGAAGCGTCGGATGATTTGCCCCCAACCACACATCGCACTCCCGGCCGAAGTGCGGAGTATCAGGAGATCGGCACCTATACTACGCAAACCTTAATCGGTTTGCATGCGAAAGTTTGCTTACTTTTTATGGCACTTGAGCTTACTCATGTGCTTTTGAAATACACTAATCTATCTATCTATCTATAGCGATCGTAATGTCTGTCGGTCTGTCCGCATTTTGCTAGTTTGGGCACTTCCACATGACCTAGGACGATAAAACTTGGCACGCATATCAGGGACCCAACCGGATTAACTAGGAAATAATTACTTTCCCGCTCCGACCATCAATGGGAGAGTGGCAACATGGGGAATCCGGAAATTAGTAACATTCATAACTTTGGAACGGATAATCGGGCGTGCATTAAACTTGACAGGTATCAAGAACAAATGTCTTGGATGTTCGTTGTCAAATTCGGATCGGATCCAGTAACTGGGGGGGGGGGGGGGGCTGGAGGGGGACATCCGAAATACTTTTTCTAGTTTTCGTCAAACCCCTACCCCTTTCTTCGCATTAGTATAGCTCTGCGCATGGATGAGTCATTCTTTCATCACACTAGTATTGCTCTATTCGTGGATTCTTTGCAAGAATTCCTTCGGAGAGAGATAGATCAACCGAAGGTCGAAGGGGTTGGCAAAATATGTTCTTGGACCTTGGTAGGGGTTGATATAGATAGGGGGTGCTAGGATGATGAAACTTGGCAGGTGTATCAGGGACCCAACCAAACCAACCTGGAGATAATCAGTTTCCCGATCCGACCATCCTGGGGGAGTGGAGGGTGGGAGAATCCGGAAAATTGAGTGGTGTGTAACTTTCGAACGGGTGATCGGATTGAAATGAAACTTAATTCCTGAATAAATGACATATATCTGATGTTCCATTTGAAGTCTGAACTGGATTCGACAGCTATGGAGGAGTTGGGCGGGGGACGGGACCGGAAGTCCCAAGAAACGGTTAGAATGGAGGGATCGGAGTGAAACTGGCTGGGAATAACCAGCATCTGCTCCAGATAAATCGTTTACACATTTGGACTGGTTCCGGACACTTGGGTTGGAGGGGGTGGAGGGTGTTCCCCAGGAATTCCATTGATGGCGGTTCTAGGGATTTTCACGACGAAACTTGGGAGGCGTATCATGGACCCTATCAAACTGACTTGTAGATAAACATTTACCCGATCCGATAGTCGTGGGGGGAGGGGGGGGGGGGGGTAGACGAAGGGCGGATCCGGAATATTGAGTCATGCGTAACTTTGGAACGGGTGATCGGATTTGAGTGAAATTTTGTAATTGAACAGAGGACATGTCTCTGGTGATCTTTTTCATGTCCGGACCGGATCCGACAACAACTGGGGGGGGGGGGGGGAATATGTGACCGGCTTAGACTGGAGAGATCGGGATGGAACTTTGTGGGAATAACTAGCAGATGCAACGGATAAATCATTTACAGAACCGGATTGGCTCAGGCGACTGTGGGGGGAGTCCGGACTTCCGGTGATGGCGAGTAAAGGCACTTCCAAATGTGCTAGGACGATGAAACTTGGCTGGAATATTAGAAATTCGACAAGATTGGCTTAAAGTTCGCCACTTACCAAATCCGACCATTCCTTAAAGTACCAATCATGACCACAAATTAAGAAAAATACTTTTAAGCAAAATATGCATTTTCATGATCACCATGAGCTCATTACCATTTTTGCCTCAAGGGTTTTGCTTACAAATGAGGTTCTAGCTCCCTTGAAGTGCTCATCTTCACCGCAATGTCGAAAAGTACTTTTTATCAAACGATACATCTCAACCCATGATCATTTGTGCCACAAGGGTTCTACTTTTGACCAAACTGTATATATCAATGATCCCTAAGAACCTGCTATCGTTTTTGCCTCAAGGGTTTTGCTTACAGATGCATTTATAGCGCCTTTAAAACAGGAAATTACGCAGCAACAATTCAAAGAAGAAATGTACTGGATATAAATTTCGAAACCATATTGAAGACCATTGAACCGCCCAACGAAGAAGAGGAGTTCCAGAAATGCCTTTTACATTACTTTTTACTTACTAGTGTAAAATAAAATAATATTCGACTCTTTACAAAACTCCCAAACAAAAAACTCCCGCCAACATTTTGCTTATCCATATGAGCTTTCGAGCGTGTTCCACCCTACTTATCGTAGTTACTACGCATGACGTCACAAATTCTTGCTTTTTGCCGTCAAGGCTGGAACGATCTTTCTATTTTCCAGCGGGATATCATGCCACGGGCGAATCCGACCAATCACGTTACAGAGATGCGTAGTTACTACGCTTACCATGCTCCCGAGCATGGTAAGCAAATAGTAACTATTAGTTACTATTCCGACAAGGTTGGAACGGTCAGCGTAGTAACTTTTCGTGAGGATGGAACGGAAATAGTAACTAATAGTTACTACTGGTACGAGGGTGGAACACGCTCTTCAGCTCTTGTTCTGAATGGGTTAATCCTATCCGAATAGAATCTGCGCCAAATGGAACCACAGGACGTCCTGTTATTCAACGGTATGCTAATTTCATCATGATGTTCTCTACTGCTTTTATTGCATGTTTGAACAAAATGAAAACATAACATCGATACGAAAGAAACGAAGTCATCGAAGAGACAACAGAACCAGCCATTTATTTTAGCAACATTAGCTAAAATATCACTTTAAAATTGCAAACGGTTTATTTGCGCAGGATACGAAGTCTTTGCTGCACATCTAGGCTACGCTTACGATTGTTGTCTGTCTGTGAGTTTTTCCTGAAATAAAAAATATTGAACTTCATTAGTTAGCCTCAAGGCCTATTCCCTGCTCCGTAATTGGTTCCAAGATTGCCATCTTACCCATCCCAGACCCCTCAATAAACTTTAAGCTTTCAGTCAGCTTTCAGTGAATTTGTAGCGCCTCTTACATTCGAACCTTCGTGCCGACCCTCCAGGACCTGGACCTCTTAAAACGGCGTTGATGTGATGTTTCGTTTTCTTTGCAGGGATACACTGTCGGTTAGGACTGAACGCACAGTATACGGAAGAACTCAAATCCCTGCCCACCGTCACCTGATTTGCTAATCTTACAGCTTTGTATCTCAGGTAAGTCAGTAGTAGCCCACATGTATATGTTTATAAGCTATGAAGAAACGAAAGATCGGGCGGACTTGAAACTGGAGTGGTGAAGTAGAACTAGGTGAAACGTCGGAGGTATGTTGAGTTTCGGCCGAATTTCCCCATTTGAGAAACATTACAGATTTATAGGCCTAGACACATTATGGACTTATAGGCCTAGACACAATATAGATTTATAGGTCTAGACACATATAGATAACAGATTATAGGCCTAGTAATAATCCTGAACGCGACATTTAACTTTACAAAACACAGTACTTCTAGCCTTCCATTTATTTATCTATTTTCGTGTCGTTAGTTTTAGTCCCCAACAGTTCTATTTGTCGACTGTCAGTCTTTTTTCCCGATGCCACGACGCCAGAATTCCTAATTCGTAGCATGAATGGTCTGTTAATACAGCAGCAGCGTGATCGGTGAGTTTTATGTGTGAAATTGGAAACTCTTCATCTTTTTGAACATTTTGAATATCTTCTTTTATGAGTACTTATTTCTTGCCTGAAATGTGTTGCATAACCCCTTTCTGGACTGTCTTTAGTAGCAAAACCTTCGTAAAATCGCACCATTTCTTTCGGCTTTCCAAGTATTTGCTGCGACCCCCCTCCCCCCCCCCCGGACGGGTCCTCTTGTCAACACCCATGGGGCTCTGTGATCTTTCGGTTTAATACATCTAATTATTTTTGCTGTTTTAGGAATCCAAAAACGTGTGTAACTCGTTATGTAACTTCTGACAGTTTAGTATTTTTACCAATTGAAGGTGTTGTTGGAGATCTAGGCACGAAATAGTATAAACTTCATTGGTCATAACACTTTATTTCTAAGTGAAAAGGTGTTATTCTTGAAAGTGTTATGCGTAATCTGTTATGAAACTTCTGACAGTGTTATGACTTTGTAAAAGTTTCTCGCCGGACAATTAGTTCGCCAGGAATCCGTCCAGAACCGGAAAGTTTGTTGAAAGTAAAAGTCTTATTTAAAGTTGATTGGATATTCGATTCAGGGGTGAAAAAGGCATGCTGAGCATTTATATAAAATAATTGTTCCGTCGGACAAGTAGTTCACCCGGAATCCGACCGAAACCGGAAAGTTTGTTTAAAGTAAAAGTCGTATCTGAAGTTGATTAGATGTTTGATATAGGGGTTAGAATCACTTTCTACCCGGACACATAGTTCGCCGGGAATCCGGCCAAAATCAGAAATTTTGTTAAAAGTAAAAGTATTATCTGAAGTTCATTATATATTCGATTCAGGGATAAGGAGACATACTGAATCCGCATCTGACAATCATTTTCTATCCGGACATATAGTTCGCCCGGAATCCGGCTGAAACCGGAAAAGTTGTTATAAAGAAAAGCTTTATCAGAAGTTGATTAGAGGCTCGGTGTAATGGTAAAGAGTCATGTGAATCCGTATAATAATTATATAATATTGTATTTAAAGTCTTAGGGCCATATACGAACAACAAAATGAAGATTATTTTCTCGTTGGACAAATACTTCGCCTGGAGTCTGGCCAAATCCTGAACAAATTTAAAGTTAAAGTTTTATCTGATGCTCGATATCCCTATAAGGAGATAAGTAAGGAGATAAGATGAATTCTTTTTATGGCACTTGAGCTTACTCAAGTGCCATATAGCGATTGTAATTTCTGTCCGTCAGTCGGTCTGTCGGTCTGTCGGTCCCGGTTTTGCTAGTTCGGGCACTTCCAGATAAGCTAGGACGATGAAACTTGGCAGGCTTATCAGGAACTGGACCAGATTAAATTAGAAATGGTCGATTCCCCGATCCGACCATCTGGAGGGGAGTGGAGGGAGGGGGAATCCGGAAAAAATAGGAAAAATGAGATATTTTTGCTTACGAACGGGTGATCGGATCTTAATGAAACTTGATATGTGGAAGAACTTCGTGTCTCAGACCCTCCATTTTAAATCCAGACCGGATCCGGTGACATTGGGGGGAGTTGGAGGGGCAAACCGGAAATCTTGGAAAAAACTTAGAGTGGAGGGATCCGGATGAAACTTTTTGGAAAGTACAAGTAAAAGTCCTAGATCCGGATTTCTAGCGATCCCGCGAGTTCGGCATACTTCCTGATGTCCTAGGGCGATGAAACTTGGCAGATATGTCAGGGATCCAAACAGATTGACTTGAGAACAGCAGTTTCCCCGACCCAACGATCGTGGGGGGAGTGGATGGATGGGGAGTCCGGAATCTAGTGGCGTGCATAACTTTTGAACGGGTGCTCGGATTTGAATGAAACTTGTCTGGTGAGCTATCACCTCGGACGTTCAGTGTCACGTCCGGGTCTGGTCCGATACCTGTGGGGATGGGGGGGGGGGTAGAAAACTCAAGAAACTCTAAAAGCAGAGGGATTGGGACGAAACTTAATGGATGGAACAAGCATTAGGACTAGATTAAATTGACGGAGCCAGATGGTTTCGGGGCTCTGTGGGGGGAGTTGGAGGGGGTTTCCTGGAATTCCGGTAGTCGTGAGTTAGAATAGTTCCAGATGTAAAACGACAACGAAACTTTGCAAGCATATTAGCGACCAGAATTATCTTGACTTAAGAACCTGACACAACATACCCCTGGAAACTTCCGTTCCTAGATCCGAGCATTTTTTGGGGAGCAAGAGAAGAAAAATATGGATATTGACTTCTATAAATTGCTCGGGCAATTTATTCTCGGCCACGGTAGGTGGAGATAGAGTGAGTACCGGAAATCGTGTATCACATCTAGGGATCAAACAAATAGATTTATTGGGATGAAATTTTGAACAGTCAGGTGCATTTGCTACAGACAATCGAGACGATGCCGGAACTGCTCAGAAATGAGTGAAACTAAATATCCAGATCCAGATAACCGGTTTTACGCATCTGTAGCATGAGACGCGAAAACTCTTTCGGAGCATAACCAACACGGAAAATAGTGAAGTATGGCAAATGCAAAGATTAGTGAGGTGTCGTTCTTGTACAGCCTACTCGTACAAGTGCCATATGAGCTCGTAGCTCTTGTTTGAGGTTTAGTTTTTTCCTGACAAATAGTTCGTCCGGAATCCGATCAAAACCGGAGATTTGACAGATGTAAGGCAGGAAGTTTTGATCAGTTTCGTCAAATAGATATGACGTATACCCTAGGGGTAAGTAGACACATGCTGAATCTCAGATGATTAGCCATTGGAAGGGGTGTCCCGAGCCTTTTTTCATTGGAGGGGGGGGGGGGGGGCCTGATAAAATCGACTGAATTAGTACCTGATATTGACAGAATTATAATTTTTTTCTAAAACACAGCGAGTTGCCTTCAACAAGCTATAATGTAAAAAGTGGCAGAGTATGTATGTAGATGTATGTATGTTTTCACGCCCTTCCACTTCTGTTTTTTTGTTTTCAGGGATACACAGTCACTAGCCTTTTACCTTTGGGGGACGTCCAGTTTTGGCAACGGGACTAAAAAATTTATTGACAAAAAACGCAGTTGCTAAGAGAGAGAGAGAGAGAGAAATACGGGTTTAATACAAACAACCGGCAGTGAGACACTGAAAGGGTTGTAAAAAACTAGACCTACGTTGCCCGGGCAACGTGAAGTGTTGCGGCAACCTTTGTCCGGCTTCGCCGACTAAAGTGTTGCGAGAGCAACACTTTGGTTTTGTTTCTTCGCTGTCGGTTAAATGCTGAAGTTGTCAACTTATCGAAGCTTTTAAAACGGTATGTTCTAAAAAGAATAATCACATGATCAAAAGCTGTTCTTTACCGTTGTAAAACCAACAACAAAACAATATCGGAAGAAGGGACCAAATTGACTTTGCGGTCAGTTGAACTTTATCCTTTTCAATCGTAGATATCGTGACGGATGAAAACTTGGAACAATATCTTATATAATCTAGATGGTATTATAAAGCTATCCGTAACGTTTCAGGATTAAAATACCATAGATGACACTATTAATTATTACAAAACTACCTTATTGTTTTACATTACCGTATCGTTTGTACCCGTTGTGTAAACAGTTACTCCTAGGTTATAGCGATAGACCATCGATACAAACTTTCTTACCGTCATATTGACAGAAATCGAATACAATGTGCACCAATTTTCAAAAATTTCTAGCCCCTCGTGAACCGATCCTTACTTACAAGTCCCTCTCCCGTGATTGACATCAAATTCACAGGAAACAAATAATGGATACACCAGCTAGCAAAAGTTGCAAACCACTCATCGCTGAAGATGATTATAGCATAACAGCCGATTATTACTTACAAGTCCCATGCATGTCTTACAATTGGGAACAATATTGTTCTTACCATCGAATACACCTGAAACAAATAACAGGTATTCCAACTAGCAAAAGCTGCAAACTCCTCATTGCCGAAGATGATTATGAACTAACAGTTGACTGTTGCTGACAGTCGACTGTTGCTTACAAGTCCCTTACATGTCTCACAACTGGTATCGCCTATTTTTGGTTTCAGTGTGTACGTTACTCCTGAAGTTGTCAGCCCCTTGAAACTTTCAAACTGGTTAATCTCATGAAGGATTTTTGTTCCAAAAAGTGGATGACATATACTTTGATCAGCTCATCAAGGGCTATCGATTGACCTAACCACAACAAAAGAATATCGGAAAAAGGGACTAAATTGACTTTGCAGTCAGTTGAACTTTATCCTTTTCAATCGTAGACATCGGATGAAAACTTGGAACAATATCCTATATAATCTGGTTGGTATTATAAAGCTATCCGTAACTTTTCAGGATTAAAATACTATAGATGACACTATTAATTATTACGAAACTACCTTGTTTTACATTATGCGTAAACCTACGTAAATCCTAGGTTACAGCGATAGACCATCGATACAAAATTTCTTACCGTCAGATTTATATAAATCAAATACAATGTGGAACAATTTGCACAAATTTCTAGCCCCTCGTGCACCGATTCTACTGACAAGTCCCTTTACCATGATAGACATCAAGTTCACCGGATAAAAATAATGGGTACACCGGCTAGCAAGAGTTGCAAACCCCTCATCGCTGAAGATTTTTGGAGGCATAACAGCCGTTTATTACTTACAAGTCCCTTGCATGTCTTACAATTAGGAACCAAATCGTTCTTACCACCAAATGACAGGTATGCCAACTAGCGAAAGCTGCAAACCCCTCATTGCCGAAGATGATTATGAGCTAACAGTCTACTGTCGCGTACAAGCCCCTACATGTCTCATAACTGGTATCGCCTATTTTTGGTTTCAGTGTACCTTACTACTGAAGTTGTCAACCCCTTTGAAATTTTCAAACTGGTGTATCTCATGAAGGAATTTTTGTACAAAAAAATGGATGACATATACTTTGATCAGCTCACCAATGGCTATCGATTTCCTTCGAAAAAAAAATAATCTACCTGTCTTAGTTCAAAAGTTGACTTTTTTGCCGTAGGCCAACTTTCTAACTCTAGTTTCTTTAGCAATGAGAGAACTTTTAAAGTTTAAGAGGCACATCTGATACCGTTACTCTACCGTAAACCCAAGTGCAAAAAAAAAAAATTGATAAACTCAGCTGAAATCGTCGCAGAAACAATAGATGGCACTTCTTTCGGACCCGTGGGAAAAAGCCACCTTTTTGTCTCTGTAGATTTTTCTATTTATCACTCAAAGAAGACATGTGGGCTGTGGGGCCGGGTAACTGCCGCATATATTTAACACTTATAGATTTTAGTCCATCTTTAATTTGAAACTGGTGCCTGCCTGCTTGCGTGCTAGAACGGAGCTTTCCACTCGAAAGCAGAAACATGGTTTGATGAAACGAAAGGTTCGCTAAATGCTGAAGTTGTCAACTTATTGGAGCTTTTTAAAACTGTATGTTCTAAAAAGAATAATCAAATGATCAAAAGCTATTCTTCAGCGTTGCAAAAGCAACAACAAAAGAATTTCGGAAGAAGGGACTAAATTGACTTTGCAATCAGTTGAAGTTTATCCGTTTCAATCGTAGACATCGTGACCGATGAAAACTTGGAAAAATATCTTATATAATCTAGTTATTATTATAAAGCTATCCATAACTTTTCAGGATCACTAACAATAAATAGGTATCGCCTATTTTTGCTTCAGTGTGTACCTTACTACTGAAGTTGTCAACCCCTTGAAATTTTTTTTAACTGGTTTCTCTCATGAAGGATTTTTGTTTAAAAAAATGGATGACATATACTTTGATCAGCTCATCAAGGGCTATCGATTGCCCTAACATCAACAAAGAATATCGAAAAAGGCACTAAATTGACTTTGTAGTCAGTTGAACTTTATCCTTTTCAATCGCAGACATCGTGACGGATGAAAACTTGGAACAATATCTTATATAATCTAGTTGATATTATAAAGCTATCCGTAACTTTTCAGGATTATAATACCACAGATGACACTATTAGTTATTACGAACTACCTCATTGTTTTACATTATCGTTTGTACCCCTAGTTACAGCGATCGACCATGGATACAAACTTTCTTACCGCCAGATTTATAGAAATCGCATACAATGTGGACCAGTTTCCACAAATTTCTAGCCCCTCGTGAAATGATTCTTACTTACAAGTCCCTCTTCCGCGATTAAATTTCACCGGATAAAAGTAATGGGTACACCAGCTAGCAAAAAGTTGCAAGCCCCTCATCGCTGAAGATGAGCGTACCATAACATCCGATTATTACTATAAGTCCCTATGATGTCTTATGATTGGGAACCAAATTGTTCTTACCATCGAATACACCGGAAACAAATACCAGGTACACCAGCTAGCAAGTACACCAGCTAGCAGAAGTTTCAAACTCCTCATCGCTGAAGATGACTGTAGCATAACAGCCGATTATTACGTACAATTCCCTTGCATATCTTACCATTGGGAACTCAATTGTTCTTACCATCGAATACACCGGAAACAAATAACAGATACACCAAGTAGCAAAAGCTGAAAACCCCTCATCGCCGAAGATGATTATGAGCTAACAGTCGACTGTTGCTTACAAGTCCCCTACATTTCTCACAACTGGTATCGCCTGTTTTGGGTTTCAGTCTGCACCTTACTAATGAAGTTCTCAACCCCTTGAAATTTTCAAACTGGTGTATCTCATGAAGGAATTTTTGTACCAAAAAATGGATGACATATACTTTGATCAGCTCATCAACTGCTATCGATTGCCGTCGAAAAAAAAATTCTACCTGTCTTAGTTCAAAAGTTGACTTTTTTGCCGTAGGCCAACTTTCTAACGTCACCGCTTAGAAAGGAGCAAAGGATAAGCTCTAATTTCTTTAGCAACGAGAGAACTTTGAAAGTTTAAGAGTTTAAGAAAGTTACCATTTGTCTACCGCAAACCCAAGTGCAAAAAACGAACGATACACTCAGCTGAAATCGCGCAGATAAATGGATAGAAACAATAGATGGCAGCACTTTCGGACCCGTGGGAAAAAGCCACTTTTTTGTCTCTGTAGATTTTTCTATTTATCACTCAAAGAAGATATGTTGGCTGTGGGGCCGGGTAACTGCCGCATATATTTAACACTTATAGATTTTAGTCCATCTTCAATTTGAAACTTCAATTTGAATACATGCCTGCCTGCTAGCGTGCTAGAACAGAGCTTTCCACTCGAAAGCAGAAACATGGTTTGATGAAACGAAAGGTTCGCTACACAACTTGAGATGGTCTCTCCGACATAGGCTATACAACTCCACTTCACTTCGCAAACCGTAGGCTCTGGCTCGAGGACAAGCAAAAACCATCCTTATTGGCCCCAGGCAAGAGTTATAATAATACCTTTATTTCAGCCAGAGGCCATATACACATAACAACAAGAACAGAACAACATCTAACAAACACTAAAACGCGCTAAGGACACACGTCCTTGAGGAGCGCCCTCCTAACAGGAAGGCAGCTGAAAAGGGGATCAGCGGCATTCCTAACAAGAAAATTCTCGGACCTGAGAATTCTCTGATGGAGGGACGCTTTAGACCGCCTCACTATCTCATTCAGTGAACAGCACCTTCGGGAAACAAGTTCGTGGCTCACGCTACAAATCGTTGGAAGTTTGTACAGGCGGCGGGCAACTCGATTGTACCCAGTTTTAAGTAGTCTGGCCGACTTGAGTGAAATATTGGCCACTAGAGAGATACCAAAGAGCTGATAACAATAGCACTGGAACAAGCGAGTTTTCACAGCATCAGAACAATGCCCAAATTTGAGGACGAGCATATTACCTCGCTTAAACAGCCCTCGCAGAAGCGCGGTAACATGATCGTCGTCTCGACAGTCATCCCGGAGGGTAAACCCCAGATAAGTAAAATTACGTACAAACACAATTTCATTTCCACCGAGCCGTACGCCCTTCTGAGGAACCGGTAAGCCAGGGGGTAGATAAGTCATTGCAAATGTTTTTTTCGTGTTAAACAGAATATCATGGGAAGTAGCATAACCATCGCAAATTTGTAGGAGCTGATTAAGGGCAAAAATGGTAGGCGAAATTAAAACGATGTCGTCTGCAAACATTAAATGATTGTAGCAATACCCGTTGATGTGGCAACCGATCCTCGAAAGGCATAACTTTAATGAAAGTTCATCAGTGTAAATAGTATACAGCAGTGGGGAAAGAACACCCCCCTGGCGTAGACCGTTCTTCAGGTGAAAAAACTCACTGTAGCTATCCCCCCAACGAACACGAAATCTTTGTTCAGTGAACCAATAACATAATAATTTCACGTAAACGGTGGGGACCCCTCTACGCACCAAAATATCTAGCATAGTACGGTGGTTCACGCGATCGAACGCCTTAGAGGCATCAATAAAACACAAAAATACCGGAGTCGAGAAGAACAGAAAATAATCTACGACGAATTTCAGAAGAAAAATCGCGAAATCAACTCCGCACTTTTGTTTGAAGCCAAACTGGTATGGAGCAGTAACGAGCCACTGTTTCATATGGTCTGCTAAACATTTCTCAAGAATCTTCGAGAGAACCGTAGCCAACGCAATTGGTCGATAATTATCAGAATTAGATGAATCTGTCGTTCTCGACTTGGGTACCGGCACCAGGTTCACTGACATTAGTGAATCAGGCAGGTAAGAGTGCCTTAAGAAACCATTAAACAGCGCTGCTAAAATAAGGTATTTTTTACTCGAAGCGAACCTCAGATGCCTAGCCGAAATACCATCGGCTCCCCCAGCTTTATCAATACCAATAGATAGGAGGTGACGCTCAACCTCAGCAGGAAAAATAGGCGGAAAATCAGACGGAGGCAAAAGGGGAAAACTAGAGCAATCACTAGGAACTGAATTAAAAAGTGTTTCAAACTTATTCGCCCAATGCTCAGAAATCTGCCTTGCGCCACTAACGGAATCTAACGTACTCGCACTTGCCTTTGACCCCGAGAAGTTTTGTCTCACATGAGTCCAAAAATCCTTCTGACCACCAAGGAGGGCTACAGCCATAGCTTCAGCTTTCGCAGCTAAAGCATTTGTTTTACACCATTTCAACTTCGATTTAAAAACAGAACGTGCCCATCTCATATTCTCATAAACAATACCAAACACTGGCCTACCGTTAGCAACCCACGTCAAAAAAGCGGCTCTGGACGCAAGGTAAAATTTCTTCACTAAGGTTATACGGAGCTTTCCAAAATGTAATGTCATATTCATCAATCCGGCCTAAGGTCCACACTTTCCGTAAAAACCGCACAGGTTAGACCCTTCCCAGTTACCAGGAATAAAATGAAATCGGAGTCATAGGAAAAAAAAAAAAAAACGAGGACAAAACCAAAGTGTTGCTCTCGCAACACAAAAAAGGATCACGAATAAGCACTAGATAATCGTTCTAGCCATGAACGGCAGTGCCGAGCAGCGGTAACGCTCCGTGTTACATTTCACCAGTTCGAAGCCTTCGAACAAAACATTAAATCACTGAATTTACGTAGGGACGTACCAAATGCGGTGAAATCGACGCGGATTGAACAAGAGTTGGATAAATTACCAAGTTCGAAAAAGAATGGGAACCAATATACACGTTAAACCACCCAATTTGGAAATATGGGTACAAAACAGTTGCTATCCACCATTCACAGTTGCTATCCACCATTCATAGCGAACACACCTGAACTCTTTTAACCAGTGCTTGTGTCATACCGGCTGTAGGAATCTCATTGGATTATTCACCTGCTGATGATTTGGATTATATTTGACGCTGTTTGAAGCTGGGGGGTCGTAAAAAAGCCCCCCTTGCGTGTAAGTCTTTGGCTTATGTTACTTCAAATTTCTAAGTAGTAGTCTATGATGTCAGCCTGGCAAATTGGAGATGTTGCTGTTGCGAAGTTCCAGGGCTACCCTCTGTGGCCGGTTAAAATCATCGGAGAAAACAAGCAAGTTTCGGGCCCAACAAAATTCACTGTTTTCTGCTACGGGTCGCATGACTTTCAGATAGTCCCTCCCCAAAGTCTTCACGACCTGAAACTGAAGAGAACAGAGGCGCTTCAGAAGACCACTAATGAGGTCAAGATCGCCTTCGACGAAATGGATAAGGAACCGGATATTTACCAGCCTTACCTTAAAGAATACCAAGCTAAGCGGAAGGGCTCTATCTCTAACAGTACCGGTTCACAGAGTCATCCTTCATAAATATTCTTTGAGCCCAAGCTGACTTTGAAACATTTATTCAAACAATGTTTACAACGGATACGTCAGCTCTGATTTTTCATCAGCGATATTTCGGCCCTTCTTGGCAAGGGTCCTCGTCAGGCTGACGAGGACCCTTGCCAAGAAGGGCCGAAATATCGCTGATGAAAAATCAGAGCTGACGTATCCGTTGTAAACATTGTTTGAATAAATGTCATCCTTCAACTAATTCTGAAGCGAAACCAAGCGCGGTCATAAGTAGCGAATCCTCTGACCTGAGCATACGATTAAATCAAACTCAACAAGAACTAGAGGCAGTAAAAGCAAACCTCAGGGAGGAAATATCACGCAAAGTTTCTGAGCGCCTGAATTCTCAACTCCCAATCTCAGCGGAATCAGTTATTTTGGACGTATATGATTCCATTGTGGTAGAGTACACGCCGAAGTTTGACATGATCGAAAAGCAGCTCAAATCACTGAAAAACAGCTTCATTGTTCTTGAAGAGCGAGTGAAAAAAATTGAAAACAGACTGGATGATATTGAGCAGGAAGACAGAATGGATTCTCTGATTTTCAATGGTCTGAAACAAGCTCCGGGCGCTGACCTAAAATCGTGCATTAACAGAATTATCTCGGACAAGATGGGTGTACCTGTTGCAGCGCCCGATTTAGTGAAAGTGTATCGGTTTACCCTTCCTTCCAATCCTACGCGACCTGATATGATTGCTCCGGTACTTGCCCAGTTCTCGTCTAAAGATATGGCCAGAAATGTTTTTGCGGCCAAGAGTAAGTTAGCCAAATCTGGTATATTTGTGTCAGAAAGCCTAACGAAGAAACGACGTGAAATCCTGCAATTGGCGCGGGATAAGTTAGGCAACCATAACGTCTGGTCTGATCGCGGCCGCATATTTGCTCGATCCCAAACTGACAATCAATCGCGGAGACTGTGGTGTCGTGACGACATCTAATTTAAATGTATTCGGTTTGTTTTTGTTAGTATCGTAGAAATGTGTTCTTTAGTTTTTACAGTTTTTTGTCGTCATAGTTCTGTAATAGTATTTAGTGTGATTTATTTATGAATGTCTTCGCGATTACTTCAGTTAGAAAATAGCCGTTTTTCGTTAGATAATATTCTGTCGAGTGATGTTGGTAGCCGGTCGGAGTTTATTGATAAACAGCCAATGAGGCTAAGTAAATATATTGCAGTCGATGATACCCGACCTCCCTTTATGGTGTCCGGATTCCAGATTCTTCAGTGGAATTGCCATTTAACTACTTCACATGAGGATGTAGCTGATCTGATTAATAAACTGGACACTAAGGTACAAGTGCTAGGTATTTGTGAATCATTCATTAGTGAACAGTGTCCTGCTTCGTTTTTTAATTTTCCAGGTTACACTATCATTTCCAAGACCCGGTCAGCGATGGGAAGGGGAGGTTTAGCATTCATAATCAAGGACGATGTAAAATTTAAAGTAAGGGAAGATTTGTCATTATGGATTGAAGGTAAGATTGAAACTTTTGCTATTGAGATAGCGATAACTAATAATGATCCACTTTTTATTTCTTTAGTGTACAGACCCCCCAGTGCTAGCCCAGATTTTTTTCTAGAAGAATTGGAAATTTTAAGTACAAAAATTATTCAAAGTTTTGATAAGACAGTAATCATGGGAGACTTTAATTTTAACTTATTAGATCTTCAAGCCAACAATTTGGATTTCCTTAACCTCATGCTTTCACTTGGTGTTTTCCCGTTAAATTCTATTCCATCCCGAATAACTGAGCATTCTGCAACTTTGATTGATAATATATTCGTTAGTGAAGGTTTGGTGGAGGATAGCACGTGTGACGTATTAACCTCCTCTGGATCGGACCATTTACCACTTCTTTGTTCGTTACAGAAGTTGTCAAATTGTATAAATAAAAGAATAAATAAAATTATTAGGCGGGACATGAAAGAAGTAAATCTGGCTAAATTCAAAAATGAAGTTAGTTCGTTGGACTGGGAGGTGGTTTACAATGAAAAGGACGATGCTTCAAAAGCTTTCAATATTTTCTCAGATATCCTTTACCCTGTATTTGAAAAAAATTGCCCTATTAAGGAAATTAATTATAAGAAATCTAAACCGAGAAAGCCATGGATTAATGATGAAATTCTGAGTTTAATAAGTCAAAGAAATAAGTTGTATTGCCAATATCTAGAGAACCCGTCTGAAGTTGCTTTAAATGATTTCAAAGAGTTAAGAAATCATGTAAATAAAACAAGAAGAAATGCAAAGAATGATTATTATTTAAACCGTTTAAAAAGTAAGCAAGGTAATATAAAAGATACGTGGGGGATTGTCCGTGAAGTAATTGGATGTGATAAAAAAGATAGAAGCATCACCGAACTAAAAATTAACGACAGAATAATTGATGATAAACTGGAAATAGCAAATCATATCTGTGATTATTTTTCGAAGATTGGTAATGATATACAGAAAGATGTGTCTGGAGGTGGTGGTGATAACACTTTTAACATTGATCCTTCGAGTATGCAGAATGGTTTTGAGTTTGAGCCGTGTACTGTTGAAGAAGTTGATAAAATTGTTAGTGGTCTTAAATCAAATTCGTCTGGTATAGATGGACTGAACCTTAAGGCTTTTAAAATTGTTTCGGTGTACCTTTTGCCGGTATTAGTGTATTTAATAAATCTGTCAATAGCTAAAGGCCATTTCCCGTCTAAACTAAAACAGTCAAAAATCATACCGTTACATAAAGGTGGGGATCCCTCGGACCCCTGTAATTGGCGACCAATTTCGGTTTTACCTTTATTTAGTAAAATTTACGAAAAAGTTATTTATAGGAGATTGTATAATTACCTGGATTCGAAGAAAATACTGTATGATGGCCAATTCGGTTTCAGAAGTAAACATTCCACTAGCCATGCAGTACACCATCTTTTAAGCTTTGTTGATAAAGCTCTTGAAAAAAACCTGGTCCCTCTAACTGTTTTTGTAGACTTCCGTAAGGCTTTTGATACTGTTGAATTTAATACCCTTCTAAGTAGACTAAGCGGGCTTGGGCTAGGTAGTATTTGTGTACAGTGGTTTTCATCGTACCTGCATGGCCGAAGTCTCAAAGTTGCTTTATCGGATATCCTAAGCAGCGAGTTCGATGTAAAGTGCGGAGTGCCTCAAGGTTCCGTGCTCGGACCTCTGCTATATCTCGTTTATGTTAATTCGCTGGCATCACATGTCGGTGAGGAGGCGCTGACCTCTTTCACGGACGACACTGCCATAACAATAATTGGTAGTTGTTTGGTGGAGGTTGTACATAAGGCTAACTTAGCACTTGAACGTTTACGTAGTTTTACAGTTGGTAGTTCCCTAGCAGTTAACGCATCTAAAACAAATTACATTATTTTTAGTCGAACAGGTAGGTTACTCAATGATAACAATAACATTTTTTTCGGAGATTTACCCATTAAACAAGTTTTTGAAATGAGATATTTGGGGTTTTATTTAGATAATAATATTAGTTGGAAAAAGCATTGTAGTATTATTGGTGCAAAAATGGCTAGGGGGCTAGGAATTCTAAGACGGGTAAGAAAAACATTTCCATTTCAGATTTTAAAAATTATTTATTTTTCCCTTGTTCACCCTTACATTGATTACGGTTGTGTTCATTGGGCTAGCAATTTTTTTTCTAATTATAAAAGGATCCAGATTTTGCAAAATAAAAGCATTCGTTTGGTTGCGGACATAAAAAAGGAGGTTGAATCCAAAACCATTGCCAGCTTTTCCCGGTGTAATGTTCTGAATGTTGGTCAGATTCGTGATTACCAGGCATCAATTTTTGTGTTTCAAAGCATGAACCATATATGCCCTGATTATTTCCATGATTATTTTTCTATGAATCAGGAGCACCACAATTATGATACTAGAAATGCACAGTTTTTAACTAATGAAAAAAGAAAAACAGTTAGATCATCTTATATGATTCATAATCTGGGGCCTTCTGTTTGGAATAATCTGCCGTCTAGCATCAGGGAGTCTGCCACTTTATACGGATTTAAAAATAAACTGAAAACTTTCCACTTAATTAATACGAGTTGAAGGGTATGTGGTCTTTTTCTTCTTCTTTTTTTTTTCTTTCTTTTTTTTCACAGTTGTTCGGGTGGGGCTGAAACTGGTAATGAGTAAATATTAAGGATTCTTGTTGCGTGTAGTGTTCACGTTTAATTGTTTGTTATTTAAGTCATAGGCTAGGTGGATAATAAGTTGTTATGTTTAGTTATTTATTTATTAGATACAAGTAGTATTAATAAATTGCAGCACAAGTCCTTAGGACTTTCTTTTTGCTGCAATGGGATATTAGTAGTGTTATTTTATTTTATTTTTAATGTTTTTGGTTAAAAATAAAAACCTACCTACCTACCTACCTAAAAGATTTGTGTATAACAGGCATTAGAACCAAATAAATCTGATTAATCACCGAATTATGAAATGGATTGAACGAGTGCGATAAAACGGATACGGACTGGAGAAAACTCCGGTGAACAACCCAATTCGGTAAGGAACGAGACCAAATAAATACGTTAAATCACCGAATTTACGTAGGGACGTACCAAATGTGGTGAAATCGACGATTGATTACGCAATTCATAAAGAATGGGAACCAATAAACACTTTAAATCATCCATTTGGAAAAGTGGATACAAAAGATTTTATGAAACAGGCCAAAACGTGGGGGGGCACGGGGGGGGGGGGACCCCCCCCCCCCCCCGTGGGACGCCCTTGGCCATTGGTCTTATTCTGTGGCTAAATAATTATAGTAAAAATGTTCATGGAGTCTGGCGAAGACCTGATATCTATAAGACCAATTTGTCTGGATCAAATACTAAATTTTTGGGATCCCTTCGAAACAGTACCGATTCCGCACTAGTACTGAAAGGTTCTAAATGTAAACGTTTGTATGACGCTCATGACCAGTTAGCTCGAGCAGTGAGAACCTGATTGATCTTTTTTATTATAACCTGGATTTTGTGTTGTGTCTATGAGATGTAAGAATACGGTGGTAAACTCCTGCAGGACCCACTGTTCACCGGGCCACCGACCAAAAGGTGATTGCCAATGCCTAAGTCGGCCTGCTGATTTGAAGATAAGTAAATTTTCGTAGTTTTCCCGCTTTACTGGTAGCCCTATAATCATGTCTTCAAGTTTTAAGCAGTTTGAAGTTGCTCTTGCCCGCCTGTGGTTATCCTGAAATCAGACAGTGATACTGAAGGACCGATTCGTCACATTGTTTTTTGCTATGGTGATCATACAGAATGCAAAGTCTCGGACTCAAACTTGCTCAAACTTGCTGATCACCCAGATGCTGCGAAAAAGACTGGCAAAGGTGTGGAAGATGCTTTCTCGGAGCTAACGTCCTTTCCGGACATATACAAAGACACTTCGAAAACCTACCTTGCCATTTTCCCGGCTAACGCTCGTGATAGCACGCAAAATGACACTGACTCCGGACATAATTATGCAGAAAATCGCATTCAGTCAAGGCGAATTAACGAACATGAAGGCAAACATTTTTTCTGAAATCACACGAGAAGTTAGTCAGCAAATTTTGGAAAGTGGATCGAGCGGTACTAAACTTGACGCACATGATATAATCACGAAAGTTTATGACGCGATATCACTAGAGTACAACACGAAATTTGAGAAAATTGAACTAACGCTTAAAGGACTACACGCGATGGCCAAAAGTCTCGAGACGAGAATCACTGGGAGGAAATAAGTGCAGTGTCATGGGAAACAGTTTTTGAGGAGAAAATTTCGTCAGTAGCTTTTAATAATTTTAACACTATAGTGACGGAAATTTACAACTCCAAATGTCCTCTCAAAGAACTCCGTTCTAAAAGGATGGATCCAAGAAAGCCTTGGATGTACCATGAATTCCTTACAATGATAAACTTAAGAAATGAATTGTACTCTCATTATCTAAAATTTCTGGATGATGAGAGGCGGAAGTATTCTATTGACCAAAGAAATATGACAAATTCATTAAAAAGAAAAAAAAATTAGAGAAGCTCTATAAGACAAAATTTGAAGAAAAGACAGGTGACCCGAAAGGTACTTGGGCCATAATAGATGGTATGGTAATAGGTGAACGAAAGTGCCAGGAGTATGGACTTGAAGTTAACGGCAAAGTTATAAGTGACCTGAAGGAAATCAGTGAAAATTTTGCAGCTCACTTTGCCACACTTGGCGAGAGATTTCATGCAGAAATTTCGCCTGAGAGTTCTGTCCCAGCCCAAACTTTTGTTGAAGACCGTGGTGATGGACGGGAAATGTTATTTGAACCATGTAACGATTCAGAAGCAGAAAAAGTGATTGACTGCCTCAACCTTAAGACTTTTAAGGTGGTAGCAAGTTATCTCCTACATTGTATTGTTTTTTTAATTAATTAGAGCAAGGGGATTTTCCCGTTCCGCTGAAACCAGCTAAGGTAATCCCGCTCCCGAAATCCGGTACCTTAAAGGATGTTTCTAACTGGAGACCCATATCAGTCCTACCGTTACTTTCAAAGATTTACGAAAAAGTAGTGCATAAACGGTTATATGAGCACCTTACACAAAATGTATTTTTGGCTGAATCGCAGTTTGGTTTTCGCAAAAACCTCTCAACACTTCATGCTGTACATCATTTGGTAAATGCTGTGAACGATGCTCTTGAAAAGGGATTATATGTTTTGTCTATTTTTATTGATTTTAAAAAAGTATTTTATACTGTGGTTTTTAGTATACTGTTGAATAGGTCGAGTGGTTTAGGAGTTCGTGGAATATGTCTTAGATGGTTTGAATCTTACTTGCATTGAAGAAAATTGAGTGTTTGTATACAGTACAAAATATCGAGTGTTGTTGATGTATCATGTGGTGTTCCACAGGGTTCAGTACTAGGTCCTTTGCTGTATTTGGTTTGTGTAGATTGTATGAGATTTTATATAGTAGGACTCCTGACATCTTTTGCGGATGACACTGCAATTTTAGTTACAGGGAAAACATTACAATAACTGGTAGACAACGCAAAGAGAGAGCTCCGCGGTCTACATGTTTTCGTGTCGGAGAGTTTACTTGCAGTGAATGCTAAAAAGACAAATTATATGGTGTTCAAAAGAACTGGAACACCTGAAGAACTGCCACAGCCATTAACATTCAATGGAGTGATACTTGAACGAATAGAAGAAACACGTTATCTTGGATTTATAATAGATTGTAATTTATCTTGGAAAAAGCATAGTGATGTTGTTTCTTCTGAAGTATCAAGAGGAGTTGGAATGCTGCGCCGTTTCAAAAATACATTCCCCACCAGCGTTCTTATTCTGTTATACTATTCGTTAATAACACCTTACATTTATTACGGTTGTTCACTTTGGGCTAGCAGTTTTTACGATAAATTACAAGAAAATACAGATACAGCAAAACAAAGCTGTACGGGCAATAGGTAAGTATGAAAGAAGTGTTGTGAGTACTGATACCATATTTCGAAAGTATAATATTTTAAATGTTGGACAAATTAGAGATTACCATATTGGAACGTTTGTATACCAGTGACTTTATGAACTTGGCCCAAAAGTGTTTTCTGATTTATTTAAAATGAATAGGTTTAATCATGATTATAACACAAGAAATGCGGAACTACTGGCAAGTCAAGCGAGAAACACTACACGTTCGGGCTTCGTCAATTTGGGAACTGCAGTTTGGAACTCGATTCCTTGTGAAATCCAGAATGCGGTAAGTTTAGCTTAATTCAAGGTCCGACTAAAGAAACATTTCTTGACAGACCACCACTGATTTCTTGAGTTGATTGGCTGATTTTGGTACGACGGCATGGTTTTCCACTTACTACTGTTTGTTGTTGTTATTTTTTTCTTTGCTTTCTTTCTTAATTTCTTTTTCTTCTTCCTCTTTCAGTTTTCTTCTCTTTTTTTAAAAAGTATGTGAAAATTAATGTAACGTTAACCTTTTTTTTGTACTGCCCCCACAGGCCCATTCGGGCTTTTATGCAGTCAGAAGTATCAGCTACATGTATAGAGGATGTTAAGAGGGTTATAAAAGGTATATTTATGTAGTTTAGCATGTAAAAGTTGGTTTGTATAATAAAGAGTATTAAACTAAGCTAAACTAAAACCTTTGCTCTTGTCGTAGTTTGGTTCTTTTTTTTTGGGATCCCAAAACGTTAGTACCCATGACTTGTCAAAAGTTGTTCGTCTGTGAGCAAGTTAATCCCGAAGGGAATGAGATATTTTTATGAAACTTGGTGTGAGGATTTTTTGGATCAAGGTAAAGGTTAGGTTCGAAGATAGGCCCCAAAGCTGTATATTTAAGGATGGTGGAGGCGTTTCAGATTAAGAGTCTAAAATATTTTGTTCGTAAGCTAATGACACAGTCGATCTAGGCATAAAGAGACATGCTGAACCCGTATATGAAAAATATTTACTCGCCGGACTAGTAGTTTACTCGGAATCCGGCAAAAACTGGAAAATTTGGAAAAAGTAAAAGTTGTATCTGAAGTTGATTCAGTTCAGTTCAGTTCAGTTTCGTTGGACTATATTTAAAGACAAAAAAAATACACAATTAACATTCCTGCCTGGAAAGCACAAATGTAATATTTGGCTAGGGCAGGGAAATAACCATAAATTAGATAAAATAACCATTAATTAGATGTACGATTCGGGGGTAAGAGGGCATGCTGAATCCGGAGATGAAATCGTCGGACTAAGTTTGCCGGGAATCCTGAAATTTAGCATGGAATTTTAAAACCCAATTATTTATTCGATATAGGGCGAGGAGACATACTGTTGCAACATACTAAAGATTAACAAAAGTGTCAGTTTAGTTATCTCCCAAGTCCCAATCGGCATTTACTAATCAAAAAGAAAGACTGCATTGGATAACTGTCTTGTGAGATCATCATCGCACCTGACTTTTGGAGCGATAGGGCTAATTGTCGGTTAAATAGATAGATGAAGTAGTTATTAGGTGGTGATAAAAAGCTATGCTTACGGAGGGAGTTGCTCCCTCCTAAGGCCTCGAGTGCCTTAAGGTTTTAACATATTAATAAATACGTATATGTTTAGTAGCTAATAAAGGTAAACGGAATGGCAGTTCAGGCTTGGAATGCCAATAAAAATGCAAAATTACCATCCACATGTCTCTGCCTGGGTGCGTCCTTCCGTTCTGTAGATCGCTTCGCTAGAACAACCTCGTAATCACCATCGCTCATCTCTGATTGGCTGAACAGATTATCCGACTTTTTGCCTCGCATCCCAACAAATCCGGATGGGATTTTCTTTCCCCTGTTTTTGTACAGGGATCTCTTCTCGTTGTAATATCTCAGCGGAAGACCCATGGGGATACCTGTCCAAAGGAATGGTGTTACAAGTCGACGAAACGGAAACAGATTGGGGGGGGGGGGGGGGAGGTCTACATCCTTCAACCCTGTGATGTATGGGCATTACTTGACGTTTCCAGTTCTTTCTTGGAGACCATGGTGATTTCAGTCAAAAAGTTAGTGGTCTTGGCTGCCTTTGCGAAACAAGAGCTAGAAGCTCATATGACACTTGCAAGGCTGGATCAAATGATGAAAGTAGGAATTTGCCAATTCGAGGGTTTGTTGTGATCGTTTGTAAGCAAAACACTTAAGACAAGAATTATGATGGACCCTTGGAAATCACGAGAACATGTCGTTTGTTAAACAGTATTTTATTTTTTCACTTGGCTGTGTATGATGCACACTCTTAGGGCGCTAGAAATTAATCTGTAATAAACATGCTTCAAGCAAAAATGATGATAGGCTCATCCAGATCATGAAAATGTATATTTTGCTCAAAAGTATTTTTTGTACTTCTAAGCAAAGTCCTTAAGGCAAAAATGATCATTGGCCCTTGGGGATCATGAATATACTTACTTTGATAAAAAAAAAAATTACTTTTCGAGGGAACTTTAAGGGAGCTAGAAATTAATTTCTGTGCAAAACCATTGAGCCAAAAATTATCAAGGGCTCATGGTCATGAAGATCATGAAAATATATATTTAGGTTAAAAGTATTTTTGGACTTAGCGGTTAAGACGAGTACATGAAGGGATGGTCGGATCCAGGAAATGGCGATTGCTAAGCCAATCTTGTCAAGTCTCTAATGTTCAAGCCAAGTTTCACCGTAATAGATCATCTGGAAGTACCTTAACTCACGATCACTTCCCCTCCCTTCCAGACCCACCCCTCCCCTTCCCTCCCTCTAACTCCCCCCAAAGGGCCCGAATCCAGTCAGGTTCTGTCACTGATATGTCCAGGGCTTGTGCTTATTCTTCCAACCAAGTTTCATAGCAATCGCTCTACTCCAAGCTTGTCAAGAGATTTCCAGTTCTCCCGTCTACCCCCCCCCCCCACACACACACATTCGTCAGATCCGTTCCGGACTTGAGGTGGGACATCTGACACACGAGATATTTCCAAATATTAAGTTTCATTAAGATCCGATCACCTGTTCGTAAGTTATACCATACCTCAAGACTCATGATTCCCCTCCCTCCATACCCCCCACGATGGTCGGATCGGTCGGTGAACTGACGATTTTTAAGCCAATCTTGTCAAGTCCCTAATGTTCAAGCCAAGTTTCGTCGTCCTAGCAAATCTGGAAGTACGTTAACTTACGATTACCGGAATTCCGGACCCCCCCCCCTCTCTAACTCCCCCCACAGTGTCCGAATCTGGTCCGGTTCTGTCAATGATGTATTTTGGGATTATGCTTGTTCTTCCCACCAAGTTTCATCCCAATCTGTCCACTGCACATGTTAGCGTGTCGCAAGATTTCCTGTTCTACCTTCTGACACCCCTCGTTCATCGGATCGGGTCCAAACTTGCAATGGGACATCTGGAACACGAGGTATTTCCAAATATTAAGTTTTATCAAGATCCGATCACCCGTTCCAAAGTTAGGCATACCTCAAGATTCCGGATCCCCCCTCCCTCCACTCCCCCCCCCCCCGGTGGTCGGATCGAGGATATTGACTAGTTCTAAGTTATTTTATTCGGGTCATTGATGTGCCTGCCAATTTCATCGTCCTAGCACTTCTGGAAGTACCCTAACTCGAGAATAGTGGACCGACAAACCGACCGAAAAGTGATCGGTACATGACACTTCAGCAAATCTGCGAGTGCCATAAAAAACAGACCGACCGTTCTAGTATAGTATTTCGTCTTTACTTGATGAATTTTAGATGGTTGGAATAGCAGAGACATCGTTTTGTAGAAATCCGGGGGGGGGGGGGCAGCGGCGTCTCAGGATCCCTTCTCATTCTTAAATTTGAGTCTTACTCTTAAATTTAATTAAGATTAACAAGAAATGAACGAAAAATAAACAAGAGATACAGTAATACTTACGTCAAAAAATAAAATGTATATAAAATATTTATGGACATATTCGGTTCAGACACATTTGGAATTGTATAGACCGACCTTTTTTTATATAGTCTTGTTTTCGTTTTACTCTACTATTGGTAAGGGGAACATAGTAGTGGGTTATCCTGGGTCCCCCCCCCCCCGAACCCGCCAATAAAAGCCTGCTACCCCCCCCCCCCACACACACACACCACCACACGCGTTTACGTTTGACTTGCGTGTCTACGGAAAATCCAAAACTGCAATTTTAATAAGATTTGTAATTTCCTATATATTTGGGGGGGGGGGCGATCACTGTCATCCGAAAAGTAGGTTAATCAAACCGACCATTTGTAGATTCGCTATTCTCGGTTCGCCTTATCTTCAGGCAAATTACCTAGATCGGACACTGTCATCATTGTATTTAAAGATATTGGGACAGGGCCGGTAGGACTGAGTTTTGTTATACAGGGCGTGTTCCACCCTCACCAATAGTAACTATTAGTTCCAGTTCTCGTTCCAGCCTCTGACTTACTACACTGACCGTTCAACCTTCTCAGAATAGTAATTAATACTCACTATGTGCTTACCACGGTCGGGAGCGTAGTAAGCGTGGTAACTGCGATCTCTGTGACGTGATTAGCCCGTGGCATGATATTTTGCCAAAAATGGAAAAATGTGTTTCCACCCTTGACGCAAAAAAGCCAGGATCCGTGACGTCATGCGTAGCAACTATGGTAAGTGGTGTGGAACACGCTCATAATCTTCTTTTCCCTATACCTTCCTTCAAACAAATGTCCTAGATTGGACAGAAATTGTATATTCATTATTTGGAACACGGGGATTTGATCACAAAATCGGCAATGTGAAATTCTGAGATCGCCGGGAACGGTCCACCATTCTTAGACAGTTTTTTTTTTCATTTAACCGTCTCTTCAGGCAAACTTCCTAAATCGGACATTCTCGAAAAAAGGCTGATGGGCGGGGGGGGGGGATGTAACAGTTTTGTAAACGTAGCCGTATGAGGAACTCTTACTTTGTTTCTTTTCCACGTCCCAAAATAATAAAATTATTTTGTGCCAGTTTTGTTGTTATGCACTTGATTACAGACAATGCTATCAGCACAAGCGATCGATCATCGCGCCCGTTGGAGGGGGGAAGGGTAATGTAACAATTCGTCATCCTATCCGTATGAGAAGACTCTTTTTGGTTTTGGAGCTAAATTTTCCGCTAGAGAAATTGTAACCCTGTCGTCCCAGTTCTATTTATTTCTGGTCCTGACACGCCAGCGTATTAGTGGAAGTATGGTACAGTCGGAGAAAACCTTAGGGAGACATTAGAAAAAGGGGTAACAGAAGGCGCCACTGAATATTAAGCACCATTGAGCCCATGCCGTCTGTGTAGCTATAATTCAAGGTGAGCAAGAAAAGAGTGTTCACTTAAAACCGCCATGACAATTTTTTTATTTTGCTGATTTATAGGCCTGATCTTTATAGCTGATTTATACAGTTAGTTCATAGCAGAGCAAAACTAGACCTACGTTGCCCGGGCAACGTGAAGTGTTGCGGCAACCTTTGTCCGGCTTCGCCGAATAAAGTGTTGCGAGAGCAACACTTTGGTTTTGTTTCTTCACTGTCGGTAAAGTGCTGAAATTATCAACTTATCGAAGCTTTTAAAATGGTATGTTCTAAAAAGAATAATCACATGATCAAAAGCTGTTCTTTAGCGTTGTAAAACCAACAACAAAACAATATTGGAAGAAGGGACCAAATTGACTTTGCGGTCAGTTGAATTTTATCCTTTTCAATCGTAGATATCGTGACGGATGAAAACTTGGAACAATATCTTATATAATCTAGTTGATATTTTAAAGCTATCCGTAACTTTTTAGGATTAAAATACCATAGATGACACTATTAATTAGTACAAAACTACCTTATTGTTTTACATTACCGTATCGTTTGTACCCGTTGCGTTAACAGTTAATCCTACGTTATAGCGATAGACCATCGATACAAACTTTCTTACCGTCATATTTACAGAAATCGAATACAATGTGCACCAATTTTCAAAAATTTCCAGCCCCTCGTGAACCGATTCTTACTTACAAGTCCCTCTCCCGTGATTGACATCAAATTCACCGGAAACAAATAATGGAAACACCCGCTAGCAAAAGTTGCAAACCCCTCATCGCTGAAGATGATTATAGCATAAGCTTTTTAAACGGGAAGTTCTAAAAAAATTAATCATATGGTAAAAATGTAGTCTTCAGCGTTGTAAAAACAACAACAAAATAATATAGGAAGAAGGGACTAAATTAACTTTGCAGTCAGTTGAACTTTATCCTTTTCAATCGTAGACATCGTGACGGATGAAAACTTGGAACAATATCTTATATAATCTAGTTGGTATTAGAAAGCTATCCGTAACTTTTCAGGATTAAAATACCATAGATGACACTATTAATTATTATGAAACTACCTCATTGCTTTACATTTTCGTTTGTATCCGTTGTGTAAACAGTTAATCCTAGGCTGCACTGATAGACCATCGACACAAACTTTCTTACCGTCAGATTTATAGAAATCGAATACAATGTGCACTCATTTGCAAAAATTCCTAGCCCCTGGTGAACCGATTCCTACTTACAAGTCCCTCTCCCGTGATATACATTAAGTTAACCGAAAACAAATAATGGGTACAGCAGCTAGCAAAAGTTGCAAACCCATCATCGCAGAAGATGTTTGTAGCATAACAGCCGATTATTACTTACAAGTCCCTTGCATCTCTTACAATTGGGAACCAAATTGTTCTTACCACCAAATGACAGGTACGCCAACTAGCTAAAGCTGCAAACCCCTCTTTGCCGAAGATGATTATGACCAACAAAACAATATCGGAAGAAGGGAATAAATTGACTCGGCGGTCAGTTGAACTTTATCCTTTTCAATCGTAGACATCGTGACGGATGAAAACTTGGAACAATATCTTATATAATCTAGTTGGTATTATAAAGCTATCCGTAACGTTGCAGGATTAAAATACCATAGATAACACTATTAATTATTACAAAACTACCTTATTGTTTTACATTACCGTATCGTTTGTACGCGTTGCGTAAACAGTTAATCCTAGGTCATAGTGATAGACCATGGATACAAACTTTCTTACCGTCATATTTACAGAAATCGAATACAATGTACACCAATTTTCCAAAATTTCTAGCCCCTCGTGAACCGATTCTTACTTACAAGTCCTTCTCCCGTGATTGACATCAAATTCACCTCATCGCTGAAAATGATTATAGCATAAAAGCCGATTATTACTTACAAGTCCCATGCATGTCTTACAATTGGGAGCAAAATTGTTCTTACCATCGAATACACCTGAAACAAATAACAGATATACCAACTAGCAAAAGCTGCCAACTCCTCATTGTCGAAGATGTTTATGAGCTAACAGTCGACTGTTGCTTACAGTCGACTGTTGCTTACAAGTCCCTTACATGTCTGACAGCTGGTATCGCCTATTTTTTGGTTTCAGTGTGTACGTTACTCCTGAAGTTGTCAACCCCTTGAAACTTTCAAACGGGTTTATCTCATGAAGGATTTTTGTTCAAAAAAAATGGATGACATATACTTAGATCAGCTCATCAAGTGCTATCGATTGCCCTAACCACAACAAAAGGATATCGGAAAAAGGGACTAAATTGACTTTGCCGTCAGTTGAACTTTATCCTTTTCAATCGTAGACATCGTGACGGATGAAAACTTGGAACAATATCCTATATAATCTAGTTGGTATTATAAAGCTATCCGTAACTTTTCAGGATTAAAATACCATAGATGACACTATTAATTATTACAAAACTACCTTGTTTAACATTATCATTTGTACCCGTTGCGTAAACAGTAAATCCTAGGTTACAGCGATAGAACATGGGTACACCGGCTAGCAAAAGTTGTAAACCCCTCATCGCTGAAGACTTTTGTAGCATAAGAGCAGATTATTACTTACAAGTCCCTTGCATGTCTTTCAATTGGGAACCAAATTGTTCTTACCATCAAATGACAGGTACGCCAACTAGCGAAAGCTGCAAACCCCTCATTGCCAAAGATGATTATGAGCTAACAGTCGACTGTCGCGTACAAATCCCCTACATGTCTCAGAACTGGTATCGCCTATTTTTGGTTTCAGTGTGTACCTTACTACTGAAGTTGTCAACCCCTTGCAACTTTCGAACTGGCGTATCTCATGAAGGAGTTTTTGTACCAAAAAATGGATGACATATACTTTGATCAGCTCATCAGCGGCTATCGATTGCCGTCGTGAAAAAAATTCTACCTATCTTATATAATCTTGTTGGTATTATAAAGCTATCCGTAACTTTTCAGGATTAAAATACCGTAGATGACACTATTAACTATTACGAAACTACCTCATTGTTCTACATTATCGTTTGTACCCGTTGCGTAAAAAGTTAATCCTAGGTTACAGCGATAGACCATCGATACAAACTTTCTACCGTCAGGTTTATAGAAATCGAATACAGTGTGCACCAATTTACAAAAGTTCTAGCCCCTCGTGAACCGATTCTTACTTACAAGTCTCTCTCCCGCGCTAGACATCAAGTTCACCACCGGATAAAAATAATGGGTACACCAGCGAGCAGAAGTTGTAAACTCCTCATCCCTGAAGATGATTGTAGCATAACAGCCGCTTATTAATTAGAAGCCCCTTGCATGTCTTACAATTGGGAACCAAATTGTTCTTACTATCGAATGCACCGGAAACAGATAACAGGTGCACCAAGTAGCAAAAGCTGCAAACCCCTCATTGCCGAAGATGATTATGAGCCGACAGTTGACTGTTGCATACATGTCCCCTACATGTCTCACAACTGATATCGCCTATTTTTGGTTTCAGTGCGTACGTTACTACTGAAGTTGTCAACCCCTTTAAACTTTCAAACTGGTTTGTTTCTTCGCTGTCGCTTAATGCTGAAGTTGTCAACTTATCGAAGCTTTTTAAACGGGATGTTGTAAAAAAAATTAATCATATGATCAAAAGGTATTCTTCAGCGTTGTAAAAACAACAACAAAATAATATAGGAAGAAGGGACTAAATTAACTTTGCAGTCAGTTGGAACTTTATCCTTTTCAATCGTAGAGATAGTGACGGATGAAAAACTGGAACAATATCTTATATAATCTAGTTGGCATTAGAAAGCTATCCGTAACTTTTCAGGATTAAAATACCATAGATGACACTATTAATTATTATGAAACTACCTCATTGCTTTACATTTTCGTTTGTATCCGTTGTGTAAACAGTTAATCCTAGGTTACATTGATAGACCATCGACACAAACTTTCTTACTGTCAGATTTATAGAAATCGAATACAATGTGCACCCAATTGCAAAAATTCCTAGCCACTCGTGAACCGATTCCTACTTACAAGTCCCTCTCCCGTGATATACATTAACCCTTAACCGAAAACAAATAATGGGTACAGCAGCTAGCAAAAGTTGATTGTAGCATAACAGCCGATTATTACTTACAAGTCCCTTGCATATCTTACCATTGGGAACCAAATTGTTCTTACCATCGAATACACCGGAAACAAATAACAGGTACACCAACTAGCAAAAGCGGCAAACCCCTCATTACCAAAGATGATTATGAGCCAACAGTCGACTGTTGCTTAAAAGTCCCCTACATGTCTCATAACAGATATCGCCTATTTTTGTTTTCAGTGTACCTTACTACTGAAGTTGTCAACCCCTTTGAAATTTTCAAACTGGTGTATCTCATGAAGGAATTTTTGTACCAAAAAATGGATGACATATACTTTGATCAGCCCATCAATGGCTATCGATTGCCGTCGAAAAAAAAATTCTACCTGTCTTAGTTCAAAAGTTGACTTTTTTGCCGTAGGCCAACTTTCTAACGTCACGACTTAGAAAGGAGCAAAGGATAAGCTCTAGTTTCTTTAGCAATGAGAGAACTTTTAAAGTTTAAGGGGCACATCTGATACCGTTACTCTACCGCAAACCCAAGTGCAAAAAAAAATTTATAAACTCAGCTGGAATCGTCGCAGACATGGACAGAAACAATAGATGGCAGCACTTTCGGACCCGTGGGAAAAAGCCACTTTTTTGTCTCTGTAGATTTTTCTATTTATCACTCAAAGAAGATATGTTGGCTGTGGGGCCGGGTAACTGCCGCATATATTTAACACTTACAGATTTTAGTCCATCTTCAATTTGAAACTGGTGCCTGCCTGCTAGCGTGCTAGAACGGAGCTTTCCACTCGAAAGCAGAAACATGGTTTGATGAAACGAAAGGTTCGCTACACAACTTGAGATGGTCCTCTACGACATAGGCTATACAACTCCACTTCACTTCGCAAACCGTAGGCTCTGGCTCGATGACAAGCAAAAACCATCCTTATTGGCCTCAGGCAAGAGTTCTACGGAGCTTTCCAAAATGTAATGTCATATTCATCAATCCGGCCTAAGGTCCACACTTTCCGTAAAAACCGCACAGGTTAGACCCTTCCCAGTTACCAGGAATAAAATGAAATCGGAGTCATAGGAAAAAAAAAAAAAAACAAAAAAAACGAGGACAAAACCAAAGTGTTGCTCTCGCAACACAATAACACTAGTGAGTAGCGCCAGAACCTATGCTTTCCATGCTTTGCAAACAGGCCATAGTCGTAGCGCCGCCCACTACGCTTGCGGCATTTACAGCGAGACAAACTTGCAGGTTTAGAAATTTTGGGTAAAGCAAAGGTGCGGCTTATACTTTGTTTGCTGAGTCCAGGATATGAAGTTATTGGAGCTAGCGCTGGTGCAAGAATCTTGAGCTTCAGTAGGGGCGTTCTCTTTCGCTAGTTGTGCCAGTACCGCTGTCATTCGAGTGTGTGTCAATGTTTTAAAGTCTTGACGCTCTTGACGGTACTCCCTAGTTTTATTTTGCTCTGGCTCGTAGATAACACGTTTCACAGTTTATTACGTAAAGGGCTCAAGGTGGCCATGAAAAGTGCGACGTAATTTTAAATGTTCAGTCAAGGCAGAGGTTCTTGACCCTTGTTACGTTACGAGACTATCAGCTGGTCCTGCTTCCTGGTATGAAACCTTATTAAAGTCAGGGGCGAAACGTGTTCCAAAACTGGCGTCTCGAATGGTCAGAAATGTTTCGCTTTTCATGTTCGTATAAAATTAAACAAGACCAAAGGTTTCGGTGGGATCCCAAAAATCTAACATTTGATTCAAACAATTGGTTCATGTCTTTGCCATTCAGTCTTAATCATATTCCTTGAATATTTGTACGTTAAAATAAAGTTAAAAATATGGATTCAGCATGTCTCCTTGCCCCGATACCGAATCTCTCGGTTTCAGCAACAACTTTGACCTTCAACCACTTTTCGAGTTTCAGCCGAATTCGTGATGAACCATTTGTCCAGCAATAAAGCTAAGTTCAGATATGGATCCAGCGGACCTCCTTACCCCCAATGAATATCTTCTTAGCTTATAAAACATACCAATTTTTACCGTGTATTCGAAACCCCTCCTCTGCCTCTAAAGATAGGACTAAAGGACCCTTCTACGAACTTGACCTGTAGTTTACCAGTAAATCCTCAGTGAACAACATCCGCGCTTCAACAACATATTTCCTCGTTTGAACAGTATATATCAACCCCTTCTACCTTCGATTACAATAGATCTCTCCGACGTCCGTAGAATAAACAACTGAATGTTGTCATCCAACGCGCAGAGCTATATAGGTTTGAGAATAAAGGGGTAGGGACTGTTATAGCCGGAAATTGATCGACAAATTTTGTGTCCGATTTTCGCCGGATTCCGAGGGAACTACTTTTCCGGCAAGAAAATAACTTTCATATTCAGATTCAGCATGTCTCCTTACCCCTAAATCAACTATCTCAATAGATTTAAGAAACAAAAAAAATGTGCCCCATAATTCGTGAGGCTACAAAACCCATCTACGAACTTGACCTTACCCTTGACTCAAAAGAATCATCACGCCATGTTTCATCAAGCTATCTCATTCCGTTCGAGAGTTAACTTGCGGGCAGACTGACAACTTTTGCGATGTCGTAGGCAGGGGCGTCACAACTGGGGGGGGGGACGCCCCCCCCCCCCCAAATGTTGTCGTCTAGTCGGTAAACATAACCGAGTCGGCGCGAAGCAGTTGATTTTTTTCATGAAGACAGTCTTTTTTTTTCTGAAGATCAGTCGATTTTTCGTCGAAACGGTCGGTTTTTATGGCACTTGCAGCCTCTGGCTCAAGTGCCATATACCGATCACAATTCCGTCTGTCGGCCTGTCCGATTTTTTGTCACACTTTTTCAAGTTAGGGTACTTCCAGATGTGCTAGGACAATGAAACATGGCAGACATATCAGGGACCCGACCAAACTAACCAGGAAATGATCAGTTTCCCGATCCGATCATATGCGGGGGAGGGGAGGGCGCTGGAAACTTGAAAATTGAGGGCATTTTGTCACACTTTTTCGAGTTAGGGTACTTCCAGATGTGCTAGGACCATGAAACTTGGCAGCCGTATCAGGGACCCGACCAAACTAACCTGGAAATAATCAGTTTCCCGATCCAACCATTTTGGGGGGAGTGGAGGGCAGGGGAATCCGGGAAATTGAGTAGTTTGTAACTTTCGAATGGGTGATCGGATTGTAATGAAACTTAATAACAGAATAGATTAATTATCTGGGATGTCCCGTTTAAAGTCTTGATCGGATTCGGTAGCCAGGGAAGAGTTGGGGGGGGGACCGGAAACTTCAGGAAACGTTAGAATGGAGGGATCGGAGTGAAACTTGCTGGGAAGAACAAGCATCTGCTCTAGATAAATTGTTTAGACAATTGTACTGGATCCGGACACTTGAGGGGGGTGGAGGGGGTTTCCTGAAATTCCCGTTTTGGGGATTTTCACGAGGAAACTTGGCAGCCATATCAGGGACCCGGTCAAACTGACTAGGAAAACAAAAAATCCTCGATATGATGATCTTCGGGGGTAGTTGAGGGAGGGGAATCCAGAATATTGATTCATGCGTAACTTTGGAACGGGTGATCGGATTCGAGTGAAATTTAATAATTGAACAGAGGACATTTCTCTCTGGTGATCTTTTTCATTTCCAGACCGAATCCGACATTTTTTTTTGGGGGGGGGAATACTTGACCCGCTTAGACTGGTGTGATCGGGATCAAACTTCGTGGGAATAACATGCAGATGCTCTGGATTGATCATTTACGAGTGGCTCTGGGTATTGTGGGTAGAGTTGGAGGGTGGGGGGGTGGGGGGGGTCTGGGATTCCAGTGATCGCGAGTTGAGGTACTTCCAGATGTGCTAGGACGATGAAACTGCGCTGGAATATTAGAGATTCAACAATATTTGCTTATAAATTGCTACTTCCTAAATCCTATTATTCCTTAAAGTACCAATCTTGACCGCAAAGGAAAAAAAATACTTGTAAGCAGTTATTATGCATTTTCATGATGCCCGTCAGCCCATTATCGTTTTTGCCTCAAAGGTTTTGCTTACAAATGAAGTTCTAGCTCACTTAGAGTGCGCATCTCAACCGCAAACTTACTTTTGTTCAATCAAAACATCTTGACCCACGCAAGTGCCATATGAGCTTACAGCTCTTGTTCTGAATATCAGTCGATTTTTTTTACAAACTGTCGTTTTTTTCTTGAAAACAGTTGTTTTTTTCTGCAACAACAGTCAGTAAAAATTACCAGCCAGTCGGTAAATGCCTTGCCCCCCCCCCCCAAGAAAAAAAAACATTTTGGCTAGTAACGCCTATGGTCATAGGTATCCCTCCACTTACGTTTTGGGATCCCAAAAACATACACTGACCAAGTATTCAAATGTCCGTTTTCAAGAAATCTCGTAAGTCTTTTGACGTCATTTGCTTGTATATTCTCATGCTTAGTCGGGTTCGATCTTGATCAGGTATAAATACGTTACGTGAATGGTAGATATCCTGTGAAAATGCACAACGAGAGTGAAGACAAAGAATGAAAGGGTGTATTTACTGGTACGGCTGCTTAAAGTAGGTCAAACCAAAGTTGTTGTTTTTTTGGTTGGAGGGGGGGGGGTGAGGAATAATTAATAGACTGGGGATCTTGACATTCGTCTTCTAGATTGTCCGTATTCGCCATATCCAGTAAGCGTGTTATTTCATCCATAAGAACCTCCCTAAGCAGATCCGGTAGGTAATTCCTTTCTGTCTTTAACTTCCCGTCTAACCGAGACTACGACCGGTGGTTTAGCATGTTCTTTCGGCCTATATACAAAACCTCAGAAATTTAATCAGTAGATTTTGTTCTTCTCAAAATTATAGTTTACGCTAGATTTCGATCATTCACTCACACCCTCAAATGAAGGACCACTGTCTTCGAACTTAGGACATATACCTTTACTCCCCAAAATACCCACACAGAAATACCTCAACTCCTTTCATAGTGATCGTGCTAGGAGACACACGTACGGACAGACTGACGAACATTAAGTAGATCAGAGCGTCTTTTCTATTACCGTATGATCAAACGAAAAAGCCTCTCTTGCCTTACGACATTGCTTCACCTTTTTTGGGATCCCAAAACGTAAGTGGAGGGATACCTATGACATCGCGAAAGTTGTACGTCTGTCCGTCTGTCTGTTCGTCTGTGAGCTCGATAACTCTAGAAGGGTGTGAGATATTTTGATGAAACATGGTTTGAGGGTTCTTTGGGTCAAGGGTAAGATCGAGTTCGTAGATGGGCTCTGTAGCCCTACATTTAGTGGTTGGGGTTCAGAGTAAGGGGCAAATAACATATTTATAAATAGCTAATATGATAGTAGATTATGGGGTAAGAAAATATGCTGAATACAATTATGAAAACCATTCTCTCGCCGAACAATTAGTTCGTCCGGAATCCGGAGAAAATCGGAAAGTTTGTTAAAAGCAAGAGTTTTATTTTAAGCTGGTTAGATGTTCGATCTAGGGATAAGAAGACATGTGAACACTTATGCGAAAATCATAATTCTACCCGGACAACTAGTTCGCAAGGAATCCGGACAAAACCGAAAATGTGTTAAAAGCAAAAGTTTTATTTTAAGTTGATTAGATGACAGATTTAGGGGTAAGAAGAGACGCTGAATCCGTATGTGGCAATCATTTTCCCCGGACATGTAGTTTTCCGGAATCAATATTCCTTCAGCCCAAGCTGACTGCGAATCATATTTGATGGTGCAAAACGGATACGTCAGCTTAATTTTATTGGAGCTATATTTTGGCCCTTCTTGGCAAGGGTCCTCTTCAGGCTCAAAACCGCTGAAGTCGGAAAAACGAATTTGTGGGAAACACCTAAACAATATAGCTCCAATAAAATTCAGCTGACGTGTCCGTCGTGTACCATCAAATATATCTTCCGGAATCCGGCTGAAACCGGAAAATTTGTTATAAGTTAAAGTTTTATTTCAAGCTGAGTAGTGGTTCTTGATACGCCGAATTCGTTTCTGAATTTTTCGAACTTGCTGAAGTTTCTTTTTTTGCTGGACAAAAAGTTCGCTCGGAATTCGGCCGAAACAGGAAAGTTGAAAGAAGTAAAGCAGGAAGTATCGTCAAAATAGATATGGCTTATAGAGGTGCATCTGAACTTGATTGTCTGAGATGACTAGCTATTTGCTAATTATATTTATTTCCAAATTTCAGTAGCAAATATTCTAAAGGATTCTGGCGATGACAAAACCCAATTGTCTAGATCAAATATTAAATTTTTGGGATTCCATCAAAACGATTGGTCCTATTTTTGGGATTCCATCAAAACGATTGGTCCTATTTCTGACAACATCGCGTTTTTACGGCATCGCTTAGTTTTTTTTGTATGCAATTTCCCTTGAGTCAAGTGCCGTATAGCGATCGCAATATCTGCCCATCCGTCGGGCGGTCGGTTGGTCCGGGTTTTGCTAGTTCGGGCACTTCCACATAAGCTAGGACGATGCAATTTGGGACCTAAAAGATTAAGTTGGAAATAGTCACTTCCCCGATCCGAGTATCGTGGGCGGGGGGGGGGGGGTCCGGAATCTTGAGGTATTTATAACTAAATACCCCTCGAGCCCAACCTGACTTTTAAACATATATTCAAATTGCTTTTGCAGCGAGTCAACGTCAGGTTGACAGCCTGACGAGGACCCGTGCCAAGAAGGGCTGAAATATTGCTGACAAAGCATCGTATCTGACGTATCCATTTTATGCGTATTTGAATGTGTATTTATTACTTTTGAACGGGTGATCGGATCTTAATGAAACTTGATATTTGGAAATACCCTGTGTCTCAAACGGCCCACTTCAAATCCGGACCGGATCCCGGTGACTTTTTTTGTTTGGGGGGGGGGGGGGGTGAAGGGGGGAACCGGAAATCTTGGGAAACGCTTAGAGTGGATCGGGACAAAACTTGGGTGGGAAGAACAAGCATTAGCACTAGATACGTAATTGACTGAACCAGGTCGTATCGGGGCTCTCTGGGGGGGGGGGGGGGGGAGTTGGAGGGTGTGTTTCGGAATTCTGGTGATTGCCAATTAGGATAGTTCCAGATATTCTGTGATGAAGCTTTGCATGCGTATTAGTGATTTAAGGACCCGATATAATGCCCTAGGAAAACTTGTGTTCCAGGATCCGACCAATTTAGGGAGATGAGGGAAGGGGAATCCGGAAATAACTGGCTTCCATAAGTTGCGAACGGAAGGTCCGATTTGAGTGAAACTTTATTTTGATAAAAACGGATGACCTAGACAAGCAAAACTTTGTGACATGCACAACAAATAAACGGATGGACAGAATGGGATGCAACATGGACAGCACCGAGTTTTTTTTGGCGTTTTGGATTGAATCCGGCCACAGTAGGGAGGGGGGTGAAGCGGAGACCAGCTATGCTCCGATTTCAGTCAATATTGATGGACGGGACAGGAGATGCAGAGATGCGACGCTTATGTTTCCGAGTCGTATTCAGCCACAGTGGGGGGGGGGGGGGAGTTGGAAGGGGAGTCCTTGAAATGTTGTAGCTCGCATAGGGGTCAAACAAGTGGAGCGATTTGAATGAAACTTGGAATGCAGAGAGATCACATGTTCTAGGGCTCGAACCGGATCCTACGACGGTGGGGGGAAGGTCTGATCTGAGCTTTTTCCCAAGATAACACTCAGACTTTAGTGGAACTTGATAGATAGCAAATTAAAATGCTTCAGGACTACCTTCAAGAAATAACTTCCCTCTTCCAGTCTACCACAAATCCCTGATTTTTGGATACCCTATGCCAAACATTGGATACCTGTTGGTAACCTTACCCTGACCTACCTCAATATAAAGGAGCTCTGATTGGTTGATTGTTTAGCTTCACTTAAATCATCAGTATTTTACTGGGTTACAGTATCCAACACCTGGCATAGTGTATCCAGCGTTAGGCATAGTGTATACCAAACGCTAGACATATCCAGCGTTTGGCATAGGGTATCCAAAACTCAGGGGTTTGTGGTTGACTGCCCTCTTCTGCATTTATCTTTTGGTGGGCAGGGGGACTCCTGCCCCACCCGTATGATGTCACGCCCTTAATCCTCTATTTTCGCTGTATGATTTGAACCGAACAAATTGACTCACTTTGTCTTTTTATCATTAACCTCGACTTGCATCAGTTCCCGTTCCTGTGGACACCTGCTTACATTGCCACGGAAACACTACCAAACATTTTTCTCTTATAAAAATGGATATGGTTTATGGACTTTGCCCGGAAATTACAGGTCATTAGAACAAAGCATGCTAAAAGGAAGCTACCGGGATAGCTAGGCAAACAGGTGAAAAGGCGTAACCGCTCTTTCTGAAAGCCTCAACATATAATCACGAAAAGGGATTATAAGGCTTATAGGCAGGGTTGGTCACCAAGAACCAGGGTCTACGAGTTACTTCAGGATACTTTGGGTTACTCAGGGTTACTTTGTGTTACTTTTTGTTACATTTGGTTACTTTGGGTTACATTGCATTGGGTTACATTGGGTTACTTTGAGATACTTTTGGGTTACTTTCCAGGATGTACGAAGTTATTTTTGGTGACCAACCCTGGGCTTATAGGCTGCACAATCCCTAGTTGGATTACTTCTCAGCCAGTTGCCAAGGGAAGTTAGATTTAGATTTATTGATTTTCTTCTCAACGTGTTATATAAGTTCAAGAAGATAGACTAAAACTGCTTTATTGAACTATTCGCTACAGTTTTTATACTAACAATCCTATTTGCAACCTGAATATCGATCACTTATTATTTTAGTGCGACAATTCACACTGAGTTTTATTTTAACGTATTTATCAAAAAAGATAAGAAATGTTGATTTGGGCATGTTGCCGGACAGCCTTTGCACTGTTTCTGAACATTAATCAGCGGAAGTAACTATTATTGTTGAAAGCTCTTATTCTGTCAAAATGACACTCGAAAAAAAAAATGTTAAATTAACTAAAGCAATTAATTTTCGATAATCCCTTTATCCCGAACCCATGTACATGGGCATGCTTCCGTTCTCCATCGGCCCAGCTATTCCGGACGAGTAAAAGTAATGTTTCGAGATTTTATTGGTTTTCTTTCTCTCTTTTTTTATATTAAAGTTGGAACTGGACGTTATTTTTTATCCTCTCATATTTTTTCCTTTTTGATATATTCCGTAACTCTATTGATTTGATTTCTTTTTCTTGATTAACAATGGTTAGTGTCCTTTTTGTGCCTTCCTGGCAGGAATGCTACATTAGTTATATCATTTTCTTTAAATCTAGTAAAATGAAACGAAACTGAATATTATCATCGAAACATCGACCTGAATTGTTAGCATTATTTTTTAACGGAAAAATGGTCCGAGGACTAAACTTTTGTCGAAATATTGGTTCAGGTTCGTTTATTGATACACTTACTTCTATAAAAGTGAAAAGTTATACAAATTCGGCAGGGCACAAAGCATGAAAAGGCGGGACCTTATAGGCCAACTAATAACTGCTGTAACTACAAATACAAACAAGAGTTGAAAGCTCATATGGCACTTGTAAGAACAGTTAGCATGTATGTCAGATCCGGGTTGCAGTTTTCAAGGCTGGATCTCTCCCGATATTCATTTCAACAGAAAATGGGCTTGATCTTGTAAATCTCAAATGGTAATATACCACTCATTGACAACTGTTTCTTTCTCCAACGATGATCGAATCGGGGGAGGGACTATTTTTCCTAACATGCCTGCAAAGTTTCACGGTCAAGCACATCTGGAAGTACCCTACTCGTGATCATTTGAATTGTGGAAAACCCCCCAACTCCCCACTGTGATACGATCCGGTCCTGTTTTGTCAATAACGTATCTACGGCTTGTGCTTGTTCTACCCTCCAAGTTCCATCCCGATCTCTCGACTCTAAGCGTTCAGGAGATTTCCGGCACCCCCCCCCCTCCAGCTCCCCCCACCCGAAGTTATCGGATCCGTTCCAAACTTGAAATTGATCATCTGAGACACTTGTTCTTGAGACTTGACAAGTTTCATGCACGTCTGATCACCCGTTCCAAAGCTATGTATGTCACTAGAATCTGGATTCCCCGTCCTTCCACTCCCCCACGATCACTGGATCGGGAAAGGAACTATTTTCAAGTCGACCTGGGAGAGTACCTAATATGTCTGCCAAGTTTCATGGTCCTAGTACAAGTCGAAGTACCGTAACTCGTGATCACCGGAAATCCTGCAAAACCCCCTGCACCTCCAACCCCTCTACTGTGACACGATCCGGTCTTGTTTTGTCAATAAAGTATCTAGGGTTAATTGTTGTTCTTCCCTTCAAGTTCCATCACGATCCCTGGACCGTAAGCATTTCACGAGATTTGCGGTCGCCCCTCTAACAACCCCCCCCCCTCCCCAGTTTTCGGATTCGGTCCATATTTGAAATTGAAAGTCTGAGACACTTGTTCTTCACAACTGTCAAGTTTCATGCATGTCCGATTATCTGTTCCAGAGTTATGCATGTTTCTAGTTTCCGAATTATTTAGTTTCCCAGTTATAGGATCTGGTCCGGATTTGAAACTGAGCGTCTGAAGTTTTTGTTCTTGACATATATCAAGTTTCATGCATGATCTATTACCCGTTCTAAAGTTATGCATGTTAGTAGTTTCCAGTTTTCCCATTCCTCCACTCCCCCCACGATGGCCGGATCGAGGAAGTGATTGTTTCCAAGTTAATCTGGTTGGGTCCCTGTATACCTGCCAAGTTTCATCGTGCTAGCTTATGTGAAAGTGTCCAAACTAGCAAACCGGGACAGACCGACAGAACGACAGACGGCAGAAATTACAATCGCTATATGGCACTTGAGTATGCTCAAGTGCCATAATAGTAAACATACAGCGTATGCACGCTGCCATACCTACCAAACAATAAAACTCCACCCTAAAAAACAATAATAAAAAAAAGAAGTGAATGCAGGGAGACCTGGACGACAAACGTTCATTGAAACATAAGCTATACCAAATACGAATTGTCCTTCACTCACGCCATAACGATACTACCGGTATCGGTTCTTTTTTTTTTTTTTTTTTTTTTTTTTTTTTTTTTTTTTTTTTTACAGGTATCAAGTTGAAAGTTGGTAGGATTGTCAGCATTGAGGTCTCTTTTTACTTTTTGTGGGTCTCAAACCCTACCCCCACTTGGTTCAGGGGCAATTGCGCCCAGATTCTGTCGATTTCTTAATCTTTTTAACTTGACATTAAGGAGATAAGGCGATAAAATTCCTTTGTGCTTTTAGATCATAGGGGTTGGGGAGAGTTGAACCACCCCCAGCCTCCCCGTTCATGGGCAAGTGGGCCCAAATTGCCAATGAAAAAAAGTTTTTGACCCGGTATCGGTTCTTGGATGTTCGTGGTTTGGCAGATATTAATTCAGAAACTGCTGCACCGTTAGAGTCATGTTCTAAAAGCAAACTCGTAATTCTCTTGCCTCGTGTATCCATACAAAAATGGAGCTTCCATTAGCAAGCTAAAATTTTCTCTAAAGAGGTACCTTTGCGCTTTTTAACAAAGTTAGGTAGCATATTCATGAAGGGTGGGGTGGGGCTTAGTAAGTGGTCCTAAATGATTTTTAGATATCCTAGAGAACAGGAAGACTGTCGTAAGACTGCGACGATCGAACATCTATCGATGAGATGAGTGTCGAGGCAAGTTTTTGAGAGAAAAGGTTCCGAAGTCATCCTGTGAGACATCCTTCATTAAATGGTTAGTTTTAGGATACCTCAAGCGGACGTGAGGGAATCCCAAGACATGAGAGAAAGATAATTTGTATTGACAGAATGGATACTAGTGAACCGGGGCCGCTCTGTAAAGCTTTCACTCTCCGAAGGGAGCGAGCCGCAAGCGCTTTTCATCATGAGAAAAAAAACATAGCAAACGAGCTAAAGAACGACAGACCAAGTCATCCGGGAACCAAAGCAATTCCTCCTCACCATGTATTACCCCCCCCCCCCCCACCACCATCAGGTTTTTAAGAAACCGGCTTAGGCATTCAAGGACGGGGGAGGGGCTTAGACAATGGAAGTCTTACGACCACAGTGATTGGAAGGCCGGAATGTGGAAAGCGACACATTCAGTCGCAACATGCTTTCAGTTTTTCCTTGAATGGATAGTTAGCCCGGGATCCGACCCAATAGAGAAAGTTAAAAATTAACACTGTACGATGAGTAAACAAAATCCAGTCCCCGTTTGCGATCCCGAGCGAAGTGTTTGGCCTTGTTTGTGCTAAGCAGTTTTAGTACACTGAATAATTTCTTAATGACCAATATCTAGTCAAGTAGTCACCAGTATGGTACTTCTGGATAGCGGTGATTGATTGCATATATTTTTAAAGAGCACATTGAGTATACTGTCTAAATAAAGTAAAGAGTACATTAGCGTAAATTATATTTTACGATCGATCACCGTGCCCCTTGCTTGTCCCTTATTTTTTAGTCAATTTGAGTATTTTGGGTATCTTGCCCCATTTCGTTTTTTTTTGTTGCGTACTCCGCTTTTTTTTTTTTATAAAAATACAAATTTAATGAAGTTCTTCTTTGCTGGATATCATCGCCTCACTGCTAGTCTGTAGTACAAATACTCCTTTGCCCCGAACTGATTGGAAAAATAGTACATTCGTAGAAAAATAGTAGAAAAATAACCCAAAACGTAAAACCCATAACCCAATAACCCCGAGCTGATTGGACATAGTGTAGAAAAATAAACCCAAGAAATCAGCTAAGATGTTCTTCATCGAAGATTGCAGGTTCCTGTCTTCCGGCTACAGCATGAAGAGGACCCTAGCCAAGAAGGGACGAAATATCCCTGAAGTCCTAGCTGATTTCGTTTTGAGTACATTGATGAAAGTAGGCTAACCTTGGCCTAAAGAAGATGTCTCAAGTAGCCTTCGTCATCGAATTGTTTGCGCTTTGATAAGGAATGCTATGTCCTCGATGATGAGAAATATTTAGGAAATTGATTGTAATCAATTTCGGATGGCGGAAAAAAATTTCAATATTATTTTGCTCTACTATTCTTGCAAGATTTTGGTTGACCTACCCGTAGGAAGAAAGTACTAATTCAGCGCAAGCTGAATGCAAACAAGAACAAATAAGACAATAGAACCTCCGTCTGGTCCCATGCACCCACTATGGATACCCCGACAAAACTGAGCAGAGCTAGAGGTGACGCCCGTCCACTTTCCTCTTCGCTGTTGCGCATATCCGTGCATGACCCGCTATGCAGTACGTCACATGTGACGTCGCAATGGTAGAAAACCAATTTGTACAGGTGACGAATTGGCCGCTCGTATGCATCGGGAATCTCTCCGACTGCGCAAGGACGTATTACAGAGATAAGGAGACGGAGGTTTTTGCACTTAATTTATCTTGATGCAAATGGTGTTAGATGGCCCAATACCCAATGAAAAATGTGTAACATTTGAAGTTGTATGATAGGTGTACGAAAAAGTAGCATTAATGCGTTATAGTACAGAACACTATCATTTAATGTCGTAGACTGGGCCAGTCTTAAGCAGTATTATACAGTAGCACTCTGTCTCGCCATGGTAGCATGCAATTGTAACAGATACTACTGTATGCTATTAAAACTTACAACTCCACATAACTAATTCTTGAAAATTTTTTATCGGGTATGTCTCAGCTAGCTAAGGTTTGCTCCAGCTATATTTTGGCCCTTTTTGCCCAACTGATTGCAGGCTCGTTTTTGTAGCTAGAGCCTGACAAAGACCCCTGCCAAGAAGGGCCAAAATATCGCAAGAGTAAATCTTAGCCGACTTGTGTTAAGTGCCATCCTTTTGCAAAGGTATCGGACATTGCTCCAGACTCACACTCTTTTCTTGGCAATTGTTCCGGTTGTCATCCAGGGAGAAGATTTTTAGGCCCAATTAGTCCTCTTTTTCTTCTTTTTGTATCTTGTTTATTCGTCGCCTGTTTCTGGAAAACTCTGTGTACTTGTTTTTCCTTTTAATTCCTGGGAGTGGAAAGAGCTTGAATCCGCTTTATACTCACTTTTTCACTCTTTTTGTTCAGTCTGTGAAATTTCACGTCCTCCCTTGTTCTCTACTAAAAGACCTCGGCCCTCTCGGACAGCAGCTACGCCTGTCACGAAATTAGCATTATCCAGTTCAGCGGTCCAGGTTGGGCTATAGTATGTGTTTGTTAATCCCTCGTCATCTCATCATCAGCACTTGTGACAGGCGTAGTAAAATGTCGGATCGAGACGGTAGTGGGTAAAAGCCAGGCTTCACCTTCCAGATTTTTCTTCCGGATTCCAGACAGCCGTTTTCGTCGAAATGGATCTGGAAGGTGAAGCCAGGCCAAAAACGTCTGGAAGTCCGGGGTGTTGGACACCCCAGATTCCGGATGTCTGGAAGGTGTCATAGAGGCAACCAGTTCGAGAGACACAAACAATTTGCAAAGGAAGGAAGAAAAGGGAAAGTGATTGGCAGTTGTGATTGGGATGCAAGATATATTTTAAATGTAAAGTGGACATCTAGGAAATGCTGAAGAACAGCATATTTTGCTTTCATCATTATAATGAAAATCTGGAAGGGTTGGCTTGACTATGCTCAAGCCCCGGACGTCTGACTTTAACTTTCATCCTACTACTGAGACATATGCAAAACCTTCATTACCTAGGAAGCAGATTGCAGATTTTCTACTCATCAACTTGTGGATTTGTTTTACTATGAAAGTCACAAGTGTTGATAGTAAGGAATTGGAAGATTAATAGAAACTAGTCCGCCTGGATGTACTAAACTGGAACTGGCGAATGATAGCCGAATGTACTATGGCACGCTAGTTACAAACGGAGGTGCCTCCTTTCGTGCTATGGTACAATTCCCAGGTTTGGTTGTAACTGTTTGTTAAGAATGTGTGTTCCAGTTGGAAATCTGTCTGACCGACATTATTCTTTTTAAAGTTCAACTGAAAGGGTAGCATATCTTTAAAGGCCAATCACAACGGGTTTTAGCTAATCTTCAGTACCAGGTAGTTCTGAAAATCGCTTCCGAGACCGAAGCTTTGCCGGGTTTCTGCCGTTCCCAAGTGATATTGTTGCCTGTTTCGGGTAGGAACATTCTGATTGGCTAGTGCTGAATCACATCAGATCGATTATCATTGACCTAATTCACTTTCGACTTTCGAGACAGTAAATTGTGGATGTGACGGGGCTTGGGCTTGGTTCGAAACTAGTCAATCAGAGTATTCCCCAAAGTAATCTTACTGGCTAGTACCCTCAAAAGTCGAACTGATGTCAACTTGGGTCAGAGACTAGCTGGTATCCCAAAACTGGCCCCAGTATCCATCGCTAACGGCAGAAACCCGGCAAAGTCTTGGTCTCGGAGCGATTTTAAGAGACAGCCGTTAACGATTTTTGACTAAAAATCCGTTTTGAATGGGGCTTAAATCTGATATTTGAATCCATTGAAATATTTTAAATCATCTAACGGATTTTGTATTTTTATCGCCGGGGCTCTGGTAATGACGTTTACATTGTGCGCTGCTTGCGCGCCAACCCAAAACTTATCCAGACGCGGAAAGTTTGAATTTCAACAAAAGCCTGCATTTCCAGGGCTAAAGATGCTACGCTCCACGACTTAGGAAAGTACGAAAATGGTGTTAATGTAAGTCTTGCAAGAACCTGACATTTTTATTTTACTTTCAGAATGGCTTACGTTTGTAGTTGTAAGTGTAAAGGGACAAGTAAATAGAGGTACCACAAATCCGAAAGAATAAGTTCATTTGATGCAAATTATCTCTGGATAACGGACAAACAAAGTAACAGATTCATACCGTGGTTCCAGGCTTATAAGACACCTGATAAGATTGGCAGTAAATCGCTATCGGTAGTCAGTGGCGTGGCTAGCCAAAACTCGAGGGGGGGGGGGGGGGTGGCAGGGCGCCTGCCGCCCGTTTCAACGTTTCAACTTTTTGTCTCATATGTGGTAATAAAACTCGTGATAACTGCTAGCGTTGAAGACTGAAGATTATAAGCCTAGTTGTCTCTCCTAGTTCATAAGCGGTATTAAGGGCTCGGGCAGGGAGGTGAGTATCTTAAAATATACGACTGGCAGATGTCCGGAAGGCCCAAGAGTCATACCAGTTAGAAACAATAGCCAAGAAACACAGCACTACATCCGCAAAACTGTATATCAGACAGAATGAAAATGATCGCCGCAGGCGAATTTTTTTAAGTGGGCCATGACATTTTGGGGGCAAATCTCTACTACTCCGCAACAAAATCTATATAGCTTTTAATGCGGCCCCAGCTCCGAAATTTCAAGCCTAAAACCCGAATGAAATGACGCGACTTTCCAGTAAATAGAGCCTACTATGAAAGGCGTCGCAGGCAAATTATGTGGAATCCTGCATGACCAGACCGCCTTTTTGGATCCCAAATGAAGCTAAAGGCTACTTAGCAGGATCTGCCCGTCTGTCTTTGTTCACGTCGATTCCAGAAAAATGTGAGACATTTAGCTGGAAGTTGGATAATGTGCTTCAGTTCGAGCCTTTCCAAAAAAGAAGTACTGATCATCCAGAAAAAAAAAACTGAAGTGGAGTTGATTTGTTCTGAATTTAGAGTTCAAACACAAAATAAAAATCAAATGACGTGTTGCAATAATCAGACCCGTCATTTAATCTTCTCTCATTGCTCACAAACCCGATTTATTTTTTAACGTCGGACTGGAGAAAAATTCGTATCTTTAAATGCCTTTCTACTAAAATACAAAGGATCTTTACATGAAACTAACAAGCTAATGGAAAGGTACGCCACAAGCAAAATCAGCCTGGTTTTTACTTGAATCGAGAGATACTAGTAGACAACAGATCGTGGTAAAACTTAGATTAAAACTGTGTGATGCGGGGCGAAATTCACGATTTGTCTTCTGTCGGTCATGGAAGTTACAATTATACTTCTCATTCTGACAAAATATGAATAAGAAACCTCTTCATATCTGAATGACTAGAAATAGCCTGCCGCTCGAAAAATGCGACCGAGAATGCAATCCCCTAAGTTTCAGACGCTCGAGAACCTAGAACAGCCGATACCTTAATAACTAGCTTTTCTGACTTTTCGGGGCGTACTGCCAGCCCACCATTTAGCTTTTCTGGGTGAGCGCCCAGATGAGCTGAACTTTCGTGGTCGGACGCTCTGCGAGCGCTCGTTTTAGCTAAATGTATGTGGTCGGGCGCTCTGCGAACGCCCGTTTTAGCTTTTTTTCTTTCTTCGAGGGGTGTGGTACCACCCCACCTTAGTGACACCCATGTCAGTAGTTATAGTGATATACTAGTTATGGGTTACAGCTTAACAACCTAGGTTGTTAAGCTGTGTCGTGGGTACAATAACATTTTACTGAACACATAGCCGTCAATTTTTACGCTTTAGGTTAATCGGATCCGTGCAATTTGCTGAATTCACAGGTCTCTAAGGCACAGTCCCCAGTGCCTTATTATCAATAATTGTGACAGACATAGTAAAATAGATGAGCAGGTTGTCGAGTAGAAAATCTGCAATCTGCTTCCCAGGTAATGGAGCTTTTGCACTGTCTTTGGAGTAGAAACTGAAAGTTATCATGTTCTGCTCATTGCCTTCTGGATCTATGTTTTTTGCTATCTGTCACAAGTGTTGATAATGAGGCAATGGGGGGATTATCAGAAACTACTGCAGTTGGTGCCCTGGATTGAAACAAGGAGAATTCTGTTACCGTCATTTTTTATGACAACCGTCACAGCGGCATGCAAGCACTGGTTGTCATTTTGTATTCTTTTGAATTATTGAACGAATGTCAGGCCTATACTTTGTTATTATCACAGGGGCTTGTGCCTATCGCGTTTATGGTATGACTGTTTTTGTCAGGTATTTTCATTCCAAGAAAAATTGTTTCATGCACGCAACATTGCGATTGCTTTACAGTCATTTGCAAGCGAAGAAACACGATCATGAGATCGGTCAATCGTTATTCCGTGTCGATTGGTAAATATTATTAGTATAGGCTCGTAGTCGACTTGATCATTGATAACAAGGGTACTTGTTAGTTTTCTATTTTCGTTTCGGCGTGTGGTCAATCGGGTGTGGTCCATAGGCGACATATGTAAATACTCCTTTAGCCCAAGCTTACTGGGAAACGAATATTAAAGCTAAAAGCGGAAAGTCAACTGCGATATTTGACAGCAATTTTTCCGACCCTTGGCAAGGGCCATGGTAAGGCTGTTGCTGGGTTGAAAGAAACAAACGTGTAATAAAAGAAAGAAAGAAAAAACCATTCATTTATTGCAGGTTACATGACTCGTATTTGAGAATCTGTAACATCACGACAAAAAGAAAGAATTCCATGTTCAATAGCCAATAGCTCTAATACGTTTATATGCTGTTGACCTTCAACCATCCCCATTGACCCCCTCACACCCTCCCATGTTTCTTCTCCATACACTTGCAGCCTAAGCTGACTGCGAACCCAGTATTCCAGGATAACGAGCCCCAAAAAGGGGTCGACCCGAAACAGAATTGCAACAGAAATGATTTTTACACCATCTTGTAGAGAAAAAAAAAACTGAACAACATATCCAAAGTTGCATATCCTGGCTAGACGCAAATTAAGTGTTTTTTCGCTTCTAGTGCCTTTTTTTCCTTTTTTCGAAAAAAAATTAAGAACTTCCATGGTCGTCAATTCTTGAACTGAAGTATGGTTCTTATGCAAAATGCCAAGCTGAAACCTGAAACCCAAGCACCAGAAAAAAGTTAACGTCGTTTTTCAACCTATTTCGCAAAAAAAGGGGGCGATTGTCTATGTGGCCCGATTTTCTTGAATGGAAGTACGATCCTGACATAGAAACCCGAGCTGAGACCGAAAATGGAATCAAATTGTGTCTCTACTGTGCCTGAAAGAAGTTTCGTAACCATAAATATGTGATCTTTGTGATTTTTTAGTAAAAACAAGAAAATAATAAAGAAAAGTACAAATCAAGCTGCTTTTCAGTGATCGGTATTTATAAAAAATAAAACACATCCAAATTTGTAGATATTGAGTCGACGCAAAATAAGCCCTTTTAGGCTCTTAGTACCAATTTTTACGTTTTAAAGACAAAAATTACAATTTTCGTGTTCGTCCATTCTTTCGGACTGAAGTACGATCTGAGACTTAAAAAGAGGTCAGATTTGGTGTATCTTGCACCAGAAAAAAATATTCAGATTTAGTCAGTATTTATTTCCCATCAAAATGATCGATTGTTAGAAGAAAAAAAATATCTATATCTGGGCTGGTCATTAATACCAGAATCTTCTTGAAGACCGAATAATGTATCCTTCGAACAAGACGCCAAGTAATACAATGCACTCGGATAGAAAATTAGTTCTTATCAATCAAAGTAATAGTATTTTTGGGATCCCAAAACGTAAGTACCTATGACATCGTAAAGTTGTCCCTCTGTCCGTCTGTTAGCACGATAACTCTCGGAGGGTTGAGATATTTTGATCAAACTTAGGATTAGGACTCTTTAGGTCAAAGTACAGGTCAGGTTCGAAGATGGGCTATGTAGCTCTATATTTAGGGGTGGGGGGGGGGGTACAATTAAGGGGAACAAAAAATATTTTTAAAAAGCTAATGAAATATTCAAATTAGGGGTAAGGAGACATGCTGAATCCGAATATTAAATTTATTTTCTCGCCAGACAAATAGTTCACCCGGAATCCGGCGAAAACCGGAATATTTGTGAAAAGTAATATGAAGTTGATTGGAGGTTCGATTTAGGGGCAAGAAAACGTGCTGAGTCCGAATATGAAAATTATTTTCTCGCCCGACAATTAGTTCGGCCGGAATCCGTCTGAAACCGGAAAATTCGTTAAAAGTAAAAGTTTAATTGGAAGTTGATTAGAGGTTGGATGTAGGGGTAAGGAGACATGCTGAATTTGTTTTTGAGCTTTATTTTTTCGCCGGACAAGTAGTTCCGGATTTCCGCCAAAGCCGGAAAATTGGCAGAAGTAAGGCAGGAAGTTTCGATCTGCTTGGTCGAAATAGATATGACTTAAAGGGGTATCCATATCTGAGTCCATATCTGAACTTGGTTTTCTCATATGATTAGCTATTTTGCCTTAATCTTTTTCTAAATTTTAATAGTAAAAGCGTTCAAGGAGTCTGGCGAAGACTGGATCTGGCGAAGACAAGACCCAATTGTCTGGATCAAATTTGAACTTTTGGGATCCGATCGAAACCTTTGGTCTTGTTTTCTTCGCGATCCACCGTGAAAGTTACACCTACACTAAAATTTAATCGATACTTCTGCAATATCGGAATCTACTAACTTATGCGAGCAAACTTATTCCCATGATTAATCCACTGTTTATGACATAATTTTTGACGACCATTTTACGCATTGTGCACCATAAATCAGATGATTCGATATCCCACGATCCGAAATCGGAAATCGTTCCATCCGAAAGTCTCGGAGAATTTCAACAAGTCGTTGACTCTTTACTCTAGTCTTGACACCCTCTGGCTTTCCGCCTGATACCCAACCCCGAGTTAGAATGGAACACAACAACCACTTACGGTCGGGAATCACCCAGGAAATAGTTTACTCTTTTCCTCGCAATGATTTATCTTCCAGCTATTGACGACACAACTTTTTACCACGTTATGCTTTCTATCCCAGACTAGGTCGACTTGTATTTAATCTCGATGTAACAGTTGAGGTGGAAAGTCATAAAAATGGTCGAAGCAGCTTCACCAGGAAGTGTGCTTTCAGGTTCATCTGAAACTTGGACGATTCCGTACCACGATGAACTTATTCGGAGCATTGGGCTACATCCTGGAGGAGTCAGGACTGGGAGTCAGGACTCGGAGATGGAGTCAGTCCGCAGATGTCCGGACTGGGAGTAAAGACTCGGAGATGTTCAGAGATGGAGTCAGAAATCGGAGATGTCCTTCACCTCTCAGCGGAGAAGCGATCGCCAGAACCATAGCCTACGTGGCCAAGTACTGATTGACGCTGCGCTACACGCTATTCTGCTTTCCAAGACTAAGATCTGAGGAAACCCTGGAACTCAAAAGCTTGTACACGAAGCTGATGAACAATGGAGTAAATGCTAAGGATGTAGAAGGTAATCATTCCTTAGAAAAAAAAATACAGGAACGGATCGGGACCGCTCCAGTATCGGATGTCAATTCTGTGGTATTTGAGATGCTTCCATACTGAGAAACTTCATAAAAAGTGAACGATCTGGATCATGGGAAGTCAAGACTTCTGGTGAAGACCAGACAGATCATGAGCACGGCGCTCATGATCTGTGGTGCGTCGAAAGGAGGAGACCTGAATAAGCTGAGACAAGGTAGTTTTTTCATCCAAAACAGTCACCACCAACGGTTGATGTAGCAAATAGCACAGCTACCGATTTGTTTTTTTCTTTTCTTTCAAGTTTAGGTATGAACTGTGGTGAAATCGAGGAAATGGGGATGGAAGAACCAAGGTGACTTCTTGTACCTGTTAGCAAATGACCTTCCACTAGCTCCGCGAATGCCTTTAAAATCGTGCTCGTGTCGACTGCAGTAGTGCAATTCAGAGAGAAGTCGCCGCCTTAAAAACGATTTAGTTTCTCTCCAACATGCAGAACCTGCAAGGGCGACAATTTGTTCCAACTGTACAAAATTAACAACTACTATGATGCAGAAACCCCAAAAGCTTAATTTTCTTGTTTTACTAAAATTCGTAGGCTAGAGATCATATGTTGATGATTATGGAACTTCTTTCTGATACACTATAGAGACCCAGGTTGATCCCATTTTCGGTTTCTGCTCGGAATTCTACGTCAATATCGCACTTTAGTTCAGGAAAATCGGACCAGTACGAAAATTTGTATTTTTTGCAAAATGGGTTGAAAGAATGGGATTCTGGTACTTTATACGCCAAATCTGACTTCATTTTCAGTTTCAGCTTGTCATTTTGCTTTAGAATCGTAATTCAGTTCAAGAATAACGGACAACCACGAAAATTTTATATTTTTTTTCGAAATAAGTAAAAAAAATGGCATTAAAAGATGAAACCTGGAAGAACAAGCACAAGCCCTAGATATATCAGTGACACTACTGGACCGGGCTTGGGCACTGTGGGGTAAGTTGGGGGGGGGGGGGGGGGGGGGGGTCCGGAATCCGTTGATCGCGAATTAAGGTACTTCAAGATGGGCTATGACGATGAAACTTGGCTTGGACATTAGAGAATTGACGAAATTGACTTAGAATTTGTCACTAATCGTAACCGCAAAGTAAAAAAAAATATTTTTTTGCAAAATACACATTTTCATGATTCCCAAGGACCCAGGATCACGTTTGCCTCAAGAGTTTTGCTTTCAACTGAATTCCTCAAAGTACAAACCATAATTTTGAGCAAACTATACGTTTCCAGGATCCCGATGAGCTTATCATCGTTTGTGCTTCAAGAGTGTTCGTTACAGATGAATCTCTAGCACCCTCAAAGTGCGTATCGTCTAGTTACGAACGATAGATTCTCATGATTTCCAAGGACTCATGATCATTCTAATCTCAACGGCTCTGCTTACAAATCATCACAACAAACCCACGTATTGACGAATTCCTACTTTCATCCTCTCACGTACCCAGCCTTACAAGTGTCATATGAGCTTCCCAGCTCTTGTTTGTTGCGTAAACGCATTCGTGCTTGCCCACTTGCTGTAAGAAAGCTGTTCGATCTGTTTAAGATGCTGTGCTGACAAGACCACCGTAAGGCCTTTTTCTGAAAACTTAATTCTCCTTCAGCCCACGCTGACTGTAGGATATTAAAAATAGTTCAAAACGTAAAAATCAGATAGGATATTTTTCCGCTGAAGAATATCCTGGCTATCATAAGCAATGTTCTGTTTTTTTTTTTCAAGCATCTTTCGGTCCTGTGTCTAAGGAAGACATATTCAGAATATATTTACAAATGATAAAAAACAGAAAAAATCAGATTGATATTCTTCAGCTGAAAACAAAATCAGATGGTAGCCTACATTAGTCATAGCTGATTTTCTATTTTTCTATATTTTCTATTCTAAATCATTTTTAACATATTCTGAAAACTTCTTCCTTCCAGAACTGAAAAATGCTTGAGAACAACCCCAGAATATCGCTTATGACAGTCATACCATAAAGGTTTATGAAGGCTGATCCGAGTTTAGGGATCACATGTCTAAATACTCGAGCTACTTTCCCCTTTAAATTTTAATCGTGCAGACGGAAAATTTTATTTTTGAAAGGGGAAGACCTCAATCGTTTGGGCACCTTAGGCTAGTTGAAATACTCTCTCTGATCCTAGTGGGCACACTTCCTTCGTGGTAAAACGATTTCGACGAAGGACGTCCACGTACAATTGACAATAAAAGTGAGATCGTGCGTTTGCTTAACAATTGGTTTTCGATGGGCTGCTTACTTGGAATTCGAAGGTGTTGCTCCCTCGTCCGTAAATAATCGAATTTCGGCTCCACATCCTCCAACTGACGATGACGGACGCCGGCTAGTCCTTCAGAGTTCGAGTTTTTGTTTCTCATTTCGTCCATTCCGACGGGACCGCCGTGTCCGGAATAAATAAGTTGTTGTCTGTTATTCCGGTCGAATTCGCCCCCATCTAATTTCTGTGATCTGAATATCTCCAATAATAGCGGATTTGAAAGAGCATCGTCTGAGTGGGAGGAGAACCGGAAACCGAGTGATGATGAAGTGATGCAAAGCCAGACTAAGGCGAGTATATTACTAAAAACGAAAGAAATAGGATTCAGGAAAAACGCAACCAGTACACATTTACTATCATATTCTAATCAAATAACAACGCATAACAACAATAGGATTTGAAAGATATAGTGGAAGTAGAAAACAAACCATCATCACAAGTATCACACTGAAAGACAAAAATGCACCTCAGGCGGGATTTGAACCCACGACTTTTTGCTTACAAGACCACTGAGTATAGAGGGGCATGTGAACGTGATCCCCCCGAAAGCAAATTTGTCTAAGTAGTTCACATCCCGTATCGCGGGATTGGACATTCAATATTTACGTAATATTATTACTAGCCGACAGGAATGAATACTGTAATTAACATAACTCCTAACACAAAATCCTAACACCAGTCAATATTATCTAAAAAGAAACCAAATTAAATCTCTAGTAACTAGAACTTTTTTTGTAATTCGTTGATAGCATTCAGTGGGCTTAGTGATCTACAGGTTGATGACTAGAAAACCTGCAATTTGAGTCCGAAGTAATGGGGGTTTCGCTTATCTCATTAGTAAAGAGAGTATTTAGTAAAGAGAAATTTACCCACTACCTTGTGGATCCGACTTTTTACTATACCTATACTAATTTTGATCATGAGACAGTAGAAGAGCTCAAGTGGTCACACTAGATGCGAGAAAATACAGCTTTTTGGGTTGCTAAATAAAAAATAGAAACAAGATAGCCTAGGCGTAATTCTGAATGCTATTGTTTTAAATTCAGGAGGTCAATTAGAACGAAACAGCATTTCTGTTTCTGTTACAGGAAATAGACTGTTATTTTTTTTTGTTTAGTGCTGTTGACTGTAAAAATAATGTCAGTTAACTTTTTTTTTTCACTTGGAAAGAATGAAAAAGACGTTAAACAGATACTTTCTTTGTTATTTTTTAGTAGAAAACAAAAAATAGATGTGACTGATGGCATTTTGACATCTAGAAATTCTTTATCTTTCTCCCCAAATAACTTAAGGTTAATCCTGGGATATTAAAAACAAAATCAAGTTAGTTCAAGATATAACTAAATGCATCCGCTGCCTCTCTGGTCACTCGGTTCTGTCAGAGTCAGGGCTCTGCAGGGGCTCTGTACGAAATTCAAATATATATTGAACAATAGCTATAAATAAATAAAAATTATCAATTACTATCCTAACATAATTAAAACTGAATTATTGCGAAACGAGTCAAGTTTTGATCTTAAACCCCTAATTGCAGTCTTCTCATTATGCTCAAGCTGTTTTGAGTGGGGCGAATTTAGCGGCTTGAATTGAATAGGAGTGATCTGAGCTTTTGATCTGGACATCAGGAATGGGACAATGTTTCCGAACTAATTCCTTGAACATAAAGTACCGTAGCCGTTGCTAACTGATAAACCAGTTGTATCATCAAAGTGTTAGCAAAGTGGACTACATCCATCGTCAGAATTTAATTAGGTTATCCTTTTATCCTTTGCAGTTTCATTAAGAGCTATGCGGACCCGCTGATCTTATCTTTGGTTAGAATGGTTGGATGAAAAGCAAAGAATAACTTTGCAAACTTTTGAGCTGAAACTTGAGTAGAATGCTTCGAGAGTTATATAGAGAATTATGCCCCCCCCCCCCCGAAAATAATATAATTAGGTTGTTTAATTTCAGCCAAAAAAGTTTGAATTGACAAGCGTAATAGCTAGTGACTGGTGCTTATAGTGGAACCGACTACGTTCTGATTATCTGTTGTGTTTGTCTTTGGTCATTTCGATGTACCAGCTGTTCTGTCAGCCAGTCCCTAGGAAACTCTTAAAGTTTAGCCGAAAAGGCTTGGATAGGACAGTCTAGTTACCCATCACTTGTTCACTTAAAGAGGCTTGGAAGACCCGATGAAAAATACGTTATTTCGTTGCTCCGCGATTCATGAACAACGGACGTTCAATATAGTGGAATTTACCTGTCGGATTTGCGGCACCTCTATGTAAATGATTTACAATAAATTAGTGGTCACGTAGTGAGCAACCGTCCGCGTGCTGATCACTGACCAAAAGCCTTGTTTGTATTCAGATTGAGAATTTTGGTGTCATAGTAGAATTTTTTAGATGTTTCTGAACGACATGCTGGAGCCTGGGGTGTCAAGTACGGGCGGAGAGTGGACGCCCCCCCCCCCCCCCCAATGTTGTCGGCCAGTCGAAATAACTGAATTGGGCGCGAAGAAAATCATTCGATTTTCAGAATCATTCGATTTTCATCAGAACTGTCGTTATTTTTTCTTGAAAACAGTCATTTTTTCTGAACAACAGTCAGTAAAAATGACTAGTAAGAAAAAACTGTCATTTTCATTTTTTTTCTTGAAAACAGTCGTTTTTTTTCTCAAAAACAGTCAGTAAAAATGACCAGCCAGTAGGTAAAAACCTTACCCCCCCCCCCCACAATTATTTTGGCTAGTGACGCCTCTGGCTAGAGCAAATAGTGACAAATCAAATAATCCCTAACACAATCCAAAAGATGCAGTTTATTCAGTGAAATGATCCAAACATAAGTTGACCTTTCAGTTAAACTTTAAAGAGCGCCTACTAGTACGCTAAATCGGCTCAAAACCAACTACTCTCTCTATATTGGTGGGCATCAGCAACACTCTCTTCCCATGAAAGCACCACGAACATTTCAAAACCGAAAATGTATTCACTTCCTTCAGGTTGCTACACTGTCAGAAGTTTCATAACAGATTGCGCATAAGACTTTCAAGAATAACACCTTTTCACTTAGAAATAAAGTGTTATGACCAATTAAGTTTATACTATTCGTGCCTAGATCTCCAACAACACCTTCAATAGGTAAAAATACTACACTGTCAGAAGTTACATAACGACAACAGAAGGATGCGCGGTTTCAACAGATAACACTTTGGGACGTTATCCGTTATGTTTCTTTCGTTCCCGTTAGTATTTTTACCAATTGAAAGTGTTGTTGGAGATGTAGGTACGAAATAGTGTAAACTTAATTGGTCATAACACTTTATTTCTAAGTGAAAAGGTGTTATTTCTTGAAAGTGTTATACGCTATCTGTTATGAAACTTCTGACAGTGTACTCGCAAGTGGCTAACCCCCTAAATGCGGTTCGTCGACGTCAAAATTATTAATTTCCTTCTACCAGCATTTATTTGTAATATAAGTACAAAATAGCAATCGTTGAATGGAGGATTCAGGTCAGAATATGAAAACTCACGCAAAGATATAGGAAAGGAACAATGATAGATATTTTGAGCTTGTTCACCCTTCTAACAATAGTAACTATTAGTTACTATTTTCGTTCCAACCTCGTAAAAAGTTGCTACGCTGACCGTTCCAACCTTCTCGAAATAGTAACTAATAGTAACTATTTGCTTACCATACTCGGGAGCGTAGTAAGTGTGGTAACTACGCATCTCTGTAACGTGACTGGTCGGATTCATCTGTGGCATGATATTCTGCTGGCAAAATAGAAAAATCGTTCCAGCCTTGACGGCAAAAAGCCAGAATTTGTGACGTCGTGCGTAGTAACTACGGTAAGTAGGGTGGAACACGCTCATTGTTTCCGTCTAATATCCCAAACGAAAATACTTTACAGCACAAAGAAAAGCGTAAGGGCTTGTACTGCAAACAACTTTACTATAACAACAAATACATATTAGCAACCGAAGCACAGGAAAATCTATGACTTGAATATCAACTCGTTCCCGTCCCCCCCCCCCCCCCGCCCCTGCAAACTAAAAGAATATCAGGAAGGGAACTGTTAGCAAGTCTACTATTCCTCTCTGAACTAGTCAGATAAAATAGCATGTTCTGAAATATTCCTTAATCTTTGCCTCTTGGTTCCTTCTTAGATGACCACGAGGATGCTCATGATGATACGGTTATTTTGGCAATTTTGGAAGAATAAAGGACACTTGAAAAAGCCCTGGCTTCGTCGCTTGCTTAGGACGAGCTGTGGTTTTTTCCACGTTCTTTATTAATCTTTTGGAAGATGTTCATCTCACCGTCCTTTGTTCTTAGGAAAAGCAGGTTTTTGAAGAATGAGCTATTTGCTTGCAAAAGTAAGGTGTTGCAACACACAGAAACAAAAAAAAATCCTGGCTTGCAGCCAAATTGCGTGTTGAGTAGTCGAACATAAATAGCTAGAAAAGTCGATCGTAGAGTAAAAACATAAAAGAACCAAACCGTGCAAGGAGCAGAAAACTAAATCCCTTTTATATGGCACTTGCCTTCCGGCCAAGTTTTCACAGCCTCTCCCTTCTACACTATCAGAAGTTCATAGCAGATAATACAAGGATGCGGCAGTTTCAACAGAAAACACTTAAGACCTGAGCTGTTATCTTCTGACTTTTTTGTGTCGTCACAGTTGGAAAATACAGCAGATGCTTTTTTGGCGGTTTTTCGGCTCTTCCTGGCAATGCTTGTGATGCATAACATTTCATGAATATCGTGCAGATTACATCCCAAGTGTTGTCTGTTGAGTGTTTGAAACCGCTGTGTTATCTGTTATGAGACTTCCGACAGTGTGGGGGTAATCTTCAAATTCTTCTACTGAGAGATCTGCAAAACCTTCATGACCTGGGACATATGTTGCAGATTTTCTAATATCAACCTATGGATCTATTTTACTTCGTCTGCCACAGAGTTCTGATGGTGACGCGTAGGGGGATTAACAGAAACTAGTCCACTTGGAAGCGCTGAAGTGGAATGACCCTTTACGGCGACGAGTTTGCCAGTTAAACCTACTCATAGATTAGTTGCCTGTTTGCAGATAACATGGTATCTGGGACCATGGTTTAAAGTCATTTTCGTAGTTACCGTGGTATCTGATACCACGATCAAAAAGCGTTTTTCCAATAACCGTGACATCTGGCACGTTACCGTGGTAACTGATTTTGAGAGGCCACGGTCCCGACCGTGGTAACTGGTACCTGACGAATTCTTCTCACTTTTATCATAACCAACACAGGAGCCTGGGTCAGAGGCGATACTTGCCAAAATTTTTGGGAGAGGGTAAGGTATTTACCGACTGGCTGGTCATTTTTACCGACAGCTTTTGAAACAAGACCAATGGTTTCGATGGGATCCCAAAAATTCAATATTTGATCCAGACAATTGGGTCTTGTGTACGCCAGATCCAGTCTTCGCCAGACTACTTGAACATTTTTACTATTACAGTTCAGAAACAGATTAAGGCCAAAAGCAAGTTCAGATATGGATTCAGCATGTTTGTGTTAACCCCTATAAGTCATATGTTTGAACGAAAACTTCCTTCCTTACTTCTGCGAATTTCCCGGTTTCCGCCGAATTCAGGGACTTCCTGTCCGGCAAAAAAAAGAAGCTAAAATCGAACTCAGTGTCTCGCTCAGCGTTTCTTCTTTCCCCTATATTGAACATCTAATCAACTTCAAATTGACCATTTACGACAACAAGTTGGCCTGTCCAACCTGCTCATACACTAGTTGCGTTTTTGCAGATACCGTGGCATCTGATACCACGGTCAAAAGACGTTTTTGTAGTAACCGTGGTATCTGGCCAGTTACCGTGGTAAATGATATTCAGATACCACGGTCCCGACCGTAGTAACTGGTCGTGTTACCTGAAAAATTCTTCTCCCTTTCATCACCAACAAAGGAACCTGGGTTTTTGTAAAAATTTGTGGGAACGAAGTTTGGCACTTGTGATGCGAGTTCTTTTGGGATGACTTTTAAAAGCACATATTCCTTCATCGTCGTTTTTGCAAAGCAACCGTAATCCTTTCAAAATCTAATTTATAACCTTCAACAGAAAGCAATTGACTTAGTTCTGAATCCAGCACGGCAGATACTTTTAGTGAATTCTCATACGCAACTTCTTTTATGCTGCATCGAAATTAATAAGGAAAAAACCCACAAGCTGCGAATTAAATTACAATAAAGCGGACTCCGAATATCAGACTCATTATGTTATGGATCCATTACACAAATGCTGGATCCATTACTGCAGATATTTTAGTGGAATACTAGCTTCTAATAGCTGCCTTTTCCAATAATAACTCCAAATGTGGTCAAGTAAAATAAAATCTGACAAAAAAAATTGGACCATCAGCCACCCTGCAATTAACTGTCCCCCCCCCAAAAAAAAAAACAACAACAAACAAATGGGATGACGGCAATGTGCCTTAAAAATCAAGAAAATTTAAAAGTCTCGTCCGTTAGACCGGCTTTCAAGCAGAGACCAGTGTCCCGGGTCCATTTAATACAAGTGTTATGGTAACTGACGTTACTTCACTGACACCCAAGAAGAAGTTAATAAATAGGACAACGTTAGCCCATTATGGAGCTTTTGTATGCCACAGCTTCAAATTTGTATGGCACTTGCCTTCCTGCCAAGTGTGATATCCCGGTCACGTTTCTGTCGGTCTGGTCGGTAAGTCCGGTGATCGCGAGTTAGGGTACTTCCAGATGTGCTAGGACGATGAAACTTGGCAGGCATATTAGCGACCCGGCCAAACTAACTTGAAAATAGTCACTTTCCCGATCCAATCATCGTGGGGGGAGTGGAGGAAGGTGAAATACGGAATGTTGAAGCATCTGTAACTTTCGAATGGGTGATCGGATCTGAATGAAACTTGATATGTGGAAAGAACACATAAATATTCCTTCAGCCCAAGCTGAATGCGAATCATATTTGATAGTGCAAAACGGATACGTCAGCTGAGTTTTATTAATTATTAACACATGCATCGTATGTTGGTTTTACGCCCGGACTGGATCCAACAATTGGGGTAAGTTGGAGGGGGAGGGGTACCGAAAATATCGTGACACACTTGGAGTGGAGGGATAGGGATGAAACTTGATGGGAAGAGCAAGCACATATCCTACATAATCGTTGACATAACCGGATGTGATCCGGGCATTGTGGGAGGAGTTAAAGAGTGGGTACCGGAATTCCGGTTATCGCGGGTTAAGATACTTCCAGCTGTGCTAGACCCGGTCAGATTGACTTGAGTTGAGAATAGTCATTTCCCCGATCCGACCATCGTGGGGAGAGAGGAGGGAGAGCAAATCCGGGATCTTGAGGCAAGCATAACTTTTCGACGGGGTTCGATTCGGGTTCGACAAACGAACTCGACAGTTGGAAAGAGCTTGGTTAGCGGATGACCCATTTCGTGTAATAGACCGGATCGGTGCACTGGGAAGGTGGGGGGGGGGGTTGAGGGGATTCTCAAAATTACACTAGGACGATACAATTCGGCAAGTGGATTAGGGACCCGGTCAGATTGGCTTGGGCGCAGTCATTTCCCGATCCGACCATCTTCGGGGGTGTGGAGGAATCGAAAGCCTGATTACCAGAATTTTAATCTTGTGTATTAAAACTTTTGAACGGTTGGTCGGATCCGAGAGAAACTTGACAATTGACAAGAAGTGTTTCTGATCTAACGATACACATTTATAATCTCCAAGGGCCCGTGATCATTTGTGGCTCAAGTATGTGCTTACAAATTAGTTTTAGGGTGCTTATCTTAACTGCAAGGTTAAAATGACATACTTTTAACCATTAGATACATTTTCGTGATTCCAGAGGGCTCCTGATCATTTTTGCCTGAAGCATTTTGCTTACAAACGACTTTCTAACATCCTTCTTTTATTTTAGACAATCTTACCAGGACTCCTGAAGTGCCAATCTTTCCCCAAAATGGAAAAAAAAAAACACTTTTATGAAATGAAACATTTTAATGAAATGAAACATTTTTAAGATTCCCAAAGGCCGCCTTAAAGTGCGCACCTTGGCCGCAAAGCGCAGAAAAAATACTTCCCAGCAAATAGTACACTTTCATCTCGAGGCCCCATCATCATTTGTGCACCAATGCTTTTGCTCACAAAATGGATTTCTAGCCCTCTTAAAGTGTGCGTTTTAACTGCAAAGTACGTAGCATGTCTTTGCCTAAACCATACATTTGAATAAATCCGAACAGCCCAGAATCGTCTGTGCCTCAAGACAGCGCAAATCTTAGCTGATACACTTAGCTACTACGTCCGCTTGCAATTGCCATATGAACTTACAGCTGTTGTTTGTTTGTCAAAACTTTTTTTGCTAAGAGGTCTCTAAAAAAACTCAGACATAGTTTTCCACTGAGAAAAAGATAGTTTGATACCACAAACTCGCCTTGCGATAACAGTTACCCTACCCTAGACTTTTAGACCCACTTTTAAAGTACCTGGTAAAAAAAAGGCCCTGAGTCCGCTTTACTCACCTCATGCTCTTCGTATCCCTGCCGAGATCCCTTTGTATCCCTCTCTCTCTGACACTTGTTGAAGAAAGAGAAAGACACTGCCGGGAACATGTTTCAATTCAAAGCCAGGTATCCTCACCTGACGCTGAAAGCTCGACCGCTTTCTAACCACAGCAGCCAATGCGGTGGCAGCTAGAATTAGCCAATAAGCGACTTGTGAAATAAAAAGCTGTGACGCGTTCATAGTAACATGATGACGTTGGTTTACGTCAGGCTTTGGAAGGGGCTCATTTTGTTTCATCTCGTAAATTAAAAGAGCTGGCAATGAAAGGTCCAAAATAATTGCAAAGCATCCATCAACCAGTGGCGAACTTAGGCAACTCCCTTTGCATCCCCCCAAGTTGTGATAATAAACAAGAAACCTAGCTGGTGTGTCATTCCAGCGAAATAAAGCCAGGCAAGAAAACTGATTTCTCAGATTTTGACGAAAATTTCTCAGAATGATCTACCAGGGTCCAGGACCTTCCCCAGAACTTTTTTCGGCGAAAAAAATTTGTTCGGACCAAATATTCCATTGTTGATGGTCGAAAAAGTCAGTATTTTCCAAAAATTCGATAAAAAAAATAAGGGAAATTCAACACGACCTTGAAATTTTCGAAGCTTATTACTTACCTTTAGGACTTCAAATCTTGAGATGTTCAAGTACGTAGGTACTCTTCTTCCCATTTTACGGTAATTTTGGCAAGGTAAGGTAAAAAAAAGTGGGTCTTGGTAGATCCACTCCAGAATAACCGGCCAGATCGCGAAAATTCTGAGCTTCCCTATGGTAGTAGAGTAAAGAACGAGCTACGTTTCTGCATTAGCACTTTTGTGGCTATCGAGCCAGAAATTGTATTAAATAGCCATGTTAGAAAACTGAAATTCTTGTGAAAATGAATTGTTTTTATTACAAAATGAATTGGTCTCACAACCTAAAAATAACAAGTGCGCAAGCGCTCAGACGTGGAGTGTGAAAGTAAAATGCTGATCAATTTTTATATACAAACAGCTTTAGAACCAAGACATTTCACATCACCAGTAACCAAACAAGTATTGAAATGACCTAATTTGTAATCATCCCACTTTAAAAGCTTTAAATATAAACAAACCGCAAGTATAAATCCAAAGTAATGTTGAAGATCTTGCACAAACAGCTTGAGCCAGCCCGACCCTTTAAACCTCTTTTCCAGTAGCAAGGTAATAACAAGCAGAGGCGTCACGACTGTGGGGGGGAGGCAGTCGGCCAGTCGTTAAAGAAAAAAACCGAGTCGGCGCGAAGCGCCGCGATTTTTCGCCAATACAGTTAATTTTATTCATGAAACAGTCGATTTTTTCGTCAAAACAGTCGATTTTTTCGTCAAAACAGTGTTTTTTCTGCAGTAACAGTCGGTAAAAATTACCAGCGAGTCGGTAAATTCCTTGTCCCCCCCAAACATTTTGGCTAGTAACGCCTCTGATAACAAGTGCAATAAAACAAATCGTAGCAGCCTAATACCCCTTTGCCACAATTCATTAAGAACGGCATATCATCGATCATATGACAAAACAGTTCAGTTTCCAACTGTTCATTAAAGATTAAAGTAAGACGCGTCGTCTTATTTGTTGCTGTTGCACCAAAATCCTCATCCATAGATATATTCTCCCCAAATATACAGGAGAGGGAATTGAGACCTGTCATAGACGAACTGAACTCATGGGAGATCTGGGCCCAGCTGCTTATGAATGGGAGGGAGGGTGGGTCGGGACCCATCAAAATTTGTATTTATACCTCTTGTTCCTCAAGTATACCAGCTTAGAGTTTGATTCTAGTCACGGGTCAGATATATATCCCCTAAGCCTATGATCCAAAAGCAAATTCATCGCCTTATTTCAGGTTATTGCCATGTTAAAACATCAAATAAAGGGCAATCTGAGCCCAATTGCCCTTGAACTAAGTGGGGGTGGGGTCTGAGACCAGGAAAAAGTAAAAAGAGACCCCAATGGTCACAAACCTACCAAGTTTCAACTTGATACCTGTTGATTCCTGTCACGGTTAAGGAACTTAAGTCCTGGGCAATCTGGGCCCAGTTGACCATGAACGGAGTGAGTGGGGGAGGTGCAACTTTAAAAGCAATTTCCCAGCCCTAGGATCTACACGTACAAGGAATTTCATCGTCCTATGTCTAGTTCTGGTCAAGCTATGAACCTTATTCACTGGGTAATCTGGGCCCATTTGCCCCTGAACCGGGTTGTGGTGGGGGGTGGGACCCCCAAAAGGCACAACTAGACCCCAATATCCACAAGTGTACCAAGTTTGAACTTGATACTTGCACTGGTTCACGGGTTAGGAGCTCCACAAAATACGGTGAAAACCGAAATCCGAAAGCTGCTACAGCGCTCGTAATAGTGTATTGTTCGACGGACACTCTCCACTAAAAATTGAGATATGAATGCTGCTCTAACCCTGGTTTCTCAATTTCTAGTTTCTTAGTTTCAGCTCGGCGGAATGCTGCCGGAGTAGTGTACATAACAGATGTTGATAGACTGAAGAGAGAACAAGTGCGCAAGCGCTCAGACGTGGAGTGTAAAAGTAAAATGGTTATCACATTTATATACAAAAAGCTTTAGAACCAATAGATTTCTCATCCACAATAACCAAACAATTATTGAAATAACCTTGTAATCACCCCCCCCCCCCCTTTAAAAGCTTTACATGTAAACAAACCGCCAGAATAAATCCAAAGAAATGTTGAAGATCTTGCACGAATAGAATTTGTTCGAACACTGAATGGTCTGCCTGCCAGTCCCACCCTTTACAGCTCTTGTCCATTAGCAAGGTAATAACAAGTGCAATAAACCAATTCGTAGCAGACTAATGCCCCCTTTGTCACAATTCATTAAGAATGGAATATCATCGATCATATGACAAAACAGTCCAGTTTCCAACTGTTCATTAAAGATTAAAGTACGTCGCGTCGTCTTATTTGTTGATGTTACACAAAAACCTCATCCATGAGACCTGTCATAGACAAATTAAACTCATGGGAAATCTGGGCCCAGCTGCCCATGAACGGGAGGGGGGGGGGGGGGGTCGGGACCCATCAAAATACGTATTTACATCTTTTTTCCTCAACTATACCAGTTTAGAGTTTGATTCCAGTCACGGGTCAAGTTGCCCATGAACAGTTGCCCAGCTGCCCATGAACAGGGTGGGTGGGGGAGGTGCAACTTTAAAAGCAATTTCCCAGCCCTAGGATCTATGCCCAGTTCTGGTCCAGTTATGAACTTTATTCACTGGGCAATATGGCCCGATTTGCCCCTGAACCGGGTTGGAGTGGGGGCCGGACCCCCGAAAGGCACAACTAGACCCCAATACCCACTAGCGTACCAAGTTTGAACTTGATACTTGCACTGGTTCACGAGTTATGAGCTCCACAAAATACGGTAAAAACCGGAAACCGAAAACCGAAAGCTGCTACAGCGCTCGCAATAGTGGAATGTTCCAAGGAACACTCCACTAAAAACTTTTAACTTCGCCATAATATTAACGTTTTTTACATTTCTTTGTACATAGTTGCAAAGACAGAATTTCAGTTTCTTAAACAGTTGTATAATAAAAATGTACTGTTGGATAATAAAAATGTACTGACAACGGAACTTGAGTAGCGCTTCAGAATTGCGTCTAACCAAGTATATGAGTAATTTACCACCCTCGCGCAAACTTACACGTGAAAAGAGCAAAAGCATGCATTGTAGTAATTTTCTGAGAAGTAGGCCAAAGAGAAGATTTCGGGAACTTGGACAGCTAAGAATTGGTCCAGACAGGTGTTGGTCTAACAGTCGAGCTAACAGTAACATCTGAAAACTGAAATTCATTTCTCAGTTTTTATTTTTAGGTTGTGAGACTAATTCATTTTGTCATAAAAATAATGCATTTCCCCAAGAACTTATGTTTCTTAGCATGGCTATTTAAGACCATTTCTGGCTCGATATCCACCAAAATGCTAATTCAGAAACTTAGCTCGTTCTTCACTCTACTACCATGGGGAATCTCAGAATTTTCGCGATCTGGCCGGTTCTTCTGGAGTGAATCTACCAAGACCCACTTTTTTTTTTTTACCTTACCTTGCAAAAATTACCGTAAAAAGGAAAGAAGAGTAGCCTACCTACAAACTTGAACATCTCAAGATTTGAAGTCCTAAAGGTAGGTAAGAAGCTCAAAAAATTTCAATTTCGGGTCCGAACAATTTTTTTTTCGCCGAAAAAAATTTGGGAAGGTCTGGACCCTGGTAGATCATTCTAAGAAGTTCGTCAAAATCTGAGAAATCGATTTTTTTGCCTGGCTTTATTTCGCTGGAATGACGCTGATATATATGAATGAAAAAAAAACATGTGAAATATATCGGCATTGTTTTTGTCTGTCTATAATTTATTTTGAGGTTTTAATGTTATTTCTGCAGCTTGTTAGTTTGTAAGTACGAAAATAAGCCTTGTTTGTCAATGCAAAATGTCGAAATTTGCCAAGAACAAGTAGAATAAATACGCCGGACAGGGTCCTGTCTTAAGGACGAAGAAGAACAAAATCAGAACAGGGGTCTTGCCTCCCTCCTTTTGGGGATAACAAAACGTAAGTGGAGGGATGACCGAGTTCGTAAAAGTTGTTCGTCTCTCTCTGAGAACAGGGGATCTTAAAATTTAAAATTCTTAAAATTTAGAGGCGAGAATAAATATTTTTTTTAAAGCTAATGAGATAGTCGATTTAGGGCTAAGGAGACGTGCTGAATCCGAATATGAAATTTTTTTCTCACTGGACAAGTAGTTCACCCGGAATCTGGCAAAAACCTGAAAATTTTTAAAAAGTAAAAGTTGAATCTGAAGTTAGATAGATGTTTGATTCTGGGGTAGGAGGACATGTTGAATCCTTAAATGAAAATATTTTTTTCGCCGGACAAGTATTTCGTCCGGAATCCGGAAGTTTAGCATGAAATTTTAAATCCCAATGACATAGTCGATATAGGGTGAGGAGACATGCTGTTGTAACTTTCGAACATCTTAGAGATAAACAAAAAGTGTACGCGATCAGTTTAGTTATCTTCAAAGTCGCAACCGGCATTTACTGGGTCAAAAAGTTAGAATGCACCCGACAAGTGTTTGGTGAACAATTTAATTGTATTTGTCAACCATTCGAAAAAAACAGGTGGCTATCCCAGTCCCTACCCTACCTCTTTGTCGATACAGGCGAAAGCTCCGCGCGTCTGGTGATACGCTTTATTTAATCAATGGACACCGGAGGGAGTCACGTTTCTTGTACATATTCTTTGGGTTTGGAAGTCTGTCGTGTCTGGGGGTCGAAGGGGTTGAGCTGTGTTGTTCAAAGCTCGTATGAGAATTCACTGGCAAAGTAGGCCAAGTTGTAGATGGGTACTTTATATATTTAGGTGCAGAGGAGGGGTTTCGAATTAAGGGTAAAACAAGAGCTACGAGCTCATATGGGACTTGTTACGAGTAGGTGGTAATTACGAGTAAATCTGAGCATTTTACCGGAAATTCCAGTACCCCTTCCATCCGTGCTCAGATTCGGTCCGGAGCCTTAAATATGCCATCTAAGGCATACGATCTATGTACTTTCCAAGTTTCATTCAAATCACTCCACTCGTGTAACCCCTCTGCGATCCACAACATTTCCGCCCCCCCCCCCCCCCCTCCATTGTGGCCGAATACGACTCAGATACATAAACTTCGCATCCCCAACATATCCTCTTCCCGTCCATCAGGTTTAACTCGAATCGGAGCATATCTCAAATTTCCGGTTCCTGCTTCATCCTCCTCCTACTTTGGTCGGATCTGGTTCGGACGCCAAATGACAAATGTAGGCCACATAAACTTAGTACTGTCCAACTTGCATCCCATTCGGCACATCTGTTTGGTTTCTGTGCATGTCACAAGGTTTTCTGACCCCCCCCCCCCCCCACTTCCCAACCATGGCCGCATGGGGTTCGGACACATACTTTGCATATCTAGGTCATCAGTCCGCATCACCCGCAAAGTTTCACTTGAATCCGACCATTTGTTCGCAACCTAGGAAACCAGTAATTTCCAGATTCTCTCTCCCTCAACTCCCCGAAAAATGGTCTGATCTAAGAACGGAAGTCTTCCTAGGGCATTATGTCGGGTTCTTAAGTGTATTTGGCCGAACCACTGATATGTGGTTCCTCACGATCACCGAATTCTAAGAAACCTCCTCCAACTCCCCCCACAGAGCCCCGATACGATCTGGTTCTGTCAAATCACGTATCTAGAGTTAGTGCATGTTCTTACCACCAAGTTTCATCCCGATCCCTCCACTTTAAATGTTTCGAAAGATTTTCGGTTCCCCCCTCCAACTCCCCTCCCCCCAATGTCACCAAATCCGCGGTCCGGAACTGAAATCGGACGTCTGGTGCACGAGGTGTTTCTAAATATCAAATTTCATTTAAATCCCATCACCCGTTCAATAGCTGACCGTGCCACTAGACTCAGGATTCCCCATCCCTCCACTCCCCCCCCCCCCGATGTTCGGATGAGAAAACTACATTAACAAGTTCGGATCCCTGACAGGCCTGTCAAGTTTTTTTCTTCCCACCAAGTTTCATCCCGAACCCTCCACTCTAAGAATTTCCCAAGATTTCCGGTTCCCCCTCCGACTCCCCCCAATGTGACCGGATTCGGTCCAGATTTTAAATCGGATGACTGAAACACGAGGTCCTTCTGTATATCAAGTTTCATTAAGGTCCGATCACCTGTTCGTAAGTTAAGAATACCTAATTTTTCTGGATCCCCCCTCCCTCCAAGCCCCCCCCCCCAAGATGGTCGGATCGGTCAAGTCAAGTATTCTCAAGTCAAGCTGTTGGGTCCCTGGCACGCCTACCAAGTTTCATCGTCCTAGCACATCAAGGAAATACCAAACTCGCGGGATCACTGGAGAAATTCGGACCCCCCCCCCCCCCAACTCCCCCACATTAAGCAGATCCGGTCCGATTATGTCAATCCCGCATCTAGGACTTGTGCTTGTTCTTTTCACCAAGTTTCATCCCGATCTCTTGGCTTTAAGCGTTTCCCAAGATCCCCCCCCCCCTCCAGCTCCCTCCAATGTAAGCGGATCCGGTCTGGATTTAGTCTGAGACCTGAGGACTTCCTATATATCAAGTTTCATTCAGATCTGATCACCCGGTTGTAAGTAAAAATACCTAATTTTTCCGGATTCCCCCTCCCTCTACTCCCCCCCCCCCCCAGATGCTCGGATCGGGGAAGTGACTGTTTCCAACTTAATCATTTGCAGTCCTTGACATGCCTGCCAAGTTTTGCCGTCCCAGCTTATGGGGAAGTGCCCGAACTAGCAAAACCTCGACAGACCGACCGACGGACAGAAATTGCGATCGCTATAGCTAGATAGATAGATATTTAATGCATAAAAGCCAACAAGGGTCATCGCACCAAAACAACAAACCAAAAATATATAAAAACAAGAACAGTATACCAATATTTAAATTTACAGGGATATACAATTTTCCCTGTGTGCTAACCCTATGTGGTGGATCCTTCTAAACAGTTGAATAGCCTGTAAACTTCTCTCTTTCATTCTCTCAATTATCCACTCACTCCCGCACGCTCTCACTCCAAACAACTCTTGTCTCAACCCATTCAGTTCCTCACACTCTCCCACAAAATGACTCATACTTTCATTATCACATCCACACATAGGGCAAGAGTAAGGACCAGTTTTAACCCTAACTTTACCCAAATATTTTCTTCTTTTACCAAGAGGTAAACCATCCCCTCTCAAACTCATATATAAAACAAGCTCCTTACGGGACAGACACACTTAAGGTAAATTTCTTCACCCCAGCAATCTTTTGCCTTGGCGTAAAAATGCAACGTGACGGGTGGGCGTACTGAAGTTGGACGAACTGTCGGATTTTGGAAGTGGTCGAACTGGCGGGTTTACGAACTGTCGGATTTTGGAAGTGGGCGAACTGACGGGTGGGGGTAGTGACAGCGACCAGATTCTGCCTGATCCTTTTCCTCGTGCCATGACTGAATTTCCTGATCTTGAAGTATTCGTCGAACCAATTCATGGATACCTCGTTCTGGAGACTATGGTCCAAGTCCCTCTCCCCATCCGGGGAGGACACATTGTTCTAGAATCTTCTTTACTTGATAAGGCCAAGAATTTGGCGTCTATCTTTCAATGCCTCTAGATATGCTGCCTTCAGTGGTCTTGGCTGAAGGGCAGGTGCCATACAAAAGGTATGTTTTATAAGCTTATGAGATAGTCGTGAAAGGGGTGAGGAGGCCCCCTGAATCCATATCTGAACTTAGTTTTCTTGCCGGAGAAATACTTCACCCGGATTTTGGCCGAAACTGGAAATTTGGTTTAAAGTGTCTGAAGTCGATTAGAGATTCGGTATCAGGGTACGGAGACATGCCGAATTGAACGATGAACTTTATTTCCTTGACAAATAAGCTGGCAAAATTTGCCAGAACCCGGAAATTTGGACTGAAAGATTCTCTGTTAATGCCAATAGCTCTTTTGCTCTGCATGCAGTTCGCCGGGAGTGCTAAAATACAAAGAATTTTGTCAAAGTAAAGGACCTTTCTTAAGTCGATTAGGATGAGATATTGGAGTAGACATCCTTGCTGAATCGATATCGGAACTTGATTTTCTCATCTGATTAGTTGTTTGGCCGTAAGCTGCCGAAAACTCCAAAACGGTAAATTTATTTTTTGTACATTCAAGCGGTGGGTTATGGATAAATTAGCAAAATGATAAAGGGGTCTGGCGAATATTCGGTAATCTACAAGATCGATCGTCTGGATTAAGAACTCCAATAAATATTAAATTTTGGAGCCCGTCGAAACCTTTGGTCTTGTTTGTAGCGGCCATGACATATTTTCGGGAAGAGATAGTCTACCCGCTAAGGTATCATCAAGAACAAATAACTCGTTTCTTGGTATCATGTATTCTAATATAAGGTTTGAAGCCAAGCTGACCATTCATTACGAAAGAAATAGAAAACCGTGATTTTCGGGGTTTTTTTTTTAATTGGCTGATCAAGACAAAAAAAACGAAAATCACGGTTTTCTATTTCTTTTATCATGTATTCTTTGGCGCACTGCATATTCCATGTGCAGGTGGAATTGACAAAACTATTTTCATAAAGGGTTACTAAATTTTCTGTTAGTTGGGTATACTGTTTGCTTTTGTAAAAATTCTCAAAAAAAAAAAGAGGTGAATAACTCATCCTGAAAATTGTCTGGCATATTTAATCGGGTTAATGAGGTGACATTTTTGTTTTGGCCACTTCCTGGCAAGGTTCCTTTTAGGAGGTAGCTAAAAATGCTAAAATACCTAACACTTACCTGTGAAGTTAATCCATTCAGCACTACTAGACAGGCACCTAGGGCTGGAAAAACACTCCAGGGTTTCAAAATATTCTTTCTACCATTCCCTCCACGAAAATATGATGAACACTGACGTTCTGTTCCTTTCTTTTAGGATGCTGTTTGCATGTGTCTAACCCCCCCCCCCCCCCCACCCAAATACAGTCAGTGACGCCGAGATTCCCAATTCCTTCCATGAGCTATTCATGCAAGATCATTCGTGAATAATTGGAAATGTCAGTTTTCATTATCAGCATGAATAAGTTCATCCTGAAGAATTTTAGAATGTATCTTTACAGTTTTATTTCTGTTCTTGCTCAAAACGTGTTGCTATGTAGGAGAACGATATTTCATGACTGTAATCTTGAAATCTGAAGATGTTGACCGACAAGAAAGGGTAGGTTTTGTTGAAGGTGAAGATTTGAGAAGGATTATTTCAAATAGTTTCTGATACGGACTTTAAATTGCACTTGCATAAAGGTGCAATTAAATTGTATATTTACATCTTCGGAACAGCTTCTGGGAATGGTCCATGGGTCGATTGGCAGTCTAGAGCAAAGAGTGAGAGGAGACCTTCAGAGCTGAGTGGTTTGAAGACAGCAGCCTGTCCTCCTCCCTCGGGCCACTTCGGGAACATGAAAGTTTTATAAACCCCACAGTATGTAGCGTTGAGGTTAGAGACCCGAGGTTGACTGACATACGTAATTAATCTGGGCATAGAAACATCTTCGGAACAGCTTCCGGGAATGGTCCATGGGTCGATTGGCAGTCTAGAGCAAATAGTGAGAGGAGACCTTTAGAGCTGAGTGGTTTGAAGACAGTCCTCCCCCTTCGGGCCACTTCGGGAACATGAAAGTTCTATAAACCCCACAATATGTAGCGTTGAGGTTAGAGACCCGAGGTTGACTGACATACGTAATTAATCTGGGCATAGAAACATCTTCGGAACAGCTTCCGGGAATGGTCCATGGGTCGATTGGCAGTCTAGAGCAAAGAGTGAGAGGATACCTTTAGAGCTTTGAAGACAGCAGCCAGTCGTCTCCCTTCGGGCCACTTCGGGAACATGAAAGTTCTGTAAACCCCACAGTATGTAGCGTTGAGGTTAGAGACCCGAGGTTGACTGACATACATAATTAGTCTGGGCATATAAACAAGACATTCAGAGAAAGTAATGCTGGAAGCAGCAGCCACTCCACGAGGTTACCGAATCTTGGCAAGAATCTATCCAGGAACGGACCCAATAAAAATTGACGGGAGAACTAGGGGAACTGTTCGTGTTCTTTGACAGTGAAGTTAGCTTCTTTTCCTAATAATGTAATTCTGACACGCTTCTTTTCTCAAGTGTTCTTTCGCAAAGAACGTGTGCGGAGGGAGGGTTTACTCACTTGTTGTCCAGCCTCCATGGGCACCTGATGGGCTCCGACTGGGCACTTAGTGTACAGTCATTTTGGAAGTGAGTAAACCCCTAGGTGTGGAGGGAGTCCCCAAGCTGGCTCCCCTCTCCTGTTGCACTGAGTGGAGTAGTCGTATCATGTTGCCGCCGATACTAGGATATTATGCTCTTCTAGTACATATTTTCAAATTTCTTGAGTACGAATTTTAGTCTGAACATTTCAAGAAAAATAGTAGCCTACTTTTCGAAAAAGTGTGCCCTTCCTTGAGTCAGGCATAATTTGTAGGATCATGTGTAGATTGTTTTACAGCGTCACTTGGAAACATTACGCATAGCATATTGCGCGAAGCGCAATAAACGCAAATGTTTTTTTTGAAGTTTGAATTTTTTTCTTCTTTGGAATTACTTTCTTGCTATTTGGATTGTTAATTTTATTTCAGTGAAGTAGCAACCCCGTATCACTAAACTCGTTCACGCTCTCAACAATGAGTTTTGGTTTTGTTTTTCTGCATCTATGTTGTTTCAGATTTGTTGAAATAAGTATCATTGAGTTTTATTAACTCTTAATGATTGTCAACACATATTGTTTCATAATTTAGTTTCGTTCTTTGCTCGGAATTAATTTAGATTTTTTAAGTTTGTAAGATTGACACTTTGACTATTTAACATGCCATTTGACCGCATGCCACATTTCAGTAGAAATTTAACTAATCTTAATTCCGCAAACAAAATCAAAAAGTTATGCTTCCTTGGCAATTTATCCCTGTTGAATCCTTTCATCTGTTTGTCCACAAAACTTGAGTTGCTTCTGAGCAAGAAGTCGCTGAAGAAAAGATTACTTTGCACACGAAGCCGAAAAGAACCGAGCTTTATCTCCGTAACCGTAAAAACAGAATCATAGATCCCGGGACCCGACGATATTGCAGAACGGAACGATATCCGACCTTGCAATTGTCCAGTATAAGATTTCCGAAAAATTTATCCCTTGGTCAGCTTTTGGTCTCGCCAACATTTCATGGTTCAAAGGCCTGTTATGATATAATCTACAAAGCGAGATGGTCCTTACTATTGTCCAAGATGTGGAGGAAAAGAAAGTCTTCTCCACTGGGTGTGTAAAATGTAGCCTAGTAGGTTTGGTGCGTGACTGTTGCTTGTAAGGTTGAGTATGGGGATGACTGGGTTGTACCAATAGTAGGGACAAAAGTATTTGAGGAAATAGGGGGGTTAGGGAGGCTCCTGAGGTTCCCCCTTAAATTTTTTTTTTTAGTTTGGTTGATTTTGAATGTATAGGCTATGGCGATGTTTGGGTTTGGTTCAGGGTTTGAATCATTAGATGTATTTCTTTGCTCCGGTTCAAACCCTGAAATATTTGTAATATATATATATATTTTATTTATAACCCGCCAAATACAGAATGTGGTAGCGGAGTAAAGGGAATAACGCGAAATAACACAAGATACATAACGGTATAAACACACAAAATTTAGACATAATTACTAACCGGGCCTGAAAAGTTCATGAAAAACATCATGTACTCGAAGACCAGGATGACGAGATGTAGATAGTAGTGACGCTGACGTTTTCTCGAGTGAGCGAATCACATCTTGGACGCCGAACTTCTGAACTAATTTGTGGTTGCGGCAGGAACGAGGAAGATACATCAAAAATTTACAATGATTATAATAACACGTCTTCAAAGCTTTAACGTCTTTTGTTCGTAGAATGTGATTAACACCGGAACAATACAAAATGTAAGGAGTGCAGAAAGCGCTATAAATTCGCCCAAGTGCTTTCCGGTTGTAGCGACCTTTTTTTGGACATAAACGACCATATGCTATGCGAATCAACCTAGAGGTATCCTGAATAATAGTCGAACAAGTCTTGGAAAACGTTTTTAGTTTAAGTCTTGGTAAGTGCAGAGTAATGTGTTAATAATGTTTGTGTATTAGTTGAGAATAAAAAAAAAAAACCTTGACCCTTGAACCTATGGTCCGATGGGCTTTATTTTGGAATTGTATCATATCATTTCATATCATATTCTCATGTATGGTGTAATAGTGATAATGATGCCGTGGCCTTTAGTGTGTGAGTGCAAGGAACTTTGTAAGTGGAGAAGAGAGGTTACGAAGAGCGTGTATTCAGTCAAGCATGGATGGCAAAGACAGCGATAGACTAATGTTTTCCAAGCATCAACCATTTCTGACCTTGGGACAGTTTTGGCTCTCAGTACTAGGTTATTGACAGATCTATGGTTCAATAATATTATTAATCTATTTATTCTTCATGTCATAAATCATTCATTCATTCGTTTCCTTTTATGACTGTTTCGTGCCTCGAAAGTGGCGTGTTCGGAGGTAAGATCAGCAGACCGCTATTTGAAGGAGAAAGTCATAAATTGCTTCATATAGGTCTTTTGGAAAGCCATGTTAGGGATATGTCAAAGAGAACCGTGTCATGGACCTGATGATTTAAACGCTAGAGGGAACGTGAGCGTAAAGCCTTGGCAGGGTTAAAGCAAACAAAACAATGCTTGAAGTCCGTAGTCAAACCTGGAAATTTCAACCCGAATCCAATGCTCAGCTTCATACAAACCAATCCTCTAATGTTGCCCATGGTCAAGACAAGATAAAATTTTAAGAATCAGATATGAAGGCATGAAAAAAGACGAACTGTCCGTCCCTTGCGCTACTTCTCTCCTATGTGTGGAGAAATGAATGAGGATATGTTCCATCTTTTGTAACAACGCAGATAGGAACTAAGGAGGAGATTTTGGGGGTAGGTGGAATGGACGAAAATGGATCAAACTAGACCTACGTTGCCCGGGCAACGTGAAGTGTTGCGGCAACCTTTGTCCGGCTTCGCCGGCTAAAGTGTTGCGAGAGCAACACTTTGGTTTTGTTTCTTCACTGTCGGTTAAATGCTGAAATTGTCAACTTATCGAAGCTTTTAAAACGGTATGTTCTAAAAAGAATAATCACATAATCAAAAGCTGTTCTTTAGCGTTGTAAAACCAACAACAAAACAATATCGGAAGAAGGCTATCCGTAACGTTTCAGGATTAAAATACCATAGATGACACTATTAATTATTACAAAACTACCTTATTGTTTTACATTACCGTATCGTTTGTACCCGTTGCGTAAACAGTTAATCCTAGGTTATAGCGATAGACCATCGATACAAACTTTCTTACTGTCATATTTACAGAAATCGAATACAATGTGCACCAATTTTCAAAAATTTCTAGCCCCTCGTGAACCGATCTTACTTACAAGTCCACGTTTTACATTTGGGAACCAAATTGTTCATCAAATGACAGGTACGCCAACTAGCGAGAGCTGCAAACCCCTCATTGCCGAAGATGATTATGAGCTAACAGTCGCCTGTCGCGTACAAGTCCCCTAAATGTCTCACAACTGGTATCGCCTATTTTTGGTTTCAGTGTGTACCTTACTACTGAAGTTGTCAACCCGTTGAAACTTTCAAACTGGTGTATCTCATAAAGGAATTTTTTTTACAAAAAAATGGATGTCATATACTTTTATCAGCTCATCAGCGGCTATCGATTGCCGTCGAAGTTGAACTTTATCCTTTTCAATCGTAGATATCGTGACGGATGAAAACTTGGAACAATATCTTATATAATCTAGTTGATATTATAAAGCTATCCGTAACTTTTCAGGATTAAAATACCATAGATGACACTATTAATTATTACAAAATTACCTTATTGTTTTACATTACCGTATCGTTTGTACCCGTTGTGTAAACAGTTAATCCTAGGTTATAGCGATAGACCATCGATACAAACTTTCTTACTGTCATATTTACAGAAATCGAATACAATGTGCACCAATTTTCAAAAATTTCTAGCCCCTCGTGAACCGATTCTTACTTACAAGTCCGTCTCCCGTGATTGACATCAAATTCAGCGGAAACAAATAATGGATATACCAGCTATCAAAAGTTGCAAGCCCCTCATCGCTGAAGATGATTATAGCATAAGCTTTTTAAACGGGATGTTCTAAAAAAATTAATCATATGATCAAAAGGTATTCTTCAGCGTTGTAAAAACGACAACAAAATAATATAGGAAGAAGGGACTAAATTAACTTTGCAGTCAGTTGTACTTTATCCTTTTCAATCGTAGACATCGTGACGGATGAAAACTTGGAACAATATCCTATATAATCTAGTTGGTAATAGAAAGCTATCCGTAACTTTTCAGGATTAAAATACCATAGATGACACTATTAATTATTATGAAACTACCTCATTGCTTTACATTTTCGTTTGTATCCGTTGTGTAAACAGTTAATCCTCGGTTACATTGATAGACCATCGACACAAACTTTCTTACCGTCAGATTTATAGAAATCGAATACAATGTGCACCCATTTGCAAAAATTCCTAGCCCCTCGTGAACCGATTCCTACTTACAAGTCCCTCTCCCGTGATATACATTAAGTTAACCGGAAACAAATAATGGGTACACCAACTAGCAAAAGCTGCAAACCCATCATCGCAGAAGATGATTGTAGCATAACAGCCGATTATTACTTACAAGTCCCTTGCATATCTTACCATTGGGAACCAAATTGTTCTTACCATCGAATACACCGGAAACAAATAACAGGTATACCAACTAGCAAAAGCTGCAAACCCCTCATTACCGAAGATGATTATGGGCTAACAGTCGACTGTTGCTTAAAAGTCCCCTATATGTATCATAACTGGTAACGCCTATTTTTGGTTTCAATGTACCTTACTATGAAGTTGTCAACCCCTTTGAAATTTTCAAACTGGTGTATCTCATGAAGGAATTTTTGTACCAAAAAATGGGTGACATATACTTTGATCAGCTCATCAATGGCTATCGATTGCCGTCGAAAAAAATTCTACCTGTCTTAGTTCAAAAGTTGACTTTTTTGCCGTAGGCCAACTTTCTAACGTCACGACTTAGAAAGGAGCAAAGGATAAGCTCTAGTTTCTTTAGCAATGAGAGAACTTTTAAAGTTTAAGAGGCACATCTGATATCGGATATCGTTACTGTACCACAAACCAAAGTGCAAAAAAAAATAATTATAAACTCAGCTGAAATCGTCGCAGACATGGACAGAAACAATAGATGGCAGCACTTTCGGACCCCTGGGAAAAAGCCACTTTTTTGTCTCTGTAGATTTTTCTATTTATCACTCAAAGAAGATATGTTGGCTGTGGGGCCGGGTAACTGCCGCATATATTTAACACTTATAGATTTTAGTCCATCTTCAATTTGAAACTGGTGCCTGCCTGCTTGCGTGCTAGAACGGAGCTTTCCACTCGAAAGCAGAAACATCTTTTGATGAAACGAAATGTTCGCTACACAACTTCAGATAGTCCTCTCTGACATAGGCTATACAACTCCACTTCACTTCGCAAACCGTAGGCTCTGGCTCGATGACAAGCAAAAACCATCCTTATTGGCCCCAGGCAAGAGTTCTACGGAGCTTTCCAAAATGTAATGTCATATTCATCCATCCGGCCTAAGGTCCACACTTTCCGTAAAAACCGTACAGGTTAGACCCTTCTCAGTTACCAGGAATAAAATGAAATCGGAGTCATAGGAAAAAAAAAAAAAAAAAAAAAAAAAAAAACAGGACAAAACCAAAGTGTTGCTCTCGCAACACAACAAATGATGGGGAGTAAAAATTTTAAGAAAATAAGAACTTTTGGAAATATAAGACCGGGAAGCAAGCACCGAAGACATTTCTTCCGATGGAGAGGTTGTGTATATATTATGCGTAAAGTGATATAATAAGTATGTAATAGTGATAGTTCGTTTTTGTTGCATGACGGCCTTATGGCTTTCATATGCAAATATATCGTTCATTCATTTATTCATAGCAACAAAGTTCAAACAAGGACTAATATAACAAGCGCTAGAAGCTCATATGGCACTTGCAAGGGTGGTTCAGAAGATGAAATATAGAATTGCCTTTTCGTGGGTTTGTTCTGATCACTTGTAAGCAAAAACCTTGAAGAATGATCATGGACTTGGAAATCACGAGAATGTGTCGTTTGTAAAATATATTTTATTTTTGAACTTGGCTGTAATGATGCGCAGTTTAAAGGCGCTAGAAGTTCATCTGTAAGCAAAACCCTTGAGACAAAAACGGCAACAGGCCTTCGGGGATCATCAGTATTATACCGTTTAGTCGGAAAAAAAAATTTCACTTTTCGGTTAAGATGCGCACTTTAAGGTGCTAGAAATAAATTTTTAAGCAAAACCCTTGTGGCACAAATGATCATGGGTTGAGTCGTTTGATCAAAAGTACTTTTCGACTTTGCGGTTAAGATGCACACTTAAAGGGAGCCAGAACTTCATTTGTAAGCAAAACCCTTGAGACAAATATGATAATGGGCTCATGTGGATCATGAAAATGTATATTTTGCTTAAAAGTATTTTTCTTACTTTGCGGTCAAGATTGGTAATTTAAGGAATAGTCGGATTGGAAAATGAAGATTTCTAAGCCAATTTTGTCGAATCTAGCCAAGTTTCATCGTCCTAGCACATTTGGAAGTACCTTAACTCGTGATCACCGGAATTACCCCCCCCCCCCTCCAGCTACCCCACAGTGCCCGGAGCAAACCGATTTTGTAAATGATTTATTTAGAGCATCTGTTTGTTATTCCCAAAAAGCCCCCCCCCCCCCCGGTATCTCCAGTCTAATTCGGTAACGTATTTTCAGCCCTCCCTCACCCCCAAATAGTTATCCGATCTGGTACATACATGAAAAAGATCACCAGAGACATGTCCTCTCTTCAGTTATTAAATTTCACTCGAATCCGATCACCCGTTCTAAAGTTACGCGTGATTCAGTATTGCGGATCCCCCCTCCCTCCACTCCTCCCGCGATTATCGGGTCGAGAAAGTTTTTACTTCCAAGTCAGTTTGATCGGATCCCTGATATGCCTGCCAAGTCCAAGTACCGTCGTGAAAATCCCCAAAACCCTCTACCCCCCCCCCCCCCCCCCCAAGTGTCCGGATCTAGTCGAGTTGTGTAACGATTTATCTAGAGCAGATGTTTGTTCGGCAAGTTTCGCTCCGATCCCTCCATTATAACCGTTTTTCGAGATGTCTGGTCCCCAACTCCCCCATAGCTGTCGAGTCCGGTCCGGACTTCAAATGGGACATCAGAGATATGTCATCGATTCACTTATTAAGTTTCATTCCAATCCGATCACCCGTTCGAAAGTTACACACTACTAAATTTTCCGGATTCTCCAGCCCTCTGCTCCCCCCAGATGATCGAATGTTGAAACTGATTATTTCCAAGTTAGTTTGGTCGGGTGTCTGGTATGCCTGCCAAGTTTCGTCGTCTTAGCGCATCTGGAAGCACTCTAACTCGAAAAAGTGTGACAGAAAAACGGACAGACCGACCGAGCGACCGACAGACGGAATTGCGATCGGTATATGGCACTTGAGCCAGAGGCTGCAAGTGTCATACAAATGAAAGAAAGCAACCTAAGTAATTGCAAGGGTATCTAATTGAAAACGAATTCAGTAACTGAATATTAACGTACAAAAAATATGTATGCCTAATTATTCATTATTCTTATACACCATTGACGCGAGTTGAGGAATTCTGGCGTCGCACAATCGAAGAAAGGAGTAACCGGCAATGAGCAAAGTGGTTTGCAATTAAAGAAATTAATGTAGCTTCAGTGTGATCATTGTTTACGGCTCTTTAGGCGAGGAAAAGCTTACATGATTCAGCAAATCGAGGGTACCCTTCAGTTGGATGGATGCAGAAATAGCGTCACTTGAAGGACACTTCGCACTTATGATATTAATTTCTTCCATTCTGGTGCCCCAGATTCTGCACTTTATAAATGCGGGCTTTCCTATCTCTACTATTTGCATTGCACTGATTATCACGCTTGCTACGTTTGTTGTCTTTACGCGACGTGCCAGGCTCCCGAGCATTCTTTCCAAGAAGCTTTTCGGTCAGAAGACCGGCTATGCGAATGCCGCCACAGTTGTCATCAAAGGCAAGGGACATTGAAAGAGGCTAAAAACAGCCTAAACCTTGTGTTATTTTCCATAAGCGTAGCCAAGTTTTAAAGTAGTCAACTACCGAAGAACAACTTAGCAGAAACACTAACGGTTCAAAATTTCCCGCCTGAACTCGACCCCAAAGTGAAACATAAATCGACCCAATTTTAGCTCAGATTCTCCCCTGGATTGACTGGAGTTTCGCCCTCGGCTCTGCCCGCGGCAGATATCCGACCCGATCCACCAAGTCGCCCGAGACAGAAGTTCTGGTCGATCAGAGGAAGAAATCAACCTGAAATCGGGTCAAATCCGTTTCACTTTGTCTTGGTCGATTTCAGCGCGGAAAGTTCCGTCTGTGTATAGCGTATAGTGTGAGGTGTCCTTTAAACCCGTTTCTAAGGTCATGTGTGCAGTTAAACAGAAAAGTTAACTTATGTTTATATCTCTGATTTGAATAGACTAGTACACTAGTAGTGACGTTGGGAAACTCTGCTGCTTGCACGACAAAAAAAAAATCGTCAAATAGCGGGGAATTTCAGATATGCAAAAGCGTGCGTCTCAATGGCCAACAAAGTGAAAATTCTGAAATCATCTATTTCAGACTGCAGAATCACATCAAATCAACATGTATGGGCGAATGCCAAGTGCTTCCTGGTCACTTTCATCCTGGCTTGAATAATGAAAATCCGCCAGTGCTGGTTATTTTTCGGCAATTGTTTGCCGCTGTCGTTGCTAAACGTTTCAAACATAGAGGTACGTGCGTATAGAGGCACAAAACAGTTGCGGAAGAATGAACTCGGCAGCTAAAATTCAATATTCGTGAATAACAAATTGAAATAATGCGTTAGTGTCGGGTTTTCTAGCCTATTTGAGATAAAAATATGATGGGTAACCAGACTGTCATATCTCAGCCCTATTCGGTTGAGCCATACACGCTCTGCTCTTGTGTGTGTGACTTTTAAATTAACTCCTTTCGTATCTTTTCTATCTACCTCTTTACTGATACTGTCACTGAAGTCCCTTGAGAATTTACGTCCTAGGTCTTAAAGGTGGAGACTACTAACTTATTTACGGAATTAGAGCGGAAAACACGACGAGTTGCCCAGCAAAAGCTTAGTCTTGCTCTAATTGTTATCATCTTAATTTGTTCTCATCACCTTTTTGAGATCCCAAAGGAAATGTGATTACGATAACTCCATATATTTATGTTTTTGTTTTGTATATGGCCCCTGGGCTTAACAGAAAGTCAGCTCGATGTTTGACAGCAGTATCTTGTCCCTTCTTAGGAAGCGTAGGGCTGTTGTTGCACTGAAAGAGACGCACCTCCAGTAAACAGAACTCCAGAACGGACTGGAATATTTGTATATAAAAGCTGGTCTATGAACACTTTATTTCATTGATTAAAAGCTGGATGTACTGATCAAAAGACATAAATAAAAGGAACATGAATATAATGATGATAAATTATTTATCGCCTCTTACTTCACAAAAGCGCAGACAATTTCGATTAGAGACAAATTGTGGCACAAGAAATCAAACTACATCGAAGCTCTACGGAAATTTAGATCGAAAACATGTCGTCCAGATAAATGTTACCTATACGTAACATTTATGAAACAATATACGTGATGTTACCTATTACGCAGTTTCATCGCAGTTATTTATCGCCTCTTACTTCACAAAAGCGCAGACAATTTTGTTTGGAGACAAATTGTGGCACCAGAAATCAAACTACATCGAAGCTCTACGGAAATTTAGACCGAAAACATGTCGTCCAGATTAATGTTACCTAGACGTAACATTTATGAAACATTATACGTGATGTTACCTATTACGCAGTTTCATCCCATCATTTATTTCTGGTCGTATCTTGTAAGTGTATTAGTTAATTTGTTTCGTGCCTGTGTATTACGTATCCTCTTTACGTATTCCTCTTCTAGCTTTTAGCTATTTGGATTAAACTTGATTGATTGATTGATTGATAAAAACCCTTTTCTTCTACCGTCTCCACGTCCACTACATCGTCTGGTTGGGTGTTGCACGAGACGGCCACACTGTTCCCATATGCGATCTGGAAATAGTATTTGGTTCTTGTCTCGGGTAGAACGTGAACTGCTGTCACGATTCGCGATATGAATCCAACTGCCTTACGAAAATGATTACATTACGCCAGCACGAGCTGGCAACACTGGACTCTGGGGATAACTCTCAAGAGAAATTGACACTAGAAGCGCGTTTCGACTTCACTCAACCAGCAATTCAGGACACATCGAAACTTCATTTTACATGAGAACTACTCCGAACTTCCTTATACGGATTAAGTCACGTATTACCGATTCATCAAATTGGCAAGGAGAAATTTTCGTATGTACCCATTTAAGTGTCACTTACATTATAACACGTTCAGCGATTAAAAGGAAAGATGTGCTTCCGCTCCTAAATTTGTCGTTGGATGTGTTCGAAGTTTAGAGGAACGATGGGTGAGATAGACCAATGTCATTTGAATATCCTGTTCGAATATGGTAGCTTAATTCCAGGAATTCTTTCGTGCGTTCCGCAAGCGGCGATTTGTTTCTCCAACCAGCAGAACACCTTTTCTTGTTTTTTTTTTCATAATTTTTTTTCTGTGGGGTCAGTGACGTTGAGGATTAAGTTCGCAGTTCAACATCCTTTACATTCTCAAGCCAATTTAAGACTTACTTCTTTGATTTTCGAAGCGCCGGCAAAAGCTTTACGCACGAGCAGCTAAAATATATGGAAAATTTTTGTCGGCACATTTTGTAGAAGGGTCAAGTTTTGTCGGCACTTTTCTGTACCTAATTAGCTATTGTCTGCACATATTTGTAAAGAAATCAAAATACCAAAAAAGAAATACAAAGGAAACACAGTTTTGTATGCATTTGCTGGCTGCAGGTTGACTCGTCGGCACATCGATTTCATTTTATACGTAAGAAATCAAGTTCTGTACAGAGTCGGGCACAAGACAGAAGAAATCAAATGCTGTGTGGTTTTGTCAATTTAAGACTTACTTCTTTGATTTTCGAAGCGCCGGCAAAAGCTTTACGCACGAGCAGCTAAAGTATACGGAAAATTTTTGTCGGCACATTTTGTAGAAGGGTCAGGTTTTGTCGGCACGTTTCTGTACCTAATTAGCTATTGTCTGCACATATTTGTAAAGAAATCAAAATACCAAAAAAGAAATACAAAGGAAACACAGTTTTGTATGCATTTGTCGGGTGCAGGTTGACTCGTCGGCACATCGAGTTCCTTTTATACGTAAGAAATCAAGTTCTGTACAGTCTTGTCGGGCATAAGACAGAAGAAATCAAATGCTGTATGGTTTTGTCAGTCTTCTCGTCTGCACATCAGGTACTTTTTCATGTAAGAAATCTAATTCCGTAAATGCTTACCGGGCGCATCCTGAAAGTTTCTTCGGCCAAGTGCCATACAGCGATCGCAATTTCTGTCCGTCCGTCGGTCTATCCAGGTTTTGCTAGTTCGGGCACTTCCACATAAGCTAGGACGATGAAAATTGGCAGGCATATCAGGGACCCCAAGTGAATAAGTTGGAAATAGTCTGTTATCCCTTGGGGGAGCGGAGGGAGGGGGAATCCTGAATCTTGAGGTATTTATGACTTTCGAACGGGTGATCGGATCTTAATGAAACTTGATATTTGGAAAGACTCCCTGTAGCAGAAGACCCATCTCAAATCCGGACCGGACCCGGTGACATAGGGGGGGGAGCTAGAGGGGGAACCGGAAATCTTGGGAAAAGCTTAGAGTGGAGGGATCGAGATGAAACTTTGTGGGAAGAACAAGCACAAGTCCTAAATGCATAGTTTGACATAACAGGACCAGATTCGGGCATTGGGGGGGGGGGGGGGTGCTCTAGAATCTGGTGATGCCGCGAGTTCGGTACTTCCTGATGCACGGATTTAGTGCCATGCATAACTTTTGAACGGGTTATTGGAATTGAATGAAACTTGGCAAGTGGAAAGGGCTATCGTCTCAGATGTTCCACGTCAAGTCCTGATCGGATCCGATACGTGTGGAGGGGGAAGGGAATTGGAGTGGGGCACAGGAAATCTCGTGAAACGCTTAGAGTCCAGGTATTGGGATGGAGTTTGATGGGAAGAAAAATGATTAGCCCTAGATATATAACTGATAAAACCAGGTAGAATCAGGGCTCTATGGGGGAGTTGGAGGCTGTTTCCCGGAATTCCCGTGATCGCCAGTTAGGATAGTTCCAGATATTCTAAGGACCGATGAAACTTTGCAAGCGTATTGGTGACTTAAGGACCAGCCATAAAGCCCTACGAATACTCGTTTTCCTGGATTCACCATCTTTGGGGAGTTGAGGGAAGGGGAATCCGGAAATCAGTGGCTTCCGTTAGCTGCGAACAGGTGGTCCGATTCGAGTAAAACTTTATGGGTGACAAGAACTGATCACCTAGGCATGTGTCGAACTACATGCGGCCACGGTTGAAAGAGTTGAAGGAGAGGGGGGGGGGGGGGTAACATCCACAAAATCAATCGGATGGACAGAAATGGATGCAATTTGACAGTACCGAGTTTATTCGGCCTTGATTTGTTATTTGGCGTCTGGATCGAATCCGGATTTGTATAGGGGAGGGGGGGGTGAAGCTGGAATCCAGAATTTGCAGATAGGCTATGCTCCGAATCCAGTCAAACTTAATGAACGGGAATAGGACATGTCAGATATGCGACTTTTATGGGTCTGTGTCGATTAATCCACAGTAAGGGGAGTTGGAAGGGAGTCCCGGAAATGACGTGGCTCGCATAAGGGTCAAACAAGTGGAGCGATCCGAATGAAACTTGGAGCGTAGAGAGATCAAATGCCATAGATGATATATTGTAGGATTCGAACTGGATCCGACCACGGTGGGGGAGGAGGGAGAGTTACCGAAAGTTCCCAAAAACTTTCAGATTTGAACGAAACTTAATAGGCGGTAAGAGAAAATACTTCAGATAATCCATTTAGGAGTCCGAATCAGATTCGGCCACGGTAGGGGGAGTTGGAGGGGGTATCGGAAATCGGGTGGCACGTCTAGGGACCAAATGGGTGGATCTACTGGGTTGAAACTTGGAAGGTAGGATACTGATTTGCCCTAGATGGTCCGAGTCAATGCCGGTAATGCTCAGACTTGAGTAAAACTAGATATCCTGTTTCTGGGTCCGAATCGCATTTTTGGATGTCTGGGTATTTTGTGACGTTCTCATCTTCTTTCGTGTACCAACTACTCCGCATCAAGTGCCATATGAGCTCTTAACTCTTGTTTTCCGGAGATTTTTTAAATTTCGCCTGCGGCGCTTAGTTTAACTAAATCTGGATAGGTTACAGTCGTTGGAAGCGTCATTTTTTAGCGAAAAGATGAAACGAAAAGCCAAATATGTAAATTTAAATTTACGAGCTTGTATTAAAGGAATAATAATAACTGATGCATCACAGTTAGTTTTATACAAAGTTTCGCCTGCGGCGCATTTCGTAGTCGGCCTATTCTCTATTTGGAAGAACGGTGTTTCATTTAGTTAGCGTTTTAGGATTGAAGTTCTTGGGGGTTTGAAACTCATTAAAAGAAACATATTAATATGGTAGGTATAGCAAAAATTTTCGACTGCCGCGCTTACTTTAACCTTTTCTGGGCATAGTCGTTGAAAGTGTCACTTTTTGGCGAAAGTTGAACAGAAAAACCGAAAATGTGAATTTTGATACGAGTTTACATTAAAAAATAATTGCAATTGCATTACAATTCGTTTTAACACCGGTTCTGTTCTATGCTGGCAGGAAATGTACATTTTTTAGTCCGTCGGCACAAACTGGCCCCCCCCCCCCAAACAAAAAAAAAGTAAAAGGCTAGTTACGCCCCTGACTGACACTAACAGTTCAATTTGCCAAGCAACGTCACTATAACTCTCTAAGCAATTTTAAACTACTCTTAATATGGATTATAACAAGAGCTAGAAGCTCATATGGCACTTGCAAGGGTGGTTCTAAGATGAAATATAGAATTTGCCTTTTTGTGGGTTTGGAAGCAAAACCCTTCAGATAAGAATGATCATGGACTTGGAAATCACGAGAATGTGTCGATTGGTACAAAGTATTTTATTTTTGAACTTGGCTGTAATAATGCGCACTTTAAAGGCGCTAGAAATTCATCTGCAAGCAAAACCCTTGAGGCAAAAACGATAACATGCCCTTGGGGATCATTAATATATACCGTTTGGTCAAAAGCACTTTTCGACTTTGCGGTTAAGATGCGCAGTAAGGGAGCTAGAACTTCACTTGTAATCAAAACCCTTAGGCAAATATGATAATCGGCTCATGGGGATCATTGAAAATTTATTTTTTGCATAAAAGTATTTTCTTAGGAATAGTCGGATTTGGAATATGTCGATTTCTAAGAGTCTCTAATATTCCAGCTAAGTCTCATCGTCGTAGCACATCTGGAAGTACCTTAACTCGCATAGTGCCCGGAGCCAATCCGGTTCTGTAAATGATTTATCCAGATCGTATGTTTGTTATTCCCACAAATTCCATCACGATCTCTCCAGTCTAAGCCGGTAACGTATTCCCACCCCCCCCCCCCCCCCCACAAAAAAGTTTTACTCGAATCCGATCACCCATTCCATACTTGCGCATGACTCAATATTCTGGACTCCCCCTACCTCCCCCCCCTGTTCTAAGTCAGTTTGATCAGGTCCCTGATATGCCTGCCAAGTTCGTCGTGAAAATCCCAGAACCGCCATCACCGAAATTCCGGGAACTCCGGATCCAGTCCAATTGTGTAAACGGTTTGTCTAGAGCAGATGCTTGTTCTCCCCAGCAAGTTTTACTCCGATCCCTCCATTCTAACCGTTTTTCAAGATTGCCCCCCCCCAACTCCCCATAGCTGTTGAATCCTGTCCGGACTTCAAATGGAACATCCGAGATCTATCATCTATTCAGTTTCATTTCAATCCGATGACCCGTTCGAAAGTTACACACTACTCAATTCCCCCCCCCCTCCAAATCCCCCACAGTCCCCGGAACCAATCCGGTTCTGTAAACGATTTACCCAGAGCGTACGTTTGTTATTCCCACGAAGTTCCATTCCAATCTCTCCAGTCTAAGACGGTAATGTAATCCCCCCCCCCCCCCAATAGTTGTCGGATCCGGTCTGGACATGAAAAAGATCACCAGAGACATGGCCTGTTCAGTTATTAAAATTTCACTCGAATCCGATCACCCGTTCCAAAGTTACGCATGACTCAGTATTCCGGATTCTCCCTCCCTCCATTCCCCCGACGATTCTTGGATCGAGAAATTTTTTACTTCCAAGTCAGTTTGATCGGGTTCGGTCTCTGATCTGCCTGCCAAGTTTCGTCGTGAAAATCCCAAAACCGCCATCATCGGAGTTCCAGACCCCCCCCCCCCTCCCCCACACGCCACAAGTGTTGTCTCGCACCTAAGTGAAAATTCCAAAAAGTTGGAGCCTTGTTTGTTGAAAGTATTGAGCAAGCTTTACCAGTCGGAGCTTTGTTCGTCAACGAAGAAGCAAACGTTGCTAAAACAGGGCTACTGCCTTTCACCAGAAGCGTTACTAGCCAAAATGTTTGGGGGGGGGGGGCAAGTCATTTACCGACAGGCTGGTAATTTTACAAACTGTTTTTGTAAAAAAATAGCTGTTTTTAAGAAAAAAAAAGACAGTTTGTAAAAAAAATTGACTGATTTTCGTGAAAAAAATCAACTCTTTTTACGAAAATTGCGGCGCTTCGCGTCGACTCGGTTATTTTTTACCGGCTGGCCGACAACGTTGGGGGGCGTCCCCCCTCCCCCCCCCCCAGTCGTGACGCCCCTGCCTTTCACTGTCAACCAACACATGGCTCCTTGCTCCTGTTTTCTTGTTTTCTTGCTCCTATTTTCTTCTTCTTCCTGTTTTAAGGAAGAAGAAGAAAACCAGAAAACCAGACCTTACTTTCCTCGTTTTTCGCAGCGGTTCTGAAAAAAGTGTAACGCGATTTTTTTTTTCGTTTACGTATATTTCTGGATTAAAGCCGCTCTCACACTGACGCGTCGTTGCAATGCGCTGCGTATGCGTTTATCTTGCGTTCCCTACAGGTTGCGTAGGGTATTTTTCACACCGACGCGAGAAGCTTCACGCTGGATGCATATTGACCTTTTCCTTTCTCGGTTTCTTCTGCTGATTTTGTGTTTCTTTCCTCGTTAGTAAATTTTTTTTTCATCATCAGTAGGTTTTTCTCCAGTCATTCTACAAGAACTTCCATTTTTCACTGAAAAATCTAATGCTTACGCGTCGACGCAATGCAAACTAGAACTTGGTTCTATTCTTGCGTTGCGTTTAATTGGTCTGAGTTGCGTCGATGCAAGGGTGACGCAGAGGTCGCGTAACTCAGTGTGAAAGGCTCAACGTGTCAATGTGAGAGCGGTTTAATACTGTACACATGTAGGCTATGGTGAGGAGTGAATGGTTCAAGCAATGAAAGATGAATGCTTTACGGAGTTTGCCAGTTGGGATGATTCCTTAAAGCTTAACCGAAAAAGGCTGCGACTGGACAACCTAGTTACCCATCGCTTATTCACTTAAACAGGCTTGAAGGCCAAATGAAAATACGTTGCTGCGTTGTTCCGCTATTCAGGAATATTAGTGGACTTTCCCTTTTGGATTTGTGATACCTTGTACCTGTGTTGTATGCTTGACGAGAAAGACTCACGAAAATTCGTATTCAGGCACTCAGCAGTCGTCACCGAGGTCAGCACTGGCCACTCAAAAGCTGCGTTTGCGTTGGAAAATAAAAAAAATCCCTTAGCACAGTCCAAATAATTTAGTGAATTCGGTTGAATGACACAAACATAAGTTGGCTTTTCAGTTAGACTTTAAGCTTTCGATAAAGCGTCGAGAGGGGTTTATCTAGTTGAATCTGGTAAATAAATGATATCTTTCTTTTTTTTGTATTGTATTGCCATGGTCCTCGGGCTTTTTTGCCAATATATATCATATCATATCTGTGCATTTTACATTACTTTAAATCACATTGTCTAGCGACAAAGGTGCCAATACTCCTGTAGGGTCACTGGTGGTGTGATTATTCTTTCTTTGGTGTCTCTCCATTGTTTGGTGGACAGCTAATGTGTGGTCTCTGACTCTGTTTCAGCCCATTCATACTTCCAGGCTTTGGATAACCACTCCTTGTTCCAGGGGCGTCACTATGGGGGGGAGGGGGGGGACTCCCCCCCCCCCCCCCCCTAAAGGTCCTGAGAAAGTACTTTCGTCGGGCGAAGCCCGGCGAAAGTTCACTTGTTTGTCGGCGCGAAGCGCCGGCAAACACAGAAAAAATAATATTTGTTATGCTTTTTATCAGGCATCGGTCGATTCGTCGGCACATCGGATGTTTTTATATGCAAGAAATAAAATCCTGCAAACGTTTGTCGGGCAAAACACTGAAGAAATCAAATTCTGCATGCTTTTGTCGTTCCTCGGTATTCTCGTCGGCACATCGGGTTCTTTTTACACAGAAGGAATCCAGAAGAAATAAAAACAAATTAAGTTTTTGTCGGGCGTCGGTCGACTCGTCGGCACATCGGGTTCTTTTATACGTAAGAAATGAAATCCTGCAAACATTTGTCAGGCAAGGCACTGGAGAAATCGAATTCTGCAGGCTTTTGTTTTGCGTAAAAAATAAAGTTCTTTACAATCTTGTCGGGCAAAACACAGAAGAAATCGAATTGTGAATGCTTTTGTCGGGCGTCGATGTTCTTGTCCGCATACCGGGTCTTTTATACGTAAGAAATCAAATTCTGCAAACATTTGTCGGTCACAAATTTTTCCGGAAAAATACAGATTAAAAAAAAAATTCGCCGGCGTTGCTTAGTTCAACTTGTTCTGGGTACAGTCGTTGGAAGCTTCGCTTCTTAGCAAAAGTTGAAACGAAAAGCCGAATATGTGAAATTAAATATATGTATTTACATCAAAGGAACAATGTCAACTGATGCATTACAGTAAGTTTTACACAAAATTTCGCCTGCGGCGCATTTTGTAGTATTCCCTATTTGGAAGAATGGTGTATCATTTAGTTTTCCTTTTAGGATAGAAATTCTTGGGGTTTGAAAAACGTTAAAAGCCGGAAATTGTATGGTACTATAGCTGAATTTTCCGCAAAAAAAAAAAAGATTAAAAAAGTTTCGCCTGCGGCGCTTGGTTTAACTTGACTTGGTACAGTCGTTGGAAGCTTCGCTTTCCAGCGAAAGTTATAATGAAAAGCCGAATATGTGAACTTTAAAATTCGAAATTATACCAAAGGAATAACCTCAATTGATGCGTTGTTACAGTTAGTTCACACAAAATTTCGCCTGCGGCGCATTTGTAGTATTCTTTAGAGGAAGAACAGTGTTTCATTTAGCTTGGCGTTTTAGGATTGAAATTCGCTGAAACACGTTAAAAGCTAGAACTGTATGGTAGGTATAGCTACATTTTTCCGGAAAAAAAGGCAGATTTAAAAAATTTCAACTACGGCGCTTAGTTTAACTTGTTCTTGGTACAGTCGTTGGAAGCTTCGCTTTTTAGCGAAGGCTAAAATGAAAAGCCAGATATGTAAACTTAAAATACGAAATTACATCAAAGGAATAATCTCAACTGATGCATTACAGTTAGTTTTACCCCGATTCTATTCTGTGCTGGCGGGAAATGTACGCCAAACGGCGTGTTTTGTTGGCACATTTTTTAGTCCGTCGGCACAAACCGGACGTCCCCCCCCCCAAAGGTAAAAGGCTAGTGACGCCCCTGCCTTGTTCAACTTACCTTTGAATGCACCTAGTGTTTCTGCATTAACAGTAACTTCAGACAAGGAGATCCTGTTGTTGTCGAGTCGAGTTGTTGAAGAACTGGTTGTTACGTGTTCTAAAGCTTGTTCCACCCCCCTTATCGTAGTTACTACGCATGGCGTAACGAATTTGGCTTCTTGGCTTCAAGGCTGGAACGCATTTTTAAATTTTCGGTAAAAAATCAATCCACGGGGTAATCCGGCCAATCACATTACAGAGATTTGGTAGTTACCACGCTTACTACGCTCACAAGAAATAGTTACTATTTCGAGAAGGTCGGAAAGTCAGCGTAGTAACTTTTCGTGAGGTTGGAACGGAACTAGTAACTAGTAGTTACTATTGTCAGAAGGCTGAAGCACGCTCCTAGTCTTAATACGCTTCATATATATTAGTGTTTTTGTGGGTTTGCATTCTCTGCTGGTTTTTTTGCGCTAACACAAACGCAAAAATGGACTTGAATCCCATTCTTCCGTTGCGTAAGTTTTAAACGCTAATACAAACACAAAAATTTGTCCATTTAAAAAAAAAATTACGCATTTTTGCGTTGCGTAAGTTTTTTCTATTCAAAACATAAGTTGTGTCTTCGCAAACGGCCTGCAGAGCTCGGTGTGAAAGCAGCATTCCCCTTCTCTCGATATTTTCTCACCTACTGTTTGCCCCAAAGGTTACCAACACGCCCATCGTGAGGAAGCGAAACAATCACACCTTCGCTGACCCCATGCGGTTTTCTTTGAAATGGCTCAGGGGGGGGTCACACATTTTCAGGATCGCTTCCTTAACAATTTCTCACTCTCCTTTCTTCCCCCTCAACAAAGAGCTCTTATGTTTCTCTCCGGTTATTGAAAGAAGGAAGATTTGAAGGAGGTGAAAAGTTTGTAGGATTAGAGCATATAGCTGCATAGCTTAAAAAAGTTGATTGGCATGTTGGAAGGTGGGGTTGAAACTCGATGGTTAGATGTTTTCAACGTTATGTTTTCTGTCTGTAAAGTCCATGAAACCAGTTAACATTGTTCACGAATCCCTCTACTCCGTGTGACTCGAAACAGATTTTTTTTTTTCGGTAATCGTTTACCGCTATAGTTGCTGAATATTTCGAGCATATGGAAACAAGCACATAGAGGTACCACGAAGCCGAAAGAAAACATTCATTCGATGTAAATCGATTGGATGGATAGCGAAGCAGCCATGTAATGCATTTTCATCGGCTCTCAAGCCTATTTAAAGGAATAAGTGATGGACGGTCCTATCTTAGCCTTATTTGGGGAAACTATAAGTCACCTTCACGTCGATGGCGATGGACGGTAGGCGAATCTGTAGATAGTAAATAGAGTAGTATCAACTATCCATTGGCCCGGGGTTCACTTGGAAACTTCCGTTCGTGGGTTCGGCAATCCGTAGGCGGTGGTGGAAGGAAATCTCGAATCCTATCGTCCACAGAACTACCGACAAATGATCTGCTCGGCATGAAACTTGGTAAATGGGAGAAGCACATGTTTTATTTTACCGCGTGTGCTATTTACAGACTCATCCTTATTTGATCTCTGGGGGATCCCAGAAATCTTGCTGTCTTCGATTTGGGCTCTTCTGTGTCTGGTGCAGTTGAAGAACCATATGATTACAACAGATTAAATTAATTTATTGAGAATCGTCTTCTTTCGGCTTTATCTATACACAATAAACATAACAAATACTCCCTGCCCAAACTTATATTCCCAAATCGAACACACAAAAATAATTTACACCAGACAGATCCAGATGGTCGAAGACACGGCACCGCTCATCCCAGAATGAAAATATCCCAAGCACTCACTAGTGGCGGCCAATGATGTATTCGCTCTAAACATTCAGGGCAATGATGGGATGTGATTCACTGGTCAAGTTCATGTTTTGGCAAACTAGTTCCTAGGAAAGCTTAGGCCTCGTCGGGGAAGGGACCGGCAACGAGTTTCTTGAGGAAAGCTAGAAAGAAGAAAAATGAGTTAGAAAGACACTAAGCTTTTTCGCTCGTCTTTGGCTATCGTGGTGAAACGTTAGAGGTGCTGGCAGTAGGACAGTTTTTGAGCTCATCGGGATCATTAGGAAAAGAAATTCGAGGGAATTCACAAAGTAGTTGATGTATGTTATGCGTGGCAGTCCTTTATGGCAATGTTTTTTGTGGCACTTGCCCCTTCGTTCAAGTGCCATATAGCGTATCCGTCTGTCGGTCGGTTGGTCGGTCCAGGCTTTGCTAGTTTGGGCACTTCCAAACAAGCTGGGACTAGCAGGCAGATCAGGGACCGGACCAGATTAACTTATAAATAATCCCTTCCCCGATCCGATCCCCGGATCCGGGAGTCCGAGAACTAGGAGGAAGGGTAACAAAAGGGGTGCAAAAGGACAATGTCCAGATGTGGTATCGATCCGTCGTCCTCTAATATGGAAGACTGACACACAAGACAACACGGCTACACGGCTGTTCTTATTTGTGTTAGAGCCGAATCCATAAAAAGATTTTCGTCAGAACAAATACTAAACTAAACTTTTATCTGATTGTGTTCTGCCTTTTCCCAAGAAAGTAAGCTACTTCTGTCTCCATTTTGTACTCTGGGCCAAACGAGGTCAAAGTAGCCTAATTATGTTTTGATAATGTTACAGATTGGGACCCCAAAACCAGATTAACTTGGAAACAATCACTTCCCCGATCCGGTCATCGTGGGCGGGGTGGAAAGATGGGAAAACTGGAAACTAGTCACATACATAACTTCGGAATGGGTAATCGGACATGTGTGAAACTTGACATATGTCAAGAACAAGTGCTTCAGATGCTCAGTTTCAAATCCGTACCAGATGCGATAATTGGGGGGGGGGGGGGGGGGACTGGAAGTGGCCACGGGAAATCTCGTGAAATGCTTCCACATAAGCTAGGACAATGAAACTTGGCAGGCATATCAGAAAACCGACCAGATTAAATTAGAAACAATCACTTCCCGGATCTGGCCATAGTAGGGGGAGTGGAGATATGGGAAATCTGGAAACCACTAACATGCATAACTTTGGAAAGGGTAATCGGCCATACACGAAACTTGACATATGTCAAGAACAACAATTGAATATTCAGTATCAGATCCGGACCAGATTCGATACCTGAGGGGGGGGGGGCTGGAGGGGGGCACCGGAAATCTCTTGAAACGCTTCCACATAAGCTAGGACAATAAAACTTGGAAGGCATATAAGGGAACCGACCAGATTAACTTGGAAATAATTACTTCTCCGATCCAGTCTCTCCCAGGTCCACTTGAAAATAGTTCCTTTCCATACGATGATGTTGGGGGAATGGAGGGATGGGGAATCCAGGATCTAGTGACATGCATGACTTTAGAACGGGTGATCGGACGTGAATGAAACTTGGCAAGTATAAAGAACAAGACAAGTGTCTCAGATGATCAATTTCAAGTCCGGGACGAATCCGATAACTGGGGGGTGGGTGTGAGCTAGAGGGGTGCCGGAAATCATGTGAAACACGCTTAGAAAAAAAACCGCTTAGAGCCGAGATATCGGATGGGACTTGGAGGAAAGGAAAGCATAAGTCGTAGAGACAATATTGAAAAAACAGGACTGGATCATGTCACAGTTGGGGAGTTGGAGAGGGTTTTCCATAATTCCGGTGATCACGAGTTGGGGTACTTCCAAATGTGCTATGACCATGAAACTTGGCAGGCATGTTAGGGACTCTGTCAGATTGGCTTTAAAATAGTCCTTCCCCCGATCCGATCATCGTTGTGGGAGAAACAGTTGTTAGTGAGTGGAATAACCATTTCAGATTTACTAGGTCAAACACATTTTCTGATGAAATTAGTATCGGGAGAGAGATCCAGCCTTGACAACTGCAAACCGTATCTGACAAACATGCTAACTATTCTTACAAGTGCCATATAAGCTTTAGCTCTTGTTTACAATAGTATTTCTCAAAGAAGCATTAGTTTGTTTTTATTCTAGTTTGTATATTGATTTTGTTTGGTTGGTTGTCTTTGTTTCCCGGCCAGGTTGTGCCAGGCAAAAGTTTACCGATTAGTACTTATCGGTGAAATTTCTGTGAAACTGTGTTGACGGATAGAAAAAACCCAAGATTGTCACAGGGAAGTAGGGAGCGTCAGAGATAAATTTAACTTCAAGTTTTTTTCCTAATTTGATATGAAGAAGATGTAATCCATTTGATTAATGTAAATTGATGAGACTGCTATTAATTGTTAAGTAGGATGCTCACTCTCTTAGCTTTAGTCGACATGTTGATCCCGACACTCACAAGACTATACTCTATATCATCCGTCCGTCAGACAGAGAAGATAGCAGACAAGCACGGGCAAAACATAGAACACATCATGTAAAATACACGAAATACGACATTAAACGTTGTAAAATCTGCTCCACATTCATGGTGAATATTGCAACCTATAAATTGATAAAAAACAGTAGACGTTTTATTTGTTGGTATCTCGCAAAAGTGAGAAGAAAAATTACACGAAACACGAGAAATCTTAAATCAGTCACCATGCAAGTTGACTCGGTGGTGCTTTTCCAGTAAATTTTCATGACTAGTTCTATTAACTGGTTCTCTATCCAAATTAAAACAAAAGTTTTAATCTCACGTATTCTGCGTTTAGGAACTTTTTTTCAGTCCCTTTGAGAGATTGTAAAAACTTTTTCTTGGCAACTGTAGAATTCCTTGCGGACAAAGTCTCGAAAAAACTTGAAAATTTTACGAGACTGGAGAAAAAGATCATCCTTTTTTTATTCACTAGTGCATTCGTGAGACATTTCTTCACTCCAAAATGAAAACTTCCATGAGGTGTGACGCTGGTATGATCTGGTTTATTCACTCTGTGAAGCTAGCGTTAATCAGAAAAAAAGGATGCTAAAGCGTATTGTTATATCTACTTGTGTTAAGATTGTACGAATACGATACAGAAGAAAAGGCGTTCAGTATAACGAAACGACGAAACACTACCAGAGCGGAATCGAACTGGTTTTATATGAAGGAACTGCTACATTGGACGATGAAATACTTCGTGCAGAAAAATTCCTGTATTTGCTTGTTGGTCAAGCCTTCATCACCGACTCCTGTTATCTGATCAATAGCGACGCGGTTACATCATTAGTCGTTCGTCCAACCCAAACACAACTAGGTGGCACAACCCACAATTAGCCCACCTCTCAGTTCTCCCACCCGTCAAAAGAAATCCGTCACTGTTCACTTTTCTGACAGCTCTGCCACCTTTTTCAGATAGTTCGCCCACCCGTAAGTTGACCCACCCGTCATTTTAGACACGTTTGATAAAAACCTATGAGTCAGACGGCGCCCTTAAGCACAACCACAACTAGCCCCCGCACAGCCCGAAATTCACCCACCTTTCATTTCTGACAACCCCAGCTCGGCCACATATTTAGGAGTGCAGAGTTCCAACCTAAAGGAGACCCTCGCCGAGAAGGGCCGAAATATCAATAAAATAAATCTCAGCTATTGAGTGATATCGAGCGTGATTCGCAGTCGGCTTGGCCTGAAGGAATGCTTTTTGTTTATAGACATTTTTCTACGAAGTAGTCCATTGTTCCATGTCAATTATCTTTTTAGTTTTAGTACAAACAAGGTTAAGTGGGACAAAACCTTTATTACGCATTTAACCCACCTACTTATAACTGGGAGTCGGGGTAGGGTCCAGCTATGAGTTTCTTCAGGAAAGCTGTGATAAACAAATTGGTAAGTTCTACTGTTCTACCGAACTACAGGAAAAGGCTCTAGTAATGAAATTGTCTCCTGGAGATTGTCTGGAAATGTTTTTTAGGCAGCTCACGTTCCATATGAGCCTGCAGGTTTGACAGTTACCTTTCATTGTTTTTCTATTAAGAATCAGGTCAGGTACGCTATTTCACGACTAGAGCTTTCGCATCAAGGTGTGATAATTAAGTAAGGGTTGGTTGTTGCAGAAGGGGGGGGGAGGGAGGGTACAGTAGAGGTATGCTTCCTTGAACTTCTCGCTAATTTTTATTTTGTGTTTCGGCTCGAATACAGTCCAATGGAAATCATAAATCAAAGAATTAATATCAGCTTCCTTTGGCACAGAAGGAGATTCCTTCACTGTAACTTGTGATTCATTCTTTATGTTCTTGTTCTTCTGTTGGGATACTTTGGACGGTCGTGAAAATAATGAAAATTGCTGCAACAACAGCCGTAAGAGGGCGAAAAAGCAACGGATCAGTGTGGCTTCAAATTGACTTTATTTCTTACTTAAATTACTGTTTACGCTGTGCACTTTGCAAAAACATTTGGTAGGTTTGAACATCATGATCAACTTTAATTTCAAGTATAGTTGAGTAGGTTCGAAGGTACTATCGACATTTGAGGTAACATACCTCTATTGTAGACGAGGGATAATGGTTTCCGTTGAGCTGAGATTGAACCAGACGCGTTCTGAACCAGACTATTAATGATGGTACACAATTTCCACTGTGACCCAGCGATGAACACTTTGACTACGATTTTGGCGGGATTCTCGGGGACGGTATTATTTATTGTTTCATTATTCCCCAATAGAAGAGTCACAAACCAATTTTTCTCATACTAAATTCGCGCTCTTCCGAGTAGGAATGTCTGGTCTGAAACATCGTCTAGCTCGATCCCAGCTTCAAGGTGGTGCTTATGACAAAGATGGTTCTGTGCACGGGGGATAAGTGCAAGGTGGTAATGTACCAAGGGTATCAGGACCATGCTCCGGTCGTAGAGGGTAGGGGTGAAGCCAACTTCGTTGGGGTCATGTATCATAATCTTAAGGGGGGGTACAAGGTTAATAACTATAGTCGGTTACGGTTCAAGTCTCCAAACGGATATTCGTGTTAAATGAAATGTAGCAGTTACAGATAATGGTGCTCTCGGCATTTGACAATCGCTCTATCATTTTATATTCTCGTAAGTTGGAACGTTAGAGAAATTTTTTTTTAGGCTGCTAGCGGCATTTTACGGATTTTCTGATCTGCTCTTTCTCGCACCCTTTTGTTCTTGATTCGATTACGGATAGGATAGCTTGTCCACGTATTGTGGGAATAAATAGGTGTTTTCCGGTTCCCTGATTGAAAGGTCGGAGACACGTGAGTGGAAAAGAAGCAAAAGCCCATGTTATAACATTTGCCGTTGCAAGATAAATAGAAAGGAGGCTAAGCAAACATTGGGAGAGGACCAGTATCTAGTGCTGCATTTCCATTAACGAATGGTCCTGTCAGGAGTTTTTTATTTTCAGCACAGGACAACTAGTCACAGATAATCTGTACACAGACAGTCGTCACATGGACATTTCGTTACTCGACACATTGTCCGTGGAAAGTTGGCTTAGGCACTTGTTCTATAGTGGGTAGGATTCAAGTGGGATAATCAGCGATCACGCCAGTGAGTTCAGTTACTTACGTGTGTATGGGACGAAACCTTCTTCGTCTTCTGGTTCCATGCACTCCTTGAAGATGGCGTCAACTTCAGCATCTTCCAATTTCTCTCCTGAAGAAAAATATTTTAAGTATTTCTGATGCTGGAAACCACTGGTTTGATTTTTCTTTGTTGTTTGGAAGGTTATGGGCCAAGCGAAGACCAGCAGTTTTGTCCCGGAACCGGAACGAATGGGTGTTTCTATGTTGGGTAGCAGCTTTTTGTGTATCCGATTTGATTTCCCGTCACGGAATCCATTGCATATTTGACAGTCAAAGTGTCGGGTCTACCCAAAGACATTCCCCGTGCCGTGACCTATGTTTGTTTTTGCCATTCGTGCTCTTTCGTTTTCTTTAGTATAAACTTCTCTTTCTTCAGTATCCTGTGGTCGGAAAAAATCAGTAACAATAATAACTAGACCTACGTTGCCTGGGCAACGTGAAGTGTTGAAGCAACTTTTGTTCGGCTTCGCCGACTAAGTGCTGCGAGAGCAACACTTTGGTTTTGTTTCTTCCCTAACGGTTAAATGCTGAATTTGTCAACCAGTCGAGGTTCAAAATGGTACGTTCTTATCATTTATTTTTCTGAACTGATCACACAATTTGTAATCACATGGTTATCCCTCAGCGTTGAAAGACAACAACAGAATATGGGAAGTAAGGATGAAATTGACTTTGCAGCCGGTTGAACTTTATCGTTTTTAATCATTAACATAGTGACTGTTGAAAACTTGGCACATTATCTTATATGACCTAGTTGGTATAATAATACCAACGTAGCTTTCCAGGAAATCTTCCACACCGAATACAAGAGGTTGAAGAAGAGTTACCGTGTGCTATAACCGTTACCGAGGATAGGAAGGACTTACCGAGAGCGAGGAGAATGTGGTTAAGCTCAGCCAACATCATGGTGCCGTTCTCGGCTTTGTCGTAAAGCTTCATGCACTCCAAGAAGTCCTCGATGGTACCCTGGTCCTTGTCTTTCTTGATCTGGCTGAAGATGGGAAGGAAGTCCTCGACCTTGAGCTTCTTCTCGTCTAAAGAAAAACAAGGTCTGTCAGCAATATAAGTTGGCAATAGCCATAGTGAATATTAGTTCCATTCCTTGTTCTCAGGTCCTCAGCGGTGTGGGAAGATAAAGGTCTTCCCGTTCAGAATATGCGCTGCTGGCCCGACAAGACAAAGTCAATCCTGACGTGGAGAATTTTAATTTCAACTAAAGCATGCATTTATATGGCTAATGAAGCGAAGGTCAGAAAATGTCCAATTCCAGGTTATAAGGTCACTTCTGGAGAATGCCTGCTATTGCACATGACCCAAAAAAGGTTTATATTTCGCAGTTGTTTACAATTGTAGCTGCTAAATATTTCAAGTAAATATGGCACCGCAAATCCGAAAGAAGAACACCAAAGGTTTCGATGGGATCCCAAAAATGTAAGATTTGATCCAGACAATTGGGTCTTATAGAAGTCCGGTCTTCGCCAGATTCCTTGAACACTTTACTAATAAAATTTAGAAACAGATTAAAGCAAATGGTAATCATCTGATAAGACCAAGTTCAAATATGGATTCAGCCTGTAGCCTGCATCATATCTACTTTGACAAAAGTTCCTGTCTTACTTCTGCCAAATTTTCCAATTTCAGCCGGATCCATGGCGAACTTTGTGTCCGGGTAGAAAACGATTGTCATACACGAATTCAGCATGTCTTCTTACCCATAAATCGAACACCCAACAAAATTCATATAAACCTTTTACTTTTAACAATTCTTCTGGTTTTGACCGGATTCCGGGTGATCTACTTGTCCTGCGAGAAAGAATTTTCATATCCGGATTCAGCATGTTTCCCTATTCTCAAATCGAACCTTTAATCCTCTTCAGATTAAACTTTTATTTTTTCAAATTTTCCGGTTTTTGCCGGATTCCGGGTGAACTACATGTTCGGCGAGATAATAATTTTCATATTCGGATTCAGCATGTCTGTTTACCGCTAAATCGACCATCTCATTAGCGTTTACAAATATTTTGTTCGCCCCTTAATTGTAAACCCCTCCCCTCCCCTGAATATACATCTATGGGCCCGACCTACGAGTTCGACCTTTCCGCTGGCCCAAAGAATTCTCACACCAAGTTTCATCAAAATATCTCATTTCCTTCGGGAGTTATCGTGCTAATAGATGGACGGACAGAAAACAACTTTTGCGAAGTCATCGGTATCCGTCCACTTACGGTTTGGGATACCAAAAACTTCATTTCAGTGTCTCCAGAAATCGGAGAGTAAAAGACATAGTAAACGCATACATAACTGGCCAAAAATATGAAACGACAACTATGACATAACAAGGCCGTATCGCAGAAAATCAGTCATGTGAATAGCGGCAATGTAGTAACGCATTTTCATCGCGTCTTCAAGCCTATTTAAGTGAATATGTGATGAGTAACTAGACTGTCGCATATCTACTCGGCTCTATTGGGTTAAACTTTAGGAACATGGTATAAAAGCTAAAATTAAAGCTGTACTTATTGATGAATATTAGTTTGTGAGTAGCTCCGGGCCTTTCAGCTATCGGATAAATAATAATATAATTATAAAAATACAAATTTTTGGTATATATTTTTTTGGTGTGAGATAGAGTGAGAAGTGTGATGGCATCCGTTTCTTCTGGGTTTGTTTGTTTATCCCGTTTGTCGTACGACTTTCGAGCCAGTCTCCCTGCTGGGGACGTTATGTGAATATTGTTAAATATGTATGTTTAAATAATAAAAGAACTTGAACTTACTCTTCTTCTTGGTGCCGCCGAGCTTTTCGATCTGAGCCAAGGTCGGGTTCAAGTTAAGCGCTCTGAGAACGTCGCCAAGATAGAAGGCGTCGACGGTCTCATTGCCATCGAAATCGTAGATGGAGAAGGCGAATCTTGCCCCTGAAAAGATAAATAAATTGTCGTCAATTCCACAACACATTTAAAGCTTTACTTCAAGTAATCAGCGTGCTTTTTTTGGTAATAGTCTGTTGAGGGCTCTAGCCCTCCCCATGAAAAATGTGTAACCTGCGTAGTAGTATGGTAGTCGCACGAAAAAGTAGCATGTAATACTATGTAATAGTAAAGAATACTACCATTTAATGTGCCTCAGACTGGTCCAGTCTTAAGTAGTAGTATCTAGTAGCATCCTGTATTGCCATAGTAGCATCCAGTCTTGCTAATAGTAGCATATAGTAGTATGCAGTAACACGGTAGCCTTGAAGTAGAAGCATGTAGTAGCATCAGTTAGTACTGCATGCTACTTTTTCGTACTACTTCATAGTACTATTTTTTTCCTTTTCGTTCATTTATATGTGTATGTACGTTTATTGAATGTTATTTCTTTTCTTTTTTTTGGTCTGTTTGTTATTTACTTTCCGTTGATTTGTTTCATTCGGTTCATCAAGTGCGCTGATCAAGGCGCGATTCCAAATTTTACCACAATGATTCAGCCTATGCAAGTCGGAGCCGGGTTCGCTGATGAATTTACCCCTATTGAAGTATGAGCCGGGTTAGTTGACTGAAACCAAAACAGAGATCCTGCCTCATAACAGGGATCCTGTCTTAAGGAAGAAGAAAAAGAAAACGAAAAAACAGGTCTCTGACTCGCTCGTTTTCGTGGTTTGCGGCTGCTTACTGCTTCTGGGCTGTCGCATGCCGCCGGCAGTAAATTGGATAAAAACTCGTTTTCCCACGTGCATGGTATGGTAGCACCTTTTTTCAACCGTTTAAGGTTGACTCCCAGTAGTATGTTGCAAGTGCAAAGATATCAAAAGCGATTGTGCCCAGAGTACAACGCCTTTTGTTCTTCAATCTATCAATAAATGTACGCCTAGTTTAGGCTATATACTTCTGAAAAACAATCTGAGAAGTCTCTGACATCTTTTCATGAGCAGTAAACACATAATTGTTTATAGACACTTCAAACCGTTTTCAGGGCTCTGTTTTATGGAAGGATAACTTGAAAAAGGACATTATATGAATATTTTGACATCCTTTATAACAGAATACACAATGGTACGGAATCATGTGTTAAATATAGTAGTAGCAGTAGTTTATTTTATACTAGAGCCTTGGCAGCCATGGTATGTTCGAAAAACAAAATAAAATTCAAATAACGTAAAAGTAAAAAAATAAAAAAATGTCATCCAATTTCTGGCAGTGTATTTGTTGTATCCATATATCCAGGATATATGTATGCATTGTACATGGAAAGCCCAAAGAGCCATGGTACCAAAATTGGGGGAACGGCTTTAGTACGGAAGAACCAAGGGAAGTGGCATTGTTTGTATTTGGATCGTCATAGAAACATATTTTCCTTGACTGTTGACCTTGGAACGCGATTCGGAGACGCGTTCCATTCAGATTTATTTATCTCTCAAATTTTAATTTCCGCAGCACGCTGACGCATTGTTTAGAGTCTTGGCAAACACATGTTGGCCGCTCGCCTACTACAGGAATAGCCTAGATCACATCGTGTCTCTGCCAACCGGGAACGGACCTCAAGCCATATAAAGAGAGGACCTTAGAACGGAGAGTACAGATATTTTCCCAGGGATATCGGAATTTCAAATAAATTCAAGCACGCTTGTTTGAAGAATCTTTCAGTGAATCCCCACATCCCATCCACTGGGAAAGTTGTGCATGGGGAACATACCATGTAAATAGCTGGACGAGACATCTATTTTGAAAATCGTTTGTCATGGTTGAAAAAACAAATTCGAGATTACTGATAAATGTGTTGAATTATTTTCCTTGTTTTATTGATCTTTTTTGCTTCGGAAACTGATTATTTTGGCCGATACATGAATAAAATATATTAAACCTGTACTAGACACGCGCAGGACGCTTACCTCGGGTTATTTTTAAAAGCCAACTCTTGATAAAAAAAAAAAAAAAAAAACTTTCTCGGCATTCTGACTGAGTAGCCTACAAATTATCATTGTTTTCAGCGTATCTGGTATACCCTTATTCCCCATAACCCGTATTTAAATATAGGTTAATCGTGGTTCAAAACTATTTCAGTTGATTATCTGTAGAAATTAGGGCAAAACGGATATATTTATTGGAATGTGTATGTTTTTCTAAGAGGCACCTGCACATAAATATGTCAATCAATCAGTAATTATTTTTTATATTCTCGCGTCACTATTTTCATCATTCCTGTAGTACAGATTTTTTTTTTACTTAAAATCTGTTTTCATATTTTCTCGCTATATGAGATCCAATGGTCTTGTTATTCTGACGAATGTTTGTTTGTCGGCCTACCGTCCTTTTCCCGGTTTCATGCCATAGTTCCCTTCAATTTGGCTGGAACTCTTACATAAAAAATAATTGTCATAGGCAAAGTAGAAAGTAAGGTTGATAATTAGTACTTACTTTCGACGTCACGAGCGCTTAAATCAGCCTAGAAGAAAAAACTACCATTAGCTAAAAGGTTCGTGGTCTTCTTAAGAGACTAGATATGGGGTCAAATGCCAGAAGCTGTATTTGATTCAGAGGAAGAGGTCCATTTTCGTAGATTGTGAACAACTCTCAGCTACCAGTGTATATTTTCTAAATGGGCATAATATCCAGTTCCTTGATGTTCTTGAGACCAGAAATAAAGCTTAAATAATTCAGATCTGCGCACTTCTGAATAGTGCTTTAGCTAAATTGGAAGTCTTAAAATAAGTCAAAAGTATTGTTTTTATTATGCACATCTTGCACCAGCCAATTGGCTATTAAACTATTCATTCATTCATAAAGGCTTAGCTTAGTACTAGACCCTGGAGTACTTTGTAAAAAAAACTTGATAAATTTTGAACGATAAGTAACCCAGGTAACATATTGGAATTGCTGTATATTCTGTGTCTGTTCGTAGAAAGAACCGAACGGGACTTTCCATCCTGACGACGCATATGAAAAGGATAGGCCTGTTATAGCCATGGAGTTATTTCACTATCTTTATCGCGTTTATCTGCTACTGGTATTCACAATGTTGTATATTAAAAAAAAACCTTAACCCTGTCGTTGTTGTACGCTCGTGAACGGCTATACCCAACCCCTATGAATTGCGTATGATAAAGTGACATAGAAAGTCTGCGGCTTGATATGACAGTAAAAAATTACAGAAAATATCTTCGTGAACGCAAAAATTTCTTGTAAAGGAGTTACAGCGTTCTTGCAACTGTTCGAGACCTAACTTGAAGACTCACTGTTTAGTGTAGTAAGATTGAATTTAGCAGAAGAAAAGAATCTTCCCCTTGCAGCCGACTTATCCATTAGCACCATCCAATTTGATTCGCAGTCAGCTTGAGCTGAAGGAAAGCCTATAATTGATTTAAATTTCAATTATCACAATTCATTTAATTCCCCAACTTAAAAAAAGTAGATCTCAAGATTTGTGTATGTTGCTTCCCGTTTCTTCTTTTTTTTTTCTTGATCGTACTCCTTTTGTGTCCTGTGATCACGTAACGGGTACAGATAAAAATTTCTTCCTTCATCCATTATCTAAGAAGTTACTTGCTACTTCAGAATGATGTCAATAGGCAATGATGTCAATTTTCTTACCCCTGGCTACAAACAAACATACACTGTAAAAAGTGTCTCAGAGTAAGGTAAAGTTAACTGCAGTATTTGCCACTTGAGATCACACTGTAAAAACATTAATCTTGTCTCTATTGAAAAGCTTAACTCTAATTCGGATTTATCTTATCCCAGTAGAGATAAGATTTCAGTAGGAAATACTGCAGTCAACTTTAATCCTTACTCGGAGAAACTTTTTTACAGTGTAATCTTGTCTCTATTTCGTATTAATCGTATCTCAGTTGAGATAACTTTAATCCTTACTCGGAGATACTGTTTACAGTACATACACCCTCTTCAGGGTGATAGGCTTGGAATAAAAAAGCAACTCACCATGGCGGGCAGTATCCTGGTCGAAATCCGGCGAGAAACTGTCAGAGGACTCGACGCTTGAGGCTATTTCCTCGACCGAAACGTACGCGAGTTAAATGCGAGGTTCACCAGCGAGCGTTCCGGTGCCAAAAATCCGGAGTTAGAGAAGACTCCTCAGTGGAGCCTCACATGGTGTCGGATATCAAGGATTGGTGCAGTCGGATCCGTTTAAAACAATTGGGTATCTAGTGGGATCCCTTTGTCGGTGGCTGAGACAATTATTATTAATCTTTTGTGAACCGTCGCTGGCTGAAGCCAAAAAGAGAAAAAGGAATGAAAAAATAAACATAGTACACTTGGATGACAAATAATGACGGCCACAAGGAAGGAATCATTACACTTTATTTTAGAACCGACAAGGAATTCTAAGTTAAAACTATGAATATTATCCTTTTGACAATAATACAAATAGTCTGGAGTGTTTACATTTGATATTTTTATTTTAGACCCTACAAAGAATGTATTCTAAGTTAATTCTAAAATAAAACCATTTGACAATAATACAATTAGTTTGGAGTGAATATGGTTGACGTATTTACACAAAAACCCAAACAGATTAAAAAAATAAAACCTTTCTCGATGCTTCACTAAAACTCAAGAATCTTCCCAACTCTCGTAAAACATTCATCCCTCGTCACTCTAACCATCCATTCCTCGTCATACACTCTGTCTCGAAAACCTTCTTCTGTCAACCCATCCAGTTGTTTACATTCAGACATCAGGTCTACCTGTTCTCATTTATATCCCATTCATGGGGAAGTAGTAAAGACCAATCCGACGTAACCGCCTCCCCACATACCCTTCCACATAATCATATCGAATAGATCAGTTATATTTGACGAAGCAAATTGGAGGATTTCAGGCAGCAAAAACGCCGTAACGCCATAACATTAGCGAAATTGTATGTATTCTAAGGGGTGGTAATGTGACATCAGTGTGATCCGCCCATTGGCAGCCTGTTTTCTTACTCCTAGTTTGATACTCTGACCGATTTCAGACAAAAGTTTTACTGTAACAAATCTTTCGGTCTCAAAAATGAATACGCCATGTCTCCTTACTCAGGGGCGTCACTAGCTCCTTTGGGGGGGGGGACGTCCGGTTTGTGCCGACGGACTAAAAAATGTGCCGACAAAAAACGACGCCGCCAGCATAGAATAGAACCGGGCTAAAACTAACTGTAAGACATTAGTTGAGATTATTCCTCTGATGTATTTTCGTATTTTAAGTCACATATTTGGCTTTTCCATTTTAGCTTTCGCTAAAAAACGAAGCTTCCAACGACTGTATCAAGAATAAGTAAACTAAGCGCCGCATGCGAAATTTTTTAAATCTGCCTTTTCCCGGAATAATTTAGCTATACCTATCATACCAGTTCTAGCTTTTAAAGTGTTCAGACCCCCACGAATTTCAATCCTAAAACGCCAACTAAATGAAACAACGTTCTACCAAGTAAAAAATACTAAAAAAATGTGCCGCAGGCAAAATTTGTGTGTAAACTAACTGTAATGCATCAGTTGAGATTATTCCTTTGGTATATTTTGGTATATTAAAATTCATATATTCGGCTTTTCATTTTAGCTTTCGCTAAAAAAAAAAGCGAAGCTTCCGACGACTGTACTAAGACAAGTTAGACCATGCGCCGCCGGCGAAATTTTTTAATCTGCCTTTTTTCCAGACAAAATTTAGCTATCGTACCGTACAGTTTCCGGCTTTTAACGTGTTTCAAACCCCAAGAGTTTCTGTCCTAAAACGAAAACTCAATGATGCACCGTTCTTCCAAATAGAATACGACAAAAAGCGCCGGGCGAAATTTAGGGTAAAACTAACTGTAGTTGAGATTGTTCCTTTAATGTCAATTCATATATTTAAATTCACATATTCGGCTTTTCGTTTCAGCTTTCGCTAAAAGCGAAGCTTCCAACGACTGTACGCAGAACAATTTGAACTAAGCAACGCAACAAACTTTTTAAGTCTGTAAGGCCGACAAGAATACCGAGCGCCCGACAAAAGTATTCAGAATTCGATTCCTTTGTGTTTTGCCCGACAAGACAGTACAAAACTTTAATTTTTACTTTGTGCGATGTACCACCCGATAAAATTTTACGGAATTTGATTTTTTTTTTTTTTTCGTGTAAAACGAACCTGATGTGCCGACGGGAATACCAACGCCCGACAAAACCATGTGCCGACGAGAATACAGAGGCACGAAAAAAGCATACGAAATTCGATTTCTTCAGTGCTTTGCCCGACAAATGTTTGCAGGACTTCATTTCTTGCGTATAAAAAGAACCCGGTGTGCTAACGAGTCAACCGACGCCCTACAAAAACATAAAGAATTTATTTCTTCTGGATTTCTTATGTATAAAAAGAACCCGATGTGCCGACGGGACCACCAAGGCATGACAAAAGCATACAGAATTAAATTTCTTCAGTGTTTTGCCCGACAAATGTTTGTAGGATTTCATTTCTTGCGTATAAAAACAACCCGATGTGGTGACAAGTCGACCGACGCCTGACAAAAAGCATACAAAATTTTATTTCTTCTGTGTTTGTCGGCGCTTCGCTTCGCGCCGACAAACAGGTGAACTTTCGCCAGGCTTTGCCCAACGAAAGTACTTTCTCAAGACCTTTGGAGGGGGGAGTCTCCCCCCCATAGTGATGCCCCTGTCCTTACTTACCCTTAATCAAATCTTTAATCGACTTCAAATAAGAGTTTTACTTCTACAAAAGTGTTCCCCTATTTGTAGGCTGTAAGTGTAAGTAATGAAGGGATCCTCGCACCGAGTTTGAACGAGGTATACTCTCCCCACAAGTATCGGATCCGGTCCGGACTTAAAATGGAAACCCTTCGAAAGTTATCGTGCTAACAGACGGACGGACAGAACTTTTACGAATTCCGTGACTGACGTTTCGGAATCACAAAAACCCTTCGGGACAAAACAACAAAATACCTCTTATCGGGTTAAATGGAGTGACACTTTGAAGTCTGAGGAAGAGCCGACAGATCCCAGATGTATCTCGTTGAGTCGTTGTCACTGGGCAATGTGGATAGTATAACGAATGGTCTGAACCTGCTTAAACCGCCTGTTCTCCCAGGTATTTTATCTTCGTCAGCCTTGTTATTGTATCTATTTTTCCGATGTCCCATCAGCTTCATTTCCTATGTCTGGTCCCAATCAGGTTTATGTTATGTTTTCGATCTGATTCTCACACGCTATTTCGACATCCCACTATTTCGACATCCTCAGCGCTCCACACGGTGATCTTGTCCCGGAAACTGATAAACATGTTTTCCAGCTAAATTTTAGTCCGTGTAGCAGTGTTTACCCCCCCCCCCCCTTGTTACTAATCATGGTAACTGTGACTAAGAAATGTTCCTCGGCTGGAAAAATGTCCCCAGCGAAGCCAAACAAGTCGGAAAAGAAAAACAGTACCTTATAGTCCTGAAACTGTCCACTGGATTGATATCTTAATGAGATTTTACTGAAAAGCGTGTTCAGTCCGTACTCTTAATCCAAATCTAATCTTCAGCTTTTGAAACTCAAATCCGGCATCTCTTATGTATCGCCGTTAGGACAACCCATTTCAGTTATCAAACATTCCTATCCTCAATAGCAACCAATTTAATGAAGACAGAAACACAAATTAAAGGAGAAATCCGAAATTCTAGCTAGCATTAATTGTTTACAGGTTCATATATAGCAATCCCTAATATGCCATTGCTAATTATTCACAGACGGTTTTCACTGCTCATTGAGGGAATTTAGGAATCCTGACAAGCGATGAGCACGCCGCCGCGTCGGGCGATATTTGGATTTTCAATATATCGATATTTTCACTTTCGATATTCGATAATCCATATATCGATATCGATATTTCTTTAGTATGTTTCGCTATAGGATACGTCTCGTTTCGCCAAAATTTACTAACAAAATTGTCATTAAATAGCATCTTGCATCGTCTCCAGCTCCGAATAAATAAGAACTGAATTTCGGAAAACATATGCCTCCAATTTCCGATATATAAATGTAGGTTATGTTGGATTCTTTACAATAATTATGAATGAAAGAATATCGTTTTCGATATCGATATTTACGTTTCGATATTCGATATCGATATGTGGTCCGATATATCGATATATCGTTATCGATATCGCCCAACACTAGTCTGCAAGGGGTTAGAAACTTCGCAGCTAAAGACTGAAGGAAACGAATGTCCTCGCGAGTTTTCTCAGGATATTCTGGTGAAAGTAAAATTTAAAAGTGTCCAAAGCTGGTTTTAAGCTGAAACAGCATACTTTAAGACCGTCTTTAAGCTAGTTTCTTGGATCCTTCTTACAAATATTCCTTCAGCCCAAGCTGACGGCGAATCATATTTGATGGTGCAAAACGGATACGTCAGCTGAATTTTATTAGAGCTGTATTTTGGTCCTTCCTGGCAAGGGTCCTCTTCAGGCTCAAAGCCGCTCAAGTTAGAAGAAGACAAAAAAAATTTCGATGGGATCCCAAAAATGTAACGTTGATCAGACATCTTGATCCAGACAATCGAATCTTGTACAATTCAGAGTCTTCGCCAGACCCCTTTAACGTTTTTGCTATCTATCCATAATCAACCGTTTGAATATGTACGAACCTGTATGTACGAAAGTTTTTGGTTACGGCTAAACAAAAATTTCTTCAAATGAGGAAACCAAGTTCAGATATGGATTGAACAAGCACGTTTACTCCAATATCTCATATCTAATCGACTTCAAAAAGGTCTCTTAGAATGTTTTTTTTTTTTAACCAAATTCCTGGTATTTTAGCAGCATTCCTGGCAAACTGCATGCAGAGAAAAGATCTAGTGACACTGAGAGCCCAACTTTTCAATCCAAATTTCCAGGTTTTTGCAAATTTTGTCAGCTTATCCGTCAAGGAAATAAAGTTAAAAATTCAATTCACATGTCCCCTTATCCCGATACAGAATCTCTAATCGACTTCAGAAACAACTTTGAGCTTCAACCAAATTTCCAGTTCTGGCCGAATTTCGGGGAGTCATGTGTCCGGCAAGAAAACTAGGTTCAGATATGGGTTCAGTGAGCCTCCTTAACCCTTAAAGTAATATCTCCTTAGCTTATAAAACATATTTATATTTACCCTTAATTCGAAACCCCCTCCTCTGACTTTAAATATAGGCCTAAGGGCCCATCTACGGACTTGGCCTGTAGTTTCTCAGTGAATCCTTCTACGAAGTCTGAACAACATATATCAATCCCTTCGACCCCCCCCCCCCCCGCCGACAATCCAAAACCCAAAGAATCCGTACGCTAGGTTTAAACAGTGCGATTGAACAAAGTGACGTGACCCACGCGCAGAGCTTTCGTATGTGTGAATAAAGGGGTAAGGTAGGGAATGGTCAATGGTCAAAAACTGGTCAACAAATTTTATTAAATTGTTACCAGCGAGGGGTCGACGACTCTCCCGGAATGGTGTACATGTCCCGAAGGAATAATCCGGAATGGTCAGGAATAATCCGGAATGGTCAAGAATAATCCGGAATGGTTAGGAATAATCCGGAATGGTTAGGAATAATCCGGAATAGTTAGGAATAATCCGGAATGGTTAGAAATAATCCGGAATGGTCAGGAATAATCAGGAATGGTCAGGAATAATCCGGAATGGTCAGGAATAATCCGGAATGGTCAGGAATAATCCGGAATGGTCAGGAATAATCCGGAACGGTTAGGAATAATCCGGAATGGTTAGGAATAATAAGGAATGGTCTGTAATTTTTCGGACTTTCCTCATCCAAAATATTATTTGACAACAGCGGTCTTCGGTATTCGTGACTTTCAAGAAAGACGAAGGTGTTGAAAGGCATGCCGCCTAAAAAGATCAAGGACGTGCACGAAGAGTGTCATATTACAGTGGAGACCAAACCTCTTTTCCGGTTGTCTCTGCAATAAGCAATGGTTATTTATCTCAATAAGCAATGGTGATTTATCATGCAAATGGTTCCCCTATCTTGCAATGTGAAACAGCACTATAGAGCCGGCAGATGACTCAAAATGCCCTTGTTGGAAGGCAGTTATCGCGCACCAGAAACCTATTATCACTCACACAAAAATACGCTGGCAAGACCTATTACTGCTCACACTTGTCCGGTGAGAACAAGACCAAAGGTTTCGATGGGATCCCAACAGTTCAAGTTTGATCCAGAGAATTGGGTCTCGTCTTCGCCAGATCCAGTCTTCGCCAGACTCCTTGAACACTTTTACTATTAAAATTTATAAACAGATTAAGGCCAAATAGCTAGTCATATGAGAAAACAAAGTTCAGATGTGGATTCACCATGTGGGTTTACCCCTTTAAGTTATATCAATTTTGACGAAGCAGATCGAAACTTCCTGCCTTACTTCTGAAAATTTCCCGGCGAAAAAAATAAAGCTCAAAAACAAATTCAGCATGTCTCCTTACCCCTACATCCAACCTCTAATCAACTTCAGATTAAACTTTTACAAGGCGAGTGACGGCGTATCCAGGAAAACAAGACCAAAGGTTTCGATGGGATCCCAAAAATTCAATATCTGATCCAGACAACTGGGTCTTGTCTTAGCCAGATCCAGTCTTCGCCAGACTCCTTGAACATTTTTACAATTAAAATCCAGAAACAGATTAAGGCCAAATAGCTAATCACCTGAGAACACCAAGTTCAGATTTGGATTCAGTATGTGTGTTTACCCCTATAAGTCATATCTGTTTTGACGAAAACTTCCTGCCACTTCTGCCAATTTACCGGTTCCGGCCGAACTCCAGAACTACTTGTCCGGCTTGTTCCGATTCCAGCCGGATTCCGGTCGAACTATATGTCCGGGTAAAATACGATTGTCTACAGGGACTCAGCATCTCTTCTTACCCCTAAATCGCTTATCTAATCAACTAGAAATAAAACTTTGACTTCCAACAGTTTTCCGGTTTTGGCCGGATTCCGGACGAACTACATGTCCGGGTAGAAACTTGTTTTAACATAAGTATTCAGCATGTCTTCTTGCCCTAAATCGAACATCTAATCAACTCCAAATAAAACTTCTAATTTTGACAAACTTTCCGGTTTGGGCCGGATTCCGGTCGAAATACTTGTCCGTCGAGAAAATAGTTTACACCATCGTCTTCAGCATGTCTTCCTACCTCTAAATCGAACATTTAATCAACTTCAAATAAAACTTTTACTTTCAACAAACTTTCCGGTTTGGGCCGGATTCCGGGCGAAATACTTGTCCATCGAGAAAATAGTTTTCACCATCGTCTTCAGCATGTCTTCCTACCCCTAAATCGAACATCTAATCAATTTCAAATAAAACTTTTACTTTCAACAAACTTTCCGGTTTCGGCCGGATTCCGGACGAAATACTTGTCCGTCGAGAAAAGAATTTTCACCATCGTCTTCAGCATGTCTTCCTACCCCTAATTCGAACATCTAATCAACTTCAAATAAAACTTTTACTTTCAACAAACTTTCTGGTTTTGGCCAAATTCCGGGCGAACTACTTGTCCGATGACAAAATGGTTTTCACCATCGAGTTCAGCATGTTTTCTTACCCCATAATCGACTATCACATTAGCTGTTTCAAAATATTTTGTTTGTCCCTTAATTTGAATCCCCTCCCCTACCCCTAAATGTAGAGCTACAAAGCCCATCTACGAACTTGACTGGTCCGACGACCCAACGAACCCTCACACGAAGTTTCATCAAAATATCTCATTCCCTTCGAGAGTTATCGTGCTTACAGACGGACGGACAGACGGACGGACGGACAGACGGACAACTTTTGCGATGTCATAGGTATCCCTCCACTTACGTTTTGGGATCCCAAAAACAAGAGCTAGTCATATGGCACTTGCAAGTATATGCAGTAGGTAGGGATATCAGCTAAGATTTGCCTTGTCTTGAGGTACGTGCGATTATGGGTCTTTCAGATTCATGAAAAAGGAATGGGGGGTCGCGTTGCGTTCTGTCACTAATATATATATGACCTTTGCCTGTTCTTCCCACCAATTTTCATCCCGATCCAACCACTCAGAACATGTCACCCGATTTCAGGTGCCCCCCCCCCTCCATCTCCCCAAAAGTAACCAGATCCATTTCAAACTTGAAGTGTGACATCTGTGACAGGAGATCCTTTCCAAATATCAAGTTTCATTAAGATCCGATTCCCCGTTCAAAAGCTATAAATTCGTAGATATTTCGCATTCCCCCTCCCTCCACTCCCCCCACAGGTCAGATCGGTGAAGTGACTGTTTCCAAGCTATTTTGTTCAGGTCTCTAATATGCCTGCCAAGTTTTATCGTCCTAGTACAAGTGTAAGCATCTTAAGTCAGGATCACTGGAATTCCGGAACCCTCCCTCCAAATCCCCACAGTGTTTGGATCCGGTCCGGTCTTTTCAACTGTGATTTTAGGGCTTGTGTTTGTTCTACCCACCAAGTTTCATCCCGATCCGTACACTCTAAACAAGTCACACGATTTCTCGGCCCCCCCTCCAACTCCCCCAAAATCACCGGATCCACTCCGGATTTGAAAGTTGACATCTGAGACACGAACTCTTTCCAAATATCAAGTTTCATTAACATCCGATTCCCCGTTCAAAAGTTATAAATACGTCAATATTCCGGATTCACCCTCCCTCCACTCCCCCCCACGGAGGTCGGAAGGGGGAAGTGACTATTTCCAAGTTATTTTCGTCGGGTTCCTAATATGCCTGCAAAGTTTCATCGTCCTAGCACATGTGTTAAGTTTCATCAAGATGCGGTACCCCGTTCAAAAGTTATACAGACATGAATATTCCAGATTCCCCCTCCCCCCGCGGTGGTCGGATCAGGGAAATGATAATTTCCAAGTCAGTTCGTTGGGGTCCTTAATATGCCTACCAAGTGTCATCCTCCTAGCACATCTGGAAGTGCCCTAACTCGAGACGGGTGGACCGACCGACCGAAAAGTGATCGGTACATGGCACTTAAGCTGAGCTGCAAGTGCCATAAAAACAGAAGCGGAAAAGCGTGGAAATGCTCCAGTTTTTGGGATCCCAAAACGTAAGTGGAGGGATACCTATGACATCACAAAAGTTTTCCGTCCGTCCGTCCGTCTGTGCGCACTGTAACTCTCGAAGGGAATGAGATTTTTTTGATGAAACTTGGTGTGAGGATTCTTTGCGTCAAGAGTAACACCAAGTTCGTAGATGGGCCCTGTAGCCCTACATTTCGAGGTGGGGGTGGGGGTTAAATTAAGGGGCAAATTAAATATTTTTAAACAGATACAGTGATAGTCGATTATGGGGTAAGAAGTCATGCTGAACACGTTGTCATCGGACAAGTAGTTCGCCCGGAATCCGGCCAAAACCGGAAAGTTTGTTAAAAGTAAAAGTTTTATTTGAAGTTGATTAGATGTTCGATTTAGAGGTAAGATGACATGCTCAACACGATGGTTAAAACCATTTTTGTGCCGGACAAGTAGTTGGCCCGGAATCCGGCCAAAACCGGAAAGTCTGTTAAAAGTAAAAGTTTTATTTGAAGTTGATTTTCGATTTAGAGGTAAGAAGACATGCTGAACACGATGGTGAAATCCATTTTTGTGCCGGACAAGTAGTTGGCCCGGAATCCGGCCAAAACCGGAAAGTCGGTAAAAAGTAAAAGTTTTATTTGAAGTTGATTAGATGTTCGATTTCGGGGTAAGAGGACATGCTGAACACGACAGTGAAAACCATTTTCTCTCAGGACAAGTAGTTCGCCCGGAATCCGGCCAAATCCGGAAAGTTTGTTAAAAGCGAAAGTTCTATGTGGTGTTGCTTAGATGTTCGATTTAGGGGTAAGAAGACATGCTGAACACTTGTGTGAAAATAATCCGGCCAAAACCGGAAAAATTTAAAGTTTTAGTTTTACTTGATTAGATATCCGATTTAGGGGTAAGAAGAGATGCTGAGTCCGTGTATGAAAATCATTTTTCGCCCGGACATATAGTTCGATCGGAATCCGACTGAAGCCGGAAAATTTGTTATAAAATAAATTTTTATTTGAAGTTGATTAGATATTCAATATCGGGGAAAGAATATACGCTGAGTTCGTTTTTGACCTTTGTTTTTTTGCCGGACAAGTAGTTTCGGAATTCGGTTGAAACCGGGAAATTGGCAGAAGTGGCAGGAAGTTTTCGTCAAAACAGATATGACTTATAGGGGTAAACACACATGCTGAATCCATATCTGAACTTCGTTTTCTCAGAAGATTAGGCCTTAATCTGTTTCTGAATTTTAATAGTAAAAGCGCTCAAGGAAATTCAGTAAAAATCAGGTACCGATTCGGTCAATTTTACCAGATGCGCCCCCCCCCCCCCCCCCAATGAAGAAAGGCTCGGGACGCCCTGCTTTTTGGTGGGTGGTACTAGATTTCAGTTGGTTTCAGTGAGCAATATTTGCGTGCTAACTGTAGCGCATTAAATCTTTGTAGGTGCCATGTTGAGATTTTATCTCGCAATTACTTGCATTGCAGTTAACAGATATGTGCAGGGACATACTTCTAGCATCTACCATTTTCCCAGTCGATCACATAAACTACTGAAAACCCATGGAATTTCTAAGAAAAGAACATGGTCAAATCTCGAGTGCCATAGAAAGTTGTGCATGGTCGATAACTGAAGGGCACTTAAATAATAATTGGTCCCCCTCGATCCGTATTGCAGTGTAATGTCGCTGTAGTTTTTGATAAGAAACCGAAGACCACGCAGTCTGCGGTAAAGTCTCGTGAATCGTCCAGAATATACCCGAATGGTTGAGAATATTCGGGAATGGTTGGGGATACTCCTCAATGGTTTACAACTCGTCAGGAGTATACCAGAAGAATTGTCAGTAATATTTCGGAATGGTTAGGAATAATCCGGAATGGTTAGGAATAATCCGGAATAGTTAGGAATAATCCGGAATGGTCAGGAATAATCCGGAATGGTCAGGAATAATTTGGAATGGTCAGGAATAATCCGGAATAGTTAGGAATAATCCGAAATGTTCAGGAATAATCCGTAATGGTCAGGAATAATCCGGAATGGTTAGGAATAATCCGGAATAGTTAGGAATAATCCGGAATGGTTAGGAAAAATCCGGAATGGCCAGGAATAATCCGGAATGGTCAGGATTATTCCGTTATTCCGGAATGGTGTACATCAAAAATGAGAGTCGTCGACCCCTCGGTTACCAGATAGTTGTCGGATGCATTTTGACTTTTCTACCCAGCAAATGCCGGTTGAGACTTTAGAGATAACTAAACTGGTCGCATACAATTTTTGTTTATCATTAGTATGTTCGAAAGTTGCAACATCATAATTCTCTTCAATAATTTTCATATTCGGATTCAGCATGTGTTCCTACCCCTGATTCGATCATCTAACCAACTTCAGATACAACTTTTAATTTGTCCAAAATGTTCGGGTTTTGCCGGATTCCGGATGAACCATTTGTCCGGCGAGAAAATAATTTTCCTATTCGGATTCAGCATGATTCCTTACCTCTAAACCGACTATCCCGTTCGCTTTTAAAAATATTTGTATGTCTTCCCTTAATTTGAACCCCCTCCCCCACCCCTAAATATACTCGACTATCCACTATCTTCACATTGTTTGTGTGCAGTGGGTTACAAATACATTATTATTATTACTATTATTATAGGGCTAGAGTCTTCAAACTTTGCCCCAAAAAATCATCGTTCCAAATCGCAACCCTTTGACAGTTATCGTGCTAACGACGGACAGACGGAAAAATTTTGCGATGTCATAGGTATACCTCACTACGTTTTGGGATCCCAAAAACAAACTAAAGATTCTAGCTTAGCCTATATTTGACTTCGTTAATTCCTTTGTGAGAGTTGCTTGGAGTTAAAGAGGTTGCTGCGATTTCATTTTGGACACGGTTGCTGTTTTTGCTGCTCGATTGGGTCGTTGATCGGGTTGAAATTTTTCTGCGTTTGGGTTGACTTTAGTTTTGTTGTAGAGAAGAGCTTGGGGTCTGAATTTCCTTTCGCTGATGGTGCCGTTCCATGTTTCTGGTAGTGAGTATTCGCCTGTGACTCTGTTGATCCCTCAACGATTTTGACATAATTCCAACGGCCTCTCTTGTAGTCAGATGAAGTCCGGTGCATGTTGCAGGAATCTGGGCTTTTTCGAAATGTTCAACATGGGATAGGCTTTCGAAAACGTGTTCTGCCAGTGCCGATTTAAAGTTGTAATTTGGATGTTGTCTATTGGAAAGGGCGTGGTCGATCTCCTGTTCGTGTTCTGTGAGCTTCTCTTCGAAATTCCTTTATGTCCTGCCGACATAGCGCTTCTCACAGTCGCAGGGTATCGAATAAATACCTCGTTGGTTCTGGTATGGGACTTGATTTTTGCCGGTGTTTAGGTAGGACAGTAAAGTGTTTTTGTTCCTTTTATAATACTCCGTATTTTGTGTTTTAGACTTTAGGGGTAATAAAGTTCATTCATTCATTCAGTGTTATGGGTCCGGTGAAATGTTTCGATGTTGTACTTTTTTAAGTTCCTGGACAGTTTTTCAGTGACTCCTTGAATGTACGGGAGTAGACACGGACATTCTGTTCTTCTGGTTTTTATGGCACTTGCCCTTCGGCCAAGTGCCATATAGCGATCGCAATTTCTGTCCGTCCGTCGGTCTGTCGGTCTGTCCAGGTTTTGCTAGTTCGGGCACTTCCACATAAGCTAGGACGATAAAACTTGGCAGGCGTATCAGGGACCCCAAATGATTAAGTTGGAAATAGTCACTTCCCCGATCCGAGCACCGTGGGGGGAGTGGATGGAGGGGAACTCCGGAATCTTGAGGTATTTTTAACTTTTGAACGGGGGATCGGATCTCGATGAAACTTGATATATGGAACGCCTCATGCCTCAGACGACCCACTTAAAATCCGGACCGGATCCGGTGACTTTTGGGGGGAGCTGGAGGGGGCAACCGGAAATCTTGGGAAACGCTATGAGTGGAGGGATCGAGATGAAACTTGGTGGGAAGACACCTAGCAAACACTAGATAGATCATTGACATAACCGAGCCGATTCGGGCACTGGGGGGGGGGAGTGGAGGGAGGGGGGATCCGGAATCTTGAGGTATTTATAACTTTTGAACGGGTGATCCGATCTCGATGGAACTTGATATTTGGAAAGACCTCATGCCTCAGACGACCCACCTAAAATCCGGACCGGATCCGGTGACTTTTGGGGGGAGCTGGAGGGGGGCAACCGGAAATCTTGGGAACCGCTATGAGTGGAGGGATCGAGATGAAACTTGGTGGGAAGAGACCTAGCAAACACTAGATACATCATTGACATAACCGAGCCGATTCGGGTACTGTGGGGGGAGTGGAGGGAGGGGGAATCCGGAATCTTGAGGTATTTATAACTTTTGAACGGGTGATCGGATCTTGATGGAACTTGATATTTGGAAAGACCTCGTACCTCAGACGACCCACTTAAAATCTGGACCGGATCCGGTGACTTTTGGGGGGAGCTGCAGGGGGCAACCGGAAATCTTGGGAAACGCTATGAGTGAAGGGATCGAGATGAAACTTGGTGGGAAGACACCTAGCAAACACTAGATAGATCATTGACATAACCGAGCCGATTCGGGCACTGGGGGGGGGAGTGGAGGGAGGGGGGATCCGGAATCTTGAGGTATTTATAACTTTTGAACGGGTGATCGGATCTCGATGAAACTTGATATTTGGAAAGACCTCATGCCTCAGACGACCCACTTAAAATCCGGACCGGATCCGGTGACTTTTGGGGGGAGCTGGAGGGGGAACGCGGAAATCTTGGGAAACGCTATGAGTGGAGGGATCGAGATGAAACTTGGTGGGAAGACACCTACAAACACTAGATACATCATTGACATGACCGAGCCGATTCGGGCACTGTCGGGGGAGTGGAGGGAGGGGGAATCCTGAATCTTGAGGTATTTATAACTTTTGAACGGGTGACCGGATCTCGATGAAACTTGATATTTGGAAAGACCTCATGCCTCAGACGACCCACTTAAAATCCGGACCGGATCCGGTGACTTTTGGGGGGAGCTGGAGGGGAGAACCGGAAATATTGGAAAACGCTATGAGTGGAGGGATCGAGATGAAACTTGGTGGGAAGACACCTAGCAAACACTAGATATATCATTGACATAACCGAGCTGTGCCTACTCATAACAAGTGCCATATGAGCTCGTAGCTCTTGTTCACTGCTAGGAGTGCCAGTGTTGCTTTTGAAGGCAGATGTATCTTCGATCTTTTTTTAATGATTTTTCGACTAGTTGGATGGGGTAATTGTTGCCGGAAAGTACGTTTCGAAGTGGCTGAGTTCGGCGTCTAGGACGGTCTCGTCGGAAATTTTGATGGCTCTGTCCGCCAGTGAAAAGAACTGCACGTTTTCACATCTTCTGGTTGGTAGGAATTGTCAGTCGTTGTGAGTCGGTTTCCTGTATCTGAGCTAACGAGATTTTGTTTTCCGTTGGCGATCAACACGTCTGAATATGGAAGTTTCAGGTCGTCATTCTCAAATTCGGTGGTGATGAACTGGACTGTTGGACTTGGTTTAGGGTGTCGACCAAGGCAACAATTTCTGTTTATTGACCCTCCCAGGCTGTAAAGTATGTAGATTCCCAGATGACCTTAAAACTTCTAAGATTTCACATTGTATCATCAAATTTTGGGTAACTTTCGAGTGCCTCTTTGAGAGTCTGGAGGGTGAAATCTTTCCTGATGCTGGTAAATACAGACGTAGTATCTTAATTTGCACTATCAAACATGACCCTTCTTATTTTGTTGCAAGGAGGACTATTTAGTCCTCCTGGCAGGCCCGTATCCAGGAATTGGGAGGGGGTCGCCTTTCGGGGGGGGGGGTTGCCTGCGGGTCGTACAAAAAAGACAAAGATCAGAAGGAAGAGCCTGTAAAAATGACGATTTTTGCATGTTTCGGGGGGGGGTCAACCCGCTAACCCTCCCCCTCCTAGATACGGCCTTGCCTCCTGGTAGTGAACCCAGTTTTCAGCCGCCTCCCAATTTGGAGGGACCATTGCCTTGTTGCATCTCGAAAATCCTGATCCGACTTCTCAAATTTCAACGGTCGTTATTGGCGGTTTAGCTGTCAAAGGTCGAGATCATCAGTGAATTATGGTAGCGTGGCCGCCGGAAAAGCTGAATTACTTTTCGATTGCTTGTCCTATACATCCTGTGTTGAATAAGACCAGATAGGGCACAATACTTGTAGGTATTGCGGAGGCAGAGGCGTTACTAGCCAAAATGTGGGGGGGGGGACGAGGGATTTACCGACTGGCTGGTAATTTTTACCGACTGTTTCTGCAGAAAAAATGACTGTTTTCAAAACAAAAAATGACGGTTTTCAAAAAAATCGACTGATGTAAAAAAACGACTATTTTGACGAAAAATCGACCAATTTTCAGAAAAACCGACTGTTTTCATAAAAAAAAAATCAATCATTTTGACGAAAAATCGCGGTGCTTCGCGCCGACTCGGTTATTTTTTACCGACAGCATGGGGGGCGTCCCCCCTCCTACCCCCAGTGGTGACGCCCCTGTGCGGAAGTATTTACACAATTCTTTGCACTAGGCCAAAGGCCAACTTGGCGGGATGATGATCCGCAAACTCGCAATGAAGAGAAGCGATTCGCAAAAAACTAAAAGTAACTTAAACTTTCTTGTAGCTAAGATCTCAAAATTCCTGATCCTATCCTGATCTCTCTTTTCAAATTCCAACGGCCGTCATTGGGCAGAAGGTGTTACTTCCATCCATAGTCTGTAAATCGACAGGTGACAGAAATTGGAACAAAGAAAATTGATACTCCTCACCATGTCCTGAGCAGCCTACGTTACCAAAGACCGAGTTTATATGCATGACAAAATGTTCCTGCAATCTTTGTATAATAACCTCATTACAGGAGCATGCGAACCCTCCTTATTTTGCCCCCCCCCCCCCTCCCGCTCATCCACAACACAAGCTTCGTTATCGTCGTACAGGCAGTGGAAGTGTCGGACGAATCACATTACTGGTTAAGAAATTGCGTCGCCTTTTCTTTACTAGTGTAATCTAAAACATTGTTCACTTGGAAAAACCTTGCATGATGAAGATTCCGGAAATTAATAGCGGTGTCAAGTTTTTATGGCACTTGCCCTTCGGCCAAGTGCCATATAGCGATCGCAATTTCTGTCCGTCCGTCGGTCTGTCGGTCTGTCGGTCTGTCGGTCTGTCGGTCTGTCGGTCTGTCGGTCTGTCCAGGTTTTGCTAGTTCGGGCACTTCCAGATAAGCTAGGACGATAAAACTTGGCAGGCATATCAGGGACCCCAAATGATTAAGTTGGAAATAGTCACTTCCCCGATCCGAGCACCGTGGGGGGAGTGGAGGGAGGGGGAATCCGGAATCTTGAGGTATTTTTAACTTTTGAACGGGTGATCGGATCTCGATGAAACTTGGTATTTGGAACGACCTCATGCCTCAGACGACCCACTTAAAATCCGGACCGGATCCGGTGACTTTTGGGGGGAGCTGGAGGCGGCAACCGGAAATCTTGGGAAACGCTATGAGTGGAGGGATCGAGATGAAACTTGGTGGGAAGACACCTAGCAAACACTAGATACATCATTGACATAACCGATCCGATTCGGGCACTGTGGGGGGAGTGGAGGGAGGGGGAATCCGGAATCTTGAGGTATTTATAACTTTTGAACGGGTGATCGGATCTCGATGGAACTTGATATTTGGAAAGACCTCATGCCTCAGACGACCTACTTAAAATCCGGACCGGATCCGGTGACTTTTGGGGGGAGCTGGAGGGGGCAACCGGAAATCTTGGGAAACGCTATGAGTCTAGGGATCGAGATGAAACTTGGTGGGAAGACACCTAGCAAACACTAGATACATCATTGCCATAACCGAGCCGATTCGGGCACTGTAGGGGGAGTGGAGGGAGGGGGAATCCGGAATCTTGAGGTATTTATAACTTTTGAACGGGTGATCGGATCTCGATGGAACTTGATATTTGGAAAGACCTCATGCCTCAGACGACCTACTTAAAATCCAGACCGGATCCGGTGACTTTTGGGGGGAGCTGGAGGGGGCAACCGGAAATCTTGGGAAACGCTATGAGTGGAGGGATCGAGATGAAACTTGGTGGGAAGACACCTAGCAAACACTAGATACATCATTGACATGACCGAGCCGATTCGGGCACTGTCGGGGGAGTGGAGGGAGGGGGAATCCGGAATCTTGAGGTATTTATAACTTTTGAACGGGTGACCGGATCTCGATGAAACTTGATATTTGGAACGGCCTCATGCCTCAGACGACCCACTTAAAATACGGACCGGATCCGGTGACTTTTGGGGGGAGCTGGAGGGGGCAACCGGAAATCTTGGGAAACGCTATGAGTGGAGGGATCGAGATGAAACTTGGTGTGAAGACACCTAGCAAACACTAGATACATCATTGACATAACCGAGCCAATTCGGGCACTGTGGGGGGAGTGGAGGGAGGGGGAATCCGGAATCTTGAGGTATTTATAACTTTTGAACGGGTGATCGGATCTCGATGGAACTTGATATTTGGAAAGGCCTCACACCTCAGACGACCCACTTAAAATCTGGACCGGATCCGGTGACTTTTGGGGGAGCTGGATGGGGCAACCGGAAATCTTGGGAAACGCTACGAGTGGAGGGGTCGAGATGAAATTTGTGGGAAGACACCTAGCAAACACTAGATACATCATTGACGTGACCGAGCCGATTCGGGCACTGTCGGGGGAGTGGAGGGAGGGGGAATCCGGAATCTTTAGGTATTTATAACTTTTGAACGGGGGACCGGATCTCGATGAAACTTGATATTTGGAAAGACCTCATGCCTCAGACGACCCACTTAAAATCCGGACCGGATCCGGTGACTTTTGGGGGGAGCTCGAGGGGAGAACTGGAAATATTGGAAAACGCTATGAGTGGAGGGATCGAGATGAAACTTGGTGGGAAGACACCTAGCAAACACTAGATATATCATTGACATAACCGAGCCGTGCCTACTCGTAACAAGTGCCATATGAGCTCGTAGCTCTTGTTGTGAAAGACCGAAGGTGTTTTTCACGCGATGTGGTATAACAAGGTAAATAGTGTTCGGGCGGCCTAGAGAACACTGTTCGAGCCTCGAGGAAGAGGAATCTCCCTGCGAAATTGGTATCTTTCGAGGGGTGACCCACTCCCCAGGGCACCGGCAGCAACCAGCGATGCACCGCTGCCGGCCATAAAATAGTCGATTCCCACTTTCAAACATGCTAGTTTTAATGTTGTAGTACGTGGCAACCGGTACCAGCTGCTGTCAGCCTGCACCGGGCACTTGCTATATACTAAAATCGAGAATGGGCAGGCCCTCGGTGTCTTTGTGCTACGTGTGGGGCTCTCAGGTTTGAAATTTTTAGAAAGGTTCAAAGAAACATCCCTCTAATGTGGGTTCCAGTGGCCCGCTCCCCCCCACACACACAGTGCTCTCTCATCGGGCATATCTAGACGTGCTGATAAAAATTTGAAAATAAAAATACAGTTTCATGAAAAGTATATACAGAGGCGAGCGGCCAGCAAGCTGCCGTCACGCGTTAACGTTTAACTCCAGTGTCTGGGGAAAACCCCTAAGTGTATGCAGTTAAAAATGTAGTTTTAAAGCACAACTCTTACTAGAAATGATCTTTGTTTTTGTGAAAGACCGAAGGTGTTTTTCACGCGATGTGGTATAACAAGGTAAATAGTGTTCGGGCGGCCGAGAGAACACTGTTCGAGCCTCGAGGAAGAGGAATCTCCCTGCGAAATTGGTATCTTTCGAGGGGTGACCCACTCCCCAGGGCACCGGCAGCAACCAGCGATGCACCGCTGCCGGCCATAAAATAGTCGATTCCCACTTTCAAACATGCTAGTTTTAATGTTGTAGTACGTGGCAACCGGAACCAGCTGCTGTCAGCCGGCACCGGGCACTTGCTATATACTAAAATCGAGAATGGGCAGGCCCTCGGTATCTTTGTGATACGTGTGGGGCTCTCAGGTTTGAAATTTTTAGAAAGGTTCAAAGAAACATCCCTCTGATGTGGGTTCCAGTGGCCCGCTCCCCCCCACACACACAGTGCTCTCTCATCGGCATATCTAGACGTGCTGATAAAATTTTGAAAATAAAAATACAGTTTTATGAAAAGTATATACAGAGGCGAGCGGCCAGCAAGCCGCCGTCACGCGTTAACGTTTAACTCCAGTGTCTGGGGAAAACCCCTAAGTGTATGCAGTTAAAAATGTAGTTTTAAAGCACAACTCTTACTAGAAATGATCTTTTGTCTATGATAGGGATCAGAAAAAAGTTTTTCAAAAATACCATTACTTTCCAGGTGAGATTAGCGCTTTTCTTGTTAGCGCTTGTCGACACTAACCAGCCTTCCTGCTCTCCGACACGGCGGGTGGGAGCAAAATGTTTGAAAACTGAAAGTTGGAAATCTAAGTAAATAAAAGAAGTGAAAACAAGAACTGTAAGCTCATATGACACTTGCATGGTTTAAGATGTTTTGATTGATCAAAAGTAAGTTCCGACTTTGCGGTTGAGATGCGCACTCTAAGTGAGCTAGAACTTCATTTGTAAGCAAAACCCTTGAGGCAAAAATTAAAATGGGCTGATGGACGTCATAAAAATGCATATATTGCTTAAAAGTATTTTTTTTTCCTTCGCGGTCAAGATTGGTACTTTAATCAGATTTGGGAAGTAGCAATTTCTAAGCCAAAGTTGTTGAATCTCTAATATTCCAGCGAAGTTTCATCGTCCTAGCATACCTGGAAGTACCTCAACTCGCGATCGCCGGAATCCCAGACCCCCCCCCCCCTCCAACTCCACCCATAGTACCCGGAGCCAATCCGGTTCTGTAAATGATTAATCCAGAGCATCTGTTTGTTATTCCCACGAAGTTCGATCCCGATCACACCAGTCTAAGCGGGTAAAGCATTCCCCCCCCCCAATAATTGTCGGATTCCGTCCGGAAATGAAAGTATTTTTTTTTTCCTTTGCGGTCAAGATTGGTACTTTAATCAGATTTGGGAAGTAGCAATTTCTAAGCCAAAGTTGTTGAATCTCTAATATTCCAGCGAAGTTTCATCGTCCTAGCATACCTGGAAGTACCTCAAATCGCGATCGCCGGAATCCCAGACACCCCCCCCCCTCCAACTCCACCCATAGTACCCGGAGCCAATCCGGTTCTGTAAATGATTAATCCAGAGCATCTGTTTGTTATTCCCACGAAGTTCGATCCCGATCACACCAGTCTAAGCGGGTAAAGCATTCCCCCCCACCCCAATAATTGTCGGATTCCGTCCGGAAATGAAAAAGATCACCAGAGAGAAATGTCCTCTGTTCAATTATCAAATTTCACTCGAATCCGATCGCTCGAGGGGTCCTTTAAGGAAGTGAATGTATGTGCAATTTTGTTAGTATTTAAGAAAGTTTCGGGGACGAGAAATGTTGCTGCTAGCACTATACGTAGGAGTGGGTATGTTGTAGCAAGATTTTGAGGTCCTCTTAAAAGTCTTCGACTCATGTGCACCGAGAAGGTGGGATACACCATCATTTTTCAACTGGTCGAATTTTCACGAACACACGGTTACCTTTGTTTTCTTCAAAATCCTCACGGTAGCCAACGTTACCCACATATTACTTGAACACAATTCACGCTTGAAAGCAAGTCCGCCATTGCTAATTAACTATTCATTGATCTCTCAGCGCTGGTCAAAAGAGTTACTAGAACCTTCGAGAAGATTGAGCGGAATGTAAGAGGATTAAAACAACCAAGAATATCACCATGTGGACCTTTAGATATGTGGGAAGAAGAAATTCTCTGCCGTTTCTACATTTTTTGGTCTCGGAAGCTGAATATTATTTAGCTCAGTTTCAGAATCTTCAAAGAAATCACTATAACGAACTTAGTATAATTTGCGGCGTTTTTTATTGTGATCTAGTTTACATCCTCAGTCCTTTGGACTTCCGGGAATTAACAAGAATAAACAGAAAACAAAGTACTTAACGAAGTCGATAATGCAGATAATTAGTTTGATTTGTCCACACATTTTCCATATGCCTGCTACAATAAAAAAGTTTTGGTAGATCCATAGTCAAACTATGATCCCAGCCTCCCCATGTCGGGCACTTCCGACTCGCGCCACTAGATGACCCAGCGGTCGGATCGAGTCGTGGCTTCATCTTGGGTTTTGGCTGGGGGGGGGGGGGTCTAGACGTTGCAAGCGCGAATGCTTATGATACAATTCCTTTAATTTCAGCTTATTGCGGTAAGTCGTCTTCATGGATGACCTTTCCACCGGAAATGCCAATTACTTGTCAAAAGTGCTTCCCAAAGGGCAACATGCTTTACATATATGCTTTGTAAAGAGCGTACCATAATTCATTATCACCGTGTTTGCCCAGGCGAACGGTTTCCAGGCATAATGTTTCGCCTGGAACACTTGTTGGAGCATAGAGCTAGATGGCGAATGAAGACGGGAATCAAAACGTTTCAGAATCTGTCCCGCGATAGGTACATCTCCTGGCTAAAAATGATACTACTCTAATCATAGAGGGCTTTCATTTTTCTGTTGTATCTGTAAGAGATTTAATCTCAGTCAGAAGCCGATGAGTACTAATAATAGAGGTTTGTATCGCGCAAAAAAAAAAGATAGTACAATGCAACTGAAAAGGCTTTCGCCTCTAAATACTGTAGATAAAGATAAAGAAGTAAAGACAAAAGTGGTTAAATTCCACTTATTCCAGTTCAGAGCCACCATACCGTTCAGTTCGCGTTAGTCCCAAAATGAGGATCACCAAGGTTTACCTAAATCTCTGCTAGTTTAACTCCATTCTTTCAGCAGGTAAACGGTGCGAGCCTCCCTGATGATGAGAGTTTCAAACTACCCTTCAGTTTAAAAAGCAAAAGATTCACTTTCCTGTTCATTAACTTATGTATCCTTTGTAGGCTATTATTTTTGTGATGTATACTGATAATGAGGCGAGGTGGGACAGACAAAAAGTAATACGCTTGGAGCACTAAACTGGTATAAGGTCAGGTGTCGAAGTTCGCTTATCATCAAACAAATCTCTACCAGTCAAATAAATTAAAAATTGTATTGTAGTATATGTAATATTAAAAAAAAATAGAAGCCAAAAATATAAATAGTGATACTTAGACTTGGCTCAAGTTGTTCCGGATTGACCGGACTGGGTCAATCCGTCAACTCATTTACCATGGGTCGGTTTGAAAGTATCAAGTTTGAGCAGATGATTGGCGGATTGAAGGCAGAGGTATAAATTCAGTAAACCTTGGGGGAGCAAAGATCAGTCCCCCCCCCCATCCCAGGTTTATTGCTCAGTCTTGAGATTTGATTACTCTTTTCGGAGTAAATTTATAAAAGTTTCTGAAAATACTTCATAGTTTGTCGTTGCTCTACATTTTATTTTCTTAACCCTACGTAATGGCCTAGAAGTGTACAGAGATGGACGATTTTATATCCCTCTGAAACCTGGGGGGGGGGGGGACCCCCCAAATGGCACGTGAAATTGAAGGTGAAGGTGTTCCCCTCTGGGAGCGAGAGAAGCTCTTTGGCCGGAGGTATTTCTCTATGCTTCGGAAATCTCTGGCACTTGTTCCGATCGTAGGGTAATTTTAGATCGGTGCCAATCGTCCTCGAGAGTAAGAACCCCGGACATGTGGAATTCCAGGGCGATACGTCACTCACTCTGTAAACTTAAGAACCGATCGTTTTGAAGAAGCTATTCATGCCGCATTGTGTGATTTGCGGTCATGGAAGACACGATAAACTATTATTTCCTTAGTTAATAGGGTTTTAAGAATATATAAATAAATAATCATTCTTCATTTAACGTGGCTCAGCGCCAAAAACTCGTTCGGTTCTCTGAAACCTGCGAGTAAAGTAGGTCGTGGCTTTATCTCTGCCCAGTAATGATGACTTTGCATCAATTTTGAAAGACTGATCCGCGCTCAGTGGCAACTTATTTTTAACGTAAACTACTTGGAGCGTGTTCCACCCTCCTAAAAATAGTAACTACTAGTTACTCTTGTCGTCCAAACCTCGTGAAAATCTACTATACTGACCGTTCCAACCTTCTAGAAATAGTAACGATTTGCCTACCACGCACACCTACGACCTCTGTAACTGGCGTGATTAGCCATGGCACGATATTATAGAAAAATATGTTCCAATCTTGACGCCAAAAAGCCAGAGCCCGTGACGTCATGCTTAGTAACCATGGTAAGTACGGTAGAACACGCTCTTAAAATGCAGAAAACTTTACCTTACAGTGCGAACACACGATCAGGATTTACCGGCCGGATGTGCTGCACTTTCGTCATAAAGGTGAAAAATCTCAACTTTTCCACATGGAACTGATGATAATACCGAAAATCCTGGCAGGAGTTCTAGTCTGTGACCACTCGCCCCTTATCCTACCGTCTGTCCGGCTTTAGAAATAATTTCTTCCTGCACCTCCAGAATCCAGAGGTAGCTAGGTATGAACAATCGCCAGTCGTCTGAGATAATAGAGCGAGTACACGATCAGGAATCGGGAGCTCCCGGACATCGAATTCCTGCCCAGATTGTTGTCACCATCATCACTTCCACATGGAAAAACTTAAATTTGTCAACTTGATGATGAAAGTGCAGGAAATGCGGTAGGAAAATCCTGATCGTGTTTTCGCACTATAAGCCGTCTTCCTGTCTTCCGTCTTCAGACATCTTCCCATTCGGACTGGATGGTCGTGTTGACGTGGTCGGTGTAAGGAAAGTATATTTTTTTTTTAAACTAGAATAAATATTCCTTCAGCCCAAGCAGATTGTGAATCATATTGATAGTGTAAAACGGATACGTCAGATGATTTTTATTAGAGCTATATTTCGGCCCTTCTTGGCAAGGGTCCTCTTCAGGCTAAAATCCGCTGAAGTTGGAAAAAGGAAGGAACCACAAAAAACACTCGTTCAGTTCTCTGAAAGCTGCGGGTAAAGTAGTCTTGACTTTATCTCTGTCCAGTCTTGGTGACTTTAAATCAGTTCGTTAGCCACGTATTAATTTTGAAACATTGATCCGCGGTCAGTGGCAACTTTTCCCACAATTCGTCTTTCCGACTTGAGCTGTTTTGAGCCTGAAGAGGACCCTTGCCAAGAAGGGCCGAAATAAAGTTCTAATAAAACTCAGCTGACGTACCCGTTTTGTACTATCATTTTTTTTAAATAGATTGGACACCAGCTTCATGCTGTTAAAGACATCTGCACTAATATTAACTTTAGAAACATTAAATACTCAATATTTTTAAGTTATTATTATAAGAATCTTTACTTTAACCTATCTATCTTTAAATATTAAGTACACTTTCCTCATTACCATTAACCTATTATAAAATGTTCTATTTAAAACCTAACAAAACCAAGAGACATAACTTTTAACCCCACAAACTTCAAGCAGTCAAATAATAAGAAAGTCCGAGACCGTATTCTTCGATGGCCCTCTTCGTATAAGGCAGAAGATAAAAGGAAAAGATTCCCTTGTGGGGAAGTGGGATATTAAACACCTTATAGACTAGGAGAAAATGTTATATTTTGCGTTGATGGTTTAAGCCCAACCTGAACTCGAGCTATTGCATTAACGCCGTTCGTGTCACCTTCAGAAGTACAAAGATTTTACTCTTATGCTGCTCTTCCGCTGTAGGAGAGCCTTTTCCTTCACTTGAGTGCCGAAATACGAGTAGAACAGATCAAAGGTTTCTTTGGATCACAATGGAAAATATATATTGGACTTTTTCATCAAGGCAGTCGGGTCTTGCAGATATTTGATCTTCGACAGATCCAGAAAGCATGTTATTTATCCTTAATCAATCAGGTAATTCCTTCCTGTCTTAGTTTCCGGTGTAACCCTTGTTAGGACTCTAATATCCATGCTAGTAATGACTGGTAGAATATTGTGAGCCAACAAGTTCTTTGGGGTGATGTACAAAGAGAAGACAGAAATCGAAAAATAAAGAATTCCGCGACTCCTGAAGTTGATTCTTGGACCGATTATCTAGAAGATGGTTAGTGTTCAGAAATGCAAGGGATGGCGGTAAGTCCGGAAGAGGCTGTTTATCCAATGAAGGAAAATGATTATCATTTAGTTGCCCAAGTTAGTAAGGAGGAAGTGGGAAAAAGTGTCAGCATGTCTTTTTATTTCATAATCGACTATCACATTAGCTGTTTAAAAATATTTTGTTTGTCTCTTAATTTGAACCCCCTCCCCCACCTCCAAATGTAGGGCTACAAAGCCCATCTACGAACTTGCCCTTACTCTTGATCCAAACAATCCTCACACCAAGTTTCATCAAAATATCTCATTACCTTCAAGAGTTATCGTGCTTACAGACGGACGGACGGACAACTTTTGCGATGTCATAGGTATCCCTCCACTTACGTTTTGGGATCCCAAAAATCCATGTTTCTCCCTCTTTTTTATCCCAAAACGTAAGTGGAGGGATACCTATGACATCGCAAAAGTTGTCCGTCTGTCCGCACGATAACTCTCGAAGGGATTGAGATATTTTGATGAAAATTGGTGGAAGGGTTCTTTCGGTCAAATTACAGGTGAAGTTCGAAGATGGGCTCTGTAGCCCTATAGTTGAGGGTGGTGGAGGAGTTTCAAGTTAAGGGACAAACAAATATTTTTTTAAAGCTATTGAGATAGTCGATGTAGGGGTAAGGAGACGTCTGAATTCAAATACGAAATTTATTTTCTCACTGGACAAATAGTTCACCCGGAATCCGGGTAAACTAGTAAAGTAGTAAAAAGTAAAAGTTTAATATGAAGTTGATTAGAGTTTCGATAAGGGGAAAGGAGACATGCTGAGCCCGAATATGAAATTTATTTTCTCGCCGGACAATTATTTCGGCCGGAATCCGGCCAAAACCGGAGAATTTATTAAAAGTAAAAGTTTTATTTAAATGATAAGATGTTCGATTTTCGGGTAAGAAGACATGCTGAATTCGTATATGACAATCATTTTCTCACCGGACGTATAGATCGCTCGGATCCGGCTGAAACCGGAAAGTTTGTTAAAAGTAAAGTTCAGTCTGTAGTTGATTAGATGTTGGATATAAGGTAAGGAGACATGCTGAATTCGTTTTCGGCCAAGTGCCATATAGCGATTGTAACTTCTGTCGGTCTGTCGGTCCCGGTCTTGCTCGTTCGGGCACTTCCAGATCGGCTAGGACGATGAAACGTGGCAGGCATATCAGGGACCAGACCAGACCAACTTACAAATAATCATTTCCCCAATCCCCCGGATCCGGGAGTCCGGAGACTATAAAGCAAAAGCGGAGCAAAACGTAGCAAAAAGAGCGCTGCCCAAATGCGGGAACCAACCACGGACCTCTGAGTCGTGAAGCCAGCGTTCTACCACTGCGCCAAGACTTCATGTATGTGGGAGCGAATGCAGGACTGGATATGGTTTATTAAAGTAAGACCATGTGGTCAAAACGAATGTGGTTAACTAAACAAATGTACTGCAACGCTTCCACATAAGCTAGGACAAAGAAACTTGGCAGGAATATCAGGGAACCGACCACATTAACTTGGAAATAATCACTTTCCAGATCCGATCATAGTGGAGGGATGGGAAATCCGGAAACTATTAACATGCATAACTTTGGAAAGGGTAATCGAACATGCGTGAAACTTGACATGTGTCAAGGACAAGTTCCACATAAGCTAGGACGATAAAACTTGGCAGGCATATCAGGGACCCCAAATGATAAGGTCTGAAATAGTCACTACCCCGATCCGAGCACCGTGGGGGGAGTGGAGGGAGGGGAATCCGGAATCTTGAGGTATTTATAACTTTTAACGGGTGATCGGATCTCGATGAAACTTGATATCTGGAAAGACCTCATGACTCAGACGACCCACTTCAAATCCGGACCGGATCCGGTGAATTTTGGGGGGAGCTGGAGGGGGCAACCGGAAATCTTGGACGCTATGAGTGGAGAGATCGAGATGAAACTTGGTGGGAAGACTACCTAGCAAACACTAAACACATCATTGACATAACCGAGCCGATTTGGGCACTGTGGGGGTAGTGGAGGGAGGGGGAATCCGGAATCTTGAGGTATTTATAACTTTTGAACGGGTGATCGGATCTCGATGAAACTTGATGTTTGGAAAGACCTCATGCTTAAGACGACCCACTTCAAATCCGGACCGGATCCGGTGACTTTTTCGGGGAGCTGGACGGGGCAACCGGAAATCTTGGGAAACGCTATGAGTGGAGGGATCGAGATGAAACTTGGTGGGAAGACACCTAGCAAACACTAGATACATCATTGACACAACCGAGCCGATTCGGGCACTGTGGAGGGAGGGGGAATCTGGAATCTTGAGGTATTTATAACTTTGAACGGGTGATCGAATCTTAATGAAACTTGATATTTGGAAAGACCTCGTGCCTCACCTACTTGCCTACTCGTAACAAGTGCCGTATGAGCTCGTAGCTCTTGTTCAGCTTTACTTTGTTTGACAGACAAGTAGGTTGTTTGGAATCCGGCCGAAACCGAAGTTGGGCAGAATTAAGGAAGGAAGGAGATATGACGTAGGCTATAGGGTAAACACATGCTGAATCAATATCTGAATATTTAACAGCGCAAGACGGATATCTAAATATATCTGAACTTCGTGAGATTCAGCTGGCGTATCCGTTTTGCACTGTCAAATATGAAGTTGGTCTTCTCCGATTATTACCATTGGCCTTAACCTGTTTGTAAATTTGAATTGTAAAAATGTTTGAGAAGTCTGCTAAAGACTGAATATCTACAAGACCGAATTGTCGGGAGCAAATATTATATTATATCCAAGGTTCATATGACAATTATCGTTTGATAGCGTTAGTACCTGCTTTAAGTAAGATCATGGAGAAAATATTAGATGTTAGGTTAGAGACATGGTTAAATAAAAGTAGTACAATACATGAGGAGCAAGGGGGATTTAAGGCCGGGTACGGAACGTCAGATAGGGTATTTGTTTAAGGCGTTATTAGATGAATATGGTAAGGGGAAGATAGTCTTTATGTGGGATTCTTAGACCTCCATAAGGCATTTGATAGTTTAGATAGAGAATTATTGAAAGATGCTCTAGTTAGAATTGGTTTACCTTGTCAGTTTAATAGTTAGTATGTATGTTTGCGTAAAAGGAATAGTTTAAGTTGGTAGTAGTGTATCGAGACAATTTGGAATTATGCGAGGTGTAAAACAAGGTAGCACTTTGTCCCAACCATTATTCAATATTTTTATTAATGATATTGTGGACTTTCTATAAGTCTTGGAAGTAGAAAGTTGTCAGTGCTGCTGTTTGCGGACGACCTTGCAGTGGTTGCAAAAACGCTTGAAGATCTGCAGACGCTTTTGAATTTCCATTGAATTTCACCACTCCAGTTGGAAAATTGAACTAGTGGGAAACACAAGTTCCTTTTTCCTTAACGGAGGATTCTGTTCTTTCCGAAATGTGCGCCTTTTTCTGCCGATCAGAATTCTGCCATTCGCGCACCGCAAAATTCGCCGATCTGCGCTTTCACACATAAGGATCTGAGGAGCTTCAAATTCTTGTTTTTGGATCCCAAAACATAAGTGTAGGTATACCTATGACATCGCAAAGGTTGTCCGTCTGTCTGTCTGTAAGCACGATAACTCCCTAAGGAAACGAGATATTTTGATGAAACGAGTGAGGACTCTTTGGGTCAAGGAAGAGGTCGAGTTCGTAAATGGGCTCTGTAGCTCAACATTTAGGGGTGGGGTCAATTCAGGGGTAAGAAGATATGCTAAACATGAATATGAAACCCATTTTTTTCACCGGAAAAGTAGTTAACCCGGAATCTGACTAAAACCGGACAGTTTGTTAAAAGTAAAAGTTTTATATAAAGTTGATTAGATATTCGATTTAGGGGTAAGACTACATGCTGAACATTTATATGAAAATCATTTTCTTGTCGGACAAGTAGTTCGCCCAGAATCCGTCCGGAGCCGGAAAATTTGTTAAAAGTAAAAGTCTTATCTGAAGTTGTTAGATGTTCTATTTCGGGGTAAGAAGACATACTGAATCGGCTTTTGACAATCATTTTCTACCTGGACATATAGTTCGCCCGGAATCGGGCTGAAACCGGAAAATTTGTTAAAAGTTAAAGTTTCATCTGAAGTTGACTAGATGTTCGATATAGGGGTAAGGTGATACGCTGAATTCATTTCTGAGCTTTAGTTTTTGCCGGGCAAGTGGTTCGCCCGGAATCCGGCGAAACGGGAGATTTGGCAGACGTATAACGCAGGAAGATTTGGTCAGTTTCGTCAAAAAAGACATGACGTATAGCCTACGGGTAAATACACACATTGTGAATTCATATCTGAACTTGATTTTCTCAAATGATTAGCCACTGACCTTCTTCTGTTTTTAAATCTTAATAGTACACATGTTCAAGGAGTCTGGCGAAGACCGGATATCTACAAGACCAAATTGTCTGGATCATGTATTAGATTTTTGGGATTCCATCGAAACCTTTGGCCTTGTTCATTTTGGAACACATGGTTTTGAATGTGTTTATGTGTTTTATTTTTACTTCTTTTGTTTTGCCTTGTTTTCCCAATTTTTATCACGATACATTACCTTCTCAAGTATTTTGCGTCCAGCCGCCGCGTCAAAGAGAGTGAAGGCTGGATAGAGTCGACAGGCGCTAGTAAGAAAATCGCTAACTTTCTGTGGAAGGTAATGGTATTTTCGGGAACGATATTTCTGAGACATTCCATCGTAGAAAGATCATTTCCAGTAAAAGTTGTGCTTTCAGCTATGGGCGTGGACCCCTTCTCTCCCACCCCCGCCCTCTGTTTCAGACAAAACTTTCATTCCTCCCAAATTCCCGTTGTCTTTAACTACTTGTCCAGAGCGAAAACGAACTCCAGGTATGGATCCAGCATGTCTCTTGCCTCTAAATTGCAAAGGTTCGCGCCATACACCTTAACCCCACTCAGAAATGCAGGGCTACGGGGGCCATTTCCGATCTTGACCTTCACTTTACAAGGAAGGAAGTGACTCCCTCTATTTTCATGGCTCCCCTCGACCCCGGAGAACGGCGGAAGCCCGCGTCTTGTTCTTCTGTCCTCACTTTAGTGTTATTTTGCTCTGGTCCCCACTATCTTCTGTCATCTAGCAAATTTGTTGTAAACCTACTTTTATGTACTTTATGGTCCAGATGTCTCTAAAGCCGACTATCAGTAGTGCCATCTACTGATATTTTCCTCGCTGCTCTTAGCTTGTGACGCAAGAAGACTCTGTTGCTAGTAACGGACTCCATACTTGAGGTGACGCATGAAGTAGCATACGGTTAATTGCTGATAGCGCGAGCAGGTGAGCGAAACAGGAAAATAAAATTAGTCACCTTTTTGTAGTGATAAGAGTACGGAAGCATTTTGAAACAAAGCGAAGGATGGTATGGCGAATTCCTTTGCTTATTTAACTCCCCTATCTGGAAGAAACCCAAGTTGTTTAAAATATACTGGCTAGTACTAATGGAGTAGAGGTGAATCGCAGACGGAATTAATATCTAACAATGCGCATTGTTAACAGATAACGTATAATTCGCCTTATTCCAACTCAGCGCTCCAAGTGGACTGTTTTCTGTTAATCCAGCATTGTCTCATAATTCAACGCCTGTCTAGACATCGTAAAAACTCATACCCAGAAGGTAGTGGGTAACTTTTACTTTCTGCAACTGAAACAAAAGCAAAACCTCCATTAGGCCTACCCGGGAAGCAGATTGCAGATTTTCTACTCATCGACCTATGGATTTATTTTACTATTTCTGTGACAAGTGTTGATGGTGAGACATAGGGGGATTTACAGAAATTAGTCCGCTTGGAAGGGCTGAACAGGGATATGGGGCGGCTCGGAGGTCTCGGACAAACCAGTTTGAGGATCAAGAACCGGGGCACTGCCGGGGTATGGTTGAATCTAGTTCTACTAGTTCCAGCGATCCCGTTGGAAGACATAACCGTTACTTATCCAATTGTCCGTGACCGGAGACAAGACGCATATAATACTGTGGCGAATGTGAAAAATAAAAATGCTCCTTGAGCGGGATTTGAACCCGCATTCAGCGATCCCATATACCGATGCTCTATCTAGCCAATTGAGCTACCTTTGTGAACAAAGCTCGCAAATCACTACACTCATCCGTCAGTAACCGGCTACAGGAACAGGTATCTCGCTCCAGGCAAATTTACGTAAACTGTTCACATCCCCATGTCAGGTTATCGGGTCACATTCAGTCACATCTGTACGTAAATTGGTTTTTATTTCATACATTTTCATACCTTTCATCTTGGTCACAATTGGATTCAAGATGTATTACCACCATCATCACTCATAGATAGGTAAACAAAACTAGAGAAAGTCTGGTAGTATTCCAGCGACTTATTATTAGTTACTATCGTTACTATTATTGTTAGTATTTCCGTTCCAGAGACCGCTGTAGTAAGTAAATTAGCTCCTTCCTCTTATTATTTTCGTTCAACGACTGTTACCATCGTTACAATTAACTTTTGATGGTCGCAAGCATTATGAGTGATAATAAGTACCGGTTCTGCAGGAACTCCCGTAAGAGTGATGACGTATGGTCGCGTCGTTATTATTTTCATTCCGGATAGCGATTTTACTATTGCAATCTTATCTTATCATCATAACTTGTAGCTGGAACACTACCTCTGTGACTGTGGTCTGTAACTGGTACAAAAATATGTTTCAAAATGGCGGAGATGCATTTTTACATCTCGAGTATCTCGACTATCTTACGTTTTCAGCGTCTTTTCTTCTCAGTATCGACCGTGGAACGGTCTTATTTAATCAATCAATCAATGAATTTTATTCCAGTAAAAAATTACCGTATCACAAAGAAACCAGCGCTATTGCCGGCGCTATTGCCAGGTGTGACTGTAGTGGGGGCCGGGCGTTAGATATTTATGATGATGTAACTAATACAAAGGATATTTGACAGTGCAAAACGGAAACGTCAGTTGAATTGTATTAGAGCTATATTTCGGCCCTTCTTGCCAAGGGTCCTCTTCAGGCTCAAAGCCGCTCAAGTTGGAAAAAAGAACTTGTGGGAAAACACAAGGATATCCACACACGGAAAGGCCGAAATATAGCTCTAATAAAATTCAGCAGACGTATCCGTTTTGCACTATCAAATGTGATTCGCAGTCAACATGGGCTGAAGGAATATTTCTTGTACAGGGGACTTTTACTGTGACAAATAAACCAGAATTTTTTTTGGCATTTACAAGTCTAGAACTCCAATGTCGGAGTCACATAGTCCGTCCATGGCGGGGACTCAGAAAAACGAACTTGATGGGAAATAGCTTTCTGGTTTGTGTATCAGGGTAAAAGTCGCTTTGTACAAGTTCCATCGGACATATCTCATAACATACAGCATACTATCTGTTAATGTTACAGTTTGTGTTATGAGCCTTCAAGTGTTAATTTTGTTGTAAAATATAACACTAACATGATTTGCAAGGTTATTCCTATTCTGCAATACTTGCAGACAGTATCAAAAGTATAATCTGTTGAAACTGCGCTTACTCTGCTAAATTCCATGAACTTCTCACAGTGAAGTTGGACAAATCGCGCAAACATTGGATGTATTTTGTTATTAACACAATCGTCCCTGTAAAGAATCATCAACCACTGCGCTCAGATACCATCGATCATAGGCGCCATGCATCGAGCCCCCCCCCCCCCCCCACACACACACCAATGCTGTCGGAACCTCGTAAAAACAAATTTGAGTCGGTAGAGTGTAGCGAAGCGGTGCGATTTTTCTGACGGTAATCATAATCTTCTGCTCTTGGTGACTGACTCTCCTTGACGATTCAAAATCGCCGTGTACCTAGCGGAAGAGCCGGAAGCGGCACCACATGTGTCCCCAGCGATCAACGTGATTGACTGACAGGATTTGAGTTATTGTGTTTGAGTCCTTAGTGAGACGTTTTCTCTTTCTTCCTGAGTGAGACGTTTTCTCTTTCTTCCTGAGGATTACTGGCGTGTTTTGGACTTAGTCATATAGAGTATACTGACATGACATCTACCGAAATCCCGATCTCGGTCGAGCAGTTTTTACTAGGTTTTATAGACTGGAAACGATGGACTAACCTCATTCGGTAGCAACTAGTAGCCCTAAACAGTTGGTAAAAATCTAGCAAGTCAGTAGAATATTGGTCTCCCCCAAAACGTTTTGGCTAGTAACGCCTTTGCCCATGATGTGGTACAGCGTTCCCTCACTGCAGACTGAGAAATTATATTTTGTAAGGTGTTTTTATTTTATTTATTTTTTTCATCATCCCGCTTCTCAGAATTGGCGTGTCACAATTAAATCATTAGTTTACTTAAAGTTTTGAGTACATCAGTAGCATCAAGGTAATATCAAGTGTCTTTTTTACACGAAAATTGGGAATTCAAGGGACTATCTGAAACTATTCAGTTCAGTTTATAGGACTAGGGGTCATCGCCGAGAATACACAGCTAAGGGTCGGGTCCTCTTAATCTCTGAAATGTTACGATTTTGTTTTTCGCAGTAACCTATTTATTTATTTATTTTTTATTCGGTTCTTTGAGTGCAAAACCGTTCCACTGACTGTTTTTCTTTACAGGCGCGACACTTCAAAGAACGAGATATTGATGGTAATTACGGACTTCTCTTTTAAGATTCTATTTACTTTATACGATAACTTGAACTTGCGTCAGCACTCTAGAAGTTCTGTAGATACAGCTCAAGGGGGTTTCTAACTTAAACAACGGGTGTACACGGTACAATGCCTTATGGCGGAGAGTCCTGGGAGGAAGGTCGAGACCTAATTGGTTATCACCAGGCCGGGGATTGACCGCCCTCGTCTGGTCCAGCTGGAGTTTGACTCTGTGCAGATGGACTTCACTATAATAACCTTGATTTCCCAATATCCTACAGCTCATGTGGATGAACCCAGTCTGTCACAAATTCCTGATGTACCTAATGATAGACTAACCCTGACCTACTCGACTTTAAAGGAAATCTGATTGACTGATTTCTGAACTTCTCTCAAATCATAAACATTTTATGGGGTTAGGGGACCCAGCATCTGGCATTAGGGTATCCAGCGTTAGTGTCTGGTACAGATTCGTTACTAGACAAAATGTTTGCGGGGGGACGAGGCATTTACCGACTGGCTGGTAATTTTTATCGACTTTTTCTGTAGAAAAACGACTTTTTCAACCACAAAAATGACATTTTTGAAAAAAATCGACTGATTTTCAGAAAAATCCACTGATTTTTAGAAAAACTGACTATTTTGACGAAAAATTGGCCAATTTCCAGAAAAACCGACTGTTTTTATGAAAAAAATCAACTGTTTTGACGAAAAATCGCGGCGCTTCGCGCCGACTCAGTTAGTTTTTACCGACTGGCCGACAGCATTGCGGGGGACGTCCCCCCCCCCCTGCCCCAGTCGTGACGCCCCTGGTCTGGTATCCGATAATCAGTGGATCTGTGGTAGACAGGATGGGTAGCAATGAACTGTGGTCAACTATCAAACATCTTTTCAAGGCGCACTTATAAGTGCTAAGGGGAACTTTTTTGGGAAGTAGTCTAATTGGCTAGTGAGGCTAGTGGTTAGTGAAGAAACAGTGAAGATTGAAGAATCCTAAGGCCGCCTAAAGGCCACTGACGATTCAGTAGATGACAACTGTTCACAGGGATTGACGGATAGAAATTTAAAGCGACATATGAGTTTTCGCAATATCGTCAAACGAACGATTTCTTTTATCATGAGAGTTAGATTCTGTGCAGATTATGTGCTAGGTGTTCAGAAAAAAATATGTCGGTACAAATTTGCTCGTCAACCTTCTGTTCAAGCACACCACCTAAACTGGTCTCCACAATACAAATTTTGGGAAAATGGGCCCTAAGCTGCCTAAGTCGGAAATTTTTATAATGTTGAACCCATGGATGCGCATCCTTGCATTAAATGTTACGAGTGATCGTCGGACATTTTGATGTTCTGACATTTGTATGTGTTATCTTTTCGCGAAATATAACGCTTACACAAATTAAATATTCTTATTATCCGTCCTAATATTTAACAGAAAGATGCACATCCTCGTTTCCACCTTCTTTGATCCAATCTCTAGCAATGAGATAACCATCTTTTTTTTTCGAAAAAAAAAATATTCAAAAGTTGTTCGCCTGAAAGTTCAGTGAATTATTCACGGAGACAAAGAGTGGCGTATCTGTCTTAAAAAGTTTCTTATAGTTTATATTCTTCTGGGTTTTTTTTTTATTTATTTTCTTTGTTTTTCAGAGTTCAGGGAATGTTTTTATCTATATGCCAGGAGCGGACAGATTCGAACTCTGGACGAGCTGACAATCATCATGAGATCGGTGAGGATGTGTCCCACAGTCAACGAGCTGAAGAAATACATGATTGATAAAGGTAATCCAAGCACTTACTACCATCAAGAATATATAACCCAATAGAACCTCCCTCTTTGCTCCCATGCAGCGACTATAGTCGCGTTTTTTACAGCTCGACTGGCGATTGGGACTTGTTCCCGGGTTCGTCCAGTTGACCGTTTTTTGTCGCTTGATAGGGGAGCGAGAACAAGCCTTCGAAAAACGGTCTAAATCAGTCCATAAATCAGTCCATCCCCACAACTCTTCCCTCGGCAGTTTCTGAAACTGCTGCAGTACTGGCGCTTCCTGAGGTGTAAACTGTACGTTTTTGGGTCCACATGTTTCAGTTTTCAAAATTTGGCACCACGTTTGACTGGACCTCCAAGAGAAAGGTGCATCGGATTGACTGTTGACTTTGTTCCCAGTCGATCTCCAGTCAAGCGACAAAAAACGGATCGACTGGACCTCCAGTCGACAGTCGATCGCAAAAAACGGCAACTTTCGTTCCAAGCGATTGCAAAAAACGCGACTTATGGAAGACCCGACAAAACTGAGCGGAGCTAGGGTTACTTGTTGAGCTTTGAGTTGATACCCGTCAACTTTCCTCTGCTTCGCCGCTGCGTCATCGTAGGAAAAACTTATAGAAGGCGTGGAGCCGTTAACTCTCGAAATTTCTTCTTCGGTGCTCTACTGCGATACAGCTGTTTGTGGAGGTAACGAATTGTGTTGTTCCGCGTAGCTCTTACCCTCTGCTCGTTTGCATCGAGCAGGGTATCGAGAATCTATTTGACTCCGCATGGTCGTATTACAGAGAAAGGGAGACGGAGTGATTATTTGTTCTTTCTACCTTCTAATCCCCTCGGTACAAATCATAGGTAACTCTATTCACGACAAGAATGGAGTTACCTCTGTCTGGATGTAGGGAATTACGTGACTTGAGAGGACAAATATTTGAAGTAAATGAGTGCGACGAGGAATGAATGCGGCAAATGCTGAACAGTTATCTAGCGTTTACACAGACAAGAAATCCCGTCGAGTAGAAAGGAATTCCGGTCGACTCGAAAGGATTCCGTTCGTGAAGACGACTAGAAAAAAAGTCTAGCTGGACGAGAACCCTTTCATGATGAAAGGAATTCCGGTCTACTTGAAAGGAATCTCGTCGGCGGCGCTGATGAAAAGACAAAAAAAGGTCTAGCTAACTTTTGAGAGCAGCAGTCATCAGTATTGAGGTCAAAAATGCTCCCAAAACATTTTTGAAATGGCTAGTGAATTTATTTTTGTCAGATTTTATGGTTCGTAGAATTTATTTTTTTCCCTCTGCGTGTAAACGTAGTCTTTTCACCAAGACCGGATTCTGTTCAGGTATTCCTGTACTTTAAACGCTGCATGGAGTGCTATAAATAGAGAAAGTGGGTAGATTCCTCAAACTAGTCCGAGAGGGGAGCAGTTCTGGGGAAAATGAAAAAGAGCACTGAAACCCGTCCTTAACATTCAGTTAGCTCAGTTAATCATTTTATGTTACAAGTTAAAACTTATTGCAGGTGGTAAAATGAGCTTCGCCGACTTTCTTGAAGTGGCTCATATTCAGAGTCAGAAGGAAAATGTAAACAAGGAAATCCGGGCAGCCTTTAAAGCCAATGACACAAGGTTGACAGGCATGATGAGCGAACGAGAATTACGCCACATCATGCTAGGGTGGGGAGAAAAACTCTCGAAGCGAGAAGGTAAATTTATGTGTTTCTTATAGTTTTTTTTTTTTTGTTATGTATTGTAGAGTTGTATTGAATGTTGCCTAACTTAGAGCGGTCGCAGAAGAAAACAGTGAAACCAACCAGCCAGGCAACATTTACTGGAAAATAATTGCCTTAAATCTTTGTTTCATGTTTAATTTACCATATGACTGAAGGATTTTGAAATATTAGCTCTTAATTTCCTTCTGTTTCTTCTTTGCTTTGCCACATTTGTGTGTAATTCTCCCAAGAAGATAGCGTTCAAATTAAACAGCACGCCCCAAATAGAAGAAGAAGCAATATAAAAGGGAAACAAAAATAGATTACAACTTACTGTTTGTGCAGAGGAGTCATCTCAACCCCCCCCCCCCCGGCACCTGTAGACTGCATGAAAGAATAATGACATCTAAAAATATCGAAGTGGTTGGCATCATCGTAACAAACTTTGGTCTTTTGCAACGGAGCTAATGATCGGGAATGACGCCATTGTGTACACTCAGTTTACGTGAAATGATGTCTTTGTGTTTGTGCCAGAAGACAGCTAAAATAGTTGCCTGTTAGATAATATAAGACATACAAATCAGGATTGGCCGTATTCGCAGACTGGAATTCCTGCCAGGATTGTCGGCACTCTCATCAATCCCATACAGAAAAGTTGAGATTTCTCAACTTGATGATTAAAATTCAGAAAATCCGGCCGGAAAACCTGATCGTCTGATTGCCTCATATAACAGTAACTATTTCTGTACAGCTTCAGGGGCGCTCCTCCTCCACTGTTGCCATGGTTACACGCGCCAGTCTTGATCATGCTTCCTTTCGAAATGACTGTCGTGCCTCGCTGTTTCTTTGGGCCAGGAAGTTCGAGGGAGGGACAGCTCGAAGGGAGAAGGAAGTGTCATTGAACACGAGCTGAGCAGGACCTTCGTGACAGCTTGCGGGAGTAGCCCCTGTTCCGCAATTGGCACTTGGCAGTCGGTAGCGAAGAGAAAGGGGAGAAATTTAGAGTTGAGAAGTAAAGAGGAGCAGCATTTCGCTGTTATTTTTCGGTAAATAAGCACAGTCACATACACAAATCCTCAGTTTTGGGCACAGTGCCACGTAGCAAGGGCGCAGTACCCTCATAATAATCTGTAAGGTAAGGTGGGGTGAGGTGCGACGTGTAAAAACGGCTAATCTTTAAAGTTTAACGGAAAAGCTATACCTTATTGTTGTATCATTTAACAGAATATACTGCATTATTTGGATTGTGTTAAGTTTATTTTTTGTTTCACTATTTGCTCTAGCACGACGCTCAGAACGGATGTCCTCATAACGCAGATGCCATCTAGCGTTCGTGAAAGCCTACTATAGAACTACAAAAATAACTACTCTAGGCGTCGCTGAAGTAAAAAGTAAACAGTAACAAACCCTTCGACGCGGAACATTTGAATCTCAATACAAATGCGGCTTGTCAGTGGCCAGTGATCAGCTCGCGGTTAGCTCATTGCGTGAACATTCATTTTTCGTAAATCGTTTTCGTCAAGCAGAAAACACGTACACGCCCACTGAGGCACCCGACAGGGAAAGTCCACTATACGAAAATCGACTGTTCTTGAATAGTGGAGCAACGAAGTAACGCATTTTCATCAGGCCTTCACGCTGGACCCGAATGTATTTGATTAATCGCCTTTGTACGCCCTTGACTAATTTCTCAAGGATAGATAATCGAATCTCCGGGGAACGTTTAACTTTCACATATGTGATGGTTCGTTTTGACATGACCGCGCCTTCAGTGCGAAGCATAGGACTTTTCAAAAGTTTGCAGCAGGCTTAAGGACGGCTAAGACGGCATTCGTGAAGGGATTCGCTAAGTGTGTCTGGTACAGAGGCGTTACTAGACAAAATGTTTCGGGGGGGGGGACGAAGCATTTACCGACTGGCTGGTAATTTTTATCGACTTTTTCTGCAGAAAAAAACACTGTTTTCAACCACAAAAATGACTTTTTTGAGAAAAAAATTGATTGACTTTTCGAAATACTGACTATTTTGACGAAAAATCGACCAATTTCCAGAAAAACCGACTGTTTTTATGAAAAAAAAAACAACTGTTTTGACGAAAATTGTCAAGCAAGAGTGTCAAGCAAGAAATTGAAGAAACTTTGGGTAACCTTTTTCGTGAATTTAAGGTTGACTAGTACCAGAAGGGATCCAAAGCAAAAATTTTAAAACATGACATCATGATGCCGAAAATGCACTTACACGATGATATAGTATACATGTGTCTTATAATAAATTTTTAAGAATAATTTGAAACACAAAGTTTCTCGTCTTAGCGGCAAGAAACTTTACGAACCTTGCGAACTTCGTCTGAACCGTCCATTACTATTGTCAGGAAAACCACAACAAGTAGAAGTTGTAGTAGTAGAACATCTTTATTGAAAATAAACATTCTGTTTTCAATAGCTGAACAACTTTTTCACCCTACAGAAGTTACAATGACAAGTACTTCTAACCGTGGTTGAACATTCTTCGGAGAGTTCTTATTCATCTCTTGGTTGAACTCACGTCAAGATTTTCTTGAAATAACCCCTGTTCTTTTTTTTTTCAGTGGATCAAATCTTCCGTGAAGCCAACGTCAAACCAAATTCAATGGTCAAATACGAGGATTTTTGCAACATTGTTCTTTCCCCTGTCCCTGACTATTATTGAACATTTTTATCCATTATTTCGACACTTGTCTTAAAAGGGGTATCAGTTGTTTGTAAGTGTGACGATAAAACAAAGGTTAAGTTTGCACGTGTGTCTATTGTCTTATGAAGGTATCAGTTGTTTCCGAAGAAGCAGTAAGGATTTTGAATTATATAAGTCTGAGAATAAAATAATTTGCCTTTACCTTTTTCAGTAGCTATCGACTAGGACTTCGTGAGTAATGCGAATAAACTTACGCCAGCCAACCATAGAGTTTGCTTTTCTCTGTTAACAAAGAGACGAATGACAATTCTTTTCGGCCGTTAAAATACACCTCTTACTAGAAACGAGCTTTTCATTGTAAGACGGATCAGGAAAAACGCTTTTCGAAAATACCATTACTTTCCACCTGAATATAGTGATTTTCTTGTTAGCGCTTGTCAGCTCTACCTAGCCTCCCTGCTCTCCGACGCAGCGGCTGGGCTCAAAATATTTGAAAACAAAACAGAAGATTTTCATATTTTAATGTGTGGAAGGTCAGCGGCCGTTGAAGATTCCGGCAAACTTTACGTGGGGTGACGGGCAAAACTCGGCTCGGCCGGAAAAGCGTTAAAAATTCGTGAAACAACAGAGAAAATTTGGGGGTTTTAGAAGCTTATAATTTCACAAGGGGGCTAGGTATATTACAAAAGGCAGAATAAGTAAGAGGGTTCCTTTAAAAGTACTTTTACGTCAACCGGGATGAATCGAATGCTCCGGTTAACCGAGAGTTGTAAATAAAGCTGCAAAATGCCGTTTTCATTTGTCTAGAAAGGTGAAACTAACGCGGCTTTGAACCACCCGGCGACATTGACGTCGTTTTCGGCATGGTCTCACCCATCGAAATTCTTTCGAATTTTAGCAAAATCGTGGGCAGACATGGTGAATTTTTTTATCTATGTATCCACGTCTGCTGCAAAAGGCGTAAACAGTTACTGAACTGAGGTTTGCATGTCTCATATACAAATGATGCTGTTTGTTTGCACAACGTGCCATATTTAGTGTTGGTTCCAAAAATAAGTTTGCGCGTGTCAATTGCGTTGTGTCTCTTCGCAGACTGAACAAGTGCGCAAGCGCTCAGACGTGGAGTGTGAAAGTAAAATGTGTATCACATGTGTATACAAACAGCTTTAGAACCAAGACATTTCACATCCCCAATAACGAAATAAGTATTGGAATAACCTAATTTGTAATCATCCCACTTTAAATGTAAGCAAACCGCAAGTAGAAATTCAAAGAAATGTTAAAGATCTTGCACGAACAGCTTGAGTTCCAACATATGCTACTACTAATGGTCTGACAGACAGTCTAACCCTTCAAACCTCTTTTCCATTAGCAAGGTAATAACAAGTACAATAAACCAAATCGTAGCAGCCTAATCCCCTTTGTCACAATTCATCAAGTATGGCACATCATCGATCATATGACAGAACAGTCCAGTTTCCAACTTTTGGTTAAAGAAGTACGTCGTGTCGTCTTATTTGCTGCTGTTAAACCAAAATCCTCATGCATAGATATAACTCCCCAGATATACAAAAGTTGAACTTGAGACCTGTCACAGACGAACTTCAGGGGACATCAGGGCCCAACTGCCCATGAACGAGAGGGGGGGGGGGGGGGTCGGGACCCCTAAAAATGTGTATTTACTCCTCTTTACCAGCTTAGAATTTGATTGCAGTGACGGGTAAAACTCTTTTTCATGGGCAATTTGGGCCCATGAACGGGGAGGGTGGTGGGTGGTTCAACTCCACGCCACGATAACTCCCCAACCACTATGATCCAACAGCACAAAGGAATTTCATTGTCTTATCTCCAGTCATTGTCAAGTTAAAAACATTAACAAATGGCCAATCTGGGCCCAATTGCCCCTGAACCAAGTGGGGGTGGAATTTGGGACCGGCAAAAAGTAAAAAGAGACCCCAATGCTCACAAACCTGCCAAGTTTCAACTTGATATTTGTTGATTCCTGTCACGGGTAACGAACTTTACTCCTGGGCAATCTGGGCCCAGTTGCCCATGGACGGGGTGAGTGGGGGAGGCGCAACTTCAAAAGCAACTAGACCTACGTTGCCCGGGCAACGTGAAGTGTTGCGGCAACCTTTGTCCGGCTTCGCCGGCTAAAGTGTTGCGAGAGCAACACTTTGGTTTTGTTTCTTCGCTGTCGGTTAAATGCTGAAATTGTCAACTTATCGAAGCTTTTAAAACGGTATGTTCTAAAAAGAATAATCACATAATCAAAAGCTGTTCTTTAGCGTTGTCAAACCAACAACAAAACAATATCGGAAGAAGGCTATCCGTAACGTTTCAGGATTAAAATACCATAGATGACACTATTAATTATTACAAAACTACCTTATTGTTTTACATTACCGTATCGTTTGTACCCGTTGCGTAAACAGTTAATCCTAGGTTATAGCGATAGACCATCGATACAAACTTTCTTACTGTCATATTTACAGAAAGCGAATACAATGTGCACCAATTTTCAAAAATTTCTAGCCCCTCGTGAACCGATCTTACTTACAAGTCCGTCTCCCGTGATTGACATCAAATTCACCGGAAACGAATAATGGATACACCAGCTATCAAAAGTTGCAAACCCCTCATCGCTGAAGATGATTATAGCATAAAAGCCGATTATTACTTACAAGTCCCATGCATGTCTTACAATTGGGAACAAAATTGTTCTTACCATCGAATACACCTGAGACAAATAACAGGTATACTAACTAGCAAAAGCTGCAAACTCCTCGTTGCCGAAGATGATTATGAGCTAACAGTCGACTGTTGCTTACAGTCGACTGTTGCTTACAAGTCCCTTACATGTCTCACAACTGGTATCGCCTATTTTTGGTTTCAGTGTGTACCTTACTCCTGAAGTTGTCAACCCCTTGAAACTTTCAAACTGGTTTATCTCATGAAGGATTTTTGTTCAACAAAATGGATGGCATATATTTTGATCAGCTCTTCAAGGGCTATCGATCGCCCTAACCACAACAAAAGCATATCGGAAAAAGGGACTAAATTGACTTTGCAGTCAGTTGAACTTTATCCTTTTCAATCGTAGACATCGTGACGGATGAAAACTTGGAATAATATCCTATATAATCTACTTGGTATTATAAAGCTATCCGTAACTTTTTAGGATTAAAATACCATAGATGACACTATTAATTATTACGAAACTACCTTGTTTTACATTACAGTATCGTTTGTACCCGTTGCGTTAACAGTAAATCCTAGGTTACAGCGATAGACCAACGATACAAACTTTCTTACCGTCAGATTTATATAAATCGAATACAATGTGCAACAATTTGCACAAATTTCTAGCCCCTCGTGCACCGATTCTACTGACAAGTCCCTTTCCCGTGATAGACATCAAGTTCACCGGATAAAAATAATGGGTACACCGACTAGCAAAAGTTGCAAACCCCTCATCGCTGAAGATTTGTGTAGCATAACAGCCGATTATTACTTACAAGTCCCTTGCATGTTTTACATTTGGGAACCAAATTGTTCATCAAATGACAGGTACGCCAACTAGCGAGAGCTGCAAACCCCTCATTGCCGAAGATGATTATGAGCTAACAGTCGCCTGTCGCGTACAAGTCCCCTAAATGTCTCACAACTGGTATCGCCTATTTTTGGTTTCAGTGTGTACCTTACTACTGAAGTTGTCAACCCCTTGAAACTTTCAAACTGGTGTATCTCATAAAGGAATTTTTTTTTACCAAAAAATGGATGTCATATACTTTGATCAGCTCATCAGCGGCTATCGATTGCCGTCGAAGTTGAACTTTATCCTTTTCAATCGTAGATATCGTGACGGATGAAAACTTGGAACAATATCTTATATAATCTAGTTGATATTATAAAGCTATCCGTAACTTTTCAGGATTAAAATACCATAGATGACACTATTAATTATTACAAAATTATCTTATTGTTTTACATTACCGTATCGTTTGTACCCGTTGCGTAAACAGTTAATCCTAGGTTATAGCGATAGACCATCGATACAAACTTTCTTACTGTCATATTTACAGAAATCGAATACAATGTGCACCAATTTTCAAAAATTTCTAGCCCCTCGTGAACCGATTCTTACTTACAAGTCCGTCTCCCGTGATTGACATCAAATTCACCGGAAACAAATAATGGATATACCAGCTATCAAAAGTTGCAAGCCCCTCATCGCTGACGATGATTATAGCATAAGCTTTTTAAATGGGATGTTCTAAAAAAATTAACCATATGATCAAAAGGTATTCTTCAGCGTTGTAAAAACAACAACAAAATAATATAGGAAGAAGGGACTAAATTAACTTTGCAGTCAGTTGACTTTATCCTTTTCAATCGTCGACATCGTGACGGATGAAAACTTGGAACAATATCTTATATAATCTAGTTGGTAATAGAAAGCTATCCGTAACTTTTCAGGATTAAAATACCATAGATGACACTATTAATTATGATGAAACTACCTCATTGCTTTACATTTTCGTTTGTATCCGTTGTGTAAACAGTTAATCCTCGGTTACATTGATAGACCATCGACACAAACTTTCTTACCGTCAGATTTATAGAAATAAATACAATGTGCACCCATTTGCAAAAATTCCTAGCCCCTCGTGACCCGATTCCTACTTACAAGTCCCTCTCCCGTGATATACAGTAAGTTAACCGGAAACAAATAATGGGTACACCATAGCTAGCAAAAGCTGCAAACCCATCATCGCAGAAGATGATTGTAGCATAACAGCCGATTATTACTTACAAGTCCCTTGCATATCTTACCATTGGGAACCAAATTGTTCTTACCATCGAATACACCGGAAACAAATAACAGGTATACCAACTAGCAAAAGCTGCAAACCCCTCATTACCGAAGATGATTATGGGCTAACAGTCGACTGTTGCTTAAAAGTCCCCTATATGTATCATAACTGGTGTCGCCTATTTTTGGTTTCAATGTACCTTACTATGAAGTTGTCAACCCCTTTGAAATTTTCAAACTGGTGTATCTCATGAAGGAATTTTTGTACCAAAAAATGGATGACATATACTTTGATCAGCTCATCAATGGCTATCGATTGCCATAACTGGTGTCGCCTATTTTTGGTTTCAATGTACCTTACTATGAAGTTGTCAACCCCTTTGAAATTTTCAAACTGGTGTATCTCATGAAGGAATTTTTGTACCAAAAAATGGATGACATATACTTTGATCAGCTCATCAATGGCTATCGATTGCCGTCGAAAAAAAAATTCTACCTGTCTTAGTTCAAAAGTTGACTTTTTTGCCGTAGGCCAACTTTCTAACGTCACGACTTAGAAAGGAGCAAAGGATAAGCTCTAGTTTCTTTAGCAATGAGAGAACTTTTAAAGTTTAAGAGGCACATCTGATACCGTTACTCTACCACAAACCAAAGTGCAAAAAAAAAAAAATTATAAACTCAGCTGAAATCGTCGCAGACATGGACAGAAACAATAGATGGCAGCACTTTCGGACCCGTGGGAAAAAGCCACTTTTTTGTCTCTGTAGATTTTTCTATTTATCACTCAAAGAAGATATGTTGGCTGTGGGGCCGGGTAACTGCCGCATATATTTAACACTTATAGATTTTAGTCCATCTTCAATTTGAAACTGGTGCCTGCCTGCTTGCGTGCTAGAACGGAGCTTTCCACTCGAAAGCAGAAACATCTTTTGACGAAACGAAAGGTTCGCTACACAACTTCAGATAGTCCTCTCTGACATAGGCTATACAACTCCACTTCACTTCGCAAACCGTAGGCTCTGGTTCGAGGACAAGCAAAAACCATCCTTAGCTGCGTTCGTTGCACTCCGGGCTGTCTCTGGGGTTTAGTCACCAGTGTCCGGTTCTTCCCTTAAAACGCGTTCTTTTGGTTCACCTGTGAGTTGATGAAAACCGGCTAACTCCTCGCTGCAGCCGGGCTCACGAGCAGGTTCTGGTTAGTCCGCACCGGTGAGATAAAACCGGACACTGGTTAGTTCAAAAACGGGTTATAAGACTGGTGAGAAGTCACCGGTGGATGCAAAAACGGCTTATAAGAAAAACTGGAGACCACCGGTGAGAACTCCCGTGACAAAGAACGCAGCTCTTATTGGCCCCAGGCAAGAGTTCTACGGAGCTTTCCAAAATGTAATGTCATATTCATCAATCCGGCCTAAGGTCCACACTTTCCGTAAAAACCGCACAGGTTAGACCCTTCTCAGTTACTAGGAATAAAATGAAATCGGAGTCATAGGAAAAAAAAAAAAAAAAAAAAAAAACGAGGACAAAACCAAAGTGTTGCTCTCGCAACACAATTTCCCAGCCGTAGGATCTACTTGTACAAGGAATTTCATCGTCCTATGTCAAGTCCTGGTCAAGTTATGAACATTGTTCACTGGGCAATCCGGGTCCATTTGCCCCTGAACCGGGTTGGGATGGGTCCCCCAAAAGGCAGAACTAGACCCCAATACCCACTTGTGTACCAAGCTTGAACTTGATACTTGCACTCGTTCACGAGTGATGAGCTCCACAAAATATGGTGAAAACCGAAAGCTGAAAGCTGCTACAGCGCTCGCAATAGTGGATTGTTCCAAGGAACACTCCACTAAAAAGCAAGCGCAAAATTACAGCGTCTAGACGCAAAGACATGCTACTTGGGGCGCAGGCGTGCTAAACGCGCTCATTGGTATCCAGTCTCTTTGTCTTCACCCGACCAACCCAAGCTTCAAATTTTCGAGGACAAAAGCCACGATTAATTTTGAAGGGCTCGAGTCCTTTTATTATAATCTCACTTGCTTAGACCATCCAGGCTATGAAGTAATACGCAGTCGCCACACGCTAGAACGAGCAAGCAGGCGGTTTGGCCGTGCAAAACTGCAAAACCATCGCTCAGAACCTCCGTGCAACTGCTTTCTGCTGACAATTCCAGATTCTGTGACCAGTCGAAGATCCTGAAACAAAGCGCGGTTAAAAGACCCGTCTTTACTATAATGCGCATGTAACCAGTTTTTGCAATCAGTCTATTAATTCGTAAACTCGAAGACGGTTACATTCTAATCCCCTGCAAAAAGCATCGTCATCGATGACGAATTGGATTTTCCGTCGTTTTGCTAGAAATCAGCGGGCTTCGACGAAGGCTTAAAGCAGACAAAGCTATGATTTTTTTTTAAATGAAGAGCCTAATTTTAAAGCATTCAACTATCTTGAAAAATATAAATATGGGATCGACTAAGAAGAGGCACGGCACGACATAGAGCGTGTTCCATCCTACTTACTGTAGTTACTACGCATGACGTCACGAATTCTGGCTTTTTCTGTCAAGGCTGGAACGACTTTTCTATTTTCCCGCAGAATATCATACCACGGGCGAATCCGACCAATCACGATTCAGAGATCCGTAGTTACTACGCTTACTACGCTCCCGAGCGTGGTAAGCAAATAGTTACTATCAGTTACTATTTCGAGAAGGTTGGAACGGTCAGCGTAGTAACTTTTGGTGAGGTTGGAACGGAAACAGTAACTAATAGTTATTATTGATACGAGGGTGGAACACGCTCATAGTGTAGGAGGTACAAGTACTAAAAAGAGGCATAGAAACCTCTGCATTGTTTCGTTGCAGAAACAATGTTCTAACGTGCCTTCCTTTAGTCTCTGGAGCTACGAAATCTCACTTTTTTTTTACTTCTACTACTTACTGATCTGTTTTGTTACTCGTGCCTCCTGCTCCGTGCCTTGCAGTGCCGTGCCTCTTTTTAATCAGTCCCGAGTAAATAGTGCGAGGGGCGCTTTAAGGTTCGTTTATCTACCAGAACAATTTATAGAAATCTAGGTCCTTCACGTAACCTCAAGCGCCTCCTGTTCCTAAGCGAGAAACCGAAACCCTTCTTTAGTAAGCTCAGATTTTCCCACGCAAGGGTCTTAGGACATATACCAATGCTTCCTTCTTAATTGGTGTATTTGGAGGACTCACCTCGACTCCGTGCAGACAAGAATTATGTCCTCAGTTATCTCGAAGGTACGCAAGGAGCCCCCATTCTCAAATTGCCTATGCCTCAAAAGGACACCATTCATATCCAAGACAGAGACCAGTCCGAGGACCTGAGATGCCTGGAATGGTAAAGCACTGTTAGCGAGAACAGGGACAACGGGTTCCTCTTAGGCAGAGCCTACAGGAATATTTCCCATTGTATATCATTCAGGTAGCAATCATCAAATTGCAAGTTCGTTTCTTCGATCTGCGGACTGAAGAGCACCCTTGCCAAGAAGGGCCGATGTGTCGCTGGAGAATTTAGTGGATTAGTTCGTTTCGAGTTATTTTTGGCATCCCAAAACGTAAGTAGAGGGATACCTATGGCTTTGTAAAAGCTGTTCGTCTGTCTGTCTGTCCGGTTGTTAGCACGATAACTCTCTAAGTGGCTGAGATATTTTGAACAAACTTGGCATGAGGACTATTTAGGTCAAAGTACAGGTCAAGTTCGAAGATGGGTTCTCTAGCCCTATCATTAGTGGTAGTTTGAGGAGTTTGAAGTTATCGGAAACAAAAAATATTTTTTCAAAGCTAATGCAATAGTTTATTTAGAGGTAAGGTAGAGACAGAGATAGATATTTTTATTGATCCAACTCGTACCGCCGACATGGCACTAAATACGTCTACCATTACATTTCACGTGTTATACTTGAATATATACAAGTATTACATAAAAGAAAATAAATCACTTAGAAGAAGTGATTTATTAGGAGATATTTAGATACGTAGATATGCTGAATCCGAATATGAAAATTATTTTCTCACGAGACAAGTAGTTCACCCGGAATCCGGCAAAAAAACAGAAAATGTATGAAAGATAAAAGTTTAATCTGAAGTTGATCAGAGGTTCGATTTAGGGGCAAAGAGGGTGATTTTAGGTGATTCCGAATACGAAAATTATTTTCTCGCCGGACAATTAGTTTGACCGGATTCCGGTCAAAACAGAAAATTTGTTTAAAGTAAAAGTTTGATTTGTATTGTTAAGATATTCGATTTGAGAGTAAGAAGACATGTAAATACTGAATACGTATATGACAATCCTCTTCTCACCGGACGTATAGAACGCTCGGAGTCCGGCTGAAACCGGAAAATTTGTTAAAAGCAAAAGTTTTATCTGAAGTTGATTAGAGGTTCGATGTAGGGGTAAGGAGACATGCCGAATTTGTTTTTGAGCTTTGGTTTTTGCCAGACAAGTAGTTTGTCCGGATTCCAGCCGAAAGTGGATATTTGGCAGAGGGAAATTTTGATCAATTTCGTCAAAGTAGATACGACGCAGTGTTGTAGGGTAAATAAACGCGCTGAATCCATATCTGAACTTGATCTTCTCAGACGATTACCCTTGACCTTAATCTGTTTCTAAATTTTAATAGGAAACTAATATAGATGGCACTTTTTACACAAGGGACTTGTACCGTGACCAATACCGCAAGAATTTTTCGAAAATAATTTAGAAGTCTAGGACTCCCTTGTCGGAGCCACGTAGACAAACCAGGACCCATAAAAATTATTATATAATTATTTCTAAATTATATTCGAATAATTGTTAGGGTATTGGTCACGGTACAAGTCCCTTGTGTAAAAAGTGCCATCTATATTATTAATTTCCGTGACATGGGGATGTGAACTTGTTAGATGAATTTGCCTTCGGGCGGGATCACTGTTCTTATGGCCGGCTTCTACCAGACTACTGTAGCGGTTTGCGAACTCTGTTCACAAGCCCCTCGGTAGCTCAGTGGTACAGTGACTGCCTTGTAAGCAGAGGGTCATGGGTTCAAATCCCTGATCAGGAGCATCTTTGTCTATCAGTTCACTACTTATATAATAGTAAAATGTTTAAGAAGTAGGTCGAAGACCGAATATCTACAAGACCCAATTGTCTGGATCAAATATTAAAGTTTTGTGATCTTGTTTATATATATTTGTTTGGGATCTTGTTTAGATATGATTCCCAGTCAGCTTGGACCGAAGGAGTACTTAAACAGTTTAGTAGGCTTCAGTCTACACTTCTAGATGTCAGTTACATCGCACAAAGATTTTTCCGGTACAACTTTTGTTTCCAACTTTAGTCTGCAAGTCCGCGTCATTAGAGCGAATAAAATGCGATTTATGATCTAGGCAACAATTCTTAATGGCAAACAATAACAATAACAAGTAAATAAACGGGGACTCTTCCACCAGGGGGAGGGACAATAAAGAATCGAAGAACACAAAAACGCTTTTTGGAAAAAAAGAGAAGGTCGTAAACACTATTTTTTCATGTCTTTATTTATAGTATATTAGATTCTTAGTTTCGAGACCATTGTCGTAAACTTCTATGTTACTCCTTAATTAACGTCGTAAGCTGCCTACAGATCGGAATAGAAGAATGTATTTCAGTTAACTAAATATTATAGTTATCAAACACGCAAGTACCAGAGATCTGAGAGTCGTGGAGTCGGTGTTCATACAACTGTACAGTTTTGGTGCTAAGCAAAAGAATATAACTGACCCTTCCTTTTTGTTTTATATAACCATTGAAACCCGACAGCCATCTAGCGGCGTGTAACTATAGGTTTCGAGCATACAAGACCCATGTGCATACAAACGAAACGAAGTGGTACGTAGGGATATCTTCGCAACTTCATTTTAGGAGGAAAGCTGTCGCTGATAAATTGTGATTCTTTCCCACATTAGAAATTAACTTTTCTTTTTTCCTTTTTGTGGGGCGAAGGCCAAAAGTTCAAGTTTTGTTGGTAATCGGAATTTTGTACGCGCAAGAAATCAAATTCAAAACAAACTCTTACTAGAATTCTCTCGCCTTTTCGAGAAATGTGCAGGCTCCTTATTTCTGTCCTACGGGGACAGCTCACGAGTCGCTGCGGCTTTACTTTTTCCTCGAGAGATTTTCTATAGATGGCACCACCATTAGTTCCAAAAACTACCAGCTTTCCCGAAATGTCAACTGCAGTCACTCGCTCTTCCAAGCCCAACTCCAGTAGCAACATCGACTCCGACATGTTCACGTCAATATTATCACAGAAAAATCCAGGTAACTTCTCATATTTCTCCGTCTTTGTGAAACTACCGAGGCTCCAGACGATGAGCTTCCCCCCGCTATCCACACTTGTAAACTCAAGGTTGTTATTTCCCTTGGGTCTCGACCCGACGTACACTATCGGGTCAGTATGTCCTTGCTTGTTTAGACTGGACCCAAGTAGGACACAGGGTGGAAGAAAAACATTTTCCGACGTGATTTTCAGGTCCCAAAGGCATACAAGTCCGTCTGTGCAGCCACCAATGACGTAGCGGGGCTTTGTGCCCCAGAAGTTCAAACAAGATAATTGGCTCTGACAGACCAGTAGCTTCGCGGGCTTCCAGGGACGTCTGACGTCCCATATAGAGATAAAATGCCGAGCGTTGATCGTCTAAAAAAAAGGTTGCTTATACTCGGCTTCGGACTGTTTAAGCACAGATGTTAGGAAACGGAGAGGGCGAATAAAGGGTTTATTAGAAAAACGAGACTCTTCGATTCCCAGAGACTAGAGGGACTTGCTTATAAGGGTGAAATATCTTTTTTCCAGAATAAAGTATAAGCCCATGTAGCGTGTTTTACCGGATTAGATCACTCCTTCCGGCGTTATGCATTTCACAAGGTCCGGGATCGCCCCCCTCTCCTCGGACGGTCGAATTCGAGAACTGGCAATTTCTAAGTGAATATGGCGGGTTGTCGACAAAATGTCCCCATTCGAAACGTCCCCATGACAAAACGTCCCCATGACAAAACGTCCCCACAACAAAACGTCACTGTGGCGATACGTCCCCGATCGAAACATCCCCTGGCGAAACGTCCCCGGCTATAGAATTTTGTTTTCATCGCTGAGGGATAGCTAGGACTATGAGACTACTGATTGCGTCATCAGTTCAGACAAAAAAAGTTTTTGGAATATAAACTTTTCAAAACCACGATGGGTTGACTACTTCAGTATTTAACCGATACTGAAGAACCCGGTTATAGACATTTCTTAGAGGACCCCTCGCACTATTTACTCTTCAACTTACATTATTTAAATATTTGAATACTTTAAAAATAGGCTGTGCTTGCAACAAATACAAATATAACAAACCTAGCGGTTGTCAGTCGGATATGAACCGAGATAGGGTATGTTAAACATTATAACTTCTTGGAAGAGAATATGTTTTATAGGTATGACTTATTCTTCTTTTCTTGTATATTTTGCTAATGGGGCAGGGAATTGTATTTTTTTAAAGTAGCAAACCAAAGACTACTGTAGACCTAATGACTACTGTTGGGACCCAAGCGGTTCAGTTTTTACCAATAAAGTCTTTTACTTTTTTGGCGATTCAGATGCCATTTAGCGGTCGTGAAAGCGTACTTCAGATCTACTAAAATGACTAGAAGTGTATCCTCCCCGTACCCCCAGGGATCCACTTGAGGAGTCCCAACGTTTTTGTTTGTCCGGGGGACTCACTCCCCGTATTCTCGCGAGTCCCCACGGACGGTGAATCCTCCGATTATCATCTCCATCATCAAAAAGAACTCCCTTTCAGCAGGGGCATTGCTAGCCAAAGCTCGAGGGGGAGTGGGGCAGGGCGCCAGCGCCCTGCTGCCCGTTTTAGCTTTCGTCTAATATGTGATAATAAAACTCGTTGTACCTGCAGGCTTTGAAGACTGAAGATTAGAAACCTAGTTTTCTCTCCGAGCTCAGAAGCGGGCTTGAGCGTGGGAGGTGAGTATCTTAAAATATACGACTGGCAGACAGAAGGCCCAAGAGTCTTACCAGTTCGAAACAATAGTCAAGAAACACCGCACTATATCTGCAAAACTGTATATCAGACAGACTGAAAATGAGCGCCGCAGGAGAAATTTTTGAAGTAGGCCACGACTTTTCCCGGACAAAACGCTACTTCCAATAGCAAAATCTATATAGCTTTTAATGCTGCCCAAGCACCGAAATTACAAGCCTAAAATCCGAATGAAATGACGGACTTTCGAGTAAACTGAGCCTACTACAAAAGACGCCGCAGGCAAATTCTGTGGAATCCTGTATGATCAGAACGCCTTTTCGGATCCCAAATGAAGTAACGGGCCACTTAGCAGAGTCTAACCATCTGTCTTTGTTCACGACGAATTCAGAAAAAGGGTGAGACATTTAGCTGGAAGTAGGATATGTGCTTCAGTTCGAAACTTTCCAAACAAAGAAGTACTGATCATCCAGAAAAAAAATTAAATGGAGTTTACTTGTTCTGAATTTAGAGTTAAAACACAAAAATAAAAATAAAATGAAATTCTGCTATAATCACACCCGTCATTAAATCTTCTCTCATTGCTCATGAAGTCGATTTTGTTTTTAAACGTCGGACTTGAGAAAAAGTTGTATCATTAAATACTTTTCTACTAAAATACAAAGGATCTTTGCATGAAACTAACAAACTATTGGAAATGTACGCCACAAGCAAAATCAGCCTGATTTTTACTTGAATCGAGAGATCTTAGTACACAACAGATCGTGTTAAAACTTGTGTTAAAACTGTGTGCTGCAGGGTGAAATTCATGATTTGACTGCTCTTTTTTGTCGGTCATAGAAGCTTAAATCTCACAATCATAATTCTCATTTTGACAAAATATGATTAAAAAACCTCTTCGTATCTGAACGACTAAAAATAGCCGGCCTCTCAAACCACGCGACTGAGAACGGAATTGCTTAAGTTTCAAAAGCTCGAGAACCCAGAACAGCCGACGCCTTTAGTAGCTAGACTTACTGACTTTTCCGGGAGTACTTCCCCCCCCCCCCCCCGCCATTTAGCTTTTCTCTGTGAGCGCCCAGTTGAGCTGAATTTTCGTGGTCGTGGGCTCTGCGAGCGCCCGTTTTAGCTAAATTTGTGTGGTCGAGCGCTCTGCGAGCACCTGTTTTAGATTTGTTTCTTTCTTCGAGGGGGGGGGGGGGGGGGTGGCACCCCCCCCCCCATAGCGACGCCCCTGCCTTTCAGATTCAGAGGGAAATCAATTTTTGCTGGTGTTGGTGCAACGTGAAATTAATTAAAACAATCAGAATCAACAAAACCAAAAATAAAGTGCATCCGGACTAATTTCGTCAACCGCACGTTTATTTCTAGAACAAAATACATTTTAGAAGTATTCCCGTGTTCTCGTTGTTTTCAGTCCGCGTGGAGTGACTCCGTCTATTCTCGCCGTTCCCTTTGATTCCCTGAGGAGCCCTCGGGGAACTGCGAGAATACACCTTTGGAAAGCGAAGCGACTTTTAGCCAAAGTCGTAAGAACAGCCGGCGCATAAGCTGGCTGAGCTTTCCAGACCGCCAAAATCGCCCTTAATCCTACCTGACTCAAAGTGTGAACAACGGCCAAGTGGCTGCCATCTTGTGACGGTTCTACGAACACTATTTTCGTATTTTCCAAGGCTTTACAATCGTTCAGCCGAATGCTCTTATGGCTACTCGAGTAGGGAACTTTGTAGTCAAGGAGTTGAGACTCTCTCCGAAGTTCATCTTTCTCGTTTAAGATATTTTCAATGAACTGAAAAGAAACAGTGTAAACAAGATCTGTTATTCCGTGCGCAACGTACATAAACGAAACGTCCACGTTACATTTGATACATAATATCTTCTAGAAAGAGGCGACGTTTAGCGTTCCCCTTACAAAATTATTACCGCACAACTTCTTACTGCAAATTTGACTTATACGTCATTGAATGGCACATAATATTTGGCACATAACAGTTGGATGGACAGAACAATTCGTCACACGGACAATTTGTTAGATAGACAATTCTCTGGATGGATAATTCGTCATATGTTAATTCGTGCGATCGACAATTTGTCACACGGATAATACAAAACACGTATTAAAACAAAAAGAAACATTTTCCATAATCTCTTCTACATCAGAGAGTGTAGTGCTCAATATGGTTCTAGCTTTGGTTTTCAGCCCTGTTCTAGTTCGATAGAAAGAAGTAAGGAAAACTGGAAAGTCTCGTCCATACAAGGCCAATTTATACACCAAGCACCAGGTAACAGGCCTGTGTATTTGGATTGTTCTAATGGTCTGACCTCCGGAAAGGTCTGTCATGTTTATGAAGTATTTCAGGATCACAGGTGGATGAGAAATGTAAAGGTAGATACTTCGTCAACTGTGAACACATTAACGGCGAGAATAAACCTAGTTTACTAACTTTAGAGATCTACTACACACGGCCCACTATGTAATAACAATGTGCGTTACGATGAGTTTACCAGTATTAAAAAGATTCAAGATGTTTACCGAAATGATTCTCAGTGACGAATTGTTGACAATCGTCGGCCAGACGATTGTCCGCATGAAGAACTGCACATGTGGCGAACTGTGCACGTTTCAAACCGACCATGTGAAGAACTGTGAAACAATTCGTACTGTGACGAATTGTTTGTTTGGTTCTGACGACATTCGAGAGGAAACGTACGCGTAAAGAATTGTCCTTGTAGAGAACTGTGTGTTCATCTGACAAATTGTCTGCTTTCCGTGTTACGAAGGCGTGAGTTTTTCCGCGTGACAAAATCTGCGAGTGATAAATCACGCGACGAACTGTCTGTTTTCGTTGTAACCGAGTTGTCCTCGAAGAGTTGCCCACTCCCCGGCATCTGCAGTATGTCCTTTCCTGGCACCGGCCAAAGCCAGCGGTACCGGCTGTCGGTGCCGGCAGCGGTGTCGGCTATAATCAGGCCGTGCATCTAAAACGAGGCAACCGGTGGCGGCAACGGCCTAGCACCACGGCACTGGGTATTTGAAGTACACTACAATTGAGACTGGGTAACCCCTCGATTGTCCTTGTGATGAACTGTTCAGACGCCCAACGATATAGGCAGTTTGATACTGAAGAGAATATTAGAAACTTCCTGCGTCACCTTTGCGGCAGTAGATAGTCCAAGAGTTTGCCGAGTTGGTCTGCAGCTGCTCTTCGCGGTTCTACGATCATCCTCAGTCTGAACAAAGCCGGAGCCTCGAATTTCCTACAACAGAAAATGCGTTTCATAAATGATAACGAAGAAACAATCCTGCAAGCCAGCCTGACTACACTGTAAAAGTTTCTCCGAGTAAGGATTAAAGTTAACTGCAGTATTTGCTACTGGGATTAATCTTATCTCTACTGAGATAAGATTAATCCGAATTAGAGATAAGATTATGTTTTTGGAGACAAGATTAATCAAGTAGCAAATACTGCAAGATTTTTTTTTTTATAGTGTAGCAGTATGACCAAACAGAGCTGCGAGCTCATATGGCACTTGTTACGAGTAGGTGGTGCGAGAAACGAGAAAATAAATCCGAGCATTTTTCCGGAAATTCCGGCACCCCTTCCAACCGTGCTCGGATCCGGTCCGGACCCTAAAATATGCCATCTCAAGCATACGATCTCTCTATTCTCCAAGCTTCATGCTAATAACTCCACTCGTTTAACCCCTATACGAGCACAACATTTCCGGGACTCCCCCTCCGACTACCCTCACTGAGGCCGAATACGACTCGGACACATAAACTTCGCATCCCTAACATTTCCTCTTCCCGTCCATTATATTTAACTCAAATTGGAGCATATCTTCAAAATTCCAGTTCCTGCTTCATCCTCATCCTACTTTGGTTGGATCCGGTTCGGAACAAATGTAGGCCGCATAAACTTAGTTCAGTCCAACTTGCACCCCATTCGGCCCATCTGTTTCGTTTCTGTGCATGTCACAAGGTTTTCTGACCACCCCTCCTCCCAACTCCCCCAACCATGGCTGCATGGGGTTCGGACACATGCTCTGCATATCTAGGTCATCAGTTCTTATCACCCATAAAGTTTCACTTGAATCGGGCCGTTTTTTCGCAACCTACGAAAGTCCGTAATTTCCAGATTTCCTCTCCCTCAACTCCCCGAAAAATGGTCTGACCCAGGAACGGAAGTCTTCCTCTGGCATTGTGTGAGTTCTTAAGTTTATTTGGTCGGATTACTAATATGCCTGCCAAATTTTATCGTCCTTAGCGCATCTGGAAGTATCCTAACTCGCGATCACCGCAATTCCGGGAAACCCCCTCCAAATCCCCCCAAAGAGCCCCGATAGGATCTGATTATGTCAAATTACGTATCTAGGGCTAGTTCTTGTTCTTCCCACCAAGTTTCATCCCGATCCCTCCACTCTAAGCGTTTCGAAAGATTTCAGGTTCCCCCCTCCAACTCCCCCCCCCCCCCATGTCACCGGATCCGGTCCGGAGTTAAAATGGGACGTCTGATGCAGGAGGTATTCCTAAATATCAAGTTTCATTTAAATCCCATCACCCGTTCAATAGCTCAGCGTGCCACTAGATTCCGGATTTCCCATCCATCCACTCCCCCCACGATGGTCAGATCAGAAAACTACATTAACAAGTCAATCTGTTCGGATCCCTGACAAGCCTGCCAAGTTTCATCCTAGCACATCAGGAAGTACCTAACTCGCGGGATCACTAAGAAATTCGGACCCCCCAACTCCCCCACAGTGACCGGATCCGGTCCATTTATGTCATTCACGTATCTAGGACTTGTACTTTTTCTTCCCACCAAGTTTCATCCTGAACCCTCCACTATAAGCGTTTCCCAACATTTCCGGTTTCCCCCTTTAACTCCCCCCAATGTCACCGGATCCGGTCCAGGTTTAAAATCGGGTGCCTGAGACACAGGGTCTTTCTGTATATCAAGTTTCATTAAGGTCCAATCACCCGTTCGTAAGTTAAAAATACCTCACTTTTCCGGATTCCCACTCCCTCTAAGCCCCCCCCCCAAAAAAAAAAGAAATGGTCGGACCGGGGAAACACTATTCTCAAGTCTATCTGTTCGGGTTCCTGCCACGCCTGCTAAGTTTCACCGTTCTAGCACATCAGGAAGTACAAAATTCGGATCCCCCGCCCCCCAAACTCCCCCACAGTGGGCAGATCCGGTCTGGTTATGTCAATTCCGCTTCTAGGACTTGTGCTTGTTGTTTCCACCAAGTTTCATCCCAAACTCGCCACTTTAAGCGTTTCCCAAGATTTCCGGTTCCCCTCTCCAACTCCCCCCAATGTCATCGGATCCGGTCCGGATTTAAAATGGGACGTCTGAGACCCGAGGACTTCCTATATATCAAGTTTCAATAAGATTTGATCATACGGTCGTAAGTAAAGAATATCTAATTTCTCCGGATTCCCCCTCCCTCCACCCCCACCCCCGCCATCCCCAGATGCTCGGATGGGGGAAGTGACTACTTCTAACTTAATCATTTCGGGTCCCTGATATGCCTATCAAGTTTCATCGTCCTAGCTTATGTGGAAGTGCCCGAACTAGAAAAACCTGGACAGACCGACCGGCGGAGGGACAGAAATTGCGATCGCTATATGGCACTTGGCCGAAGGGCAAGTGCCATAAAAAGATTGGAAGGAAGCTAATGCTAGGCTTCTTAGGGAGTCTTCTCGCAGGCCAATCTTTGAAACGAAAGTAGAAATAATAATTTAAAGTTTGGACGAAACCTGTCTATCTACTATTTTGACAAAATACTCTTCTGTTTTCTGTTCGCACGATGACATTTCGGGACCAAGAATCCAATCTTGTAGAGAGGGGAACACGAGCTCATAGGACACTTGATACGAGTAGGTGATACACAAAAGAAGATCAGAACGTCACAAAATGCCCTGCAATACAAAAATGTGATTCGGACCCAGAAATAGCATATCTAGTTTCACTCAAGTCTGAGCATTACCGGCATGGCCTCGGATCATCTAGGACAAATGAGTATGCTACCTTCCAAGTTTCAACCCATGTAGATCCAGTCGTTTGGTCCGTAGACGTGCCACACGATTTCCGGTACACCCTCCAACTCCCCCTACCGTGGCCGAATCTGCTTCGGGCTCCTAAATGGATTATCTAAAGCCTTTTCTCTTACCGCCTTTTAAGTTTCATTCAAATCTGAGCGTTTTCTGGGAACTTTCAGTACCTCTCCCCCACCGTGGTCGGATCCTGTTCGAACCTTAAAATATGTCATCTAGGGCATGTGATCTTCAACACTCCAAGTTTCATTAGAATCGCTCCACTTGTTTGACCCCTATGCAAGCCACACCATTACCGGGATTCCCCTTCCAACTCCCCTTGCTGTGGCTGAAAACGACTCAGACACATAAAAATCGCATCCTATTCCCGTTCACTAAGTTTGACTGGAATCGGAGCATAGCCTATCTACAAACTTCGGGTTCCCGCTTACCCCCCCCCTCCCCTATACCCTGGCCGGACTGGATCCAGACGCCTAATATCAAATCAAGCCGCATAAACTGGGTACTGTCCAACTTGCATCCCTTTCTGTCTATCCGGCTGGTTTTGTGGATGTTAAAAATACTCTTTCAAACAAATTTGGAGCTAAGATAACGTGTTGTCCTCAGATGGCCCATCTATTCCCCCCTCCCCTTCCGTCTTCCGTGCTTCGGTCCGAGATGAATACTGCCAATCAGTATTCTCCATACCCCGCTTATTCTTCTGCCCAATTTTTACGTAGTTTCATCCCATCATTTATTTCTGGTCATTTCTTGTAAGTGTATTAGTTATTTTGTTTCGTGTCTGTATATTTTGTAAATTTGTATTCCTCTTCTAGCTTTTAGCTATTTGGATTAAACTTGATTGATTGATTAAAAAACAAAAAAAAAAAAATTAAGAAGAAAATTTAGAAGTTGCGTTTTCTTCTAGTCAGAATTTCGCTCTGGTGTGACCGCTTAGATGTCCCGCAATAAAACGGACAACAAGACTGTATTCGGCGAGGGCATTTAATAAAAGGTGACTACCTTTTGAATACTCTGGATACTTTCCTTGGAAACTGGAAACAGCGTCGGGTGCTGCGTCCATGCGGATCCTGAGTGGGTAGTCTCTGTCTGTAATTCCTTCTGTAGCTTACCGGGGCAAGCCTGAACTGCTTTCTGCAATAAAACTTCAGTTAGTAGTCCCTTCATCCCAAGCAGATCGTCTTTGATTGCGTTAAGCGGACACGTCAGCCGAATTTTATTCGAGCGATATTCCGAACCTTTAATCACAGCAGAGCAAAAGAACACAAGGGAGTAGCGTCAAGACCTATACTTTCCTTGCTTCGCAAACGGGCCATACTCATAGCGCCACCCACTCAGCTTGTGGCATTTAAAGCGAGACAAACTTGCGGATTTAGAGATTTCTAGTGAAGTTAAACTACGGTCTGCACATATAGAGAAACAGGGGAGGTTGTATCTTTTTTTTTTGCCGTGTTCAGAACATGAAGCTATTGGAGCCAGCGCTGGTGCACGGCTGATTTAGTTTCAGTAGGAACGTTCCCTATAGCTAATGGTGCTAGTGTCGCTATATTCGAGTGTGTGTCACTTATTTCAAGTCTTGGCGGTACCCTAGTGTTATTTTGCTCTGGACCACAGGCTCATTTTTCCAGCTAGCCTGAGGAGAACCTTGCCGAACAGGACCAAAATATTGCTCAAAGAAAACTTCACAGACTTATCCGTCTAACGCAGTCAAAGAGCAATCAGTAAGCTACATCAGAGCAAAATAACACTAGTCAGTAGCGCCAAGTTACACACACCTCAATAGCAGCGACACTAGAACCACTAGAGATACTGAACGTCACTGCTGAAACTCGATCAGTTGTGCACCAGCGCTGGCTCCAGTAACTTCATATTCTGAACACAGCAATAAAAAAAAAAGATAGAGCCTCCCCTGTTTCCACGATGTGTGCAGGCAACACCTTAGCTTTGCTAGAAATTTCTAAGCCCGCAAGTCTGTCTCGCTTTAAATGCCACAAGTGTAATGGGCGGCACCCCGAGTATAGCCCGTTTGCGAAGCACGGAAAGCATAGGTGTTGGCGTTACTCCCCAGTGTTATTTTGCTCTGCTATTCATTCAGCCTTCGTTCAGCGAACTAGTTCATTATCAATATTTAATTTCTGATCTATTCTCAACACTTGAAGCATGGAAGGTTTGAATAATAATAAATAATATAATTGCAATAATAAGGCTTTCGCCTCTATAATTTCTCAGGACACTTACACACTAAATTGAATTTCAGCCAGTGGTAGTCGTTACCTGTTTTGAATTGGTTGGAATTTTCGGAATTTACAACACTTTCTGGGAGATTATTCCAATGTTTTGTCTAGCGTAACAAGTTGGACAGGGCAAATGAACGGCACAGGGCTTTGCGATGCCGTCGTTGTCAACTACACTAGCGTTCATTAAAGTATTGATAAAAGGTTAAAAGTAAAAGGCATATCAGCCTTATCAAATTACAATAGATAATTACTTATTTAGTTAAAAAGATCTTTCACATTTGCGTGTCTTGGGAATCGAACTAGATAGCAAAATTACCTCTTAGAGACATAGTTAAGAAACTTCGTAACAGAGTTTTAGCGCAACCAGGATTGTCGCAACTGAGTATTTGTCGCCACTCTGTGGTTTCGATCTAATTTCTTGACTATAAACATCTAATTGATATTTACAGAAACTACAATACAGTACAATGAAACAGTACAATATATAAACTGTGTTTTCTTTGCAGCTCGTATTTTTATTAATTTCCATCTTTCGATTAGAAGAGAGGCAGAATGATATAGCATCAAATCAGTAGTTTTTATTTTAATACTTTTCCAGAACTAATCACTTTTTAATTAGTAGCGAGTAGTGGCGCAAAAATCCTTCTTAGACCTTTTCGCTAATTCCAACCTATATTCTATTTTCGCCTTAACGAAAAATACCCAGTGGCGAAAGATCACGGTAAGCGCTAAACACCTATCTTGCCAAACTTGTCGAGGTTTCCGTTATCGTAAAGAGGGGGGATGGTGCTCTTGTACGGATATAGAGCTTTCGCGAAGCTATTGTTCCCCAGAGAATTATTTAAAAAAAATGACGCTCTGGAAGCTTTATTTAAATACATATAGAAAATTATTTATTCAGTTTAAAAGATCTTCCACGTCGGTGTATCTCGTGTACCAAACTTGATCGAAACACTGCCTCAACAAGTAGACTTTCGTCAAGCCGTATTCTAATAGGGCGTTTACAACGCTACTGTTCTACATTTCAGTCAGTAACGGTGGGTTTACACACTGCGTAAAATCCGAACGTATTTTACGCACGTTTTGAGCTTGAAAACATTTCTAGCAATACGGACGTATTAGAGAAATCGGTCCGTTTTGTATTTAAATACGTCCGTATTGCTAGATCTTTTCAAGCTCAAAACGTGCGTAAAATACGCTCGGATTTATAAATACGCTCGGATTTTACGCAGTGTGTAAATAGACCATAACCAAATCACTTCTTGTTGCGGATTACCTGTTCTAACAAACCGGAAAACCAATGGCGTATGTTCTAGAAACCTTTATCAGAGCCAACAGAAGATTCTTTCGAGACAAACTGTACAGGGCAGTAAGTGCGATAGGCTACTTCCCAGGGTCAGCTGATGGTGCGTCGCAGGGTTGCTCTTCCCTGGTATATTGACATCGACCAAAGACAACGTTATTAACATGGTGGTAGAATGTGTGAGGGGGAATTTAAATAGGAGATAGTTTATTTATGTGTCGTAGGATCATTATATTTGCAATGCATTAATGTATTTGTATGTCGTGTATATAAAAATCTGTCTATGGCCCATTCAAGGCTAAATAAACACTTTTCTATTCAAGAGGTCACCTAGGCTACATTTCGTTTGGTAGGTCGTTGCGAGGAGTAATAGGACTTGAGAAGAGAGGTATTTGGGCGAGTAACGCTGGAAAACGAGGGTTTGTAAAGAAATACGGGTAAGGAAAATCTTGGTGATATTCGTCGGTTCGCGGGATTTCTTCAAGGACCTGTCTTAACTATAATACTAATGCAACCTACTTCCATAATCACTCCATATATTTCTAAACCCCGTAGACCCCAATTTCGTACGGTACATTCTAACCCCTCTAACAAAACCACGCTGATTTTTGCTTCGATGTGTATCATGCTGTCGACGGTTGTCTGCGAGATGTTTTCTATAAAAAACAAGAGCTACGAGCTCATATGGCACTTGTTACGAGTAGGCACGGGTCGGTTATGTCAATGATATATCTAGTGTTTGCTAGGTGTCTTCCCACCAAGTTTCATCTCGATCCCTCCACTCATAGCGTTTTCCAATATTACCGGTTCTCCCCTCCAGCTCCCCCCAAAAGTCACCGGATCCGTTCCGGATTTTAAGTGGGTTGTCTGAGGCATGAGGTCTTTCCAAATATCAAGTTTCATCGAGATCCGGTCACCCGTTCAAAAGTTATAAATACCTCAAGATTCCGGATTCCCCCTCCCTCCACTCCCCCGACAGTGCCCGAATCGGCTCGGTTATGTCAATGATGTATCTAGTGTTTGCTAGGTGTCTTCCCACCAAGTTTCATCTCGATCCCTCTACTCATAGCGTTTCCAAAGATTTCCGGTTGCCCCCTCCAGCTCCCCCCAAAAGTCACCGGATCCGGTCCAGATTTTAAGTGGGTCGTCTGAGGGATGAGGTCTTTCCAAATATCAAGTTCCATCGAGATCCGATCACCCGTTCAAAAGTTATAAATACCTCAAGATTCCGGATTCCCCCTCCCTCTACTCCCCCCACAGTACCCGAATAGGCTCGGTTATGTCAATGATGTATCTAGTGTTTGCTAGGTGTCTTCCCACCAAGTTTCATCTCGATCCCTCCACTCATAGCGTTTCCCAAGATTTCCGGTTGCCCCCTCCAGCTCCCCCCAAAAGTCACCGGATCCGATCCAGATTTTAAGTGGGTCGTCTGAGGGATGAGGTCTTTCCAAATATCAAGTTCCATCGAGATCCGATCCCCCGTTCAAAAGTTATAAATACCTCAAGATTCCGGATTCCCCCTCCCTCTACTCCCCCCACAGTGCCCGAATCGGCTCGGTTATGTCAACGATGTATCTAGTGTTTGCTAGGTGTCTTCCCACCAAGTTTCATCTCGATCCCTCCACTCATAGCGTTTTCCAATATTACCGGTTCTCCCCTCCAGCTCCCCCCAAAAGTCACCGGATCCGTTCCGGATTTTAAGTGGGTTGTCTGAGGCATGAGGTCTTTCCAAATATCAAGTTTCATCGAGATCCGGTCACCCGTTCAAAAGTTATAAATACCTCAAGATTCCGGATTCCCCCTCCCTCCACTCCCCCGACAGTGCCCGAATCGGCTCGGTTATGTCAATGATGTATCTAGTGTTTGCTAGGTGTCTTCCCACCAAGTTTCATCTCGATCCCTCCACTCATAGCGTTTCCAAAGATTTCCGGTTGCCCCCTCCAGCTCCCCCCCAAAAGTCACCGGATCCGGTCCAGATTTTAAGTGGGTCGTCTGAGGGATGAGGTCTTTCCAAATATCAAGTTCCATCGAGATCCGATCACCCGTTCAAAAGTTATAAATACCTCAAGATTCCGGATTCCCCCTCCCTCTACTCCCCCCACAGTACCCGAATAGGCTCGGTTATGTCAATGATGTATCTAGTGTTTGCTAGGTGTCTTCCCACCAAGTTTCATCTCGATCCCTCCACTCATAGCGTTTCCCAAGATTTCCGGTTGCCCCCTCCAGCTCCCCCCAAAAGTCACCGGATCCGATCCAGATTTTAAGTGGGTCGTCTGAGGGATGAGGTCTTTCCAAATATCAAGTTCCATCGAGATCCGATCCCCCGTTCAAAAGTTATAAATACCTCAAGATTCCGGATTCCCCCTCCCTCTACTCCCCCCACAGTGCCCGAATCGGCTCGGTTATGTCAACGATGTATCTAGTGTTTGCTAGGTGTCTTCCCACCAAGTTTCATCTCGATCCCTCCACTCATAGCGTTTCCCAAGATTTCCGGTTGCCCCCTCCAGCTCCCCCCAAAAATCACCGGATCCGGTCCAGATTTTAAGTGGGTCGTCTGAGGGATGAGGTCTTTCCAAATATTAAGTTCCATCGAGATCCGATCACCCGTTCAAAAGTTATAAATACCTCAAGATTCCGGATTCCCCCTCCCTCTACTCCCCCCACATTACCCGAATCGGCTCGGTTATGTCAATGATGTATCTAGTGTTTGCTAGGTGTCTTCCCACCAAGTTTCATCTCGATCCCTCCACTCATAGCGTTTCCCAAGATTTCCGGTTGCCCCCTCCAGCTCCCCCCAAAAGTCACCGGATCCGGTAAGGATTTTAAGTAGGTCGTCTGAGGCATGAGGTCTTTCCAAATATCAAGTTCCATCGAGATCCGATCACCCGTTCAAAAGTTATAAATACCTCAAGATTCCGGATTCCCCCTCCCTCTACTCCCCCCACAGTACCCGAATCGGCTCGGTTATGTCAATGATGTATCTAGTGTTTGCTAGGTGTCTTCCCACCAAGTTTCATCTCGATCCCTCCACTCATAGCGTTTCCCAAGATTTCCGGTTGCCCCCTCCAGCTCCCCCCAAAAGTCACCGGATCCGGTCCGGATTTTAAGTAGGTCGTCTGAGGCATGAGGTCTTTCCATATATCAAGTTCCATCGAGATCCGATCACCCGTTCAAAAGTTATAAATACCTCAAGATTCCGGATTCCCCCTCCCTCCACTCCCCCCCACAGTGCCCGAATCGGCTCGGTTATGTCAACGATGTATCTAGTGTTTGCTAGGTGTCTTCCCACCAAGTTTCATCTCGATCCCTCCACTCATAGCGTTTCCCAAGATTTCCGGTTGCCCCCTCCAGCTCCCCCCAAAAGTCACCGGATCCGGTCTGGATTTTAAGTGGGTCGTCTGAGGCATGAGGTCGTTCCAAATATCAAGTTTCATCGAGATCCGATCACCCGTTCAAAAGTTAAAAATACCTCAAGATTCCGGATTCCCCCTCCCTCCACTCCCCCCACGGTGCTCGGATCGGGGAAGTGACTATTTCCAACTTAATCATTTAGGGTTCCTGATATGCCTGCCAAGTTTTATCATCCTAGCTTATGTGGAAGTGCCCGAACTAGCAAAACCTGGACAGACCGACAGACCGACGGACGGACAGAAATTGCGATCGCTATATGGCACTTGGCCGAAGGGCAAGTGCCATAAAAACGGTTATGTAAACTGTTCACCTGTTTTCGCTGCAAATGAACGGGTCTCGGAAAAGGCTTAAAACAGCTAAAACCGTGGGTTATTTGTTGAAAGCACAGCATAGTTTTATAGTATTCAAATATTTTAAAATACTGTCAGCTGAAGAGTAAATAGTGCGAGGGGTCCTTCAAGCAGTGAGGTTTTTGGTGTTTATACTGAATTTGTGAGTGTTCTTGAATAAACGACTGAATAGGTTTATTGCCGAAATAAAACGTGAATGATGGATTATGGAGATAAAACAAAATCAGAGAAAAAGGAACAACACACAAGATACAGTTCAAACGTAATGATGCACAGTTAAAAAAAAATACAATGTTTCTTTAACAATGGCTTTATTGCAGGATATACGCTGTTTATAGGATCGAGGGACTCAAAGAATCGAGCACGACTTTAAAAAAAAATACAATGTTTCTTTAACAATTGCTTTATTGCAGGATATACGCTGTTTAGAGGATCGAGGGACTCAAAGAATCGAGCACAACTTTTTTTTTTCCTCCATCGCCACTCGGAATTTTGGGAATAAATTCATTAATTCATTCATACCGTTCGAAAGCCATCTCTCACAGAAGACGATGAATGGTCGCAAGGCGCCATGCTGAATAACTCGAACGTCATCAAGTCCAGTCGGATCATTCCCAGAAGCGCAGCAGAGCGCTGTGCCACTCGTTGGTGGATATTCAGTTTTTCAATCGAAAAGGTCGGATGCGTCTCTTCCAAATTAGGTTTTTGCATTTTTCGAGTGCGAAATTCGTCAGGGACAGATCCTTGCTCTGCAAAATCAATAAGATAAGATCAAATCTCGCAAAAAGAGAAAAAGAAATATAAATGGTCAAAAATTAACTGAAATATACCCCATAGAGGTAGTGGTGAAACTTGATTCAAGCAGAGAGCAATAATAATATTTCTTCAGGGACAGATCCTTGCTCTGCAAAATCAATAAGATAAGATCAAATCTCGCAAAAAGAGAAAAAGAAATATAAATGGTCAAAAATGAACTGAAATATACCCCATAGAGGTAGTGGTGAAACTTGATTCAACCAGACAGTAATAATAATAATAAAATAATAATAACAATATATAATATAGTAATGGGTAAAGATAATAGTGATAATTGTAACCTAATACAAAAGTAAACCATTGGCCTCTACAGGTAAAGCTTCCGTCCTGCAAATTTAAACGACCCCGTCAGTAGCAATGCGCGACACTAACCATATCAAGTGAACTCGCTACAAGATTTGCTTTTATTTTTTGTATTAAGCTGCGACAGATGACAAGTTAGAAATTTTTTGTACTGGTACTGCAGCCTATTTGACAGTGCAAAATGGATACGTCAGCTGAATTTGTTAGAGCTACAGTTCGGCCCTTCTTGGCAAGGGTCCTCTTTAAATCAGCCTCAAGCCGCTCAAACGAGGGATCCTGATTTTTTCTATTTTCGAGCTTGAGCGGCTTGAACCTGAAGAGGAGGCTTGCCAAGAAGGACCGAAATGTAGCTCTTAAAAAATTCAGCTGACGTACCCGTTTTGTACTGTCAAGCATGATTCGCAGCCAGCTTGGGCTGAAGGAATACTTCGTACTGCGTCATATTCCGTACTGCAGCATTAAGGTTCCAGAAGTTAAAATGTGAATTGTAACTTACTGCAGTGTCAGAACTTGACAAGTATGTGCAATTTCAACAGATATGAGATATTAGACTATGATACTGGAGAAAACTGTTATGAGTAATTTCGTAAAACATAACACTAAATATGGTTTGCAACTATATCTCTTTTGTTTGGGGGGGGGGGGGGGGGTGCTTAAATGATGAAGCTTCTAAAAGTGTCACCGCATTATCACCTACGATTGGTCGTTTACTGTTCAGCATCGCATTGCCTTAATTCTCGTTTGTCAGTGAATATGTCCGAAACTGTGTGTCTTTAATGTGTGTTTTTTTCTGTTTGCTTTTACTTTTGCTCTTTTACTGCACTTATCCCCTCGGGCAGTACGTTAAAATCATTCGTTAATTTTTTCAGCATAATAGCGAAGTCGATAGCAACCGTCGACTGACCTTTAATATCCATTTGTGAATAGTGCTGTGACGGTTCGAACACTGATATAGTATGGTCGTCAATGTCCATGCTATTGGCAGAGTCCCCGCTGTAGTCCTCGAAGTCTGACTCGTATGACTAACATGAAAAATAAGGGGAAACTTTAAACTTCGAATGTCAATTCTGAATTTATGAGAAGGAGAAAATTATTTGGTTAGACACTCTGATACTGGAAGCAGCACTTGGGCTTCGCTTTACTTGTCACTTGTAAGAACTACTACGCTACTACGCCAGTCCTTTCTTGTGGTTGACGAGGGTGTCTAATTATGATGTACCTGCTCCTAACTGTAATTTCTGAAACAAATACTACCTGTAGTGTCCTACTTCCGGGCAAATTCACCACTGAATAATTGCAACGTTACAACTGTGAGTTTCAAATACCATCATCTAACAAGTCCGTCCTTGCAATTAGTTTCTATGTCTTTTCTTATTTTCATTGATGTTCTTGCTCAAAATTGGTTGCTCTGCGGGACAGAAACGTTGCGTGCCAGAAATCTTTGCTGGTCTTACGGTAACAAGACCAAAGGTTTCGATGGGACCCCATAAAATCAATATTTGATCCAGACAACTGGGTCTTGTCTTTGCCAGACTCCTTGGACATTTTTACTATTAACATTCAGAAACAGATTAGGGCCGAATAGCTAATCCTCTGAGAAAACCAAGTTCAGACATGGATTCAGCATGTGTGTTTACCCCTATAAATCATATCTGTTTGACGAACTTTCTGCCACTTCTGCCAGTTTCCCGGTTTCGGCCGAACCCCGGAACTACCTGTCCGGCGAAAAAAGAAAGCTCAAAAACGAACTCAGGTTATCTTCTTTCCCCAATAATGAATATCTAATCAACTTCAAATAAACTCAAAAATGTTCCGAATCCAGCCGGATTCCGGTCGAACTATTATGTCCGGGTAAAAAATGATTGTCACACACGGATTCGCCATCTCTTCTTACCCATAAATCGGATATCTAATCAACTACAAATAAAGCGTTAACTTTTAACAATTTTCCGGTTTTGGCCGGATTCCGGGAGAACTAAACTTCCGGGCAGAAAATTGTTCTCACATAAGTGTTCAGCATGTCTTCTTACCCCATACTCGACTATCACATTAGCTGTTTCAAAATATTTTGTTTGTCCCTTATTAATTCGAACCCCCTCCTCTACCCACAAATGTAGGGCTACAAAGACCATTTACGAAATTGACTTGTCCGGTGACCGAATGAATCCTCACACTAAGTTTCTTCAAAATATCTCATTCCCTTCGAGAGTTATCGTTCTTACAGACAGACGGACAACTTTTGCGATGTCATAGGTATCCCTCCACTTACGTTTTGGGATCCCAAAAAGGTGTCGCCTTTTTTCAGAGTTTTGTTTTCTCTCGGGTCGTTAGTTTAAAAGTTTAAAACTAGTAATCACTAGTTTTTTCACTTATCCTTCCCGATAAGCAATTGCTAATTTTATTTGGATAACTGGTCCATGCGAGCAGAGGCGTTACTAGCCAAAATGTTTGGGGGGGGGGGGCAAGACATTTACCCGACTGGCTGGTAATTTTTACCGACTGTTTGGGCAGAAAAACGACCGTTTTCATGAAAAATAACTGACAGTTTTTGAAAAAAAAACCACTGATTTTCGGGAAAACCTACTTTTTTGATGAAAGATAGACTGATTTTCAGAAAAACCGACTATTTTCATGAAAAAAAAAAATCAACTGTTTGACGAAAAATCACGGAGCTTCGCACCGACTTGCTTATTTTTGACCGACTGGCCGAGAACACCCAGTGACGCCCCTGCATGCGAGATACATTTCTGTCGTTTGCAATTATGACACATCTATCGAGGGGTTGCCCACTTTTGATTTTAGAGGCAAGTGCCTGGTCGGTGCCGGCTTACAGCAGCCACGTGTTAGAACATTAAAATCTGCATCTTGAGAAGCGGGAACCGCCTAATTTACGACCGGCACCGCTGGTTTCGATCGGTGCCGGGAGAGTGTACAGAGGTGCCGGGGAGCGGGTAACCCCTCGACATTTCTTTCTTTCAGACAGAAGTTTCGTCACTTATTCTACCTCAAAGTCATCTTCATAGTCTTCTCCAGCATCACTATCAACGACTGGCACCTTGTCGTGCTTCACTGCCTCTTCTTTCAAATCCGGTTTCTCTTTAACTATCTTCGATCTGACCAGCGCAACATTCGCAGCAGACAGATTTACTGACGGCTTCGCTTTTTGCACCACCGGTCTCCTATGACCAACGATAGACTGTTCTTTCAGTTTATCGTTTCGTAAATTTGCCTTCTTCATTTTAATACTCTATAGTTGCTATTAGCTCGTCCGATAACATACTAGTATATGTGAAGAGAGAATTTTGAGTGGTTACCATGGCAGCGGAAGATCAACGAAGCAGCTTGAAAGTATTACAGAGAATCACGGTGGAAGAGAGGTAAGACACCGACGACGGGAGAGGAAAAATACATGAAATGGTCAAGAACCTATTATCAAGAACAAATAACGAGATATTCGATCTTGCTATTATGACGTGTCCAAATTTCCGCCTTCAACGGGAGAAGAGTGTGAATATCGGCCGACTGTCCGTGCATTAAAACTAGGCTGTGCTTTAAATAAATAACCCACGGTTCTGGCTGTTTTAAGCCTTTGCCGAGACCCGTTTACTTGTAGCGAAAACAGGGGAACAATTTACACAACCGGTTTTCTGATGGAAAAACTTCTCGCGGACAACCGTCGACAGCGTGATACACATCAAAGATAGCAAAACACGGCAAGTGAGAAATTCAGCATGGTTTCGTCAGAGGGGTTAGAATGTATGGTACGAAATTGGGCTCTCTGGGTTTAGAAATACATGGGGTCATTATGGAAGTAGGTTGCATTAGTATCATAGGCAAGATAGGTCCTTTAATGAAACTTGATATTTGGAAAGACCTCGTGTCTCCGATGTCCCATTTCAAGCCCAGACCGGATCCGATGAATGGGGGGAGTAGAGGGGGGGGGGCGGAAATGATGTCACACACTTAGAGTGGAACGATCGGGATGAAACTTGGTGGGAGGAACAAGCTCATGCCCTAGGTATATCACTAACAGAACTGCACCGGATTTGGCCACTTTGGGGGGGGGGGGTTGGAGGGGGGGTTTCGGCCGGTGATAGGGAGTTAAGGTATTACCAGGTGGGCTGGCACGATGAAACTTGGCAGGCATATCAGGGACTCATCCAGATTGACTTGAACATCGTGGGGGAGTGGAATCCTGAAGTATATATAACTTTCGAACCAGTGATCGAATCTTAATGAAACTTGATATTTGGAAAGACACTAAGTCTCACATGTCTCATATCAAGTCAGGACCGGATCCGATGAATATATGGGGGGGGGGGGGTGGAGAACCAGAATAAATATTCTTTGAGCCCAATGTGTAATGCTCGGAGTGGAGCGATCGGGATGAAACTTGGTGGAAAGAACAAGCACAAGCCCTAAATACTTCAGGGACAGAACCGGACCCGATTCGGGCACCGGGGAGATTCGGAGGGGGGGGGGGGGTTCCGGTAATCGGAGTTAAGGTACTTCCGATCTTGACAAGATCGGCATAGAAATCGTCACTTCCCAGATCTGACCATCCCTTAAAGTACAGATCTTAACCGGAAAGTCTGAAAGATACTTTAAGCACAATTTACATTTTCGTGATCGCCATGAGCCCGTTATCGTTTTTGCCTAATGGGTTTTGCTTAGAAATTAATTTCTAGCTCCCTCAAAGTACGCATCTTAACCGCACAGTGAACAAAAATTCTTTTGACCATACGCTACATTTCATGATCCACGAGAGTCCATGATATTTGTGCCACAAGGGTTTCGCTTATAATGAATTTCTAGTACCCTTAAAGTGCGCATCTTAACCGAAAAGTGAAAAAAAAATATACTTTTGACGAAAGATGAGCGTATCATCATTTTTGTCAAGGGTTTTGCCTATAAACGAAATTCCTAGCGCCCGCATCATCACAGCCGAGTGCAAAAATAAAATACTGTTTACCAAACGATACATTCTCGTGATTTCCAAATGCCCATGATCATTCTTATCTTATAGTGTTTTGCCTACAAACTGCTTACTTACATTCCTACTTCATCCTCCGACCGAGCCTTGCAAGGTCCATATGAGCTTCTAGCTCTTGTTATTTTTAGGCATTCGAAAATTACCACAAAAAAAACAGGCAATACGGCTTTTCTGCGATTTTCAACTTCTGGTTCGACTATGTGGCAAACAGTAGTGTTTCGACGACCAACACACGGAAGTATATATTTATTTATCGGCCTACAACTGAGCCGAGGAAAAGACTTTAGACAATTCGTTTCTACAGCAAAACAGGAACAATGATGGCCGTCGCACGATATTGCTGGAGTTCCGGAAACTGTCGGCCCTCGGAGGCGTCGGGAACTGCACCACGCCCGCACGGTTATACGCAGGTAGTAAGAACACACTACCACAAAACATTCTCTGTCAATGTTTGATGTATCTTCTATATAGAGTTTTCCGACCTAAGAATTGCACGGTGACTTGTTTTTAGAACCTGCCTTTCAACCAGTTTTAGTCCGCAGTTAAACCAGGCATTGTGAATACTTCATACGTTGAAGTCCAAAATACGCCAGAGAACCTCGCGAAGAACGAGAAACGTCACCTGAACGAAGATTCAAATCATATGTCAGTGAATGAACAGCGTTTGTAGGGGACAGCTGTGGGGACGTTTCCGGCTCTTCGCTAGGCCCACGGCGATCCTTCATCGGCGTGAAGAGTTAGTCATCAAGCGTATCCGAAAACCTGTTTATAATACTAAGGAGTCGTCAACAATCAATCCGAAAAACGGCTTACGGCGCGGACATACGACAGCGGTTTTTTCGCCAGATTTTCGATCGTCTGCTCGCAGTTTTGCAGGAAAAATCAGAGATCACTACAATATCAGAAGTTTCATAAGAGATAACACAAGGATGCGCAGTTACAACAGATAACACTTTTGCAAACTTTAAGCATAGCAAGTATTGTCGTATTGCAAAGCATCAGCTTTGCCGATATGATTGCAGTTGTTTTTTTGCCGGCGGTGTTTCGGCTTTTCTTGCATGCACAACATTCACGCGTAACGTTTGCAAAATCAGAACAGATAACATCCTAAGTGTTGTCTGTTGAAATAGCATGCACAACATTCACGCGTAACGTTTGCAAAATCAGAACAGATAACATCCTAAGTGTTGTCTGTTGAAATAGCACATCCTTCTGTTATATTTTATGAAACTTCTGGCAGTGTCGGAAATATTCCGCGTTAAAGAACTGAGGAAATACCTGAAAAATACGAATAATTTAATATTCTATGATCAAGATGTGTACATTGATATCGTTTACAATGTACAAAAATACAGCTTACAATCGACCGTAATTTCAACATTGGCATTCTCAGATATATGGATCAAAAATCGCAATCGAAAGCACAGGCATTAACACGTCCTACCAACCATTATACAGTCAAACAGAAATCCTCCAGTTCTAGTCTTAGGGCTGATTCTATCGAACGAGTCTCTACATTTTTTTTCTCATTCAAAGAACATGAGCTTTCAAACACTCTTTCCACTCTACTTGGAATATTTCAACTTATTCCACGCCTCGCTTACAGATTCCCACTCTAGCAGTTATTACTAAATTCGGTTAGCAAGATAGGACTAACTGCACTAGAAGGGATCACTTGCACTGATTGACTGAACTGTGAATCGAAAACACACGAAAACAACAGTACATCACCACAGCCTCTATCAGCTGACAAGTCGCGTTCACGTTCCACGTAAAAGCCAGACCACAAATTTTATCCAAGTTGCCAACAGTAACCCGAGTCAAGCCATTGGCCAGTCTTTGCTAGGAAGTCCAAGACAGGAGTCTTGGTCGATCGTCAATAGCTAGCTTCATAACGGCTCAACCCTGCTGCTTCATGCAGAGGAACTTGTAAAGGACCAGACGGACCCTCGTATCTCTAACGCGGCTAGAATACCGCCGACTGCTACCCCCCGTCCCCCCGAGCCGGACCCTCATATCTTCGCCGGGGCTAAAATCACTGCTAATGCACCTCCACTGCACCAAGGCAAACCCAAACTCTTTCGCAGTCTATTGATCGTCGACCCTTCTCGGGAGGGGTTGCACACTTCACAAATCTCTCAGAGCTGCTCACAATATCACTCCTGATTACCATGCGAACCGCGATTTCGATCATAGTCTCTTCTGTTGTAGTCCCTATCCTTATTGTAATTTTGGCCTTCAAAATGTTGTCCCGAATTGTGCGTGGGGTAGTAGCCGCCCGTTCCAGGTGGAGGGGGTTGAGATCCATACCCGTGGTGCTGGTTCTGGTAGTTGTGGCGGCCTCTTTTCTCTTGGGATCCGCGGAAATCTCGATCTCGGTTGTTATATCCGCTCCAGTTTTGACTACCGTGTTGTCTGTATCCTTGGTCCCCTTTGCTACCGTACCTAAAAAGGATAAGGTCTATTAACATATCACGCGTATATTTCTCGGTCCAGTTCTTACCAGACTGGAATAAAATGGATTAGAAAAAATAACAAAAATAAAAAACAATAGGTCTACATGAACCGAAAAATTAGCGATGTCCTTGTTGGCATTGGTCGACTCTGTTCCGACTTCCCCTTTTTCCAAGCGGAGGTCTGATGCTAATGTGCGCGTCGTGGTAAAAAAGTGTGAAAAGCGAAGAAAAAAGGCGTGCGAGACACAAGTAGGCTACTTCCAAAATTTGAAACTTCTCATACCCCTATTTCTTAAAGAGTTTTCGGCGGACGATGAACCTTTCGGCTAAGTTCACGCTGCTTGACTCGAAAACTCGACTCAGCTGGAAAGAACTAAACCGTCGCAAGGACAAAAGGAAACAGTGGGGAAAGCCGGACAAAAAGGTCCCCTATTTATAACGCTAGAGCAGCTGTGTCCTTGCACGATGAAAGTCTTTCGGGAATTGCTCGTATGGCGTTGTACCAAAAAAGTAGCATGCATTAGTAATTGTTGCCACTGCATGCTACAACTATAGCAAACTGGATACTGCTACAGCGAGATTGGATGCTATCAGATACTACACTGTAAAAAGTTTCTCCGAGTAAGGATTAAAGTTAAGTAATCATTCTTAGCACCTTATAATAGTTTATTGCTACTGGGATTAATCTTACCTTTACTGAGATAAGATTAATCCGAATTAGAGATAAGATTATCTTTTAACAGACAAGGTTAATCCCAGTAGCAAATACTGCAAGATTATTTTTTACAGTGTACTACTTAAGATTAACCCAGTCGGATGCATGTTAAATCAAAGTATTCCATACTACTACATATCAATACATACAACTTTTTCGTGCAACTACCATACAACTACAAAGCAAAAGAATTTTTCATCGGGTATGGAAACATACCTTTCATTGTTGTAATCTCTTTGTCCACCATGTTCCCTCCAATGACCTCCATCATGTCTATTCTTGTCACGTGGTTTTTCGCGATGGTCTCGGTCACTTCCAGGGTTCGAATCCTCATTATCATGCCTGTCCCTGATAAAAGGGATTAATTAACTACGTTTCCCAGCTTCTGCATCTCTCACAAAATAAAATCAGGCTACGTCAAAGTTAAACTGAATGCAACTCCTAGAATCGTGACCAGATACTTCTTCGCTATGCCTCTTGGCTAGGATACCCATTATGGATATCGTTTCGTTAAAAAACGACTTGCCACTCCAGACGACAAATTGAGCGATTCATGAAGGCATCAGTGGTTACTGCAAAGTATTTTTTCCGTGATTCGTGGCGTAAAAGACTCTAAGGTAGTGCCTGTTCCTTGTCTTCGCAACACTATGGGGAAGCCTTCATTCGATGCGCCAAAGTTCTAAAGCGAAGGATGAAATTCGTATCAGACTGCTGAGTCTGCACGTACCAGCGCGAAAAAAGTCGAGAGACAAGATAAATAAACAAATTATGTACTTCATTTCGTCAAAAGCTTGTATTCTAAATGCCATAGCATTGGACTGTCATTCAAGGATGTACCATAGGACAATTGTACAATTAAATGTCTCATCTATGAGCGTGTTCCACCCCTTGTAAGAATAGTTACTATTTCCGTTCCATCCTCACGAAAAGTTACTACGCTGACTGTTCCAACCTTGTCGGAATAGTAACTAATAGTTGCTATTTGCTTACCATGCTCGGGAGGGTAGTAAGCGTAGTTACGACGCATCTCTGTAACGTGATTGGTCGGATCCGCCCCTGGCGTCAGATCCTGCTGGAATATAAAAAAATCGTTCCAGCCTTGACGGCAAAAAGCCAGAACTCGTGACGTCATGCGTAGTAACTACGGTAAGTAGGGTGGAACACGCTCTATACGCACAACCTATGAATACCGTTTAACTTAACCAGAACTTAAATATCTGGTGAAATATGGATTTCAGATAAGGATCACTCGAGTTTATTGGTGGTCCTACTATTTTCATGGAAGTAGCGTCCCTCTGTCTTGTCGCGTATTGGGCCTGCTACCTGCTAGGCTCTGAAAATCAGGTAAAATGGCACGACGCGCAGGCGTCGCCATACGTTTATTCTACGTTCTAGAGACTGGACGAGGCATGCCACCAAACAATGGTATCAATCCGTCTGAACTCTTCAGCTAACCCCTACGAACTCGTCCTCCACTAACCTGGAATCACCGCCGTTCTCGCTAGTGGAGTTCCTTCTCTTTTCCTGAGTCTCCATGTCCCACTTCTTTTTCACCGGTGGTCCGTCCTTCGACTCCGAAGTCCCTCTGTCTCGCTTCTTCCCCCCAGCTTCCGCATCTTTCACTGGTAGTGGACTAGATGTCTCTGACTTAACTTTATCTTCATCCCGCCGTTTGATGGCATGGCGGTAAAGTTTGTACAATTTTTTGGCGTCGAACTCGGTGAATTTGGAAACAAAAAACCAAAGGTTGCTGGAACGAAGGAAAAGTTAGTTCGACATTCGACAAGGCTTTTTAAAACCATGTTTGACAGCAGAAATCAGATCACTGATCCTGAAAATTTGGTTTTAAAGATAAAAAAATGTTTTGGAGACATTTTATGGCCGGTAATCTATTTCCAGCTCTTTTGGGGAATGAATGGTCCTGATACTCTGATGACTTTACCCCAATCATTGTCTAGAACGCTACTTCGGGGAGCACAGGAGATCCCTGGCGGAGCACAATATTTTGTCTCTATTTTTAAACCAGCAAAAGACTTGCTTTAAGCTATTTGGAAATAAATTTGATTGATTGCTAACACACTACCCCAAGGACAGAACCCCAAGGCATTCAGAAGAACAAAGAAATATGCTATGATAAAACAAATATGCTAAGATGATATATAGAGAAATATGCGATGATAAAACAAATATGCTAAGATAATATATAGAAAGGTTAATTGGAGTCGGGAACACAAATTCGACGAGAAGTTATTTGGTGTCTATGATTGGTCAGAAACTCACAAAAGACGAATCAGGTAGCTCTTTGGCGGTCGTTTCCGTAGGTATAGCAGGTATCTGAGACACAAAGTCCGTGGAGCATATACGTCGTAGGTCCTTTTGTGTTCATTTCAGGTAAAGTATGGTAAGGTGCAATTTTACTGACAATTGTGAAAAAACTCAAATTGCGTAAAAGCGACAGACATGCCTGCGGCATAAGAAAACAGGAAGTACAGGCAGTCTCAAGCCCGCATAAAGCAACGAGGGTTGTACTTCGTAGATAAATATTCTTTGAGCCCAAGCTGACTTTAAAACATTCATCAATCAATCAATCAATCTTTATTATTCGATAAACATTCCTTACGGTATTCACAAAAAACCGAATATTTGTTATCTCGTCAAACATAACTATATACAATTGCGCTTTTACAAAGTCAAATATTAAATAATTACACAAGAACAAGAATTGCAACAAATTAAAACGCTAAAAATTCAATAAATAATATAAAAAAGAGGAAAAGAATTTAAAATTTCGCGTTGAAAAAACTCACAAAGGAGGGGACAAAACTTCTTTCGTACCGCGCATGAATTGCCCGAATGGGTTGGAGCTTAGGAACTGCTTGTGCTGCCATTCTCTGTGGCCTTATGCGGTCGGGAATGTGGGGAGGGGGAAGGATGTGCCGATGGTTGGGGTTTTCCAGTAGTTGTTCACCAAACTTAGTAGAAAGTTGGTGTCTACGGTTTGACAAAGATGCGAGACCGAACTCGTTAAGAAGGGAAATGTACGGGATTTTGGGGGATTTTGATACTATTAGTAAAGACCGGTACTGGATCCTCTCGAGGCGTTCCGACTGCTCCCGTGTTAAACCGAAATGCCATACCGGACAGCAGTAAACATTGTTTGGATAAAGGTAGGTTGGACTGTGGGCTAGCACTCTCGTACCGGGGACAGAAATAGGAAGCTTCATGGGAAAACAGACCACAAAAGAAACATCGAGTAGACCCGCCGGACCCAAACAAAGACTGTTTAAAACAATCTGCACGAAACTGATTGAATAAAATCTTATGCATGATTTCTCGCTAGTGTAAATTAATTCCGAACGCAGAAAATATTGGCAATCAAATTTAGAACAAGACTTACCTTCTCCACTCCCGGATTTTCTCTGGGTCCGTATACTCTTTCAAATTCCGGTCTATATGTTCACCGATCTGAAGTAGGCACTGGCGAGTTAAGCTGATTTGCTCCTTTTCAGACAGCGTCTGGTCTGGGTTGTCTAAGGCTTTTAAAGCTTTCTTGACGGACCTCATCCGCTCCTTACACTGCAAACAGAAACAATGGTCTTAAAACGTGAGAGGGTTCTTGTTGTGCAAAAAAAAAATTAAAATCTTTTAAGCCCTTCAGAACCATAAGTGATTCTCAGATTCCACAAAAAGACCTGCAAGAAGACGACTTCAAGCTAAGTGGCTGGCGGTCGCTGAAAGACATTAGCGTATCGTCCCTGGATAGACACAAGGTCGTATCTGCATTTTTCAGACTCGTTCTGGATAGCCGTTTTCAGACCATTGTTAAGGCCGATATCACGATTTAGCCATACTCATATCTCAGCTTATCTGCGTCGTAAAGGTACGACATTTATACCAAAGATGCGCGATTCCTTAGGCTATAAAGACACCACTAAGCATATTTTGGAAAACATATCAGATTGTACCCATTGGCTGTCCAGGGACGATTTGGTCTTTCAGGAACAGAGTGATGGGCTGTTGCTATCCATCTTAAGAAGAAAGATCAAGAATTCCCTGGTCAAAGCCTACGCCGAAAGAATCCGCAATGAAAAGGGTTTGGACGAATTTTGCAGATTTTTGGACGGACAGTTAATTAACTTAGGTCGCACTTCGGAGCGACTTAAGTTAAATGGATCTGTAGGCCTTTGGGCCAACAATTGCTCAGTCCTTTGGAGACTGTGAACAGTAAATATAGGACTTTCACAAAAAACGACAATACTCTTAGACATCACAACGTTTTCCCTTATCTCAAAAAATAAGTGCCCTGACATGATTTATTTATTTATTTTTATTGTAGATTAAGTAGGCTACAATGTTTATAGGCCTGATCAACTGATTTAAATTCACATTATTCTTTGTGAATTGGCTGATGCACTGTTGTCTTACATTTCTGTTTTCGCTCTTCAGTTTTGAGGGAATCAAATAAATAGTAATAATCATACCTCGTTGAAAATGGCAGGTTCAAGGTCTCCCACAATATCCACCGCCTTGGGCTCACTGTTTGCTGTGAAATGCATGGGTCCTTTCTGGGGCACTTTCTTCTTCTTGTTCTTTTTCTTTTTTTCCTCCCCTTCCTCTTCCTTGACTTTCTTCTTTCCCGTGTGTTCATCACTACTGATGTCATCGAGCTGCAGGTTTTCAACTTTGGCGACTTTGGGTTCCTTGGGTTTCCGAGGCTTCTTGGCTTTTGGCTGCTATAAAAGATTCGGATTCAGAAATCTGTACAATATTTGCAGTCGTGGTCGGAAGGTGGCAAGTGAAAAGAAGTTCGAGTACGACAATATTTCCTGTTTATTGTTTTGCTAAGCCGGTTAGTCAGTTGATTTTTTTGTATCTTTATTCGGCGGAACACAATTTGAATGAAAGTAGAATGATGCAACAGAAAAGGCTTTCACCTCTAAACAACTCTGGGAAGTTGGGAGTAGTCATATAGAGCAGAATAAAAATATATCATACATTTAAAACTATTAGTCGATTAAGGATTAACGACATGTTTGGTAAGGGTTGTCAGTTCGGCAAGGACCAACGATTCTGCTACCAAAACTCCATTTACACACGATTTTGCGAATTTGAACACATTCGGCGTTCTTCAGAGTCCGACTGCAAAATCCAAGGGACGGAGCCGGGTTCACTGAGAGACTTGGGACTAAATTTTTATCTTATGTCATATAATATCGTATGACAAAGGTTCATTTATTTCATGACAACACTAGCTCCAAACTCACTCAAAGGTGACTGAAAGGCAACTGAAATGTGACTGCCCTACTCTATCGCATACCTAGGTATTTATACCTCGAATCTTAATTATTATCTTATAATCCCATGCATGTGTATTACGAAACTTGGTAATTAACTGAGGTCGGGTCAGGTCAAATTAGGGGTATAAGACTTTAAACTGGGTATACAACATATGCCCCTTCTTGAAAAAAAATGCGACCTCGCATTTACAACTAAAACTAAAATTTTACAAAGCGATTTATCTTGGAGGGGACACCAAGATATGGATCAACACAAAATTTTGTACAAACTATTTACAAATTGATTTATCTTGGAGGGGACACCAAGATAGGGGTCAACAAAAACAATTTTACAAGCTATTTACAGGATTTAAGGACTTGAGGTAAGCGAATAGAGTGAAGACAACAAAAACACTAATATTTAATTACATCTCCAAATAGCTTTGTTGGCTTTCTGTCTCTTGCTGGTCGTCTTCTTGCTTCTGGCTGAGGTACTGGAAATGGTGACCCTGCTGATCTTGGCTGTTGCGTTATGACCGGACGTACTGGCGTTGAAATCATCGGTGACAGGATCGGTGGAGATGGCGTTGGACTGGCTACGGGTTGCTCTTCGCTGAATGATTCGAAAGCTTCTTCTGGTTGTGCAATGGTGACTGTTGCACTTTCGTCGGTGGCGGCTTGAGGCGCAGTTGTGACTGTAGCTTCTTCCGTAGTCCCTTTCTCCAACTGACTGTCTGGCAACTGGCTGATTTCAATCGTAGGCTGACTCTCTGCTGGTGGTGGTGAGACTGGTACGTAGAGCGGCGATTCCAGGAGTGATGAACGGGATAATTCAAGCTGAGGCTGGATGTGCTTGACAGTTGACTTGGCTGCAGGCTTGTCTTCGCCATTGTACTGCCAGCAAGATTCAGGAACGGGCTTCAGTAAATTTACGTGGACTTTCTTCTGCTTCCCTGTTTCCTCGTCGGTGATGATGTAGTTGTAGTCGCTGCAGACTTTGGTGATGGTGTAAGGACCTTCGTACTCAGACTGTAGTCTTGAAGATATTCCTTGAAGTGGAACTACACGACGACACCAGACGCGATCTCCCATGTTGAAATGCTGGAGTTCGGCTTGACGATCGTAATATTGCTTCTGGTACTGGTGGTATTCTTCGGTTCGTCTCGCTGCTTCTTCTCGTGCCTTCTTCACTCCATAAGAGACTCGGCCGACGTAGTCTTCGATGTGAAACCAACTGTAGTCTTCCTCTGTGGTATGTCTTCCGAAAATGACTTCATGAGGAAACTTTCCGTCTCGGTGGAACATCAGGTAGAACGGTGTTTCTCCAGTGGCTTTGTTGGGGCTGTTATTGAGTGAATAGACAATGAATGGTAGGTAAAGATGCCAGTGACGATGCCCTTGGTGCAGTTCTTCTGCTTAAACGAAATGGTCAACCACATCCAGTCGCCTATGCTAGCCGTCAACTAAGCAAAGCCGAATTAAACTACACCACCACGGAAAAGGAATGCCTCTGCCTAATCTACGCACTGGACCACTTCAGGGAATATGTCTACGGAAGGCAGTTCGACGTAGTTACCGATCACAAAGGACTTTCCTATCTCCAGAAGTCAGTTTCTGCAAATCAACGACTACAGCGATGGGCACTCAAGATTCAAGACTACGCCGGACTGATGACAATTAAGCACAAATCTGGACAACTTCACAGCGACGCTGATGCTCTTAGCCGTATCCAACAAGTCAACCTTGCAGAAGTCTGTCTCGAAGAGCCAGCCATGAAGCGCCGCTGGGTCGCCGAACAGAAGCGTGATCAAGATGTCAGCCGAATCCGTCGTGCCATCATCACGAGTCAACAGGACAGCGAAGCCTCAAAATACATACTGCAAGATGATCTACTCTTCAGACGACCGAAGCATTCAACAAGGTTCCGAACAGATGAAAAGCTCCTAGTTGTGCCAACATCCCTTCGCAACGAAGTTTTGGCCGCGTACCACTCTACTCCTGTCGGATCACATCAAGGGATTGAACGTCTCTACAAGATTCTTCGAAAGCTTTTCTACTGGCCAGGAATGCATGATGACACCGAAGATTTCGTCAAGCACTGTCACGTCTGCCAGTCCATCGGTCACAGCAAGCGGAATCCGAAGAGAGCACCACTGAAGCCGTTGCCAATCACGACTGAGCCATTCAAGAGAATTGCCGTTGACATCGTTGGAGAAATTCAGCCGACGAGCTCCAAGCAACACCGCTATATCCTCACATGCATGGACCACTTCTCTGGTTATCTGTTGGCCTTTCCACTGAAGAAGCAAGATGCAGCAACAGTAGCCGAGGTGCTCGTCAACAACGTTTTCATGAAATTTGGTATCCCTGAAGCCATTCTATCTGATCAAGGGAAGAACTTCATGAGTAGTCTACTCGAAGAAATCTACGCGAAGCTCGACGTGAAACGTCTCCGCACAACCACTTACCACCCACAAACCAATGGCAAATTGGAGAGGATTCACCGCGACTTAAAGGCAGCCCTTGCCAAGTTCATTCAGAAGAATCATCGTCACGGCACCAATTTTGTCATATAATATCGTATGACAAAGGTTCATTTATTTCATGACAACACTAGCTTAGTGTTTATTTTTACATACGACGTTGACATATTTATATAGGAGTGTCTACATGTATATATGACGATTTCGACAAATTTGGATTTCAATTCGAAAAGAATAAAAGCGATATCTATCTATCTATCTACCTCCTGTCAATCAACGAACCGGGCTCCGACACTTAGTCAAATTTCAGTCAACTAACCCTCACTTAGATGACGGTTAAGGCTGAAGTCTACACTGTAAAACAAAAATCTTGCAGTATTTGTTACTGGGATTAATCTTGTCTTTATCGAGATAAGAATATCCCTAATTCGGATGAATTTTATCCCAATAGAGATAAGATTAATCCCAGTAGCAAATACTGCATCCTTATTCGGAGAAACTTTTTACAGTGGTCACTTCAAAGTTCTTGCAAGGTCCGTTGTTTAATTTGATTGTCTCAATCAAGTCTCCTCTAAAAAAACGTATATCCGATGGAAGGAAGACACAACTTGGGTCATTTGGTCAGGATAAGAAACGCGGTAGTTTTATGCTAGCTCAAAAGTGTCATTATTTCTCTAAAAATAAACTAAACTAATTTGCATTGACAAGCTTACCTTTGCTTTCTTTGCCTCCATTTTCTTCAGCAGCTTTAGTAGGTACTCAACTCTCGACTGGAGATGCTTCCCTTGAGGTTTTCCCTGCTCAGAATTTGGGAGGATCTTGGAAGACAGGCCGAGCGCGGAGTCAATTTTGATTTGCTCCCACGAACCCATACCATACTCATAGATTCCGACTAGAAGTTTCGAGTCCTCCTCTTTCGTCCAGGGCAGGTCCCAGCCAGGGTCTTTCGTCCTAGAAAAAACATTCATAATCCAGGTCGAAGGCAACGATTCTACTAAACGCGCGGAAAATGGTGAAACGATGGGTCATGGTGTTAGGGAATTAATTTACGATGTAAAAAGTTTCTCCGAGTAAGGATTAAGTTAACTGCAGTATTTGCTTACTGGGATTAATCTCATCTCTACTGAGATAAGATTAATCCGAATTAGAGATAAGATTATCTTCTTAGAGACAAGATTAATCCCAGTAGCAAATACTGCAAGGTTTTTTTGTACACTTTACAGGCTTCTGCCTAAAGTGTAGTCATCCAACGGAGTGGCCTGAAAGGAAGCGGTCTTCCTTTCAGCTCACTCTTTTATTCACAAACTCTTCCAACATGATAGTGTTTAACAAAGGCGTTGATTCGTTCGGGTAAATTTCGCTGTTTTCACGTTCAGGAAACGTTTATCACTGATATGTTTTCACTTCGATCACCACCTTGATAGAGCAAAATAGCGGAAGCAGCGCCAAGACTATATAGCTTTCAATGCTTCGCAAACGGGCCATAATTGTAGCACCGCATACTACGCTTGCGGTATTTAAAGAGAGACAAACTTGCGGGTTTAAAATTTTTTAGTAAAGCTAAGATGCGGTCTGCACACATCGAGGAAACAAGGGAGGTTATATCTTGATTTCGCTGTGCTCGGGATACAGCCAGCGCTGGTGCACGACTGATGAGTTTCAGTAGGGACGTTCTCTATCGCTAGTGGTGCTAGTGACCATGCTATTCGAATATGTGTCACTTTTTTCAAGTCTTGTCACTGCTCCCTAGTGCTAGTTTGCTCTGCACCTTGATCTGCTTAGAAAATCCTTTTTATAGGCTCATGTGCAGAGCAAAATAACTCTAGAGAGTACCGCCAAGACCTATCCTTTCCATGCATCGAAAATGGGCCTCCGTCGCTTTGTTCACATGCAGTGGCGGGCGTAGATTCTAGCCAGCGCTCGTTAACGATTGGTCAGAGTAAAATAATTCTGCTCTGCGATTGGTTGAGTTTCGGTAGGGATGTTCGTATCCGCTAGTGGAGCTGCGATTTGACTGTGTGTCACTTTTCCAAAGTTCCCGCAATGCTCTCTAGAGTTCTTTTGCTCTGATCATGGGTCTGTACGGCATGCTTTTCGATCCGACAGAGTTAAGTACTTTCCCCGACCACGGAATTTCATTCACTGGTTCTCGTCAAGATGTTCTTTCTTCAACGTATACCGATACATAAATATATATTTGTGTGACGATTAGTATACTAGCTTATTAAATATCAAAAATTGGCTTTCTTCATAATTGGAACAATTCGGGATTTTGCGACCAGTAAATCTGTAAATCACGTCCTTTTGGTTAGCGGTTGGTTATCCCAAAAATAACCGTTCATTTCAAGTGGTTAGACTTGAAGCACCGAAATGGCACTACACACTGCGATCCTACAAATTATACACTAAACAGATGAGGAGAATCTACAGGCCTGATGTTGAGAATTGTTCGATTCCGTTACTCACCCTATTTGAATATTCCGCGCTTTTCCCATTCATAACGCCATCTAGCAGTGTTGAGTAAAGTTAAGTATCTTCATAGAAGCGTTACCAGTTCAGTTGGCAGACAGCTTTCAACCAGATTAATGGCTTGTAACATTTAAAGTGGATTTGTTGTAATTTTAAGGTAAACCTGTTTCGGATTATTATATTAGTATACATTTAAGATATGATTTATTAATTATGAACTGAAGTATTCATTTTAAAGTAAAATCATGAAGTAAGAGATTCATTATTTATAGGGTTCCTGACTTTCCTTATCTTTCCTGACTACAATCTTTGCTGACATTGTACATCTCTAAATAATCGTTGTTGTAATAAACGTTATTTAACGTTGGACTGGAGGAATTGGCGTGTCAGAGAGGTTTTCCCAACATAACTGGTGGCAGCGGTGTCGAAACGTCGATTTTCTGACGAGGTTCACCCTTCAGAACTTAAAACTCAGTTTGTGGACACAGGGTCGTGGTTTATCTACGTGGCTCCGACAAGGGAGTCCTAGACTTCTAAATTATATTCGAAAAATTGTTTATGGAACTGGTCACGGTACAAGTCCCCCCTTGTGCAAAGTGCCATCTATAGTAAATTTCTGTCTGTCCTAATCCGGATTATCATCTAATTTGTACTCACTTTCCATCTATCACCCATCTCTTCCTTTCCTCCGCACTCTTGGGCATGAATAGCGCGAGGGGCTGGAGCTCCTGAATGGAACTCCAAATAGGCTTTGCGCTCATTTGCACGCCGGCTACTCGGAAAACTGGACCGCGGTCTCGCTTTTTCTTTGCTAAAAAGAATAAAACAAAAATAAGATAAATAAACAACCTAAGCAAATATCACATTCAATGCGAACTTCCACGCCTTCTTTTCCTTATTTTCCAACTTCCGTGGCCTTCACTTCCTGTTTCAAAGAGTCAATCTCGCACCATAGCCAATTGACTGACCTTTCATAGGTCGAGATAATTTTTTACAGAATACTACTAACAAAACTGTAAATCTTAACAGCCCAGTGCCGACGTCAGACACCCAAAACGAGGCCCATCAAAGACATTACACTACGAGATATTCAGGTGTTGACTAAATTTTATCGAAATTCCATACAGTCGTGAGTCATGACATCATGTAATTTAGACCCAACATAGAATTCCCTAGGTCGTTTTGTAAATGTAAACGCGACCGGCGCCTCGCTGGCCGCTTGGCTCTATATATATTCAGATATATATTCACCGACAGGAATAAACTACAATTTTCCATTTTCTCAGTTAAAATAGATCAAATGGGCGTGAGGTCACGCTTACATGGGATTCCGATTCAACTTAGTTCAGACCGATTTTCGAGGTTGAAGCTCAAAGTAACCTGAATCGTCCAGCAGGGCATCCAAAAAGGCATGTAACAAAGTAGCCGTTTTCTGAAAACAAACTGAGACTCACCATCTGCTCCCTCTGCCGGAGCCGCTGGCTCCTTCTTCGGCGCTGCCGATGCTTCCTCGATGGCTTCTTTGCATCTCTGGAGAATGAGTTCCCCCAGCTTCTTCAGGTCTGGGAGTGCCTTTTCTGTAAGCTCAGCATCCTCGGCAACTACCTCAAGCCTTTCTATGGGGGAGCAGTATTTTCGTACGCTTTTGATCATTCGACGAATCTAAGGTAAAAGAGCTGAATGAGATAAAACAACTTTTTCAAATTCTTATGTACAACAACATTTTCTTTAAAGGGAGGAATGTTCTCGAAAACCGAAAAATTAGTTTTAAAATTAAAGTCTTCAAAATCGAAAGACAATACCCTTTGCATTGGTTGGTATACGTACCAACAACCTCGAAAAACAATACTATTTACCACAAAGGAAAATACAGGACAAAGAATCATTAAATACAACAAATGAAAAAAGGAGAGGGATAAAGAATGCTTCATTTCCAAGCATACCTACAACCCTTCTTTCTCCAGTGTACATAAGAAAAAAAAAGGCCAAGAATTTGCCACAAAAAATACTGTTCCAACTGATTCGCCATCGCAGTGGTACGTAACATTGGGGGTAGCAGGTTTTGTCTAATCGGTAAAACAAAACTAGAAACACCTACTCAGATGTTCTTGAAGACTTTAAGGGACTATTTTGACTAACCAATAATTGACTTTCATCGCAGCAAGTGGATGAAAATCAAATCGAATCGGCCGAAGTTCACCAGCGTCAAAAAAGCATACCTCTACCGAGGAAACTAAGGCTCGGAGCTACGAAAGAACAGGGGTCCACCACCGTAAAACGGGCTGGCTTGGGGCTGCAAGTCAGAGATGTGCAAATCCAAATCTAGATTCGGATTCGAATCCATGATTCGTCCTTTTGGCCGGATTCAATCCGGATTCGAACCTTCTGCTTGTCAGGCTGGATTCGGATTCTGATTCCAAACCCTCAAGCTTACGAATCCGCTCAAATTCCTAGACTTCATCCTTCCAGTTTCCGTTTTCCCAATTTTCGCACAGTGTGCTTAGACAATCCAACTTTTTGGTCTCCACTACCGACCTTTCTCAGTCGCTTCCTGTTACCTCTGATATTTAAAGCATAACGAATGTACATGATTTGATTTTGTTAAGGTCGGATTCAAATCTGGATTCGAATCCTCAGCATGAAATGGTGGATTTGTATTCGGAACCGGATTCGCCCCTAGCCCTGGATTCGGATTCGAATCCTTTCATGATCGGATTCGGCCATCTCTGCTGCAAGTCAATACACGAAAATAAAAAAAACTCACCTCAGCCGCATTGAAACCCTTAATCTTCTCCTTCCCATCCTTCTTTCCTTTTTTCTTCGACTCCTCTTCCTCTGACTCCTGTTCTTCTTCAGATTCCTCGACTCTCTTACGCTTCTTCTTCTTTTCCTCTGGAGAACTTCCCTCTTCTTCTTTAGCCTTGCCCCTCTGCCGCGGCGGAAGGTAGAGATCTGCCATTTCCTTCTCTTTCTGTTCGGCTTCGACTTTCTTGCGAAGGGTCTCAGGGATGATATCATCCTAAATGGAACAAACTCCGCTCAGTATGATTACATCTAGAGTGTGTTCCACCCTTCTAACAATAGTATGTATGTATGTATAAATTTATTTCCCATCAAATGAAAACAGATGAGTGTAAGATGAAAAGAAAACGAAAACACACTACGAGAGAATACACTAACACAAGAAAAACAAAGAACAAAATGGATATCTAAATACAAAAGACAAAACTATTGCCTCAAAATAGTTGCCGAAGGATGAGCAACAATATCAGAGTTGTATCTGGCGATCTGGGCTATGATCGCTTCATCAGGGTCGATTATCCCATAACGACTTGTAACACGACTGTTACTAGTCCATGGTGGAAGCCGTAGGAGGTACTTCGCATATCTGTAATATGTAGACCGCAACTTTTCTTATCTTCCTTTTGGAATATCCTCCAAAAAGGACTTTGGTACAGATAGTGGTGTAGTGCCATTGCATTGTACAGCAGTGCCAGAATCCGCCGATGAAACTGTCGCTTATAAGCTACAACACGGCTATACGCGAAAGAAATCGGTTTCTGCGGATGACTCTGCATAAACTATTTTCGTTCCAGCCCTGTGAAAAGTTACTGCCCTGACTATTCCATCTTTCTAGAAATAGTAACTATTTGCATAGCCCACTCCGGAGCGTAGTAAGCGTGGTAACTACGAATATCTTTGATGTGATTGGTCCGATTAGCCCGTGGCACGATATTTTGCTGACAATAGAAACGTCAAACGCAGTAACTACAGTAGGTTGGAACAAGCAATAAGTTTCTTCGTGATATGTAGAGATGAGAGCGTTTATCTAATGCAATACAGGGGAGTCGGCAACCATCGAGTTGATTTATGGTTGAATTTTATTCAATCAAAATTAGTCATTTGAGTTACTTCCTATGTCAAAATAATTCAACATCTTGAATGGGAATGTGGCTAGCTTTAGAGTTACACTTTAGGAGCGTGTTCCACCCTTCCACAAATAGTAACTATTAGTTACTATTTCCGTTCCATCCTCACGAAAAGTTACTACGCTGACCGTTCCAACCTTGTCGGAATAGTAACTAATAGTTACTATTTGCTTACCATGCTCGGGAGCGTAGTAACTACGCATCTCTGTAACGTGACTGGTCGGATTCGCCCCTGGCGTGAGATCCTTCTCGAAAATAGAAAAATCGTTCCAGCGTTGACGGCAAAAAGCCAGAATTTGTGACGTCATGCGTAGTAACTACGGTAAGTAGGATGGAACACGCTCTAGGAGTCACATAATTGGCCGCGAAAATGTTTAATGTATTGCGCTTTCCATGCAGTCCTAATGGCAAGGAAACAAAATTTTGCTACTTTTGATAGTTCTGGATTCAGGTTTATTCTAACTATTTCCCTTTGGTGTTGCTGATTGCTAACTTCTACAGACAAGTTTTTCTTTTTTCTGTGTAAATCACAGCGAAGAATTCAAGCTCAGGTGGGTGTGGAGTGCTTTTGTATGAAATCCAAAATGGTCCTAATAGAAAGTATTAAAGAATAGTTTCCTCTTCAGATATACAAACCATTGTTTTAGTTTAATATTAATCCAGATCGATCTTTCTGAATGGAACCCCTGGAAATTTGATACTACTGAGGTTGATTTCTCCGTGACCTAACCTGCATCGTAAACAAATACATGTTTATTATATACAATGTGCAGATTTTCAACTTTAAGCAGCTGAGGTTACATAGCTTGGAAAGACCTTGCAAATAACTATAACTGACACACATTCCATTTTACTGGATTTATGTATAATTATTAATGTCAACCTGTAGACATGCACATTAAAAGCGAAACAAAGATAGAACGAACTACAAATTCTAATTAACGGACACTTCCGATTCTTCAATCTCTATAGGTTCCTTTTTCAGAAGGATATTTTCGGACGGGCTCAATGGCGTTCTGGACTATGTGCATTTGTTTCTATCCGTATCAGACCAGTTCCACACTCTAACTATACTAATCTACCAGATTAGGAGATCAGACTTACCCAGTCTTTCGTGTCTTCATCAATCACTTCTTTTTTTACGGGCGCTGGTTCCTCATCTTCGTCTAGAGCCCCGAAAGAAGCGACTTTGAAGGCGCTCAAAAGTTCGTCACCGGGCATAGCTGGCGCTTCGTCACGCGTCTCTGCGCGCCGCAAGATTTCATCAATGTCACACTATAGAACAGAAACGGAATGGGATTTGAAAAGCATTTTCACGAGTTGTCAAACCAAGTCAGAGTGGTTTTTCGTGCTGCTACAGTACACTGCAAAGCCTTGCAAAGAAACACTAAGCGCGCGGCGGTGGAAACAGGTCCAGGTTTACCAAAAAGTGATTCCTGAAGTGGAAAGTGGAAGCTCCAAGGAAAGCCAAACATTATGCAGCAGAAGTAATCCCGTCAGCAGAAAATGCGTATTTTGTATGGAAATCACAACTTTCCATAAAAAAAAAGAAAACTATATTCTCTCTCATTCATCTTCTCAGTCACAACTTAGCTTCAACGCTCTAGCTCAGTTCTAGACGAACGAATGAGCACACTACCCTGAAGTAAGGAGACAGTATCCCAACGAAAAACTGTAAGATTTAAGTCTTTATATTTTCATGGGGGTATACTGTACCCTTGCTCTACAGAGCTGAGGTATATCCGAAGGCTGGAGCTGAGCAAAAAACAAAAACAGGACCAAATCCCCCTCCGGCTTACACATAATTATAAACGGTAAACTTACCGTTGGCTCTTCGTCCCCCTCTTCGTCATCTTTGAAGAGTTCTTCCGCACCAAACTTTAAAATGGCATTAAGTTCATCTTTGTTGAAGGGTGTTGATGTGGGGCCCCCAGACTGCTTTGTTGGCCCCGTTTCCCCCAAGACGGTTCTCCCCGTCGTGTCCATCCGTTGGATAACCAAGTGATCCAACACCATCTTGCGTTTCGCACGCTCGACAATGTCTTCCTCGACCGAACTTTTGGTTACGAGTCGGTAGATATTAACCTGGAAAAAATGTCTCGTTTAAAAAGTCATAAAAGCGAAGTGTCCTTCGTTATTAACGCAGAGTGGTTTAAAACACCCCCTCAAGAGGACATATTAGAAGCTTATTGGTTCACTGATGATACAAAACAGGTTAAAAAATCAAAACTTTAGAGCCCCAATTTCAGGCAAGCCCATCACCCGGCGTCCACGCATTGTCCTAGGGAGGCATCCAAGATGATATCGTCTTGCTCCACCTCTTGAGAGAAACATAGCCAACTTCGGACAAACCACCTTTCCACCTTTGGACAAAGCGGCGGAAGCCACCGTAAGTCTCAAGATCTTTTTTTTCGGCCGGCCACCAGAATTTGAGTTGACCACCCGGTCTTCTCTGCAAGGCCGAAGAGAGAAGTGGTTCTGCGATACTGTCTGTTTTTTGCCACAGTCATTCCCCAATTCTTGAGTTGACCACCTGGTTTCTTTCGCTAAGGCCCACGAGGGAAAAGGTTTTGCAACACTTGGTGTTATCTGTTATGATTTTGCAAACATTGTGCATAACAAGCTTCGCCAGGAAGTGCCGAAAAACCCTCAGCTGATTTTTCCGATACCATGACGACAAACCAACAAGTCGGCTTCTTTTTCTTCTGTTCTGTTTTTCGTCGGTGTTTCGTCTTTCTTGTATGCATAACGTTTTAATCCGTAACATTTGAAAAACACAACAGCTAACATTCCAAGTGTTAACTGTTGAAACCACACGTCTTTGTGTTATATATTATGAAACTTCTGACGGTGAAAGAGAACTTGCAACGTAGACGACAGGTTCTGATGGCTGCTATAGTTATTTCTATATTCCAGCAGCGACGGTGGATGTAGCAATCAGGATTTAGAAAGTTCACATGCAACATCGTATCCATGGACAAAAGTTGTATCTTGTCCTCTTTCCTTCGAGATGTTGGGTTGATCTATGACAACCTTCCGACAGAGAGCTTGGTAGTGTTTAACGAAGATAAGCAGATAAGGTGTGCCACCGTTTCAAATCTGTTCATTGAAGCGGGATGTCGGGATGTCTCTACCAGGCAGAGATGGGCTTGTCAGGCTGGTTTCGGATTCGGACTCAGATTCCAAACACGCATAAATCTGAGAAATCCGCTGAAATTTCTAGTATACATCCTTCCCCTTTCCATTTCTCGATATTTTATACAGTGTGCTTAGACAACCCACCACCGGCCATCCTCAGTGACCTATCACGTTATCCGACTACCTTAGTTGTCAGTCAGTGCTTTTTGTCACCTCTGATTTTAAACTTAATCTGCGTATGATTTGATTTTTGCTAAAGTCAGGTTCGAATCCGGATTCGATTCCAGATTCGGATCCTCAGCAAGCAATGGTGGATTGGGGAGTCGTACCTAGCCCTGGATTCCGATTCGGCTCCTTTCATGGTCGGGACTCGGGTTCGCCCATCTCTGCTACCAGACGATGTAGTTGGAGCAGGTCAATGAATCCAAAAAAGTGTAGATAGCATTCATCTGGATAATATGTGTTAGGTCCAAAAATTTCGTAGAGTTGTGGTTTAGTTTCTGGTATCATATATTTGTTTCGAAATGAGTTTTTTTTTTTTTTTTTTTTTTTTGTGAAGTAAGAGGCGTGACAGCCTTTATCTTATCAGAATCAAATTTATTTAGTTATTTATTTTATTTGTAGACCGTGTGATACGTTTCTCTGACAACTGCGTCGTAGGCTAGAAAGACCTTCGCAGCTTTATTCTAGCTTCAAGTAGGAGGATTACATACCTGATTCTTTTGGCCAATACGATGGGCTCGCGCTTGAGCCTGCAAGTCATTCTGTGGATTCCAATCCGAATCGAAGATAATAACTGTGTCAGCCGTTGCCAAGTTGATACCAAGACCGCCGGCGCGCGTGGACAGAAGAAAGCAGAAATCCTAAAAGACAGAAGTGGCGTTTTTACTCTAGCTACGCACGTTGCCCGTTTTATGCTTATTAAGCTTTGTTGAAGCTTTTCACTGCGATTTTTACAGCAAGGCGACTTCAGCTAAGATCGAAATCCACCGCGACTTCTAATCATTCGACATTCGCCGTCTGCCTGGACTTTGGATGGAAAAACGAGGCGACGTCGGTTGCGATTGATGCGAAAGCACCCGACGGAAATCGCTCGTCCGCAATCGCTCTTCACAAATACTGAGCGGCTGGTTACCCCATAGCCCACTCCGTCGGTATAACATAGCACAGTCATGCTAGAGCACTGAATATGAGCCGTCAGAAGGAAGTTCATTATAGGCTAGTGCTAGCGCTCGTTTGGGTGGGGAACGGCACTATGTTGCGGAGACAAGGGCAATGAAGTTTCAGATACAGTGCCCAATCGGTAAGTGACTCCACTAAGTCTCAAGTATTGTCACAAAGTCAACCTGGGATAGCTCTACCCTTTCATTTCCCTGTCGGTTTTAAACTATTAACGATGTCTCGGCTAACAATTCTGGCAGCAGAATATTCATGATCAAATTTTATTTTGTTATATTTATTTAGATTTCTGGGTCTGGTCGTAACTCAGTCGGATTTAGATTTAAATTGAAGTTTGTTTATTATTGTTTACTTTGCGAACTAGCTGTTGCTATAGAACTATCCCTGGCTATATGCCTAGTATCTCCGAGCGTTCTCTATAGGCCAAGCCAACTATGTGATGATTTAGTGAACAAACAAAACGAACTTGAACTTGAACTAGGAACTGCAGTTACATTGCAGTTGCTAGAATGCTCCAGTTTAATTCCTTTAATCTCGGGTGGGGGGGGGGGGGGGGGGGGGTCGACGGAGTCCAGTGCATGGTTTGCTAATATAATAATATGCTAATATATAATATTTTCTTCATAAACCTTAATAGGAGGAAGAAAGGAAACTCCCCCAAAAGCGGGTCGTGCACAATCGAGGGTCCCGCCATCTAGCGATTGGTTTTGGTCCGAACTTGCGACACTAAATAATACGATAAGATACAAGCTGCGTTCTTTGACACAGAGACGGACGTTCCATTAGTACCAAATGGATGAATTTCCCAAACTTATACAACAAAAATTACCTGAGACCCTTCCGCGTTGAAATGGTCCATAGCCCTTTTTCTCAGGTCACCTTTTATACCGCCATCTAGCCTCTGAAAGGGGAAATGCCTCAACTGGAGATACTCCGCCAACATATCTAACAGGCGAACCATCTGGCTGAAGATCAGGACTCGATGACCGGTTTCTCGGAGTCGGATGAGTAGTTTGTCTAGAAGGACTAGCTTCCCGGAACCTCGAATGAGTTGCTGAAAAGAAGACGAGTGAAAATTACTAATCCCGCAAAGGTTATAATGTTGCATATTCGCTGCTGCGCAATCAAAATTGTTGCTAACATGGGGAAATACAATCTGAAAGCCCTTGGCATATATACTCTTCCTTATGTGACCATTATATTCTTTTTCTATCTGGTGTCTATCCTGTTTTAAAGAAAAAGGATATTAAAGCTATACAATCCTCTTACTTTCGTTTTTGTAAATTTCTTCTTTGTCTCTCTCCTTGGCAAAGAAATTCAAAATGATCAGTAAGAACTCGCTCCCGGTAATCACGGAGAAATTGTCTGTTCTCCACAGCAAACTGTCGGAAACGGCGTACGCGCGTCTGTCGCCCTCTTATGGGCTAATTCGTATGTTTCTTTGAGTGGATTTGTTTGTATCTGTTGTCTTTTCCCTAATTATGTCTTCTTATTTTCTTTTATACTCCACTGTTTTCGTCTTGTACGATTTGTGGGTTAAAAATAAATATTATTATTCTGGCCCAGTTGATTTGTCAGTCTCGGTATCAGTTTTGGTGGGTGAATCTGGATTCTGGAACCTGGATGGATTATGGTTAGTTTGTATATGCAACTGTAGCTTCTAGCAAATTTAAATATTTGGCAACTAAACTCAAGCCCCCTCTCTCTCAAGTTGACTCTCACAATGTAATAGTTCATAATAAGCACAGCTTGAATTTGGTGATGGAAGAAAGTGAATCATGAATTTATTTTGTATTGAGTTTGTTTTGTTAAAACGCTTGAATTTTTTTTAGGACAAATAGAGGAGAAAGTCAGACCTACCTTCAACTGTTCCTGGGTCCCAAGCCGCTGATCCGGATCAGGCGGATGGATCAGGTACGAATGATTACAGCACTTCTTCAGCTCCATCACCGTATTCATCAGCGACGAGACTGCCCCCTTCGCCCCCTTCTTCAAAGCCGAGTAGTTCTTTGTCAAAATCCATTTATAAATTTGCTTCTGTTGCTGGGTCATCTCAACTCGGAGGATCTGCTCGACTTTGCTGGGTAGGGATTTCTCGACATCCTTCTTCACACGTCGGAGGATGTAGGGTTCGAGCTGCTTGTGCAGCTTGGAGTAACCCTTGCTCTGGGCATCTCCGTGCTGCGCCTCAAAGTCGGGCCAATAGTCAAATTTCTTCGGCATGATGAAGTGAAGCAGACACCATAGCTCTTTGAGGCTATTCTGGAGGGGAGTACCTGGAACCAAGAACGTATCATAGTTGCGTTTTTTTTTTGTTTTTGGCTATCTCAATTCTCGCTTCTCAATTCCCAGTTCTCGTATAAACTAGCGTTTCTTATTGAAGAAGGACTTTTAAGAACGAGAAACGAAGAATCGAGACGGGACTATCCAATGAAGGGTTCGATTCTTGACTGATCGACCTTACTTGAATATCAAGTGCCAAATATGTGACTGAATATCAGTTTTTCTTTTGGGATGACTTCGAAAAGCCCAATTTCGGCAATATTCGTTTTAGCAGAGCAACCGTTGTAACAGATACCATGTAACTAGAGAAAAAAATAATTGCAGATCCAGTTACCGTGGTAACATATACCATGTTATCTGCAAACAAGAGCTACGAGCTCATATGGCACTTGTTACGAGTAAGCACGGCTCGGTTATGTCAATGATATATCTAGTGTTTGCTAGGTGTCTTCCCACCAAGTTTCATCTCGATCCATCCACTCTTACCGTTTTCCAATATTTCCGGTTCTCCCCTCCAGCTCCGCCCAAAAGTCACCGGACCCGGTCCGGATTTTAAGTGGGTCGTCTGAGGCATGAGGTCTTTCCAAATATCAAGTTTCATCGAGATCCGGTCACCCGTTGAAAAGTTATAAATACCTCAAGATTCCGGATTCCCCCTCCCTCCACTCCCCCGACAGTGCCCGAATCGGCTCGGTCATGTCAATGATGTATCTAGTGTTTGCTAGGTGTCTTCCCACCAAGTTTCATCTCGATCCCTCCACTCATAGCGTTTCCCAAGATTTCCGGTTGCCCCCTCCAGCTCCCCCAAAAGTCACCGGATCCGGTCCGGATTTTTAGTGGGTCGTCTGAGGCATGAGGCCTTTCCAAATATCAAGTTCCATCGAGATCCGATCACCCGTTCAAAAGTTATAAATACCTCAAGATTCCGGATTCCCCCTGCTTCCACTCCCCCCACAGTGCCCGAATTGGCTCGGTTATGTCAATGATGTATCTAGTATTTGCTAGGTGTCTGCACACCAAGTTTCATCTCGATCCCTCCACTCATAGCGGTTCCCAAGATTTCCGGTTGCCCCCTCCAGCTCCCCCCAAAAGTCACCGGATCCGGTCCGAATTTTAAGTGGGTCGTCTGAGGCATGAGGTCGTTCCAAATATCAAGTTTCATCGAGATCCGGTCACCCGTTCAAAAGTTATAAATTCCTCAAGATTCCGGATTCCCCCTCCCTCCACTCCCCCGACAGTGCCCGAATCGGTTCGGTCATGTCAATGATGTATCTAGTGTTTGCTAGGTGTCTTCCCACCAAGTTTCATCTCGACCCCTCCACTCATAGCATTTCCCAAGATTTCCGGTTGCCTCCTCCAGCTCCCCCCAAAAGTCACCGGATCCGGTCCAGATTATAAGTGGGTCGTCTGAGGTATGAGGTCTTTCCAAATATCAAGTTCCATCGAGATCCGATCACCCGTTCAAAAGTTATAAATACCTCAAGATTCCGGATTCCCCCTCCCTCCACTCCCCCCACAGTACCCGAATCGGCTCGGTTATGTCAATGATGTATCTAGTGTTTGCTAGGTGTCTTCCCACCAAGTTTCATCTCGATCCCTCCACTCATAGTGTTTCCCAAGATTTCCGGTTGCCCCCTCCAGCTCCCCCCAAAAGTCACCGGATCCGGTCCGGATTTTAAGTAGGTCGTCTGAGGCATGAGGTCTTTCCAAATATCAAGTTCCAACGAGATCCGATCACCCGTTCAAAAGTTATAAATACTTCAAGATTCCGGATTCCCCCTCCCTCCACTCCCCCCAGAGTGCCCGAATCGGCTCGGTTATGTCAATGATGTATCTAGTGTTTGCTAGGTGTCTTCCCACCAAGTTTCATCTCGATCCCTCCACTCATAGCGTTTCCCAAGATTTCCGGTTGCCCCCTCCAGCTCCCCCCAAAAGTCACCGGATCCGGTCCGGATTTTAAGTGGGTCGTCTGAGGCATGAGGTCGTTCCAAATATCAAGTTTCATCGAGATCCGATCACCCGTTGAAAAGTTAAAAATACCTCAAGATTCCGGATTCCCCCTCCCTCCACTCCCCCCACGGTGCTCGGATCGGGGAAGTGACTATTTCCAACTTAATCATTTGGGGTCCCTGATACGCCTGCCAAGTTTTATCGTTCTAGCTTATGTGGAAGTGCCCGAACTAGCAAAACCTGGACAGACCGACAGACCGACGGACGGACAGAAATTGCGATCGCTATATGGCACTTGGCCGAAGGGCAAGTGCCATAAAAACGCAACTAATATACATGGCAACGTAGGGTTATAAAGGGCAAACAAACAATTAAAATAACAAAGATGTAAAAATAACTGGGTAAACTTGTTGTTTTTCTGAGAAAGGGGAAGAGAGTGTGGCATGAGAAAATTCCTGCCGATATAGAGCGTGTTCCATCCTACTTACCGTAGTTACTACGCATGACGTCACGAATTCTGTTTTTTTGCCGTCAAGGCTGGAACGATTTTTCTATTTTCCAGCAGGATCTCACGCCAGGGGCGAATCCGACCAATCACGTTACAGAGAAGCGCAGTTGCTACGCTTACTACGCTCCCGAGCATAGTAAGCAAATAGTAACTATTAGTTACTATTCCGACAAGGTTGGAACGGTCAGCGTAGTAACTTTTCGTCAGGATGGAACGAAAATAGTAACTATTGTTAGAAGGGTGGAACACGCTCATAGTATCCTACCGACTTTTTTTTTGTAGAATGAAGCAATTTTCTTGCAAAGCTTCGACATCGGGTTTTTTAACTTTAAATTTAGTTGCCAGTTCTGCCTACCAGAAGTTCTGCCTGACTACCAGGGATTCCGAGGAGAAATTTACAGCATTTAACATAAGCCACTTTCAAAGATGGTAGCTCTGAGGTCGAAAATTACAAATAATGTGAAAAAAAAAAGGTCTTTTGCAATACCTGTAATTAGCAGTCTGAAGTTGCTGTCAAAATCCTTCAACGTTTTATAAAGCAGGGATTCTTCATTCTTCAGACGATGGGCCTCGTCAATGGCTAACACCGCCCAACTCACTGACCCCAGAAAGAGTTTGTCTTTCAATAAAAGCTCGTAGGTTGTGAGAATGGCGTTAAACTTCAAGCGTTTGTTCGGGAACTGCCATTCATGCTGGCGGAGCTAGAAAAAAAAATATAAATTATCAACAGTCTTAACTTTTACATTCAAACATTGCATAAACGGATGCGGCAGCTACGATGCTTTGGCAGCGATATTTCTGCCCTTCTTCGAAAGGGTCCTGGTCAGGCTGTCGAACTTCAGGGTCTAAGTTGGGGAAGGAACGAACCCAATTGTAGGTTGCGCCTGATTGCAGGTTCCTTCCTTCCCCAACTTTGACCCTGAAGTTCGACAGCCTGACAAGGAACCTTACCAAGAAGTGCCAAAATATCGCTGCAAAAGCTTCGTACCTGACGTATCCGTTTATGCATTGTTTGAATTTATGTTCCCCAGTCAACTTGGGAGTATTCAGTCTTAACTTTACGGCCCGAAGGTCCGACAGAAAAAATACAGCCACAGACAATCAATCCTGAATAAATAAATGCATTTTACTATACACTTGCCATAGAAAAAAACGGAGAAGAATTGATGAACACAAAGCAAAAGAAAGAAAAACTGCATTACCATGTAAAGAAGACTATAGTATCACTGCAATATACAGGGAGCTTTCTTGCGAAGCGAATCGGCATATCGAGAAAGCCAGTTTTGCACAGCCCAGCATGGATCGACAACACTATATCTTTCATTAATCTACGTGTTTCTAGTCCACAGTGGTATGCCTATAAACAAGAAGTCACAGAATCGATAGCATCCGGATGGAAGTCTTAAACCAATCTGTCAGAAGAACTTAAAGAATACTTTCAAAGCACTGCCTGAGATTCCCAGCTAATTTATAAGAGATCCGCGTCCCAGGAGACTTTCAGATGCGAAACTGGGCAACATTAAGCCATGCTCACATTCACTACATTCAGACAACAGTTTATCTGAGGTCAGAAAAAATGCGATACTGAAATTTCTCAGGGGACATTTTCGCGTGGATGGCCATCATCTTGGTTTTCACGTTGTCACCATCCAGCTCGATCGTCATTTTCACGTAAAGAAACGGGTGACGTCACCATCTAGCTGGATGGGTCTCTTCCGATCAATGACGCTCCTCGAGCTCTGTGAACGAGCGTGAGTTGGGGGGATTAAGGGAAGAAATGTTTGGGAGGAGTGCTTTAGGGGAGGAAGGGTTAGTAGATCTGATTGGAGACAAGTGTTTCGCAGTAATGAGAAATTTGGCAGTGTTCGTCGGGTTGGCAGCGAAGCATCGGGAGGATCTAATGTAAGTGTTATTAAGCTATATCTAGGATTGTCATTTTTTTTTTTTGTTGTAAGTGATTTTTGTGTGGTAGTTGCTATGGCCAGTTGGCTTTTTGCAATAAATATCATATCATATCATATCATATCATTGTACCGTGGATGGCAACATACTTAAAGTTTAACTGAAAAGCAAACTTATTTTTGTGTCATTTAACTGAATACACTGAATTATTTGGATTCTGTAAAGGATTTTTTTTCTAGTTTCCACTATCTGGTCTAGTTATGACGTTCAGAATATCTGCGGCCGTCCGCACAGCGTAAATTCTACTATGACGTCGGAAATTTTAATCTCAACACAAACACGGCTTTTCAGTGGGCAGTGGTGAAATTGGTGAAGAGTGCTTAGTGCCTGAACAAAAAAAAATCATAAATGTTCCTCGTAAGGCATACACCAAAAATACAAGCGGATAGAAGTAGCACAAATCACGCGGAAATTCCACTATTTGAAAATCGATTATTCGTGAATAGCGGAACAACCAAGTAACGCATTTTGAGCGCGTCTTCAAGCCAATTTAAATGAATAAATGATGGGTAACTAGATTCTCCTATCCGACTCCGAGTCCTTTTCGGTAAAGGTTTAACATTTTCGCGTAGATAGCATCTTCCGTCGAGCTCAATAGAGATTCACGCGCAAATATCATCCAGGATCAGGGCTAAGGACCTTTATGGAGCGAGAAAAAATCTTCTCATGTGTCATGCGCGTTACAAATGATACGCAGCAGCATATTCGGTACCATTATAAGGAGATACTCGTTTCTGCTGAATCATTCCCACAAGCGTCACAGTTTTCGAAATTTCGTCGGCTCTGCCAAAAATCATGGACAACTGGGCCCATCCACCACACGACACTCTCCATGCTTTTCTGGCCGATGGATAAAAAAATGTACATTATGTTTTGTTGTGTTTTATTTAATTCTTTTATTTTACTTTACATACTCCGCTTTTCGAATGGCGGGTCACAAATAAATTACTTACTTACTATTAGTCAGTTGCGTAATGTTCATGTAACTGGTTGTGAATTGACTGATGCATTGTTGCCAAAAATGATCAGATCCACTCTTCAGTTTCGAAGGAGTTAAATAAATAACAATCATAATAATTAGACTGTTCAGAAAAATCATTAATTAATTCATGAAATAAGAAACTTACGACTTCTCTTGACTGCATGTCGCCTAAATACGTGACTAAGTTCATATCTGGCGCCCACTGTGCAAATTCTTTCTGCCAGGCTGCCATAGTGGAAAGTGGCACAACCAGAAGAAACGGGCCATAAAGCTCATGACTGTGGAAAAGATAAGAGAGGAAGCAAATTGTCTGGATAGTTTTTCCAAGACCCATTTCGTCTGCTAGGATCGCTGAGTTCTCCTTGCACCAAGTGTGGACCAGCCAGTTGAGTCCATCCATCTGGTAGTCTCGAAGTTTGTATGTCTAGAATGATAAGAAAAAAAGGTTCAGACTCTAGATTGACGAAGACATTTCTAGTACAGTAGAGGTATGCTTCTTCGAACGTTAGTTAATTCTGAACAGTGCCATTTCCGTCCACTTGCCGCGAAAAAAGGTATCTACCCTACCAGTCAGACAAAACAACCAATCTAGGGCTCCTACGAACAATCACTTGAACGGGTATTTCATGGTCTTCATTTTACCATGTAGGCAACAGTGCATCGCCGCTCCAGTTCGACTACAGTGCAGAAATCCTTCTTCGGACACTTCTCCAGAATTTCACCCCGCCCCCCCCCGACTGATTTGCCCTGACTGATTTGATTTGCCTCTTCACTAGTTCACTAGGTGTTCTTCACTCGGGTTGCTTCTGACCATATTCAGAACATAGGGCTGTAGTCTTGGCAGAGTACATTCAAGAACCAAAGTAGCTAGCGGCTATCGAAGAATCCAGAGCATAACTTACAACTCGAGCCCGGCGAACATCGGTACCATAATTAGGTCACAGGTAACTCTCACTCTCGCTTAGAGTTGAGAAATTGGCATACCGTTAATATCTCAAGCAGCCACGAAGATCGAGGGAGGCAGGGCTCCTGTTCTACTTTTCTTCTTCTTTCTTAAGATTTGAGACAGAAGCTGTTTCGACGGCAAATCCTAATCCGGATTTGAACGCAAGATTCGTTTTTTTGGCCGGATTCGTATCTTCTGCTTGTTAGGTTGGATTCGGATCCCAAAACCTGATTCTTACGAATACACCAAGTTTCTATATTTTCCAGTTTTACTAACTGTGCTTAAGGTAGTGTGTTTATTGAGCCCCAGATTAATTTATGGTTCCCGAGAGGATACCCATAACAAGCACACATGAAAACCTAGACATATGGTTTAAATACTCCAATTAATCTCTCATTTGTCTTAAGACATCAGTGCTTTTTTGTCAGCTCTGATTTTTTAGTGTTACCTATGTACATGATTTGATTTCTGTTAAGGTCAGATTTCAATCGGATTCGAATCCTCAGCGTGAAATGGAGGATTCAGATTGGCGATCAGATCCGTCCCTAGCCGTGAATTCGGATTCGAATCCTTTCATGATAGGATCGCCAATCTCGTATTTATTCTTCTTCTTCCTTGACAAACCCCGATAGTTGGCGCTTTGTTCTACAACGTTTTACCATCTCTCCTGGACACTAAATCCGTCAAAACAAAACTTACACATACGTCCCCTCCGAAATACTCAGGCTGATCTTTAATTAAGTGGAACTTGGGCCGGTGCCGAAGAACACGAGCCAATTTGGACGGCGTGCGTTTGGACTCCTCTCGCTGACGAAATTCGTCAATTTTTCCAGGGTATTTTTTGAAGATCAGGTTCCCATCCTCCCACGTACACTCGGAGTAGGGCTGCCCCTCCCATTTGATGAAATAGTCAGGCTCGTCCGACGTGGGGGTAGTTCTCTCAGCTGTTGGAAGATAACCGATTATTTATTATTTACTTTCATTACTGAACTAACCCTAGGTTCACACAGAGCAAATCGCGGCAATGAACGAGATTTTCAATCTCAGAGAGAGAAGATTTTTATCGCCTGGATGTTCACACCGAATCTTCGTCGGCAAGAGAATATTTAACGCGAAAAATAAGTAAAATAATTATAAATAACACTTAAAATAATAAAAAAAACTAATTTTTCTAAAAGTGAATCATCAAAAGCTCGTCCATGTTGCTGTTTCGTGCATAAAATCGTACTGTCGCCCGATTAAAGTCGAATTTTCCCAACACTGAAAATCGACTGACGAAGCAACAAAAATCGCCGATTTTGGCGACGAAAATTTCGGCGATGGCCGATATCGCCTCAGTGTGAACGTCTGTGTGAACTTAGGGTAACGAGAAACTAGGACCATCCGCACAATCAAAGAAAAAAACAACAAAAAAAACAAGACAATAACGAACAAAAAAGGTGCTCAGCTTTAAGCCTGTTGAGTGTAAATCTTGCCAGCCCAAGTCGCCAAAGCGACAGAGACAGACGACAAAGTGAAACCGAGAGCACCAGGAGAACCAGATTATCGAACCCAAGTATCCACCCAAGGACCCAAGTCTGGATCGAACAATTACAATTACAACTCATTTATTCCCAAAATTCTACTTGAAATGCACAAAATGTACAGGATTGCCAAACTGAACAGGAAGACTTCCTACACAATTCCGGAAAAGATGAAAGCCACCACCAATGAAATCCCTGAAGCACTGAAACTAAGGGGAAGACTGTGGGGACCATTTAGAGTCATGAACTTTGAGAAAGTTCAAAGGTGACCTGAGTATTCAATATGCTTATTTTTTTCGAAAAACGATTTTGGGCACGATTAGTTTTGTTCGCTTTTTATGCACTTGCCTTCCGGCCAAGTGCCACATGTCGATCACTTTTCCGTCGGTCGGTCCCGTGACCCCTTCTAGCCTTTTGAACCGGTTCTACCCAGTCTCCAGGCAGTAGTCCAATGAAACAGTGTTTGTGTCCTGCAAATCATGGGGACGGTTCTCTTTACAGAACGTATGAAACGCACGACTTAATATTTGGCCATCAATCACGAAGATGGGATACTCGTCGTAGACTGGGCTAGTGGGCGGGCAGCAGCAACGAACTAAACTGTTGGCTTCCGACTTCAGCAGCGTTCTATCGAGCCTCCTTTGTCTTCTTGTAACTGCCTTGTCAAGGTATAAAGCTGTTTTATTCAAGCCTGGTCAGGTGAATGACTACGAAGACAAATAGCCAAACAAAAGGAAGTAAAGAAAATCTAGCTAGGACAGGACCGAGACTTGCTCCCAGAGCAAAATAACACTAAGGAATAGCGCCAAGACCTACGCTTGCGGCATTTAAAGAGAGACAAAGTTGCGGGTTTATAAATTTCTATAGTAAAACTAAGATGCGTTCTGCAGATGTCGTGGAAACGGGGAGGTTGTATCTTTTTTGTTGTTGCTGTGTTGAGAATACGAAGTTATTGGAGCCAACGTTGGTGCACGACTTGTCGAGTTTCAGTAAGAACGTTCTCTATCGCCAGAGGTGCTACTGTCGCTGCTATTCGAGTGTGCGTCACTTTTTGCAAGTCCTAGAGCTACTACCTAGTATTATTCTTCTCTGCTTGCTCCTAAATCAAGTCATCATTAATCGGGTCTCAAGACAAGACTAAATGGAACTCTGCTTCAGCTAGACCAAACTAGCGGCGCTTTGCAGAAGCTTCAAGGCGCGCTAACACTTACCAACAATCCGCTCAACTTGCGTATACACATCCAGCAAATCTTGAACGAGATCCGTCTGGCATTCGTAATATTCTACTTCTTCTGGAGTGGCGCGATTCTTCCAAATTCGGATTTCATCTTCGCGCCGGATGAAGTTTTCGAGTTTCTTGACTCCTTTAACCTGAAAGGCGTACATCTGGAGTGCAAGGACCAACAAGCACCAGGTACACGCAGATGAAGAAAAGAAGCAAAAGGGCCCAGATTAGTGCACACCACAAACAACCGTAAAACAGCACACACCCTAAAGGCATAGGTTAGTTTAAGTTTTGTACAAGACTTCGGTGATACGCAAACAGATAAAAAATACTTTTTTTTTAAATTTCCAGTTTGTTTAAATATTTAATTTTTTTTAAATGGATTAATTGTTTGACTATGTAGAAACTATCGTATACAATTTACCTGATGAGTGGACCAATTTTTTTTTTTTTTTTAATATCCTTTCGAAATATTTTTGAAAAATAAAGATCGATGGATTTTCTTGAAAGAGATGAAGCAAATAGAGTTTATCAAGTCAATTTAATTAAATATATGTATTATCGCGTGAGTAGATGAGGTTGCTAAGAAACAATTTGCATTACGAAAGTAAGATTACTTTTATGGTATCCTTACAAAGTTAGCAGATTCCTTTTTCTATACAAACTTCGAGCGTATTCCACCCTACTTACGACGCGACGTCACGGATCTTGGCGTCAGGTCTGGAACACATTTTCTATTTGGCAAAGTTTGTGCCGAGGGCTGATCGGGCCAATCACGCAGGGGTCGTAAATACCAGTACCGCAAGAAATAGTGTTTAGTTACTATTTACAGAAGGTTTGGAACGGTCGGCATAGTAACTTTCCACGAGGTTGGAACGAAATTAGTAACTTCGTAAATATAATAATCACTATTGTTGTAAGGGTGGAAAACGCTCTTCGTGTTCGTACACTTTCAGTGCTATGTCTCGTGTAGTAAGTGCAAATATTCTCACATGCGATACGCGGCCACTTAGCCAACTTTTGTTGTACTTTCATGATGGCCTCCACCGCTATTTTCTCTGCTGAGAAATTTACAAGTGCTACCTCTTCTCGTTATACTTATAACTCTACACATGAAAAAGATCGTCTCAAGCCCACCGAAAGTAGTTGCTTTTTTGATCGAACTTTGAAGTTACTTTCAGACCCAAAAGTCACTCTCTTTAAATACCATTTTCGGTCGCCCGTCACAGTTTCTTTATCCTTCAAACTCTGAAGCAAGTTCGAAGTTGTCTTTAAACGTTGACGAAACGGCGACCGGGCAGGATCGCCGTAAAAACACTTATTAAGCAATCGGTGAACTTAGACGGCGTTTGGAAACGGAAATTAAGCAACCGGCTAAGCAAAAGGGGAACAAAACTTCGACAAAAACTCGATTGCCTTGCCGTTATTAGTATGACGTCTAGTTTAAGCCTAAAACATATTATTCCGAAGCACATGGATTTCGGTAGCATAACGCTAAAGCTTAGTTACAAGTGTCGGTGGATTTCGCTTCGCTTCGCGGATACAAGATACTGGTCACCACTCACCAGTGGAATCTTTCGTTACAGCCACGATCACAGCCATCTCGCGTAACCCGGCCTAACTGCATTATGGCCTTGCTGCCACACGGGGGCAGCCAATCTGATTAATTTTTTTTCTTCTCTGATCCTGAATAAATAAAAGCGTGACTTTACGCAGACGTAAAGTCACGTGTCGTAAAGACATACGCAAGGAAAGCAGAGCCACTGCCAGCGTTGGAGCGAGTTGCTTAGTTTTGCGAGTGGGTACGAGCTCCAGTTTAGGTTGGACCAAGAGCTGCGTGGTCCCCTGAGCTGGGCCGAGAACTTCTTTACCGAGGTATCCAAAAGTACGAGTTAACGCCCGTTAAAAGTTAAAAACAATCGACTTAAGGTAGGTTTTAACTACCCCATTTTTTCCAGAAATCTGACCAGATATTTGACAAGAGAATTCACCAGGTTTTTACTAGGACTGGAGAATAAACAGATGTTGGAGAACCCAATTTTAGCCAACAAAAATTTGTCCGGATTTTCTTCAGAACTAATAGTGTTTTCATGTTGAATGCGCTGGCCGGGAAAAGAACAAGACCAAAGGTGTCGATGGGATCCCAAAAATCTAATATTTGATTCAGACAATCGAGTCTTGTCTTCGCCAGATCCAGTCTTGGACAGGCTAATCATTAGAGAAAATCAAGTTCAGTTTGACGATACTGACCGAGACTTCCTGCCGATTTCCGAGCGAACTACTAGTCCAGCAAAACAAAAAAAATACAGAAACAAAACCAGCGTTATCTCCTTATCCCTATAAAGAACATCTAATCAACTTCAAATAAAAGTTTTGACTTCTTACCCCTTAATCTGTCATCTAATCGAACTTATGCTTTTAACAAATTTTCCGGTTTTCGCCGGATTCCGGGCGAACTAGTTCTCCAGCGAGAAAATGATTTTAACCATCGTGTTCGGCATGTCTTTTTACCCATAAATCAAACATTTAATCAACTTCAAATTAAACTTTTACTTTTAACCAACTTTCCGGTTTTCGCCGGATTCCGGGCGAACTACATGTCCGGGTAGAATTTTTTTTTCACATAAGTGTTCAGCATGTCTTCTTGCCCTAAACCGAACATCTAATCAACTCGAAATAAAACTTAATTTTAACAAACTTTCCGGTTTCGGCCGGATTTTGGGCGAACTACTTGTCCGTCGAGAAAATGTTTTTCACCATCGTCTTCAGCATGTCTTCCTACCCCTAAATCGAACATCTAATCAACTTCAAATAAAACTTTTACTTTTAACAAACTTTCCGGTTTTGGCCAGATTCCGGACGAACTACTCGTCCGATGACAAAATGGTTTTCACCATCGTCTTCAGCATGTTTTCCTGCCCCTAAATCGAACATCCAATCAACTTCAAATAAAACTTTTACTTTTAACAAACTTTCCGGTTTTGGCCGGATTCCGGACGAACTACTCGTCCTATGACAAAATGGTTTTCACCATCGCCTTCAGCATGTCTTCTCACCCCTAAATCGACCATCTAATCAACTTCAAATAAAACTTTTACTTTTAACAAACTTTCCGGTTTTGGCCGGATTCCAGACGAACTACTCGTCCGAAGACAAAATGCTCAGCATGTCTTCTTACCCCATAATCGACTATCACATTAGCTGTTTCAAAACATTTGGTTTGCCTATTAATTTAAACCCCCTCCCCCACCCCTAAATGTAGGGCTACAAAGCCCATCTACGAACTCGACTGGTCCGACGACCCAACGAATCCTCACACCAAGTTTCATCAAAATATCTCATTCCCTTCGACAGTTATCGTGCTTACAGACGGACGGACGGACAGACGGACAACTTTTGCGATGTCATAGGTATCCCTCCACTTACGTTTTGGGATCCCAAAAATATGGCAAGCCAGGGAAAGGTGTGATAAATATTTAACAAGGACATTTAAATCTACCTTAAGATTAAAATGCACCATTCTTGCCTTGGCGACATTTACATAGTAAGTGTTGACTAACTTTAAAACCAAATTTAATTAAGTACACTAGACAAATATTAAAACTGGGTTTGAACGCATAAGAAAATGTATTTCAGATGAAAATCTCTCACGAAGGGTGAACAAAAAAGTTGGGCGTGAGAACCGGTCTTTTAGCTTACCTTTTGGTTCTTAAGCGTCTCCTCTGACTCCCACGTGTTGTGGATGTGGGACCAGCCTTTCCATTTGATAAGGTATTGTCTTTCGGTGTTTTCCTCGTCTTCGGGGTCCACCCCTTCGTTAGGATCTCCGTTTTCTTCCACTGCGTAAGGAACTGTACAACCGCCAGTTGCTGGAACAAAGAGAGTCACGTGTGACGTAGGCTACCCCGATGAAAATTTTGTAGCCTGCGTAGTAGTACAAAAAAGTTGCATGTAATACTATGTAATAGCAAAGAATACTATCATTTAATGTGCCTCAGACTGGTCCAGTCTTAAGTAGTAGTAGTATCTAGTAGCATCCTGTCTTGCCATAGTAGCATCCGGTCTTGCTAACAGTAGCATGCTACTTTTTCGCAGGGGCGTCACTAGCCTTTTATCTTTAGGGGGGGGGGGACACCCGGTTCGTGCCGACGGACTAAAAAATGGGCCGACAAAACAAGCCGAAGCGGCAACGGCGTACATTTCCCGCCAGCACTGAGCCGGGGTAAAACTAACTGTAATGCATCAGTTGAGATTATTTTTTTTTATGTAATTTTGTATATTAAAGTTCAAATATTTGGCTTTTCATTTTAGCTTTCGCTGAAAAGCGAAGCTAACGACTGTACCAAGAACAAGTTAAAATAAGCGCCGCATGCGAAATTTTTGTAATCTGCCTATTTTACTATCCATGAGCGATGGATACTGTACTATCCCTGTGTGATTTTCTGTTCAATAGCTTATGGGTCTATTGTACTATCTCTGTGTGATGGATATTGTACTATCCCTGTGTGATTTTCTGTTCAATAGCTTATGGGTCTATTGTACTATCTCTGTGTGATTTTCTGTTCACAGCCTATGGTTCTATTGTAATGAGGTGAAGGACGCGTTATTCCTTTAAGCCCACTGTAACACCACAACCACCTTACCTCCTTTCTTGCCAACTCTCCAGTCTAAAACCTTCTCAATGACCTCGGCATTGTCCTCCTCGGCAGTATAGGCCTGTGGGTGTTCCTCCACCGGTTCGTCAATGATATCATCCGGGTCTGTTGCATCATCATCTTCCTTGTAGCTGACGGTGGTAGCTCCACGTCGGCCTGCACCCCTGCACATATGAAATTAGGGCTCAATTCTTACGAGAAATCTGTAGTCGTTTTCACAGTCCTGGTAAGTGCTGCAGACTTCAATTTACCATAAATTATATTTTTGTAAAGGACCGGTCTTACCTACACTTAACCTCCGCTCTAGGTCAATTCAATCTCATTTCAGAGAATTAAAACTTTACGGTATTATACTGATGTTTCCAATTGCCGTGTCTTGTCGAAGCGGATCAGGGTCCCACTTTTGCTTTTGTGCAGCTCATTGGTCAGATATACCGGTTACGCAAGTTTTCCTCGTATTCTCCATCAAAACCAAGGGCGTCGATCTAGGGTGAAAGCTGGGCGGGTTCGTAATCTTTGAGAAACCGAGCAGAGTTTTGAAGGATTTATATATATTATAATACAAAGTGTATCTACTGCACCATGTGATATAAGGACTTAAAGGACCCCTCGGACTATTTAGTCTTCAACTTGCAGTATTTTAAAATATTCGAATACTTTACAACTAGGCTCTGCTTTCAACAAACAACCCACGGGTTTGGCGGTTTTAAACCTTTTCCGAGACCCTTTGACTTGTAGCGAAAACAATTTACATAACGGTTTTTCTGATGAATTTCTCGCAGACAACCATTGAGAGCGTGATACACATCGAAGGTAGCAAAATACGGCAAGTGAGAAAATCATAGAGGGGTAGAATGTACCATACGACATTGGAGTCTCCGGGTATAGAAATACACGGAGTGATCACAGAAGCAGGTTGTGTTGGTATTAAAGGTAAGACAGGTCCTTTAAGGCGTATTCTCGCCCTTCCCCGAGGACTCCTCTGAAGAGTCCCCACGTTTTTGTTAGTCGCAGGAACTCACTCGTCGTATTCTCGCGAGTCACCAGGGACCGACAGTGCTCCGACTATCATCATAAAAAAAAATCGATCATCATTCTTATTTAATAAAAACAAAACAACAGCTGTTAGAGATAATAAAAATGTCTGAGATCGCATTATTGAGTCCGATTATGTTTTAAAACTAATTTTGAGAAAAGTCATCTTTTTCATTATGTTCACGATTTTTATTTGTAAGTTGGCTAAAACAACTGTAAAATTAAGTGAAACAATCAGAAAAAAAAACCGGCGAACCCAGACTAATCCGGTCATAAAAAAAAATGGAACAACATCCACTTCGGAGGCATTCTCCATGTTCTCGTTGGTTTCCATCCGCGGAGTCCCCGTGGACTGGCTCCCTCTATTCTCGCCGTTCCCTCTGATTCCCTGAGTAGTCCCAGGGGAACGGCGAGTATACGCCTTTAGCGTCTCTGAAAGGTCCGTGATAGAATCTGCTTTTAAAAAAATTATCCCCGGCCTTGACTATTTTAGGCCTTTGGAGCATAATGCGCATGGAAACTAGTGAATCGGCAAGTGGAAAGATTAGTGCGGTGTCGTCAGCGGTTTCAAAGTAACATAGGGAATTTGGATCTCCGGGTTTAGGAACTAATGAATGATGTTACGGAAGTAGGCTGCCTTGTCATTGGTGGGAAAGGTCCTTCAAGAAAGCAAATCCGTCAGAGCGCCAAAATCGCTCATAAAGCTTTAGTAAGGTGATTTCATGGTTCTTTTAAAGTTTAACCGAAAAGGGCTGGGATAGGACAATCGAGTTACCCATCACTCCACTTAAATTGGCTTGAAGACCCGCTGAAAATGCGTTACTTCGTTGTTTCGCTATTCACGAATTATCGATTTTTCAAATAGTGGAATTTCCGTGGGATCTGTGGTACCTCTGTGCGCTTGTATTTTTGTTGTATGTCTTAAGAGAAAGATTAGTGATTTTTGGGATCCCAAAACGTAAGTGGAGGGATACCTATGACATCGCAAAAGTTGTCCGTCTGTAAGCACGATAACTATCGAAGGGAATGAGATATTTTGATGAAACTTGGCGTGAGGATTCGTTGGGTCGTCGTACCAGTCAAGTTCGTAGATGGGATTTGTCGCCCTACATTTAGGGGTGGGGGAAGGGGTTTATTAATTCAAACAATGTTTACAACGGATACGTCAGCTATGATTTTTAGGGGTTTAAATTAAGGGGCAAACAAAATATTCTGAAACAGCTAATGTGATAGTCGATTATGGTGTAAGAAGACATGCTGAGCACGATGGTGAAAATTATTTTGTCATCGGATGAGTAGTTCGCCCGGAATCCGGCCAAAACCTGAAAGTTTGTTAAAAGTAAAAGTTTTATTTGAAGTTGATCAGATGTTCGATTTAGGGGTAAGAAGACATGCTGAAGACGATGGCGAAAACCATTTTCTTGAAGGACAAGTAGTTCGCCCGGAATCCGGCCGAAACCGGAAATTTTTTTAAAATTATAAGTTTTATTTCGAGTTGATTAGATGTTCGATTTAAGGCAAGAATACATGTTGAACACTTATGTGAAAACAATTTTCTACCCGGACATGTAGTTCGCCCGGATTCCGGCGAAAACCGGAAAGTTGGTAAAAGTAAAAGTTTAATCTGAAGTTGATTTATGGGTAAAAAGACATGCCGAACACGATGGTGAAAATCATTTTCTCGCTGGACAACTAGTTCGCCCGGAATCCGGCCAAAACCGGAAAATTTGTTAAAAGCAAAAGTTCGAGTAGATGACAGATTAAGGGGTAAGAAGGGAGGCCGAGTCGGTTTATGACAATGGTTTTTTACCCGGACATATAAATTTTCGGAATCCGGTTGTAACCGGGTTTTTGGGATCCCAAAACGTAAGTGGAGGGATACCTATGACATCGCAAAAGTTGTCCGTCTGTCCGTCCGTCCGTCCGTCTGTAAGCACGATAACTCTCGAAGGGAATGAGATATTTTGATGAAACTTGGTGTGAGGGTTCGTTGGGTCGTCGGACCAGTCAAGTTCGTAGATGGGCTTTGTAGCTCTACATTTAGGGGTGGGGGAGGGGATTCAAATTAAGGGACACACAAAATAATTTGTAACAGCTAATGTGATATTCGATTATGGGGTAAGAAGACATGCTGAACACGATCGTGAAAACCATTTTGTCATCGGACAAGTAGTTCGCCCGGAATCCGGCCAAAACCGGAAAGTTTGTTGAAAGTAAAAGTTTTATTTTAAGTTGATTAGATGTTCGATTTAGGGGTAGGAAGACATGCTGAAGACGATGGTGAAAATAATTTTCTCGACAGACAAGTATTTCGCCCGGAATCCGGCCCAAACCGGAAAGTTTGTTGAAAGTAAAAGTTTTATTTGAAGTTGATTAAATGTTCGATTTAGAGGTAGGGAGACATGCTGAAGATGATGGGGAAAACTATTTTCTCGACGGACAAGTATTTCGACCGGAATCCGGCCCGAACCGGAAAGTTTGTCAAAATTAAAAGTTTTATTTGGAGTTGATTAGATGTTCGATTTAGGGCAAGAAGACATGCTGAACACTTATGTGAAAACAAGTTTCTACCCGGACATGTAGTTCGTCCGGAATCTGGCCAAAACCGGAAAACTGTTGGAAGTCGAAGGTTTATTTCTAGTTGATTAGATAAGCGATTTAGGGGTAAGAAGAGATGCCGAGTCCCTGTGTGACAATCGTATTTTACCCGGACATATAGTTCGACCGGAATCCGGCTGGAATCGGAAAATTTGTTATAAGCTAAATTTCTATTTGAAGTTGATTAGATGTTCATTACTGGGGAAAGAAGATACCCTGATTTCGTCTTTGAGCTTTCTTTTTTCGCCGGACAAGTAGTTCTGGAGTTCGGCCGGAACCGGGAAATTGGCAGAAGTGGCAGAAAGTTTTCGTCAAAACAGATATGACTTATAGGGGTAAACACACATGCTGAATCCAAATCTGAACTTGGTTTTCTCAGGTGATTAGCTATTTGGCCTTAATCTGTTTCTGAATTTTAATTGTAAAAATGTTCAAGGAGTCTGGCGAAGATTGGATCTGGCTAAGACAAGACCCAGTTGTCTGGATCAGATATTGAATTTTTGGGATCCCATCGAAACCTTTGGTCTTGTTTTTTAAGTAAAACTTTTATTCAAAGTTGATCAGATGTTCTTTATAGGGATAAGGAGATACGCTGGTTTTGTTTCTGTATTTTTTTTGTTTGCTGGGCTAGTAGTTCGCTCGGAAATCGGCAGGAAGTCTCGGTCAGAATCGTCAAAATAGATATGGCTTATAGAGGTATATCTGAACTTGGTTTTCTCTGATGATTAGCCTGTCCAAGACTGGATCTGGCGAAGACAAGACTCGATTGTCTGAATCAAATATTAGATTTTTGGGATCCCATCGACACCTTTGGTCTGGTTTTTGGGATCCCAAAACGTAAGTGGAGGGATACCTATGACATCGCAAAAGTTGTCCGTCTGTCCGTCCGTCTGTAAGCACGATAACTCTCGAAGGGAATGAGATATTTTGATGAAACTTGGTGAGAAGGTTCGTTGGGTCGTCGGACCAGTCAAGTTCGTAGATGGGCTTTGTAGCTCTACATTTAGGGGTGGGGGAGGGGATTGAAATTAAGGGACAAACAAAATATTTTGAAACAGCTAATGTGATAGTCGGTTATGGGGTAAGAAGACATGCTGAACACGATGGTGAAAACCATTTTGTCATCGGACAAGTAGTTCGCCCGGAATCCGGCCAAAACCGGAAAGTTTGTTGAAAGTAAAAGTTTTATTTGAAGTTGATTAGATGTTCGATTTAGGGGTAGGAAGACATGCTGAAGACGATGGTGAAAATTATTTTCTCGACGGACAAGTATTTCGCCCGGAATCCGGCCCAAACCGGAAAGTTTGTTGAAAGTAAAAGTTTTATTTGAAATTGATTAGATGTTCGATTTAGGGGTAGGAAGACATGCTGAAGACGATGGTGAAAACTATTTTCTCGATGGACAAGTATTTCGCCCGGAATCCGGCCCAAACCGGAAAGTTTGTTGAAAGTAAAAGTTTTATTCGAAGTTGATTAAATGTTCGATTTAGAGGTAGGGAGACATGCTGAAGACGATGGTGAAAACTATTTTCTCGACGGACAAGTATTTCGACCGGAATCCGGCCCAAACCGGAAAGTTTGTCAAAATTAAAAGTTTAATTTGGAGTTGATTGGATGTTCGATTTAGGGCAAGAAGACATGCTGAACACTTATGTGAAAACAAGTTTCTACCCGGACATGTAGTTCGTCCGGAATCCGGCCAAAACCGGAAAACTGTTGGAAGTCAAAGTTTTATTTCTAGTTGATTAGATAAGCGATTTAGGGGTAAGAAGAGATGCTGAGTCCCTGTGTGACAATCGTATTTTAACCGGACATATAGTTCGACCAAAATCCGGCTGGAATCGGAAAATTTGTTATAAGCTAAATTTCAATTTGAAGTTGATTAGATGTTCATTACTGGGGAAAGAAGATACCCTGATTTCGTCTTTGAGCTTTCTTTTTTCGCCGGACAAGTAGTTCTGGAGTTCGGCCGGAACCGGGAAATTGGCAGAAGTGGCAGGAAGTTTTCGTCAAAACAGATATGACTTATAGGGGTAAACACACATGCTGAATCCAAATCTGAACTTGGTTTTCTCAGGTGATTAGCTATTTGGCCTTAATCTGTTTCTGAATTTTAATTGTAAAAATGTTCAAGGAGTCTGGCGAAGACTGGATCTGGCTAAGACAAGACCCAGTTGTCTGGATCAGATATTGAATTTTTGGGATCCCATCGAAACCTTTGGTTTTGTTTGTTCAGGCACTAAGCAATCTTCACCAATCTCACCACTGCTCACTGAACAAGACCAAAGGTTTCGATGGGATCCCAAAAATTCAATATCTGATCCAGACAACTGGGTCTTGTCTTAGCCGGATCCAGTCTTTGCCAGACTCCTTGAACATTTTTACAATTAAAATTCAGAAACAGATTAAGGCCAAGTAGCTAATCACCTGAGAAAACCAAGTTCAGATTTGGATTCAGCATGTGTGTTTACCCCTATAAGTCATATCTGTTTTGACGAAAACTTCCTGCCACTTCTGCCAATTTCCCGGTTCCGGCCGAACTCCAGAACTACTTGTCCGGCGAAAAAAGAAAGCTCAAAGACGAAATCAGGGTATCTTCTTTCCCCAGTAATGAACATCTAATCAACTTCAAATAGAAATTTAGCTTATAACAAATTTTCCGATTCCAGCCGGATTCCGGTCGAACTATATGTCCGGGTAAAATACGATTGTCACACAGGGACTCAGCATCTCTTCTTACCCCTAAATCACTTATCTAATCAACTAGAAATAAAACTTTGACTTCCAACAGTTTTCCGGTTTTGGCCGGATTCCGGACGAACTACATGTCCGGGTAGAAACTTGTTTTCACATAAGTGTTCAGCATGTCTTCTTGCCCTAAATCGAACATCCAATCAACTCCAAATTAAACTTTTAATTTTGACAAACTTTCCGGTTTGGGCCGGATTCCGGTCGAAATACTTGTCCGTCGAGAAAATAGTTTTCACCATCGTCTTCAGCATGTCCCCTACCTCTAAATCGAACATTTAATCAACTTCAATTTTTCAACTCAACTTTTTACTTTCAACAAACTTTCCGGTTTGGGCCGGATTCCGGGCGAAATACTTGTCCATCGAGAAAATAGTTTTCACCATCGTCTTCAGCATGTCTTCCTACCCCTAAATCTAACATCTAATCAATTTCAAATAAAACTTTTACTTTCAACAAACTTTCCGGTTTGGGCCGGATTCCGGGCGAAATACTTGTCCGTCGAGAAAATAATTTTCACCATCGTCTTCAGCATGTCTTCCTACCCCTAAATCGAACATCTAATCAACTTAAAATAAAACTTTTACTTTCAACAAACTTTCCGGTTTTGGCCGGATTCCGGGCGAACTACTTATCCGATGACAAAATGGTTTTCACCATCGTGTTCAGCATGTCTTCTTACCCCATAATCAACTATCACATTAGCTGTTTCAAAATATTTTGTTTGTCCCTTAATTTCAATCCCCTCCCCCACCCCTAAATGTAGAGCTACAAAGCCCATCTACGAACTTGACTGGTCCGACGACCCAACGAACCTTCTCACCAAGTTTCATCAAAATATCTCATTCCCTTCGAGAGTTATCGTGCTTACAGACGGACGGACGGACGGACGGACAACTTTTGCGATGTCATAGGTATCCCTCCACTTACGTTTTGGGATCCCAAAAACCGCGTTTTGTTGAGATTAAAATTTCCCGCGTCATAGTAGAATTTACACTGTGGGGAAAGCCGCAGATATTCTGAATGCCATTACTAGAGCAGATAGTAGAAACAAAAATAGCTTTGCAGAATCCAAATAACTCGCTGTATCCAATTAAATGACACAAAAATAAGTTTGCTCTTCAGTTAAACTTTAAGAGGGTTTCCTGTTAAGCCTTCGCCCTTTATTACAACCAAACGACGAGCGTAAACTCGAGTCGCATGTCTAAACGAAGATAAATATTACCTTTTCGCTTCCAAGTCGTCTTCTGATTCTTCATCATCATCGTCCGAGCTTTCATTCCTCTTGCGAGCCCTTTTTACTGGCTGACGCCCCCGGGTCGTTTTTTTTGGAGGTGGTCGCCTTTTAGGGGCCTCGTCTTCACTATCTGAGGAGTCTGAGAGGTTGCGCTCCTTCTTGGAGGTGTCACTGTCCGAGTCCGAACTAAAGAAGCATTTTTAAGGTTCAGTTCCAGACTTGCACATTTTCTTACCCTTAAAGGAACAGTGCCTTCGAGGGGTTGCCCAATCTCAATTTTAGTGTAAATCAAGTGCCAGTGCCGCCTAATACCGTCCGGCACTGGTTGCCACGTGTTTGAGTATCAATATCAGTATGCTTTGAAATGTTTGAGAGATGAATCGCATACTTTTTGGCCGGCACCCCTAATTTTGACCGGTGCCCGGAAAGGGTGTGCAGCATGTGCAGGGAGTTGGCAACCCCTCTCAGCAAATTTCAAATTTTGGATTCTAGAACAAAGGCAACACGTCATGTAACAAGCAATTCAAATTTCGAGTGGCAGGTCTAGGTGAAGTGCCGGAAAGAGTGATTAAGTTGATCACGTGATCACAGGCCTAAGCTACGTGCTGATAGTCCGATAAGATTTCGTACTTTCGCATGCGAACTTCACGTAACTATGTGAGGGAAACATACAAAGTCTTGAGCCAATCAGATCGCTTGGTTGGGCCCCCCCCGGACCGAGTAATAAAGAGCTTAGCCTGGGTTGCCACGGGAACAGTAAAGTTCACTTTGTTGGAAGTTGAAGTAACAACTTTTCTTCGAGAAAATTCTTTTGACTGCTTATTATTAGTTCGAGGAGCACTATTGCCCATGCGTTAAATTTGTAGTTTTTACAACCTAATGTTCGCCATATTGTACTTGTGTACTCCGTGCAGTACAGAGAACACTTTTTTCTGACCTTTAGACGCTCGAAAAATTGTATCAGTGTAGCAACACTGAAAGTCGCACGGTAAGAACCTTTTACTTACAGTTTGAACTAAGGTACGTAACAAGACGTAAACATAACGTAGTTCATTTTCCAGCTCGAGCCTGAAGAGGACCTTGCCAAGAAGGTCCGAAACATAGCTCCAAAAAAATTGATCTGACTTAAGCCCAATTCACAACTCGACCACGCCTATGTCACGCCAGGCGTTGAAAAAACGCATCGTCAGGTAAAATGTCACGCCAGGCGTTGAAAAAACGCATCGTCAGGTAAAAAGAGCTACGAGCTCATATGGCACTTGCTACTAGTAGGCACGGCTCGGTTATGTCAATGATATATATAGTGTTTGCCAGGTGTCTTCCCACCAAGTTTCATCTCGGTCCCTCCACTCATAGCGTTTTCCAACATTTCCGGTTGCCCCCTCCAGCTCCCCCCAAAAGTCACCGAATCCGGTCCGGATTTTAAGTGGGTCGTCTGAGGCATTAGGTCTTTCCAAATATCAAGTTTCATCGAGATACGGTCACCCGTTCAAACGTTATAAACACCTCAAGATTCCGGATTCCCCCTCCCTCCACTCCCCCGACAGTGTCCGAATCGGGTCTGTCATGTCAATGATGTATCTAGTGTTTGCTAGGTGTCTTCCCACCAAGTTTCATCTCGATCCCTCCACTCATGGCGTTTCCCAAGATTTCCGGTTGCCCCTTCCAGCTCCCCCCAAAAGTCCCCGGATCCGGTCTGGATTTTAAGTAGGTCGTCTGAGGCATGAGGTCTTTCCAAATATCAAGTTCCATCAAGATTCGATCACCCGTTCAAAAGTTATAAATACCTCAAGATTCCGGATTTCCCCTCCCTCCACAGTGCCCGAATCGGCTCGGTTATGTCAATGATGTATCTAGTGTTATCTAGGTGTCTTCCCACCAAGTTTCATCTCGATCCCTCTACTCATAGCGTTTCCCAAGATTTCCGGTCGCCCCCTCCAGCTCCCCCCAAAAATCACCGGATCCGGTCCGGATTTTAAGTGGGTCGTCTGAGGCATGAGGTCTTTCAAATATCAAGTTCCATCGAGATCCGATCACCCGTTCAAAAGTTATAAATACCTCAAGATTCCGGATTCCCCCTCCCTCCACTCCCCCCACGGTACTCGGATGGGGAAGTGACTATTTAATACTTAATCATTTGGGGTCCCTGATACTCCTGCCAAGTTTTATCGTCCTAGCTTATGTGGAAGTGCCCGAACTAGCAAAACCTGGGCAGACCGACGGACGGACAGAAACTGCGATCGCTATATGGCACTTCGCCGAAGGGCAAGTGCCATAAAAAACCGCTTCTTCTGTCTTAGGCTCCGAGCCGAAAAAATCGCAACGCCTGGCAAGAATTTGAGATGGATGTAGAACAGCTAATTAGCCTAGTTCAGAGTTATCTAGTAATCTACGATAATGGTATCAAGGAGTACAAAGACAACGGAATTAGGGTAAATGCCAGGAAAGAAATTAGCCAAGGAACTGGAGAAGGCACAGTAGAGACATGTACGACAGCACAGCAGTATAGGCAGCAGGAGGCTCTTGGTCTTCATTTTCAGGTTGTGCCTAGATGGCAGCTTACACAGGCTGTATGGATTTTCAATCAAGCAATCAAGGGGATGCCTCGGGAAGATCGGGCCAATCACGATATAGAGATCTTAGATACCACCAGTAACTACTCTCTCGCATGGTTAGCAAATAGTTACCATTTAGAGAAGGCTGGAACGGTCGGCGAAGTAACTTTTCACGAGGTTGGAACAAAAATAGTAACTAATAGTTACTATTATTAGAAGAAGGATGAGGTTTGATGGCAACTTTTCGTATTTTGGTGAATAGCCTTTTCCATAGCAGAGGAACTTGATTCTTATTTCGTTTGTGGCTCCTTTCGAGGAGGACCAGGCTCTCATTTATCGCTTCCAATGAGCCCATTTTGTCTGAAACATCCTACGTTCTAAGGATCTGCGAATAGGTCATTATTTTATTTTATAATGATGGAATGGCTTTTTGGGGCTACATTTCCTCTGCAGTCAGATGGAAGGTGAAGCAAGCAGTTGGTGCTTCTAGCGATGTTTTCTTCTTTAAAATTCTGAACAACTAGGAGCGTGTTCCACCCTACTTACCGTAGTTACTACTCATGACGTCACGAATTCTGGCTTTTTGCCGTCAAGGCTGGAACGGTTTTTCTATTTCCCAGCAGGATCTCACGCCAGGGGCGAATCCGACCAATCGCGTTACAGAGATGCGTAGTTACTACGCTTACTACGCTCCCGAGCATGGTAAGCAAATAGTAACTATTAGTTACTATTCCGACAAGGTTGGAACAGTCAGCGTAGTCACTTTTCGTGAGGATGGAATGGAAATAGTAACTATTGTTAGAAGGGTGGAACACGCTCTAGATCTATTCCTTCCACTTCTTTTCTTCCTTCCAAAATATCTAGGAGCGATTATTGTGGTCTGGAAAGATCCGATGTCGGCTGTTCTGGGCTCCTCTAGTTTCGGAAAGTGACTAGCGAGAACTTGTATAGGCGCGTTGACTTTCCGTTTGCTTTGGCGTTCGGTGGACACTATGAGCGTGTTCCACCCTTCTACAAATAGTAACTATTAGTTACAATTTCCGTTCCAACCTCACTAAAAGTTACTACGCTGATCGTTCCAACCTTCTCGAAACAGTAACTATTTGCTTACGACGCTCGGGAGCGTAGGAACTACGGATCTCTGTAACGTGGTTGGTCGGATTCGCCCGTGGCATGATATTCTGCTGAAAAATAGAAAAGTCGTTCCAGCCTTTACGGCAAAAAGCAAGAATTCGTGACGTAATGCATAGTAACTACGGTAAGTAGGATGGAACACGCTCTATATGACTCAACGCCAGGCTTCACTTCCAGATTTTTCTTCCTGAATTCTAGACAGCCGTTTTCGTCGAGACGGATCTAGAAGGACCCTAGCGCAGTGCTCCAGATCTCCCGAGTTTTTTGGACATCTACCGACAAAAAGTTTCTCCCGATTTTCGTATCTTGCCAAAATTACAATAAGGTAACGATTCTTGGATTTCACAGTCGGGTTTGAACCATTATCTCTTTATTTCAGCGGAGAAAAGGCCCGAGTTGCGCTCTGCGGCGCATGGTTGCAAAATTATTGTCCTTTGTGCAAAAATGAATTGCCTGCGGCGCCTTTCATAGTTTTCTTCATTTGTTGGAAGGCAGGTAATTTAGGAGGGGTTTTCGACAGTTTTTCGACCCAACCAGAGTGAAATTTTATTTTCATAAAAAAACGTGAAATGCTCACTTTTAGTCGTAATCGCTTCTGCAAAAAAAATTATTTTCATGAAAAACCGTCATCAGTTCTGTAGTCACTTCTGGTCGGAATCCCTGCTACAAAAATTACACATTTCGATGTTACCTGAAATAGTGATTTTCAAGTCATACATAGGACAAGAGTGAAAAAAAAAATGAGAGACAATTGACACATCGGGTGATACGTGGCAACACTGGTTGAGACACCCCAGATTCTGGAAGGGTGAGAGTTGGACAGATACAAAAAATATGCACATGCAGGAAGAAATAGTTGTGACTGGGGTGCAAATATATATTTGAAGTGCAAAGGATAAAACTGGGAAATGTTTTTTAGCCATCATCATTATCATTAAAATCTAGAAGGGTCGGCTTCACAATGCGGAAGCCTCGGACACCTGAAAATCTGGAAGGTGAAGCCTAGCTTTAAGTCCGAAACAGGCTAGTTAACCTCAGGAAGATCGAGAAACGTCACTTGAACGAATCCTTAAAACTGACTCGAATCCTATGAAAACCAATCAACAACGTTTGTTGGAGACAGTTGTGGTGACGTTTACGGCTCTTCCGCTGGGTACGCGGCGATTCTACATCAGCACGAAGCGTTGGTCATCAAGAGTATTCTTGCTTTGCTTTTCGAAAAGCGAATCCCAGAGATCGCCAGAATCGCCCTCTAATCCGAGTATGTAATCACAACCCTGTAAGCTTTTTACCATGAATAAAGGAGAAATTAAAGTACCTTTCACTCTCTGATTCAGTCGCTGAATAATTCTGGTCCCTTTTCCTGTTCTTGACTCTTGGACCTTCAGAATCAGATCCAGAACTTGAACTGTTATCCGAATCCTAGAAGACACTTGCATATAACTTAGGAAAACAGGTTATTAACACTGTTCTACGAATTAATACTCTCTTCACCCCAAGCCGACTTGGAAACATACATACAAGCAATTGATTCAAAACGGAAAAAAACTTTGGCAGCGTTGTTTTTTCCTTCTTTCATAAAAAGCACCCTGGTGAGTTGGTTTATTTTGATCTTGTTTTTTTTTTCCTTCGTATTTCATTGCAGATTTATTAGGCTAATTTAACTAATTTAATTTAATGGCTTTGTAACAGTCATTTGTTTATTTGTATTTAAGCGTGTTAGTTTGACTGACATGCTGTTGTTTCATTTTATACATTACGTCAGTTTTGAAGGATTCAAATAAACAATAATAACTGGACCCTTGCCAAGGGGCAAAATATAGCTGCCAAAGTTGGCGTTTCTACTTTTATCCACTGTATGAATATATGTTTTACCAATGAACATCAGTAACAAACCAGAAAATGCCAGTACAAAACAAATGGTCAGAAATATTTCTTAAATATATGGTTAGCTGTGATTCCCATTTCATCTTATTTCCACTGCAAGGACCAAGACGAGATATTTGGCTCTCCTGTGAATGTTCAACTAACATGCCCGCAACTTAATAACGTTTGGCAGGATATAAGATTTATTCCATTTTGATAGTTTCCATGCCCCACACATCAGTGTTGCAAACAGCAAACACAAAAGGGCTAGCTGTTAAAAGCCCTTTTGCTTTGTCAAAGCTAGCTGTTGTCCCTTTGGTTTTGCATCCAACATTATGCCTAACTGCAACCAACCAGCTTTGTTGGTTGGAACAATAAACACCATTACATTTTATTAGTTTTCCTACTGTGGTAAAAATCCAGAAGTTATTTTCTTATTCTCTAATTAGTAGCCACTCGTCACAAAACAAATAATTATTTTTCCATTTGAACCTTGAAGGAACAAACTGTTGAATTGACTATAGTCAATATAAATATACTATACATCCTATCAAAACAGCAGGAATCACAAGAAAGCTTAGTGGGTCAAAGTTAGAAAACAGCTAAAGACACTTTGACCAGGTTAAGACTTAGTATCGAGGGTATGCAGTCTGAACTGAAGAATATCTTGTATATTTCAGCCAGGCTAGAAACCGTGCCACAAATTGAACTGACTTCGACAACCTCAACAAAAACTCCTAGGCCTAAAGCTGTCAATTTGTATAACAAAGACGAAGAAAAGCTATAAAAAAGCTTATAATGGCCTGCTGGAATCTGCAGTGTAAGGCTAGGAAGACATTACCTGCCCTTAGCACAGGTGTAAAGTTGCCTTTCATGTATCTGAGTGATTCAACATAAATTTGGTAACAGCAGAACTGGAAATGACATACAGATTTAGAATCTCCTTAAAAGCTTATTTTCTAAGTTGGGTCATCCTAAAATTCCAAAGTTCCTGGGTTCAGGGGGTAGGAAAAGACCTGGAGAGTGTGGAAAAGCTGAAAATAGCATGGCACAACACTCCCAGCTGGTACTTTTGCCTCGTAACCCAGCAGATCCACCCCCTCACCCTGCCAGAATCTGTTGGTTTTCTAGCAAAACCAAGTCCGAAAAGTGAAGAATTGCATAAAACGCAAGCACTAAATGGTACAATACACATAATTACGAGAAGCCATAAGCAGGATTAACAATTAAAAACACTTCAGCAGCACTTTTGAAGCCAAATCAACAAAGTCCATAAAAAAGTGTGTTTCTTACCTTAACCATGGCTAATTCCTTGGAGTTATGACGCAAATTCCTTTAAAAAGAGTAAGCAATACCCTTAGTCTATGTTTTCATTCACTTTCCGCACTGTTTACTCCAGTATTGCATCACAAATTATCAATCAGAAACATTCCACTCCAATTTCTGACATGTTTCAAGATGGCTGCCGTTTTCACAACTGTCATGACGCCTCTATCGGGCGCGGAGAGGATTGGGATTTGGGCGAGAAGTTTTGGGCAGTTTAAAAGGCATATATAAAACTAAATGAATAAAACTTAGAATATACTGGTGGCTATAAAATAACAATCTTAAAGTGGCTAGGCTTGGATTTTTTCCCTAATTCAGGATTTGGCCAGTCCAAGTATTAAAACGGGATTTCCTTTATATCCCAAAATGGCGGACATTTTCAACATTGCCTCGCAGAATTAAAGAATTAAATACAAATGTAGTTGCACATTAGCGGACAAAAGAATGAAAAAGTTCAGAGAATAACAAATATTTCACTATTTAAGAAGCCAAAAACTTGCCCAATTCCAAAATATCGTCCAAAACACAACCCTCTTTCACGCAAGTAGGTCAAAGGCATAGCCGCCATTACTTCGAAATCGATTGGATATTCTTGTATTATGATATATGACGCAACAAAATTTCAAAACTTAAATCAGCTAAATTCGTCTTTGTTTTTTTGGTCTAGGATTATTGGTCCAATTAATCCAGGTATCGTCAGTGACGGAAACGACGTTCAAACCCCCCATCGTCAGACCTTTGACGGAGGACTAGAAAGGAAAACTTGCTATTAGAAATAATAGAACGCTCAACAATTCTACTTCTGCTACACAATCACTTTACAATAAAGGGTAGGGACAAAACTGAGGTTGCTATGCATGTTGAGAGAAGAATGGAAATAAAATTGCCGTCCCCTCCCCAATTCTAGATGGGCATTACTACCAAATGTATTCCGGAGATAGCCAACAAGAGAGCAACCCCTTAGGGGAACTACCAATGAAAGGGGTAGGCTAGCTTGAGAATGGATTAAAGCCCTAACCCTCACATTATCCCCATACTGTCTAATATATGAACTACTTCATGCGAAGTGCCTGGAATTATGTTAGTAAACGAATGAATGCTGGCAAACTCTGAACTCAGCGCGGTATCGTGTTATCGCCCAAGAGATCGCGTTATCCGTCCAGGTATCGCGTTATGCCTACACTGTCGACTATACGAACTACTTCTACTGAAGTGGCTGGAATTATGTCATTCGAGATGTTAAGAATTATGTCATAAGGATATTAAGTAAAATAAGAAAAAGGCAAGATTAGCGTAATAATATATAACGCTAGCGTACTAAAAGGTATTTCAACTCAATAGGCAACGCCAAACGTTGTGTATAGTACATACAATTTGGAATAGGCCTAGTCTCCTCTAAACGCCGGTTACCCTATTGAAATGATGGGCAACCTTGACCTATTAAAACTGAATTTTTGAATTAAAGTCTCTGTTAACCCTATTCCAAATTTTACTCAAATTATCACATTTTACTTTGTTATGCTGCCTAGCATTTAGAAAGTCTATTCCGAACTCCCGGTATACCCAATATCTGGCATCGCCTATTCACATATCAAGAATTTTTCGTAGACTGGACCATCGTACTAATACATATTTTAGTTTCCCGTTTCACTTCCAACCCCTGAACCACACCTCGGAAATCTTGCCGACCCAGAATCCGGCTAACCTGGTGAGACACCCGCAAGATATCCCGGAATAATCAAGCAGCTCAAATTCTGGACCCATTTTGGTTTGGCAACACTTAACCCCATGATGTCACCGGAATCCGACTCAGCCACCGATCGACCAACCTCCGTCCTCATCAATCCCAGAACGACTAAAACCGCGCCAATAATCTTATGATGAAAAAAAAAAACAAAAAAAAACAGGATTCCGACCTCTCTTGCAAGCCTTACACTTTGACCGGAATCCGGTAATACGGCCGACAGATCAGTCTTGAGCCACCCAGATCCCGACATGTCACAAGAAGATAGCTTGTAGCCGCAAACCGCACCTCTCTCTCAACCCCCGAATCTCACCGGAATCCGACTGCATAGCCGCCACACCGCAATTCCACCGTCTAAATGATCAAGTCGGAAATTCCTCCAAAAACCGCAATTTTGACATCTTTTTTGCAACCGACCGAAGTCGCCGGAGAAATCACGATGAACTTTCGGAACGGTCCAGCCGTTGAAACAGGCATGTAGTCGATCGCTGGAATCCGGTTGAACCGATGACATAACTTTTCACCTACTGACACCGAATACCTTATTCACTTTCCAGGGGGGGGGGGGGGGGTAAAGGTCACAAAATAAACAAGGTCACGAAACAAACAATACATAGCAATAAGACACACATGCAAAAAAACCCAACCTTTCTATCCAGCATTTCCAAGCCGGATATGGAAAGTAACTTGATTTCAGTTCACACAACAGAAAGCTTTACAATGGCAGGCCTACAGGTGTAGGGAAAATTTACAACCCCTCATTTATCGCCTGCTCTTTGACAGAATGAGCGGTCAAGCGTCTCTAAGGATTTAACTGTCAAGAGCCCCACTTGGCAACTGCAGTGCCAGATTACAATATGTGGAGCTCCGAGCGAAAGCAATAAGAATACTAGGAAAATCAATTTCATAACCCTGCAAATGTGGCGGTGGTGGGAGCACTTTGTAAGCTGGGGTCTAGCCGACAGTCCCTAGCATAGGCTCATGGCCATTCGGTGAAATGTAAAGACAAGTCTCGTGACAAGAACTGAATCCCCCCTTAATATCAAGCAAGCTGGTCGCCTTTCAACCCCTCTCGTGCCTACAACTGACCCGTCCCTCCCCCGCTTGAATGTTAATAAATAATTGGTAGCTGGAACCCCTTCATACTCCTTTAAGTTAAAAGGGATAATATTATTTCTTTCTTTATTATCGCCAAAAATGTTAGTCATTTAGACCTGTCACTAAATTCTGCATATTCCTGTTCAGAACCGCCATGCGGGTAAGTTACTGTTCATCTGCACAATCTTACTATTGTGTTCTTTAACGCTGCCGATAGATGATCCGGCTTTTCCGGACCGATTTTCTGAACCTTCGCCGCCAAGTTAAAAAAGACTATTTTCAAGTTAGTTTAGTCGGGTCTCTGATATTCCTGCCATGTTTCATCGGCCTAGCACGTGTGATAGTACCCCAACTCGAGAACAGTGGCCTGACAACAGACCGACCGACCTAAAAGTGATCGGTATATGGCACTTGAGCAGAGTTGCAACTGCCATAAAAAAAATTAAAAAACATTTCCATACAGAACTGGTAATGGCACCTAGCCGGAGCGACTAGACCGAGACAAACCGGCTCCCATAGTCTTTAGCAGTCACGAGAAGAAGTAAGTGCGGACATCCCAGAAAGCGAAAGAGTTGATGAATGAGAAACCTTACGCTTAAGAGTCTAGTTTACATTCTCTTAACGACCAAATGTTAATAATGAGAAGCGGAAGGGCAGATCGGAAGTAATTCATCGAGATAACGGAACTGGTACAAGATGAACTCAGATAATCGGATTACCGACTACAAACATCAATACATCGGCACCGCTAGTCAACGGTCCTCGTCAAGCCTTAGCTGCAAATATCCAAATAAAATATCAGGCTATCCCATCAGGCACCAACCTCCTTCACCAAGAAAGGCCCAAAGGAAACACAAATGATTTGGTCTTACAATTTTGACAGCTCAGACCCCCCCCCCCCCCTCCCCTTTATCGCTAAATTACAGAATAATATAACTTACCATTCGACCGGGTCCGATGCCAGCGATCTTCACTCTCACTTGTTTAATGCCAAGCTCCAATGCTTTCTGAAAACACACCGTATTAGATGGTTTCGAATCCCTTACTTAAAGGACCCCTCTTGCTTCGTCTGCTTTTCGTATTATCCCTAGCTCCCTCTTGGAATTGCGAAATTCTGAAATCCCCGCCCTTCGCCATTGTTTCGTTTTGTACTTAAGAATTTAACCCTTTTGGGCCTAGCAGAGTTTTGAAAGTCACACAAAGCAAACTTTGCCGAAAGTCCGTTAACAACTCCTTCACAAATAAGCACTTGCGAACTTCTCTTGTTTCGCTAGGTTTTCCCACTTTTTAACCATGGCGCAAACAATTTTCAAATATTTTGCGTCGAGCCACCGCGTCGGAGAGAGGCTGGATAGAGCCGACAAGCGTTAATAAGAAAAAAAAATAATAGTATTTTTTATATGATATTTCTGAGCCACCTCATCTTTAAATGATCTTTTCTGATATGAGCTGTGCTTTAAGTTAATTATTCAATGTTTATGCAGCTGAGGTATGAACGTCGTCGACGAACTGACGAAATCCAACCCTAGCGAATATATATGCACATCACTGAACACGAATAATAACTTAAAGCACAGCTCTTGCTGGAAATGATATTTTTACGACAAAAGTGTTCTAAAATATCCTTTTCCGGAGTACCAGACCATCCGAAACACAAGATATACGGACTGACCTACAAAGCTCTTCAAACGAAAAAGAAGTCAGAAACTTCATGCCCTTATTTTTGAAAGAGTTGTAAACGGTGGCCCTTGGAGCTTTCATTGAAGTTTGCGCTGCTTGACTGTTAAACACGGCTCGGCCAAAAAAGCTTTAAAAAGTCAAAGGTGCAAAAAAAAAGAATGGCAGAGCCGGGTTTTCTTAGTTTATAATTCCATAGGGAAGCTTATGATATAATAAAAAGGCAGAAAAGGTACGAGGAACTCTCTAAGAAAACTAAGTCAAATTAAAGCCATACATTGTTGTTGTTTTTTTTTAACTCGTTTTCTGTTTCTCAGTGGCAGCACCCTTTTCCCGCTAGGTTAAAGCGTCCAAAGGCTTTGGCATTACCTCATCGACTGTTGTGAGTGCAAATAGTAACTTGATTAAGATGAAGGGACATACTCCCCGAAGTATCACTAAAGAAGAAACGCAACTTTCAAAAATAAACAGCAGACGAAACATAAGGAATCTGCTTTATACAGTTGCATTTCTGTTCGCTGTTTCGATGGCTGTCTACTTATTTTGCGTTTTCCTAAAATGGTCAAACATTTCCTTTTTGTCAAAAAGGCAAGCATCGACTTGGCCTTTTCCTTCGCCTTTTTTCAAAAAGGGAACCTTGGTAACTGACCAGGCTGCGCTCTCCTGTTGGCTTTTTGCCTCGCGATTTTTGTCATTTTACCCCATAATTCAAGAAAAGATGGCTTTGACTCAAAGTGACAATAAGTACCTGGAGACTGTCTCGGATTTTTAAGATGCAAAATTTACAATATATCTAAAATACAAATAAATGGCACTGTCGAAATTTATCCAAGATAAGCGAACAGTTGTTTGTGGCAACCGCGACTTACAAAAACGTCAGAATGCTCGAAAAGGTCTAAGACAGGAAGCTAAAGTCGGAAAGGGAAAAGCAAAAGCCGAACTACTCTTCTGTCAAAGGAAACCGACGTACTTAGTAGACAAGTAAGCCCTCTGAGCAGATATTAAGTTCTTAATCTACCTAATCTTTGACGTTTTTATAGGCGACGAGCAAAACGTAAGGTACAGTAGAGGCATGCTTATGTGAACGTTTATTGACAGTTATTGACATTTTCATACAATTGCTGTGTTTAAAGAGCTAACTACCAATTAGCCATAGTAGGTAATTAAGGGCATCTGAAAACACTTGAATAGGTATTTCGCATCTCCATTCTAAGCTCAAAACTGCACTGTTCACATTAAAGTAACTGTCGCCATAAGCATACCTCAACCGCAGTACAACAATTTAGTTAAGCGGTTCAAATAAGTATGCCTCTGCAGCAATGTACCTCAACACTGCCAATTTTCTCAAAGATTACAAGCCCTTTTCGGTAGCAATTAGCGGGAGTCTGATCCGCCTCAAAAGAGCCAAACTCGGAAAACAAAGAAATCAGTAACTGGTTTGGCAGTCACGCAGCAAAAACTTAACCGAAACCTTCAAGGTCAATCGACAACTCATTACAAACAGCTATTTTTACAATTGACCGAGGGGTTTCCACTCTAAATTTTGGTGTACACAAGTGCCTGATACCCGGAAAGGGTGTAGACGTCTGGCTTCGAAAGCGAATCGGTCCATTTTGCCTGATGTGATCACAAACCTGCCAGTTAAGGCAAGCCGTAACACAGACTCATCAAAGATCCAACTGACGAAACCGCATGTAAAATCAACGGAGCGTAACCTAAAGTTCCTTATTTGAATTCCGAATTTAAATGGATATATTTTGTAGTTATCTTTGTTATAGTATTATATTTTAAAATCGTAACATATGTGTGACTTTGTGACGATGTGTGTAATCACCACTATTTTTGTAAAATGATAACATCGAATTAAACGAATTATTAGTATTGCACCAACGGAATTTTGTAGCGGGTATCTATAACAAGCTTGTTCTATTCCTATGAGTGTCAAATAAAGTAATATATTTACCAGGGCTGCGCTGATAGCCGTTGCTTGGGCTGCCACGTTGGTTCCTTTTCTCGTATTTTTGAATCCTTCAAGACCGCAAGACTTTGTGAAGTGCAAATTTCCTGAGAAAAAACTAGGATTAGCATAGAGCTTTCAGTTTTCTTGGACCTAACACAAAGCCCCCTAGTTCCTTTCAAGCATTTTTCCAGATAAAAGGAGAACAGAAGTAGCAGATCCCAAAACTGGGAGCCTCTACCAGTAAAGACTGGGAACTATTCCGGACGTCACTTTTTGTTATTTATACACACCCTACTCTCTCCTCAGCAAGCATTTACGACAGCCTCTATTTTTATCGTTGTCTGCCAAGTCGTTCGCGCGTATTCCGAGGAGTCGATAAGATAAAACCATGAACTCGTCTCGTAGCTCCGATACACTTCTGCCCGTTATCGAAAGAAATTCTGCTGCGCACAGGGGTCTCTGTCTGCACTAGATGTGAACAATCTTATAAATTCCATGCATGTACCGACGAAACCCCATTTTGATTCATTTTCTTTTGGTTGCTACTCACAAGTAACTAGCCCCTTTGCTCACCACCTGGGTGTGTGTGGGGGGAGCGGGGGGGGGGGAAAGGAATTTACCGACTAGCTGCTAATTTTTACCGACTGTTATTGCAGAAAAATCTGACGAAAAGACTGATTTTTACGGAAAACCGACTATTTTGAAGAAAAATTGACTGTTTTTACGAAAATCGCCACCACTTCGCGCCGACTCTGCTATTTTTTACCGACTGGCCGACGACCCCCCCCCCCCCCCCCATACGTGACGCCCGAGGCCGGGATTTTTCATTTCTTTACGTGAGCTAAATGGATTGCCGCCTACTACTAAGCATTGTAATATCATTAATTTCTACATATCATCATATAATAAGTTCATCTTGGCTAATTAATATAACGTCTCCTGGCATACTTATTTCTGTTCTTGCTCGAAACTGATTTCCTGTTAGGATAAGACTGTTTGACGCAGAAATCGCGGTTCGTTTTGATGGCGACTCACAAGAAAGTGCAGGTTTGCGTCAACCAAAAACTATTCACTGGATCAAAACTTGAGGCGTATCCTCGCCGTTCCCCGAGGACTCATTTTGAGGGTTTGTCGCAGGGACTAGCTCCCTGCAAATCCCTACGGACGGGAAATGCTCTGATAATCATCACAATGATTAAAAAAGGACTCCATTTCAGATTCGACGGAGAATCGATTTTGGGAATTACTGGAGTTCTTGTTTTTTGAGAAACAGAAACAGATGTTAGAGGCGGTTCATAAGAACTACCGAGATCAATATTGAGTTTGGTTATGGTATAAAGCTAATTTCAAGAAAAAAGTATATTTTTCGTTCAGGTTATAATTTTTTGTTTTGTAATAGCAACGCAAAATTAAGTAAAAACAGTTTGAATGAACAAAACCAAAAACAAAATGAATCCAGACTAATCCGCCATGTGAACAATTTGTGTTCGAACAAATCCATTGTTTTCTTTGCGCGGAGTCAGCGTGGAGTGTCTCTATTCTCCTCTATTCTCGCCGTTCCCCTTGATTCACCGAGGAGTCCTCGGGGAACAGCGAGCATACACCGCAGGTTCTTTAAGTTCTGATAAGGAATTTTTTCACTCTGCATAGCTCTGTTTTTAGTAACAGAGATTTCGAACAATTGGATTCGTGCGGGGTCCAAGCTAAAATTCAGCAAATACCCTTTGAGTTGTCCCTTCAATCAAAACAATGTAATGAATTAATTTTTAGTTCATTCTACACATTACTTGGTTGTAATTCGAAACTTGGAGGATGTCGTACAAGAACGTTGGCACTGAGGACTCCTTGGGGAATCAGGGGGAACGGCGAGAACAGAGGGAGTCACTTGCACGCTGACTCCGCGCACAGGAAACAGCGAGAACACGGGGAATGTTTCAAAAATGAATCCCTCACACACACACACTGAACGGCACATAGATTTGCTTTCTTGGTATTGGGCTATTTCCCTTTTCTTGTCTAGTGCATAAAATTCCATTACCATAATTACTGATGTTTAGGGCGCATTCGCTGCACTCCTGGTAGTTTATTACTGTTACTCACTCATTAATAAAAGAAAAAATAAAGATACCAGCGAGTACCCATGTGATAAAGAACGCCGCTTTTGTCGATAGGTTGCTAGCTATTGGAGCAAACATAATATTCACACTCTATTGAGTGCAATGATGCACAACACACATCACTGTACAATATAACATACTGTTCCAAACACACGGGGGGGGGGGGGGGTCACTCTCTTGTCGGGTACCACTGTACAAGCCTCCATGGCACCGGGACATTACTGCACAGGTATTTTTAAGTGAGCAACCCCTCGCACACAATAACAGGACAGAAACACAATAACAGGACAGAACCATGAGAAGCGAATTCAACTTACCCCTGGCACCTGTTAATGTCACAATAGTGTTGTTTCTGGTTGTGTTGATGTGGCATACTGGAATATCAGCAAATCTGGTGCCTTGGAATAGTTGGTCTGGTAGTTCGGGAGATGGAAACAGATCAGACTTGCTAGAAAATGAAAAGTCTAAATAATCCACACCTGTAGTTCAAGGGAAATCCCAACCCAGTTCAGGTATATATGTACTAGTTTCGACTGCCCCTCCCAACAGAGTTGACAGATTCATTCCAGTCGAAGATTTAATTTTGTCAAATTAGAAGTTTGAGGTAAACATTCCAATATGCACCATAGAACTTCTATATCTGAGAAAAACCTCATCAGCAACCTACAAATACAGCAGAAGGGAGGAATTTCTAGTTTCGACACGAGCCACTCTTCCTTTAAATAACCATGGGACTAAATAAACCAAAACCCTTCAATTTTTATTATAAACTAGTTTTGTGCTGGAACCAGCATTTTTAACCTGGGATCCCTAGCTTCCTCCACTATAAAGAAATCTTATTGGTTAATTTCTGAAATTTATTAAACCATCAACATATTATTGGGTTAGGGTACCCAGCAACTGGCAAAGGCCAGGACATCCAGAGTTGGTCTCAGGATACGTCAAATGCTAAAGCACCCCAGCATTTGGCATAGCCTAGGGTATCCCAATATCAGTGGTTTGTTGTGGACTATTTTGCACAAAGGAAACAGCTGAAGGGGTCAGTCACACATATCTTCGATGCTGAGATGCTGAGACTCAGACCTCAGTCCACCAACGTCAGGGTATGCCCCAATGACACTGGGGCACCATGACCTGTGCACCTAGAGTGAGTACACAGTGCCCCCATAAAAACAAAGGGTAGGATACTCTGCCGTTGCTCCAGGTCAAATCCTAAAATTTGGGCATGGTGTTGCAGCATCTGGATATGCCCCAACTTTGGGCTTAGTGATCATAGCTGCAGCAAGACCATCATACCACCATAGAAATAACTGCTGAATTGAGAATCTGAAATGAATGTTTGATTTTCAAACAAACTTTTGTGGGGAACTGTAGATGAATTGTGATTGGTTGATTTCTCAGCTTCACTCAAATCATAGATTTTACTGGGTTCCAGTATCCATCATTTGGCACAGCCTACACTATACAAAAAATCTTGTGGTATTTGGTACTAGAATTAGTCTAGTCTTCACTGAGATAATCTTTTGTTTAATTCAGATTAATCCTGTCTCAGTAGAGATAAGGTTAATCACACTAGTAAATACTGCAGTCGACTTTAATACTTACTGGGAAAAACTTTTAAAAGAGTACCGGTATCCTGCTGGTATCCAGCCTTCTGCATACGGTATGCCAAACACTACAGATGCCTGGGGTTGGCATACGTTAAAATCAGGGGTTTGTGGTTGACTGGGGCACGCCTGACACTGGAGCACTATGCCCGAAAACCGAAGACTTCCTTTTGAACAATTGCAGAAATTTAACAGTAAACTTTTAGGCTAAATGGTAGGCTAAATGGTAGGCTAGAATGGAGATCCATTACCTATTCAGGTGTTTCAGAAGCCCTTAATCAGCTACTTTTGCAGACTTGCAGTTCACTTCACTTCAGTAACAACAAGTGCACGAAAATGGAACTGTTAAAAAGTCAACTAACAACTAAATAGGCTTAAGCATAGGCTAGGCCAGGGCTAGGACCAGCATAGGGGAATAAGACACAAATAACTACAAACTGTTGTCAACTCTTCAATCCCCTAAATTACCTAACACTCATTTTTCCATGGCATTAGCATTGATAAAACTTCTTACAATCAAGCTTATGAAAAAAAAATAATGCTCTGTGTCTCCTCCTTAGGCTAAATAAACTTCCTGCTAATGGCTGAAGATCTGAACCTGAACCCTTCCTTTGCCTGCTACTAGGCTAGAGAGATTTCAAAGACCTTTCAAACAAATAAGCAGTAAGATATTTGGACCTTTTGACCATGGTTAGGATTTGCCCCAATTTTTATATTTTTTTGGTAGGGATAGGCTAGGCTAGGAGGATTAATCAAAAGTTCAGTTCTAACTTCAGCACAATAGCTTAAGTATCGGCCCAAACTCGACAGAAAATGTCATGCAAAGGACAATGGGATTGGAAAACTCCTAGGAGAAATCCGGAAAAGTGAGCTGGGCTAAAGGCTGAAAAACACTTTTCTTACCCGTAAATCGTCGAATCAAGGTGGAATCCACGTTCCCCCTCCGTCCCTTGGTCTTCCTGGGGCATAGAAGCCATCATAGTTTTTCTGTCCTCTCTGTTCACCTTGCATCTTTCACAGCTCAATGAGAAATGGCGACTTTTTGGGTGTGAAAGAGCAGAAGCAGGGACCAAAAGTTTTGGCAAAGGGACAATTTGCTGTCCATGGCCCCTACATAGTTCAAATGCACTGTTTTTTAAGACACTCGTCCCAAAGCGGAATATTCCTTCCAGTCCTTTCATCACAAATGACTTCGCAAGCGAAAACTTTGAAAAATTATAATTTTTGGGAAAAGTAAAACTCAACTCCCAAAAGTTTCCTATTTTCATTACAGTGATACTTTGGCGCTGCTGTTCGCAGTGACGTCATGTGTTATTGAACAGTATGAAACCCGAAATGTCGCTCTGGCGCCATCTATCAGAATAACCGTGTTTCTTCTTGTCACCGTGAGATGACGCGAGAAGCAAATTGCGATCTCTACAACTTCAAAAAAGAAAGGAAGAATCAAGAAACAAAACAAAGCTTGAGTCATAACCCATAACATAATATTTCCTTGACCTCTGAAAAATGGGTGCTGTTCTTGGCATATTTAGTGTTGCTCAGGTAATCTTTTTTTCTTCTGCTTTCTAAATCTCATTCCAGAGGAGCATAGGTCCTCAATCCTATGATAGGATGGAGTAGGCTACTGTACAGGAGGGGTACCTAACCTCAGACAGATTTCTGAAATTCTAAAAACTAGATGACTTAACTTTCAATTATCTGTGCTTGAAGACCATTTAAAATAAAAAGAGATGCATCAAATTGAAGCTTAATAATTGGGCAATATCACAACACTATTTAGTCTTGTGAAAACTTTTGCAGAAATTAAAAATTCATTTTTAATCCTCCAAAACCCTATTTACAAGAGCTCGATTACGGCGAGGCAGTCTAGTACACTAGCCCCATTTCAGGCACGGTGCTCAAACGTCTAGCACCATGCCTGGGTGCTAGACGTTCAAGCACTGTACCTTGGATTTCATGTATGGTGCATGGATTTCAGTATACAGTGCATACAGAAAAAACACAGTTTCTGTGATCACAACTGAGCACCGGCTCGGACAGGGCTGAAATTACTACTATGAATTAGAGAAATCAAAGACAATCCTTTATAAATTTTTCACAACAAAAACAAAAGGGCTATAATGATGATGGAGATGAAAAACCTAACAACACCCTATCTATTTTCCATGTATTTTCTATATCTATTCCCCAAGAGCCAATACTCTGGTTGGCTGCTAGGTAGAAAAAGCTGAGGCACAGGACACTTTGCATGCAAAACCCTTGACTATGTAGAAAAGGAAATGAGGTTTTTCACATCTGTCATCAGCCGAGCCCTTTTGTTTTTGTTGTGAAAAATATATAAAGGATTGTCTTTGATTTCTCTAATTCATGGCAGTAATTTCAGCCCTGTCCGAGCTGGTGCTCAGTTGTTATGACAGAAACTGTGTTTTTGATGTATGCACTGTATACTGAAATCCATGCACCATACATGAAACCCAAGGTACAGTGCTTGAACGTCTAGCACCCAGGCATGGTGCTAGACGTTTGAGCACCGTGCTTGAAAAGGGGCTAGTGTACTAGACTGCGGCGAGGTCTACCTCGACACTACATACACTACCTCGAACAAATAGCCGGTGCAATGTCGTCACAGTTCAATGTCGGATAACCACTTACTGATATAATTACTAACATTAATATCCTACTTTTTCATCAAGGTGTTTTGTAAACAAAGATGTTGCTGCTGCAGCTCCGAAAACTGAGTGGCAGAGTTTTTGGGTTCCTAGTTCATACGGCTAATGTCAGTTGCTTCAGCTGAAGCGTTGCAGCCAGAAGCAGCGACTTTCACGGGCAGACGGAAGTGTGGGGACAAAGGGTAGCTGGTCGTGGGAGGCTGGAGATAAGTGTTTTCGGGATATTTTAGGTCTCTCCAGATTCCGGAAACTTGGTCATGAAGATCTGTTGCCTCCGAAAATGCCTTCTTAAACCTTTCTTTCTGCCCCGTCTGCGCCAGAGTGGGGAAGTTTGAAAAAGTTGAGGGGCTTGTGGGGTTAACAGAGGATTTGCTAAATCTTCGTAGCTCACATGGGAACATTGACAGACACGGTTGAAGTATCATGGACTGGTGACCTATTCAATGCCGGTAAAAGACCTGAGCTGAAAGCTACCATTAATTTTTACCTGAAAGATACAATGGGAGCTTGAGTTTTTCGTGGTCTTGTTAAGCATGTCCCTGAGGAAGAACGAAAGAAAATGAATCTCTTTTTTATTTCAGTTAAACAAAAGCCAAAAAATACACTCGCTGTTCAGTGTTGTCGCACTAAAGCAAGACAAGACTCTAGACCAAAGTCTCAACAGATCCTTGGCTCTGCGACAAACTTCTTGAATGCTATTATTCTGTACGTGAGCTCGACGGCCGAAACACAACCTCGATCGCCAGACATCATGAAACAAAAGAATAGTTTAATTAAACAAAGTAAATTGTAAATGGAAGTGAATTCTTAATTTTTTCGTGATTTATGGTGAGTTTTACAGCAGGTTATAGGCCTCTTAAAGGAATTTTGCAGAATTGACGAGACGGAAACGAGGATGTGTAAAAACGAGGTTGGATACCCCTCCTGTAGTAGAAGGATGCTTGATTTCTTAGTCCTAGCTAGGCTAGTTACTTCAGCTTAGTCACTTCTTAGAACAGTGTAATGATAAAACGAAGACCTAAAACAATACATTTGTGGTGAAACATTCCCAATAAAAACCTTCCCAGCGAAACATCCCCATGTAGGTGTCTCCCAAACAGGTCCCAAGGGGGAGGGGGGGGAGGTGCTGCACCCTCCTAGAAGGTCTGTGGAAATAAATTCTGGTAAGTTATTACTGGTGTGGTGACTCCGCACCAGTCAGAATTTGTCAAACTCACCTGAACTTGATGAATTTTATGGGGTCTACCGGATTATTGCTCAGGGAACCTACCGGAATTTCTCTCCGGGCATCTACTGAAATCTTGCTCTAGGAATCTACCAGAACTTGTCTCAGAGAATTTACTGGAGGCTGGATCAGGGGATCTACCAGACATTGCCCGACGGAATCAACTATAATTTTGGAATCTACCTGAATTTTGCTCAGGGAATCTCACAGGATTTTCTCAGAGAGTCTACCTGAATTTTGCTCAGGGCATGTACAGAAATCTTACTCGAGGAATCTACCGGAACTGGTCGAGGGAATTTACTGGAGGCTGGATCAGGGATCTACCCGACTTTGCCCCATGGAATCAACTAGAATTTTGGAATCTACCAGAATTTTTCTCAGGGAATTTACCGGAATTTTGCTCAAAGAATCTACCGGAATTTTGCTCAGGGAATCTACCAGAATGTTGCTCAGTGATTCTACCGGAATTTTGCACAGGTAATCTACCTAAGTTTTGCGGGCACCTATCAAAATCTTGCTCAAGGAATCTACTGGAACCTGTGTCAGGGAATTTACTGAGGTTGGATCCGGGGATCTACCCGATTTTTCTCCATGGAGTATACTAGGATTTTGGAATCTATCGGAATTTTGCTCAGGGAGTCTACCAGAATTTTGCTCAGGGAATCTACAGGACTTTTCCTCCGGGGTTCTACCGGAATTTTGCTCAGGGAATCTATCGGAATTTTGCTCAGTGCATCTACTGAAATCTTGCTCAAGGAATCCACTCTCCATTTCTGGATGAATTTTGGTTTGCCGTGCAAGCAGCCCACACTCTGAACGTTATTAGAAAACTACAAAATCCCTCAATTTGAATTTAAACAAAGGCCTGCCTTTCCAGGGCTAAAGATGCGACATTAAGCCTGTAGAAAATCAGGAAAATGATTAAAAAAATTCCTTCAGCCCACGCCGATTGCAAATCATATTTGATAGTGCAAAATGGATACGTCAGCTGAATTTTATTAGAGCTTTTAAATCATTTTCCTGCTTTTCTACAGGCTTAATGTCGCATCTTTAGCCCTGGAAAGGCAGGCCTTTGTTTAAATTCAAATTCTCCACTTCTGGATGAATTTTGGTTTGCCGTGCAAGCAGCTCACACTCTGAACGTTATTAGAAAACTACAAAATCCCTCAGATGTGTTCAAAATATTTCAGTATTCAAATATCAGAATGAAAAATAAGAGGCCTTTTCAGTTAAACTTTAATGAGCTTGTACCACATAATAGAAGTGAGAACACAACAGTAGGCCTATTCTAGAGTGTCTGCAGAGATGGTCATTACGGAAACATTTCAGGTAAAACCTGAACAAATCCGGTAAAACTTCATAGATTCTGGTAAAGTTCTGAAGCTGCACCCCCCCCCCCCCCATCAGGAAGGTATCGGGGCGCCCCTGTCCCCATGACAAACATCCCCTTGAAAAAATATCCCTGTGGCAAAACGTCCCCATGGCGAAAAATCCCCGTGGCAAAACGTCCCCATGGCAAAACATCCTCGTCTAAATGAACCAGTAACCAAAATAAGATAATATTTTTTTTGGGGGGGGGGGATTCCACTGTTCCATGATTTGACAACATTCTTTCAAAGCGGATTAATTTAAGACAAGAGGCAGAGTAGGCTATGGGAATAAGCTGATAACAGATTAAAAGTGGCTAGATTTAGGTTCTAATATTAATATTATCCCAAGCAATACAAGATTCGCTAAACAAGATCTTGAACTTCTCATGCCATTTTCCATTTTTATTTAACATAACAGCACTGCAGTTTACTACCTTTTTCATCATAAATATTCTTTTAGCCCCAGCTGACTTTGAAACATTTATTCAAACAGTGTTTACAACGGATGCGTCAGCTACGATTCTTCATGAGCGATATTTCGGCCCTTCTTCGCAAGGGTCCTCGTCAGGCTGTCAATCCTCTGGGTCAACGTCGGGGAAGGAAACAAACATTTAATAAATAACTGAAGCTTCTACCGACTATAAATATCTTATTAAAGAAAATTACCTTCAAATACCACTGTAATGAAAAAACTAGTCCTGAGATTTAATTTTTGACACGGAAGCTGTTGTTGCTGCACGATTGGGGCGATGACAGGAAAGGTTTTTTTCTGCATTTTGATCAGCTTCGGTTTTGTTATTAATAAGAGACAGAAAACTTAAATATTATAACAACCTCGTTCTATGTTTATATTATGGAGTACTCGCCTATATCTATTACTTTGAATAATTACTGCACAGAAAAAGCTAGTGCTGAGATTTAATTTTTGACACGGCTGCTGTTTTTGCTGCACGATTGGGGCGACTGCAGGAAACATTTTTTTCTGCATTTTTGATCGACTTCGGTTTTGTTGTTAATAAGGGACTGAGGCTTAACTTTTCTTCCCTTGTTCCACGTTTCCGGTAGGGAGTACTCGTCTGTATCTCGGTTAATGCCTGCTCGGTTTTTCTTTATCTCAACGGCTAACAGTGAAGGAAGTTTTGTCTGCTCAGTCTACAGAAAACCCACCCTCAACGATCGATACCTACCATACGATTTTTACCAGCTAAAATATGTGAACAGGGTTGCCACATGTCGCACGATAGAGTTAATTGTCACTCTATTTTATTTTTGTCACTGTTGTCCGACGTAGGACATAAAATTTACTCTGTTTCAAAACACCTCCAGAGGTGTCATTTTCCAGAAGTTATTCCTACCAAAAGTGACAATTTCATGTTTTTTCAAGGACACTAAATTAACATCTGTAATTTTGCAGAAGTGATTCTTACCACAAGTGACCGTTTCCCATTTTTTCATGAAAACAAAATTTCACTCCCAAATCACTCTCTGTTTTCGAATTAAAGTCACTCTCTAATCTTTTTCGATGTGGCAACCCTGTATGTGAAACGCGGAGTAGTTATCTCACTAGTCGACCGAGCCATCAAAATTTTCAACAAAGATCTCCTATAAGACGAACTTTGCCACATTTGGGACGTCCTGTTTGGAAACAAATACCCCGTTCAACTGGTTGAACAGATCATCAGAAGACGACTGAAGCTGCATTCATCCCCGAAAGATCCTGTAAGTTCTACTAGTAATGGTGAGGCAGAAGAAAAAAATGCCAGCGTTTACCTACCGTACGTCCACGGAGTAACCGAAAAATTGTTGAAAAGTTTGAAAAAATACAACATCCAAGTCTTTCACAGAACCCAAAATACTTTTCTGTCCTACCTAAACTCCGGAAAAGATAAAGTCCCAAATCAGTACCAAAGAGGCATTTATTCAATACCTTGTGATTGCGGAAAGCGTTACGTAGGAAGGACAGAGAGAATTTTCGGAAAACCACTTGCAGAGCATGAGCAAGAAATTGACCACGCCCTCTCCAACGGACACCGTCATAATTATACTTTCAAATCTGCACTTGCAGAACATATTTTCGAAAACCCATCCCTTTCAGTATATTTTTAAAAAGCCCAAATTCCACCGGACTCCACCAAACCATTCAAGAAGCCGTTGAGATAAAGAAAAACCGAGCAGGCATTAACCGAGATACAGGCGAGTACTCCCTACCGGAAACGTGTAACGGGTTATTAAGGGAAGAGAAGTTTAGCCTCAGTCCCTTATTAACAACAAAACCGAAGTCGATCAAAATACAGAAAAAAATGTTGTGAAGGTAATTTACTTTAATAAGATATTTATAGTCGATAGAAGCTTCAGTTATTTATTACAGGTTCCCAGTGGATTGACAGCCTGACGAGGACCCTTGCCAAGAAGGGCCTAAATATCGCTGATGAATAATCGTAGCTGACGTATCCGTTGTAAACATTGTTTGAACCTTTCTGATCATTTTCTAAGTCAGTCAAGGTCAGTCATACATAAATCCTCAATTTTGGGGCATGGTGCCCATACATTGGGGCACCATGCCCTGGAGCATTGGCATGGTACCCCCGTGAAATTTGGTTAAACTGAGACTGACTACATACCTAAATGGGCTCCTCTTCCTGTTCTAGATCAAAAGATACCTGATTTTACTTTCTATCGAACCTCATTTTCCAATTTACAAAATGTTAGAGCACTTCTAAGATACTTAGAGTTTTTTGGAGGCCACTTCTCTTCTAGTGGGTTTATTCTATCCTTTTTCCAGAAAATTGCTGCTAGTTAGCATGGATGAGGCAAGCTTTTCAGTCTTTTCACTGGAGCAAATATTTCCTCTAGATTGTTTGCCTTTTATTGTATTTATTTTTTTTGACTATGTTAAAAATTGTTATCGAAACTCACTAAACTCAATATAAAAGGCAAACAATCTAAAGGAATTTGGAAGGAAAGGAAATTTAATTCCTAAAGGAAGAAAATTTAATGGTTTCTTCATCCACTATACCTAGCGGTCAGAGGTTTTACTAGCCAAAATGTTTGGGGGGGGGGGGCATCACAGAAATTCATTTAGGCAGAAATTCATTTGTGTGCTTGGTAGCAAGCAGATCTAGTGGTTCTTCATATTGTGTGTCTCTTTGCTTTGCTTGTGATTTTGCGAATAATTTAGCCACATTAGAGAACAAGTTTTCAATCATGTTTGATCAGAAGATCACAACTCAAATCGGACTGAAAAACAAAAACACTTGAAGGTAAAACAGCTTTAATAATACGGAGTGATATACAAACAGATAGGCTACTGCACTGCTGAAACATCTGAAGTCAATTATTAATTTCAAATAGTTGATGAATGACAGTTTCCCATGGAGCTATAAATTGATTTGGGTGATGATTATCATTAGTGATGAATTCCAAAGCTCAAGCTTGTGACAGATTTTTGTGAAGCCAAATAGCTGAAAACCTTATTTCCATTTTCTAGCTGGCCTGCTGTTGTGGAAGTGCAGCCTGCAGTCTCTGCTGCTCAGCATGCCCATCATGCAAAAACTCAACATCTGCAAGAATCATGTATGCGGTGATGCTACTAACAGTGACTGTTGTTTCATGTATTATGCTAAGCCCAGGACTTCAGGCTTCTCTTCAAAAGGTGGGAAAACTTCCTTTTTTACTTTATCTCTTTCATTGTTTCATCAGATCCCCAGTAGATTGTCGGTTGTCCTCGCATCGGATATTACATCGCACCCCTCTCCCCTAAAATATTTTGTTCCTGAAAATAGTTTGGAAAGTTAGTGTAGGCCAAGTGAGCAAGTATTCACTCTAAGTGTCATTGAAGAAGAGTTGTCTCTGTATTGTATATTACATCGCACCCCTCTCACCTGAAGAATAAATTTTTGAAAATAGTTTGGGAAGTTACTATAGGCCAAGTGAGCTAGGATTCAATATAAGTTTCATTGAAGAAGTGTTTCACCGTATTGGATGTTACATCGCACCCCTCTCATGCACTAATATATTTTGTTTCCGAAAATATATTTGAGAGTGCAAAATGGATACGTCAGCTGAATTTTATTCGAGCTATATTTCGGCCCTTCTTGGCAGGGTCCAATATTCCACAAGTTCGTTTTGGGGACCCCAAAACGTAAGTGGAGGGATACCTATGACATCGTAAAAGCTGTCCGTCTGTAAGCCCGATAACTCTCGAAGGGAATAAGGTATTTATTTTGATGAAACTTGGTGTGAGGATTCTTTGAGTCAAGCGAAATGTCGAGTTCGTAGATGGGGTTTGTAGCCCTACATTTAGGGGTGGTGGTTCAAATTAAGGTTCTAACGAAATATTTGTAAACAGCTAATAAGATAGACGATTAAGGGGTAGGAAGACATGCTGAAACACGAATATGAAAACCATTTTCTCCCCGGACGAGTAATTCGCCCGGAATCCGGGTTAAAACCGGATAGTTTGTTATAAGTGAAACTTTTATTTGAAGTTGATTAGATGTGCGATTTAGAGGTAAGAAGGCATTCTGAAAATTTCTGTGCAAATTATTTTCTACCCGACCAGTAGTTTGCCGGGAATCCGGCACCGGAAAAAAGTTTTATTTGTAGTTGATTAGGTGCCCAATTTCGGAGTAAGAAGAGATGCTGAATCAGTATATGACACTCGTTTTTGCCCGGACGTACAGAAAATTTGTTCGTAAGTTAAAGTTTTATTTAAAGTTGATCAGATGTTCGATATAGGTTCAAGGAGATACGCTGATTTCGATATTAAGCTTTATTTTTTTTGCTGGACTGGTAGTTCCGGAATTCGGCCGAAACGGGAAATTAGGCAGAAGTAAGGTGTTTCGATGAGTTTCGTCAGAATAGATATGACTTTTAAGGGTAAACGCACATGCTGAATCCATATGTGAACTTGGTTTTCTCAGATGATTAGCTGTTTGGCCTTAATCTGTTTCCAAATTTCAGTAGTAAAAATTTTCAAGGCTGCTAGCGGTCCTATAAGCTTCAACCGGACATGCTATTTAAATCGATTCCATTCATCTGCCAAGGAGGTGGCATCCCAGTTGATGGATGGCTGTTGGACTTCCATAATGCTGTCAGATCTCAGTGCAAAGATTGTGATTAATGAGTTTTATTGACCAAGCTCCTATAAAGAATAGTAATATAAGCACAAGCAAGGCATAAACACAAGCACTAGCAAAGCAATCATAATCAATCACAGTAATATCAATTACTACGGACCCTTGCCAAGAAGGGCCGAAATATAGCTCTAATAAAATTCAGCTGACGTATCCGTTTTCACTATCAAATATGATTCGCAGTCAGCTTGGGCTGAATGGATATTTAGTCTGAAAATAGTTTGGGAAGTTAGTGTTGGCTAAGTGAGACGGCACTTCTGTGCCGTCTTTTGGATTCAAAGATTGAGGTTATAAAATTTGCCACTGTGCCAATTTTTCATTGCCTGCCTGTATGGCAGTCTCTTCTTGCTGCAACGCAACAGCAGGAACAGACTGCATGATTTTGTTGTTGTTGTTGTTTTCTTTTCTGTGTGTTTTCTTTTTCGTTTATGGCTATTTGCTGAATTAAAAGTATTCAAAGTATTCGTTGGCTAAGTGAGAAGGTATTCATTATAAGTTTCATTGAACAAGAGCTGAAACACTCAAAGATCTCAATATCTTCTAAAAATGAACGAAAGGTACAAAACGATAATCAGCTCTGCTTACGAAACCTAAATTCGTCGGCAAAAGTATGTAACATGTGACATGCTGTAGGCTGTAATTAGGCTGTACAGCTCAAATGTGATATCCTGGCAGCAGGATCCTTGTCTAAGTGGTGTGAGTTGATACTGCTTAAAGTTGCCTAAACTAGACTACCACCAGCCTCCAATAATGTAATATGATAATGTAAACACTCAGCTCAACCTAGTTCCTAGTACCAACCAAGTTCCAGGACATATTTTTTGCCAGCAAGACAGTAAAAGTTCAGTAAAGCAGCCACTACAGTCAGGCTATTTAGGCTGCTCTGGTTTCTTTATGATGATTTTGTTTTGCATCTGTTGCTACTCATCTGCATCTACTAGGCTACGCTTTTGTCAAAGTCGATTTTACATGGAGTAATGTAATGTAAAAGAATTGCCAAGCAGGAACTAGTTCCTGTCCTTTAAGCGTTTGACAGTTGGTATGTCATTTGGCAATTGCTTCCACTAGAACGTTACCCGATTTTAGGAGAAATTAGACCTACGTTGCCTGGGCAACGTGAAGTGTTGCTGCAACCTTTGTTCGGCTTCGCCGACTAAAGGGTTTTGTTTCTTCGCTAACGGTTAAATACTAAATTTGTCAACCCATCGATGTTTCCTAAATGGTATGTTCCAATCCATGAAGAATATTTTTCTTCACGTGGTTATGGTAACATTATCTTATATAACCTAGTTGTTATTACAAAGCTATCCATAGCTTTTTAGTTAAAAATACCATAGATGTCACTCTAATAATTATTGCGAAACAGATCGTTGTTTTACATTATCATTTGTATCCGTTGCGTTAACGCTTAATTCTTGGTTACAGTGAAAGACCATCACCACAGACCATTCTAGCATCTTATGAAAATGACATTTCTTTGATAACCGATTCTTGGACGACATGAACCAAACTTTTCTTATCATCAAAAACACCGGAAACAAAATAGGTACACATACTAGGAAAAGTTGGAAGCCCCTCATCGCCGAAGATGGTTCTAGTCTAACCGCCGATTGTAGTTACAAGTCCTTGACTTGTCTCAAAGTTGGGTTCCGCCTATTCTTTGTTTGGGTGTGTACCTTTCCACTAAAGTTGTCAACCCCTCAAAGACTTTATTCTAAGTTACAATGATAGACCATGGAGACTAATTTTCTTACCCTCACATTTATAGAGATCAAATAAAATGTGCACCAATTTGCACTAGTTTCTAGCCCCTAATGAACCCCTTCTAGCAACCGACTCCTACTAGTCCACCTACAAGCCGATTGTTACTTACAAGCCTCTGCATGTCTCGCAGTTGGGTTCCGCCTATCTTTGTTTGAGTTTGTACCCTACCACTAAAGTTGTCAACCCCTCAAAGAGTTAATTCCATGTTACAGTGATAGACCATGGAGACTAGTTATGTTACCCTCTGATTTATAGAGGTACAAACAATTTGCACCAATTTTCACAAGTTTCTAGCCCCTCATGAACCCCTTCTAGCAACCGATTCTTACTTACAAGTCCAGCTCCCCGTGATAGACATGGTACCAAAATCGTTCTCCCGATAAAATACACACGAAAGAAATAATAGGATTGAAAGGTACACCCAACTACCAACGTTGTTAACCCCTCATCGCCGAAGATGATTATGGTCTAACAGCCGATTGTTGCTTACAAGTACCACGATTGGGATCGGCCTATTTTTGGTTTCAGTGTGTACCTCACTACTGAAGTTGTCAACCCCTCCAAACTTTCAAACTGTTGTGTCTCATGAAGGAATCCAAAAAACAGATGACATACACTTTGATGAGCTCATCAAGGTCTATCGAATGCCGTTGAAAAAAATTCTATCTATATTAGTTCAAAAGCTGACTTTTTTGCCGTAGGCCAACTTTCTAATATCACCACTTAGAAAGGAGCAAAAGATAAGTTCTAACTTCTTTAGCAGTGAGAGAACTTTTAAAGTTTACGAGGCCCATCTGATATCATTTCTGTTTCTCACTCCCAAGTGTAAGAAATGGAATGATCAACTCAGTTGAAATCACGAACAGAAATGTGTAGAAACAATAGATGGCAGCACTTTCGTACCCCTGCGAAAATGGCATCTTCTTGATTCTGCAAATTTTTCTATTTGTCACTCAAAGAAGATATATTTGCTGTGGGGCCGGGGAACTGCCTCACATATTTCGCACTTATGGATTTTAGTCCATCTTCAGTTTAAAACTGGTTCCTGTCTGCTTGCCTGCTAGAACGGCGCTTTCCACTCGAAAGCAGAAACATGGTTTGATGAAACGAAAGCTTGGCTGCATATAGTTCTCTCTGACATAGGCTATTCAGGTCCGCTTCACTTCACACACTGTAGGCTATGGCTCAATTACAAGCAAAAACCATCCTTTTTTGCTCCAGGCAAGAGTTCTACGGAGCTTTCCAAAATATAACGTCATATTCATCAATACGGCCTAAGATCCACACTTTCTATAAAAACCGCACAGGTTAGACCCTTACCACATTCTAGAAATAAGCTGAAATCGGGGTACTAGGAAAGAAACAAAAAAAAAACCGACAAAACCAAAATGTTACTCTCGCAACACAAATAGGGGCATTCGTTTTTTACACAACTTTTCAGGCTCTTTACGGTTTCGTCCTAACTTCCCTAACTTGTCATCCATTATTTACAAGTTTTATAACTATTGAAATTTTGTGAAGCTAAAATAGAAAGACCGGATTTTAGGTTCTAAAGTGCGGGAAACGACGATCAATAGGCGGCGCGCTCCGCCTTTTTTACCCCTCGCCGCCGCCGATTCTTCAAACCGGCGCGGCGTCGGGGTCTATTTGAAATCATAAATACTGTGCATCATTTACTTTTTTTTTTTACAAACTGATCCTGGCTATTTCTGGAAGGAATCGGCCCATTAGTTTCGGTTAGAACACGGGAAAAAACTTGCGTAACTGGTAATTTTGATTAATGACCTCCTCAGGACCAGAAAACAGGGTAGAGATCCGGAAATGGATGCTTCGATTAAGGACGTAGGGTGAATCTGTAATACAGGCACGACAGTTCCTTTAAAGTTTAACTGAAAAGCCAGCTTATTTTCGTATCATTTAATGGAATACCCTAATTTATTTGGATTCTACTAAGGGAGTTTTTTATCTTCCACTAACTGCCCTAGTAGGGACGTTTAGAATATCTACGGCCGTCCCCAAAAACACAAATTTTACTATGACGCAGGAAGTTCAGTTCTCAACACAGACGCGGCTTTCCAGTGGGTAGTGGTGAGCTTGGTGAAGACTGCTTAGTGCCTGGACACACATTTTTTTCAAAGTTTTCGTAAAGCATAGAACACAGGTATAAGCGCATAAAGATACCACAATCCGACAGGGAAATTCCAGTATTCGAAAATCGATTATTCGAACGTCAATAGCGGAGCAACGAAGGAACGCATTTTCATCGGGTCTTCGAGCCTATTTAAGTGGATATTTGTGGGTAACGAGATTGTCTTATCAGCCCTTTTCCGTTAAACTTTAAGGAATATTATTACATTTTAGTGGGAATCTTGTGCTTCTGTGGTCCAGGACCCCCAACCCCAACCGAAACCCTAAGTCGACCCCCACCAAGGGTTTGTGGGTCGCTTGTCGCTCGAAAAGAGTGTTTTCGTGGTCGTTTGTCTGGGCCAAAAGTCTTTGCACAACAACAGGTTTTGTGTGGCTCTATTCAGTTTTTTTTTTTTCAATTTCTAATTTTTGTTTTACCAAACACACATTCAACTAATCCTAAAAAAAAAGCGTTCACTCTTAAAAAGCCTCTTGGCCTGCGCAGAGTGGCTTTTTTACCTTTCAATGACAACCTTTTCTCGTCACACTATGCACCACTCCCTCCCTGAGCCCCCCCCCCCCATACACACTCCAAATCTCTCCCTGACTGCCGACTGGAACTTGACAAACAACTGTCGAGGTGATTGGTTGGAATTTGGCTGGAAATTAATTGGCGGTGAACGAAAATCCAGACATTAAAATAAACTACTTTATCAAGCCATAGTTTTAAAATGAGGATCCTTCTGGAATACAATGGATAGGGGCTCTATTAGTTCTAGTCCTGTTAGTTCTTAAGTTCCGTTTATTGGAATTTGAACTGGGTTTAAAAGCACCATCAAAAAAACAAATAGACAACGGCGTTGCGAGTGGATCGAGTGTGGGAGGCGCACCCCTGTTTCCGTGACAAACTGTCTGATATGTTTAAAATTTAACTGAAAAGGCAGCTTCGTTTTGGGATCACAAAACGTAAGTGGAGGGATACCTATGACATCGCATAAGTTGTCCGTCTGTCTGTGAGCACGACAACTCTCGAAGCCAATGAGATATTTTGATGAAACTTGGTGTGAGGATTCTTTGGATCAAGGGTAAGGTCAAGTTCGTAGGTGGGCTCTGTAGCCCTAGATGGGGGGGGGGGGGGGGGTTCAAATTAAGGGTCAAACAAGATGTTTTTTAAAAGCTATTAAGATAGTTGATTTAGGGGTAAGGAGACATGCTGAATCCGAATATGAAAGTTATTTTCTTGCCGGACAAGTAGTTCATCCTGGAATTCGTTGAAAACCGGACACAAAATTTGTCGACCAGTTTTCGGCTATAGCAGTCCCTACCCTTTATTCTCCGACCATTATAGCTCTGCGCGCGACATTCATTTGTTTATTGTATGGACGTCGGAGAGATCTAGTGTAATCGAAGGTCGAAGGGGTTGATATGTTATATTCAAACGAGGAAGTATGTTGTTCAAGCGAGGATGTTTTTCAATGAGGATTCACTGGTAAAGTACAGGCTGTAGATGGGTCGTAGATGGGTCGTTTAGTCCTATCTTTAGAGGCAGAGAAGGGGTTACGAGTTTCCGGTAAAAACATGTATGGTTTGTAAGCTAATAAGATATTCATTGAGGGGGAAGAAGGTCCGCTGAATCCATATCTGAACTTAATTTTCTTGCCGGACAAATCGTGCATCACGAATTCGGGTGGAACTAGAAATTTGGTTGAAGCTCAAAGCTGTTTCTGAAATCTATTAGAGATTCGGTATCCGGGCAAGGAGGCATGCTGAATCCATTTTTGAACTTTATTTTAACAGTAAAAATATTCAAGGAATCTGACGGAGACTGAGTGGCAAAGACATAACCCAATTGTTTTAATCAAATGTTATATTTTTGGGATCGCATCGAAACTTTTGTCTTGTTACATTTAATATTTATATTGACTGAATTACAGCAGAGGTATGTTTATTTTAAGTTACTTAAATGTGAACAGTGCAGTTTTGGGCTGAATGGTAGGTTGAACGTCCAAAATACCTATTCAGGTCTTTTCAGAGGCCCTTAATTACCTACTTTGGTAAACTTATAGTTGACTAGTCACAGCAAGTGCATGAAAATGGCAAAGTCGAAAGTCAACAAACGTTCACATAAGCTAAAGCATACCTCTACTAAATATTCTTTGAGCCCAAGGTTTGTTTCCTTCCCCGAAGTTGAACCAGAGGATTGACAGCCTGACGAGGACCCTTCCCAAGAAGGGCCAAAATATCGCTGATGAAGAATCGTAGCTGACGTATCCGTTGAAAACATTGTTTGAATAAACATACCTCTACTGTATTTGACTCACTTAAGGGATTTTGTGTTTTATCATCCGAGGCTCTAGTCATAACATTTAGAATGTGTGCTGCTTGCATGAAAACCCAAAATTCATCCAGACGCGGATAATTTGAATTTCGACGAAAAACTGCATTTCCTTGTCTTATGGACGCTAACTCCCCTGGAGGGAGTAGGACAGTTTTGTTATATGCGTTATTTTTCGACAATGGCTTACCTTTGTGGTTGCTGAGCATTTCAAGCATACAGGGACAAGCATATAGAGGTACCACAAATCCGAAATAATAAGTTCAGTCGATGAAATCGATTACCTTTGGATAGCGGGCAAACGAAGTAACGCATTTTTATCGGGTTTTCAGACCTATTCAAGTAAATAAGGGAAGTGTGACTAGACTTTGTTATCTCAGCTCTGTTCAGTTACACTTTAACCCACAAATATTTCGCTGAAAAACGACTCTGGATACGACACTGCTAATGTGTTACCTTCCTTTTACAGGTGCCGTTCTGTCAAAGCGGATCAGGTAATGGTTTAGTCCCTGGGTCTGTCACTGTGGACTGCGAGCAGGCTGTGGGCTATTTGGCTGTGTACCGAATGTGTTTTGCAACAACCCTCTTCTTCGTCTTCATGGCTATTATAATGGTTGGAGTGAGGAGCTCGAGAGACTTCAGAGCTGGGATACAAAATGGGTAAGTGATTACTTTTCTTATAGGTTTAATGGTCTCCAAGAAAAATATATAATATTGCTGCACAGTTTTGATTTTTTAAGAAAAAGTTGACAAACTTTTACAAAAGAGTATTGGAAGCCCTCAAACCCACGGATTGTACTCATCTTTCCGCAAGTGAGTAATGTAGTACCTAATCAGTTCTGATTTAGTTATCCAGACCATGTGTATTTTTATATAGTATTTATAGTGTCACTGAATGGACCAGTTCATTTAGGCATAGTTTTGTTTTAGATATGATATTATGCACTCATCAGTTTTGAGGGAAATAAAGAAATAATACAATGCCTAAATAGGGTTTTTGTGACAAACAATGCCCATCAGCTGGGATTCGAACCAGGACCTTTAGCTAAAGGTATAATCCCCCCCCCCAGGAAAAAAAAGGCCCTGGTGCAAATCATGGCTGAGGATAATTTTTACCGTTCCATTTACTACATATTGAATGCGTCCATCTCAAGGGCATCTTCCCCATCACATTTAATCTTTGGTTTTACTTGGAATTTGGAAGTCTTAGACTTCTATACTCGCGTAATGCCCTACTATTAATAATAATCGAACTACATAAGTTGTACCAGAAATCAAACTACATTAAAACTCCCAGCGAAATTTTGAGACCGAAAACAAGATATAAGAGGCTCCATGCGCGTCGCAATTTTTTTTAAATTTTGGGACACCGCTAAGGTGAAAGGTTTTGAACTCGACAAGTTAGTACAACCTGGGGGGGGGGGGGGTCTTCAACTAACTGTGGGAGATTCGGCAAAATAGCCGCGGGCTAATCGGATCAGTCATGTCATAGAGATCGCAATCACCACGCTAACTACGCTCCCGAGCGGGGCAAGCAAATGGTTACTATTAGTTACTGTTTTGAGAATGTTGGAAAGGAACTAGTTACTATTGTTAGAAGAGTGGAACATGCTCTGTGTCCTCCCTGGCTCTTACCAGTGTTGCCACCAGCAGTTGTTTTTCACTAGATTTTAAGAGCAAAAAATCAATCATGTACAAATCCAAAATTTGTATGCACAGTTCTCATATGTTGCGGCACAGTGCCCCGTGGAAAGTGGACAGTACCCCCATGATGATATCGTTGTGTTCATACGTTGGAGCGACTAGAAGCATTCCGTTCTTTCAGTGTAGACCTTCTATGCTGTTAGTTACTCTTCGAGTCCAAGCCGACTGGAAAACATATATTGAAACAATGGATTAAACGGATACGTCAAGGGCCCTCGTCAGGCTTTCGAACAATCAGTTGTAGACTGGAAGAAACGTACCTACAATAAATAACTGAAAAGCTTTGGTTTGAATATATGTCTCCATGCTGTTTTGAGAAAGGCATGCCTAAAGGAACCGTCCAAGTTCCTGCGATTGACGGAGAGACTGGGAGCTAAAACGCGATAACAAGTGCTATAATAAGTGGTGTTTTCTTCAGTGTCGATAGAGTGATGGCTTGACATAAATAATCTTTGTTTTGGGCGATTTTGACCATTTGTGGCCAGAGATTTGAGTATTACCAAGAACAAATAATCAGAAAAACGTATGTCTTCAGTCGCATGCAGCGACTATGAAAACCCCGACAGAATTGAGCGGACCTAGAGTTATTCACTCTAGCTTTGAGCTGATGTTGATACCCGTTTACGACTCTCCCGTCTTCACCGTTGCTTATCGCACAAGAAACATTGAAGGAGGCTAGCAGGAGGCATACTCCGCGCGCCGACCCGCTCTGGAGCGGGTCCATAGAACCAATCAGCTGTCACTGCTCGATTTCCTCTTCAGCGAATTAACAGCGATATAGCTATTTGTAGAGGTAACGAAACGGGATGTGGCGCGAAGCTAGTAACCTCGGCTCGCTTGCGTCGGGAGTCGGCCGTATTTTACTCGATTAAGCATGTTTGGATGACAGAGATAGGGAGACAGCAGTTCTATCTCGTTATTTGTTTTTGGTATTACCCACAGCATAGCTAATAAATAATGTAGTGGACTAATTTGCCCAAAAACTGAGAATTTGTGTTCGACTCCAACAAATAGGCCCAAACCTTGGCAGACTGTGAACGCATGTAAGACCAGATTTAGCTGTCATTATATTTATTTGCCTTTTTTCAGCTTCTGGGGCTTAAAGTACATCATTCTCATTGGAACTTGCGTTGGCGCCTTCTTCATCCCCGAGGGTAGCTTTGGCATCACTTGGATGTACTTTGGAATGGTCGGGGGATTCCTCTTTATCCTCATTCAGCTTGTACTCATCATCGATTTTGCACACACCTGGGCCGAATCGTGGGTGTCGAACTACGAACAAAGTGAGTCGAAAGCCTGGTAAGTGTGTCTGAAAAATTATTACTAGCGTTTTTGTTCGGCTTTTACCTTTCCTTTTTGGCCTTCAACTTTTATCCTTCTTCATGCCTTTTTGAACATTCTCGCGTTTTTGTAAGTCGCCGTTATCACTAAGGACGTTCCGCTTTTCTTGGATAAAAATGTAGTTTTGACAAATGCCATTTTATTTGTATTTTACTTTTACCCCACTGTCTCCAAGCTGATTATCACTTTGAGTCAGATCCATCTTATATTGCATTTTGGGGTAAACTGACAGTCGCGAGTGAAAAAGCCAAAATGAGAGTGCAACTTGGTCAGCGACCAAGTTCCCCTTATTGCGAAAAGGCGACGGACAAGTTAGCTTTTTTTGCAAAAAGTAAAAAGACATCGAAGCGGCGAGTGATAAAGCGAACAAAAACGTAACTATTACCTATGGCATTGCAAAAATGTCCGTCTGACCGTCTGCCCATCTGTCTGTGAGTCAGCTATTTATTTACACGCTTATAATGAAAAAAATTATGACTGCTTGACTACTCTCAATCATGTATGTATCAGTAATAACAGTGAACGAGATTGCCCCTATCTCGAGTCAAACCCCTGAAGCATTTCTACACAAATATGAAACGTGATTACAAAGTACCGGCGGAATCAAACATGACCTGCGAATAACAAACATTAGACAGCAATTTCTGTCCTGTTTCCAAAACCACAATCGATGTCGATGTCAATTCAACGCAGAGCTACGAAGTTCTACCAGATCTGCGCGATCTTCCCTACCAAGTGAGATTAGCCAAGTTGTGCCTTCCCTCCATCGCATACAGATTTTTTAGAGGAGACCTGATTGAAAAATTCAAATTAATCAATCGAATTTATGACAATTTTGAAGTGATTGATTTCGTAAGATTCAGCATTAACCGTCATCATTGGGGGCACGCGTTACAAGCTTGCAAAATCAAGATTCCACAAGGACGTTTTTAAGCAGTTTTTGGCAACAGAATTGTTAATCCTTGTAACAGCCTTGCCGAAGATGTGGTTAATGCTGAATCGATCAATAGTTTCAAGTGCTTCGTTGATGGGATTTTTAACTCTGTTCAGTTCGACTACTCGAAATTTCTTAAGAGTTATTTAGAGGCGAAAGCCCTTTCTCTTGCTTTGTATTATTATTATGTCATACACATTCGTCACCTTGGTTTTGAGGATTGTTTGATCTAGTTTCACAGGAATGTACGGAAGCACTCCTTGGTCCATAGATTAGGCGACATATCCTCCTTCCATCTATAGAAGCCCTCAGGAAGCCGTATATTAGTTGACAGGATCGATACGAATGTTACGATTTGTCTCCGTTGCTAATAAACTTCGTGGCCTGACACGTGACCAGTAGTGTTGACACTTTTCTCTGCCCATGACATTCATAAAAATGTATGGAATTTCTTCCATGAACAAATAGTCAAATAGAACCTCCATCTTTGGTCCCATGCAGCCAGGGGTGGCCCTCTTTTACACATAAATAATTAAGGCAGAATTTGTAAATTCCTGTAGGGCGAAGACCAAAGGTTTGCTACGTCCGAAGATCGGGATATTTTTAATTTTTTTTAATGCACCAGCAAACCTGTTTTCCTCGTTTTGTTTCTGAGTAAGCATGTCTTTTAACATCAAAATTACTTTTTTCTGTAATTTCAGTACAGATCTAGTTTGTTTTGTTTATTCCGAATTGCCATTATTTTTTCGATGGACAGATTTTTGGTTTCATAGGCATACTTCACTTTTCATTGGGATCGCAAAAAGTCACTGCTCCTCGTTGCTTAACAAAATTTCGCCTGAGGAGCATTTTGTAGTATTCTCTATTTAGAAGAGCGGTGTGTCATTGATTTGGCGACGAGGCCTAGAAATTTTTAGTTTTGAAACACATTAAAGGCTAGAAGTATGTTAAATTCTGCTAGGACAAGGCAGATTAAAAAATGTCGCCTGCGCCGCTTAATTTAATTTGTCCTGGGTAGCTTTTTTATCCGTATTTTCGAGTCTTATATTGTGATCCACAAGTCGCTGGAATTAGGGGTCTCACCCCCCCCCCCCCCGACCTGAGTGCTTCGGGCCACCCCTGCATGTAGTGACTATGGATACCCCGACAAAACTGAGCGAAGCTAGAGGTACTTGCTGTGAGGTTTGAGTTGATACCCGTCTACTTCCCTCTTCGCGACTGCGCATACCAGACGAAAAACCATAGGATGTCTGCAGGGGTGGAGAACACTGTCTGAAGCGAGTTAGACGTGATGTCACAATGGTAGACAACCAATCAGCTGTAAAGGACGACTCAGACGGCGTTCGTATTCTTCTGCAGGGTTCTACTGCGATAAAGCTGTTTGTAGAGGTAACAAATTATGATGTTCTGCGTAGCTCCTCCTCCGCTCGTTTGCATCGGGTAGGGTACCATAATATATTCGAATCCGCATGGTCGTATTACAGAGATACGGAGACGGAGGTTCATGTGATTATTTGTTCTTAATTCTGGCACCTACGAAACTCGGTCCTTTCCTTCATTTTCAATGAAAAACTCGTAGATTTCAGGAGTTGACCAGAGGTGCGTTTGTAACTGACCATTTTTTGCAGGTAACCGGTAGCAGATTTCCTAATTTATATTATTAAGTGACGTAAATGTCACCGGTTTTTGAGTGAAAATACGCCAAAAATCACGTTACCATTTTCACATAGGCTATCACAAAAAATAATCAACTGGTCTCAGAAATAAACTTCCAGTTTGCTCTTATGGATGGGCTAATTTTCGTAAAACAAATATTCAGTATAAACTATTTATTATTATTAACTTTTTAATTCAGCTTTCGCCATAAACTAACATACACACAACAAACAAACAAAAAAAAACACTATGGTACAACAACAATGTATCTCCAGCAGATGCCTCCAAACTGGTAGATTGTGGAAAATGGGGTTTGCTGCCAGGATGATCGGACAGTTCTCCGACCGCCATAACCTTACAACCAAAGATGACCGGGCTTTACGAGCAAGTTCAGCAAAACTGCAGCAATGGTTCTGTACAAATGCCTGACTTAAGCTCTCTCGAGCCGGCAGACGAATCAGACGTCTAAATATTCTCTTGTAACAAGCCTCCAGATGACAGTACGACCTGTTAGTACAACGATAACATAAAGCTAGCGGAAAAAACTGGTAGCGATACGTCTTAAATAGCCTAATCTTAATTGCACTGTTTACAAAACCAAATTTCCATATTAAAACGTTCCCTCTCTTACAAACACTGTGCGCAAGGTCACGGAGGTGAGTATCATCCGTCAAGTTCTCATTGACGAAGAAACCTAAATATCTACATTCATAAATAGTCTTTGAGCCCAAGCTGACGTTGAAACATTTATTCAAACAATGTTTACAACGGATACGTCAGCTACGATTCTTCGTCAGCGATATTTCGGCCCTTCTTGGCAAGGGTCCTCGTCAGGCTGTCAATCCTCTGATTCAACTTCGGGGAAGGAAACAAACCTGTAATGAAACAAACCTGTATCACAGGTTTGTTTCCTTCCCCCAAGTTGAACCAGAGGATATTGCTGACGAAGAATCGTAGCTGACGTATCCGTTGTAAACATTGTTTGAATAAAATCTACATTCAGCAATGTAGCAAAAATTTCGGCCCGACAACACAATGGAAATCCTAGTTACAGACCAATCAATAGGTAGGAAAGCCATAGCCACAGTTTTTTTAAGATTAAACATAATGTTATGCTCCTCGGCAAATCTATCACACACCCTCAGAAGCTTATTAAGACCAAACGCCGTAGGGGAAAGAACAACAAGATCGTAGGATCAAATACTAGATTTTTGGGATCCCATCGAAACCTTAGGTCTTCTTCTGATGGATAGCCTTCTCGCAGACAACCGTCAACAGCGTGATACACATCGACGGTAGCAATCCCGGCAAGTGAGAAAACAGCGTGGTTTTTGTTAGAGGGGTTAGAATGTACTAAATTGGGGTCTCCGGGTTTAGAAATATATGGATGTTTATGGAAGTAGGATGCGTTAGTTATATATGCTAACGCATATATGACGGTACTTTAAAGGAAGCGAGTACAGGATCACGCGGTTTTTACGTCAATTTTCATCAGCGAAAAGAAAATGATTAAAGCAAACTCCACCAATAAAACAACCTGTATTTGAATCCTTCAGTCTTTGAGAAAGTAGATCAACATAAACAGCATAAAGCAATGGCGATAGCACCCCTCCTTGCCGCAAACCATTAATCCACCCGAATGAACTACTTGTTTCACAAACCCATTTTGCACAAAACCGCTGATTCTGGAACAAAAAAGCCAAAAGGCGAAGAAATTGTAACGGAACCTTTCTATCCTGCAAAATTTTTAAAATTTTACCATGGTTGACTCTGTCAAAAGCCTTAGTCGAATCGACGAAGTACGCAAATACAGGTGTATTCCAGAAGTATTCAACCACGAACTTAAACAAAAATATAGCAAAGTCTACTCCATGTGAAGACTTGAAGCCAGACTGAAAATCACTTGTTCGCAAACAACCAGACAATTTCATAAGCACACATTTTTCAAGCAATTTAGAAGTAATTGTTGCCAAAGCAATTGGTCTATAGCTATCAGATTTTGAAGTATCGCAACCACGACCTTTAGTGATTGGCACAATACTAACATCCATAATCGATGAGGGCACAAAACCGTGCTTAATAAAAAGATTGAAAAACGTTGCTAACAGACAGTACTTTTCATTTGCAGCAAATTTCGAATTGTCTTGCCTAAATACCGTCCGCACCACCAGCTTTATTTACAGTATGATCCTTTAACAAAACCTCAACTAGATCAGGGGTTATCTTATCAATCGGTTCCATTGAACTGAGACCTTCCACCCACGAATAGTCACTATCTACAGAACTAAATAATGATGAATATTTACATTTCCACAGTTCAGCTATATTCCAATCACTATCAACACTATCCAATGTCCCAGCCACACCTTGCTTAGGGCAAAAATTACGACGGACTTGTCCCCAAAACATCTCTAGCGGCCAAAAACGACTCAGCAAGTCTCTCTGCTCTTAAGAATCTCTCGTTTTTTTCTACAGTGCTTTAAAAGAGTCTTGAAATTCTCTCTCGCAGTTTTCATTACCTCATAAATTGATCCGAATAAAGGACGACAAGCCTGCACCCACGTTAAGAATGCAATTCTAGACGACATGTATATCCCGCGTAAATGCGCATTCCATCCAGGAATACAAGAAAAACCCTTCCGAGCGCGAGAAGCTTGCTTAGTCGGGATTGCCAAACGAGCCGCTAAAATAATTGCATTAATGAACGTAAAGTACAATCCAGCGATACTATGTCTGTGCTCTTCATTCTTGCAACATGAAGACTCACAGACAAAAGCATTACTAGTACGATCAACTAAGATCTAGATCTAGATCCAAGACTTAGATCTAGTTCTTCCATCTGTTTTTCTTTTAGGTACTGTGCCCTTCTGTCAGCTACTTTCTTCAATTACGTTGCTGCTCTGGTTGCCGTCGTCTTGTTCTATATGTTCTACAGTCAGGTAAGTTACTCTACCATAAGGATTGTATTCCAGTCACCTACCAGGTTTGAAGACGGGATCGTCCATGGTTGGTCACAAACAAATTCAGCGATGGGATGCGCGAAAGGGTCAAATAAATGTTAGATTTATTGGAGTATTTGTATTCCTCTGTTAAACTGTTGAAAGAGCACATCTAGGCGAGCCTATGACCGAGATCTGAAGACGGCTGGTATCTCGCCAATAATTGAATGGGGAGACGTCACCGCAGCAGCATCAGTGTGGGCCCCTCATAATGAAGCAGTTGAACCAGAGGACAGCCTGACGAGGACCCTTGCCAAGAAGGGCCGAAATATCGCTGATGAAGAATCATAGCTGACGTATCCGTTGTAAACATTGTTTGAATAGAAGCAGTTACCCGTTTCGGCACCGTAGCTATCAGCGGGGCTGAGACTTGAGTCACTTATGAAGCTTGGGACACGACTTGAAATGTGACACCTGAGACATCAGGTCACTCCAAATATCAAGTTTCATTAAGATCCGATGACCCATTCGAAAGTTACACATACGTCAAAATTTGGATTTCCCCTCCCTCCACCGCCCCGATAATAATCGGATCGGAGAAACGACCAATCCTAAGTGAAAATGGTCAAGTCAGCTATGCCTGCCAAGTTTCATCGTCCTAGCACATCTGGAAGTACCTTAACTTGGGATCACATTAAATCCGGACCACCACCCCCTTCCAACTCCCCGATAGTGCACGGATCCCGTCCGGTCCTGTCAGCTATGGGTATCTAGGGCTTGTCTTTGTTCTTCCTACCAAGTTTCATCCCGACCCTTCCATTCTGAACGTGTCACATGATTTCCAGTTCCTCCAATCCCTCCCCCCCCCCCCCCAAGTCATCGAATCCGGTCTGGACTTGAAGTGTTACATCTGAGACATTAGGTGTTTCCAAATATCAAGTTTCATTAAGATCCGATTCCCCGTTCAAAATTTATACATACGTCAATATGGCCTCCCTCCACTCCCCCTACGATGGTCCCTGCCAATTTTCATCATCCTAGGAAGCCATGTGCCATAAAAAGTGGGAAAACCAAGCAAAACAAGCCCAAAACATAAGGGAGACCTGATGGTCTTGTCTTCCAAAAAAAAATAATACTTTTAAGCTGCTCATGTCCTTCTTTGCGGTCGTTGACGGACCTTGCAGTTTTGGGCGAAGTTTGCGATGTATGACTGTCAAAAGTCGGCCAGGCCGAAAAAGGGCTAAAAAGTCGCGGGTGCAGAACGAAACGATCGCGAAAGGCGGGGATTTCAGTATCTTATAATCCTACAAGGGAACTTAGGGTTTAATGGAAAAAATTGCCACAATAGCAAAAGCTAAATAATAGGCAAGAAAAAGAAAATAAATAACCACACATTAATAACTAACACATCTAAACAATATACCCTCAACAACAAAACTTAAGTCAAAATACAGAAACAAATCACGAACCGAACAGGCACAAATAACAACAAACGTGAAATTTTATTGGTTCTTTAAATAATTAGTAACAAGGAGGGAGAATGAGTAGAGCCGACGTGCGGTACTTGGTGCTGGAAATGGTTTGAGAAAATTTGAGTGTCTCGTTGCGTAAGTCGGTTCAGGGAGTTGTTCGGGAAGGAGGTGGCGGAATCTATTTGATTGCAAAATTTTCTTACCAAAATCAGTTGTTAAATTTAGGCGTCTTTTCTTTAATGGTTGAAGCCGGAGAGTTTTAAGCGCCTGGTCATAATTATTGTATTCGTGAGAAAGTATGATTTTAACCACGTAAGGCAAAATGAGCAATACGGGTGTTTTATCAAGCGCATTTTTTTCTAGGCCGATGGGTGCGGACTCCACAAGTTTTTCATCTCCTTCAACATGATCCTTTGCGTCATTGTGAGCATTATCTCGGTGTTGCCGAAGGTCCAAGACAGCCAGCCCCGATCCGGCCTGCTTCAGTCGTCTTGCATAACGCTTTATACGATGTATCTAACTTGGAGCGCCATGTCAAACCAACCAGGTGGGTTACTCACCTCGTAGGCCTTGCTCCTCATCGTCGTTTCTTCCAGTTCGCTGTTAAAAAAAAGGGTTGCGGGAATGGAAATTTGGGCATTCCAAAGTTCACTGTACAAAGTTTCTCCGAGAAGGATTAAAGTTCACTGCAGTATTTGCTACTGGGATTAATCTTATCTCCACTGAGATAAGATTAATCCGAATTAGAACTAAGATTATCTTTTTAGAGACAGGATTAATCCCAGTAGCAAATACTGCAAGATTTTTTTTTACAGTGTCGACAGTTCTGTTAGCAACGTCAGGTTCCAGTCTTATCTCACCCACGACGTTCCCTTGTGGAAGAAGGTGAAGTATTAAAAGTTTAACCGAAAAGGCAGCTTATTTTTTACATATAATATTTGAGTAAACTGAATGAGTTTGACTCGTCTAAGGGATTTTTTATTATGCTCTATTAATAACCTTAAGAGTGTGCGCTGCTTGCACGACAACCCAAAATCCCCAAGGACGCGGGGAATTTGAATTTCAACAAAATCCTGCATTTCGATGGGTATAAAAGACGCAAAAATCACGGTTGAAGAAAGTAGGAACTGGATGGTAAGATGTCGCAAGGAATCTGCCATTTGTAGTTTAATTTTTGAGGCAATGGCTTGCCTGTGTACTTTCAAAATATTTCAAGCATAGAGGGACAAGCATATAGAGTTACCACAAATACGAAAGAATAAGTTCATTCGATGAAATCGATTATCTGTGAATAGCTGACAAACGAAATAATGCATTTTTACTCTGTTTTTAGGCTTATTAAAGTGCATAAGTGATGTGTAACTAGACTGTTGGATCTCATCCCTATCCGGTTAAGAGTAAAAAAGGGTAATGATGAAATAACTATAACATTCGTAAAGCAAAGAAAGATTAGAGGTTCAGGGGCGTCACGACTAGTGGGTGTGGGGGGGGGGGCGCCCCCCCCCCCACCCGAATGTTGTCGGCCAGTCGGTAAAAATAGCCGAGTCAGCGCGAAGCGCCGCGATTTTTCGTAGAAACAGTCGATTTTTTCTTTGAAACAGTCGATTTTTTCAAAATAGTCGGTTTCTCGTAAAGGTAGTCGATTTTTTCTTTAAAATAGTAGTTTTTCTTAATACCAGCCGATTCTTGTTCAACACAGTATTTTTTTTTTATCAATAATAGTCGATCTTATCTGTAAAAACAGTCGGTAAAAATGACCAGCCAGTGGGTGAATACCTTGCCCCCCCCCCCCCCCCCAACATTTTTGGCTAGTAACGCCTCTGTAGAGGTTTCCTGAGTAGCTTATCTTTTCAGTTTCCCCACCACAGGCATGCAGCTGCTGCATTCCAGCTTAAAATACAGGAAAGCAAAAATAAATTGGTTCCTACACTTCCTACGGATTAGCTTAACAGTGTCTCTGGATGGTTTGTACAGATCGTACCTCCGACTGAACCAATCACAAATAAAGCGATAGTGTGACAAAGGGCCGTATTCAGGGGGGTTCGACCCCCCCCCCCCCCGAAACATACCAAAATAATCGTTTTTATAGGCTTTAACCTCTGATCTATGTCTTTTTGTACTTTTTGTTCCGACCCCCCCCCCCCCCCCCCCAAATAAATACGGACCTGGTGTGAAAGCTCAACTGTGCAAAGACTATATGGAAAGATTGGTGAGATTCTGGAAAGATTGGATTTATTTTAAACTGCAAAATCATGAAAACAGCTGTGAAACGAAAATAGATGGACTGGTGAGAATGAACATAATGGAATTCTGTCGTTTTCAGTTGCGCGTTTAGGACTTTGGAGTGCCTATGTGGAGGAATTGCTGAGAAGTAGAGCGTATTCCACCCTTCTAACAATAGTAACTATCAGTTGCCAAATTCGTTCCAACCTCATGAAAAGTTACTATGCTGACCGTTCCAACCCCTCTCGAAATAAAAGTAGTAACTATGTGCTTACCACGATCGGGAGCGTAGTTAGCGTTGTAACTACGGTATCTCTGAAGAAATTGGTCTGATCAGCCCGGGCACAGTATTTTGCCGTAAGTCAATCAATCAATCAAGTTTAATCCGAATAGCTAAAAGCTAGAAAAGGAATACAAATTTACAAAATACACAGACACAAGAAACAAATTAACTAATACACTTACAAGAAATTACCAGAAATAAATGATGTGATGAAACTACGTAAAAATTGGGTAGAAGAATTAGCGGGATATGGGAAAAAGTGATTGCCAGTATTCCTCTTGGACCGACGCACGGAAGGGGAGGGGGGAATAGATGGGCCATCTGGGGACAACACGTTATCTTAGCTCCAGATTTTTCTGAAAGACTATATAAATAGGAAATTCGTTCCAGCGTTGACGCCAAGAAGGATCCGTGACGTCATGCCTAGTAACTATAGGAAGTAAGGCGGAAAGAGGAACACCCTCATATTACATTTTTCATCATTTTGGGGGGTGAGATCCCTACCAGTGTGTAACCCATCCAGGGCATCGCTCGTATTCACATAGGCTATCCTTTAAAGTTGTTATTATTATTATTTCCATAGAAGAAAAAGGCGCAAGCCTCTACAAAACTCTAGGAAAATTGTTAACACAATACTTTGTCGTTTCCTGCATGGTCTTTAAGTGCATTTTTGAAAACAGTGAGATTTTTAGACTTCCACCTGCCGATTTCTTTCTGCTTCTGCGAGACAAGTTTCAACCCGTGGCCCCTGAGGTTTTAGGGTCGAGAGCCTGCGAGCCGACTATCGTAGGCTCCACTGCAAATGATGTATAACTGCAGTGAGGTCTCCCATGTGTAGACGGTAATCCAGTGTTTCAGCCTTTCTTCGTATTTAACGTTTTGCAATTTCTTTATTTCAGATCAGAGTTGCAAGCCTCACTGGTCCGAGATAATCAATGGCTCCCCCACGACAACTCCTGCTCCTGGAACATCCGCTACCCCATCTGTTGACGCGGAAAGCATCGTTGGACTTGTCATTTGGATCTGCTGCGTTCTTTACTCATCCCTACGAACATCTAGTCAGTCGTCGAAGCTTACTGGAAGTGAGCTGGTCCTCTCCAAAGAAGGATCACCAGGTATAGGAATTTGTTTCCGAATTAAAGTTCAACTGAAGAGTTTAACCGGAGATTCGACAACCTACTTACCCATTAACGAGGAGTGAAGACCCGATAAATACGATACACTATTGTTCAGCTATTCACGAATAGTTGATTTTCAGATTTTGAGTTTCCCCTCTCGGATTTTCGGTATCTCTACCTGTCCTTGAATATTTAGCAACTATAATGCTACCTGATCCGCCGTTTGTTAATATCCGACCCCTTATTGACGCTTGAAGCCCTCTCCTCTAATTTGTGTCCTTAAATCGGAAACTTATCTGTCCACGATTCCATCAGTGTGATTCTACATTAGTGATCTTTATGGAAAGTATTTTTGGAGTACTTTACGATTATTTATATTTCTTTCTCCTTTTCTACTGCACTTACGCCCTTGGGCTGTGCGTCATAAACCCTTCATTCATTCACTGAATGGCAAGTGATTTCCAGAAAATACATACGTGCGTAAAAAGAAAACCAAGATCACTAGGCACAGACGTTTAATCAAGAATAAAGGAATGCACTGGCCATGGGGAAAAATCAGGAACGACCGTAGAGAATAATGCAAACCAAAATAGTCGTTGGCCTCTAGCCTACATAATTCGTCTAAAACACTCTTCATCACACATTTTCTCAGCGTACAGGTTTCACAGGGAATTCTTGAAACCGTTGATTGGAGTCACTGAACACTACATCGAATGGAAGGGCGTTCGAACAGACCACCACTCTCTTTTGGAAAGAAGTACAGATGTCGTGAACAGAATTGCATCGTTTCTCTCTTCTCTCTTCTCCCTGAGTTTCACCAAAATTTATAATGATGGTGGTAGCTGTCTGTGATATTATGATATGATATGATATGATATTTATCCCAACGTCCGTGTTCTGTTTTTGGTTTTTATTTATATACTATAATAGGTCTGTGATGACGAATTGATGATTAACTGTATATACTATAAAATGTGCATTATACGACGTAATAAATTGACGGAATACCCAAATTTGGCATTGCCATGATAGTGGTTTTTTGAAATAAATTCGTTACTCGTTCGTTAAAACCATTACACCAGCCATGTACCCGTTAGAAATCGAATCGCCCGATTCTTAGCTATTCAAGTGACGACGGAGGTTCAGCCGTCTTCTTCTGAATCGCAGATCGTCCACGGTCTTGCCGGGCTCTGATTTGAACTAGCAATGTGGGTTGTCTAGACCAGTGGTTCCCAACCGGTGGTACGCGTACCCCTTTGGGTACGCGAAGGTACCAAAATCTATTTAATCTGTATTTTCAAAATATCACCTCACTCATTTTTGATTGCCGAAAGCCTAATATTACCAGCAGAGGCATCACTAGCCAAAAAGTTTTTTGGGGGCAAGATATTTTTACGAAAAATTGCGGCGCTTCGCGCCGACCAGTTTCGTTTTGCCGACTGGCCGAAAACTTGGGGTGTCCCCAGCCCATGCGTTACGACTCTGAATGCAAGCCCTAATGAAATTCATGAAATACTATTGATTCCAGAACAGCAAGCCGACTGCTGTAAACTCTATTTCTGTGTCAAATATATTGTTCAAAAAGAAGCGAAGGTATTGCACGTAATATTGTTATTCAGGTCTAGAACAAAATTAACGAAAATTTCTGCGATGCAGCATGATGAAAACACGGATTTGCGTGACGTGTCAGATGAAGCTCAGATAATAGTATTTGTCCGTTATCGAGATTCTGACATAAAGAAAATTTTCTGTTTTGCGAAAACCTCCACTACCCAGCCTCCCCTATTCGTGTGCGGTGTGCCTGTTATTTATCAGTTTGCAGTGATAGGGTAAATTTGGTGGAAACGTGATATAAAGCTCCTGTAAAAAATGTTGCCGTTAATGTCATCGAGCCGAGATCTGACAAAATTGTTGCTACCACGCAGCCTCAAATGTCTCATTGATTTTGTATATATTTCTACACGTTTGTGCCTTTTAATCTATGACATAAATATCGCCTTTTTCACGTTCTGAAAATGGGGGTACGCAACCTTTTCGAACTTTGTTTAGGGGTACGCGGTACGGAAAAGGTTGGGAACCACTGGTCTAGACCTTGCGTAGTCAAGGTCTTTAAAGGTATTTGTGTTATATTTATTCACTTGACTATAGTTTTGGTCCGAATCTAAGCACTTGCTCCTCTGCATGCTCGTTATTTTCTTTTTCTAAAATTATTTTTCGCTTTTCTGCTGCAAGGAGAGATTCAGCTTATGGGTGAAGAAGGTACAGTGCACACCCCCCGGACCCTTTTTGTTTTAGTTTTGTCTGTTTTAGGATAGGAAAAATATTATTTTTGCAACATTTTTTGTGTCTGCAATTTATCGCCAGTATTTTTCTAGAAAAATCCTCCGATGTTGAAGAAGGTGCCAAAGTTTGGGACAATGAAGAAGATGGCGTTGCTTACAGTTGGAGCTTTTTCCACGTGATGTTCGCACTGGCTACTCTTTATGTCATGATGACTTTAACCAATTGGTACAAGTAAGTATTACCATTTTGTGTTTACTCTCATGCTAGCAGTGCATACATTTTCTGACCTTGTATTTGAGACGCGGTGCAGACAGCAGATGGTTAAATGTTCATTTGTTCCTTTACTGTGACCAAAGCAAAGATCAATATAAAGAAAATGTCCAGTTCAGTCGGCTATATGCGAGTATATTAGATTCGAGTTATGGCACTATTCCGAACCCGAAGCACGGCAACCCGGTGGAGGTTGCTCTGAAAACCGAGTGTAGATTTCTGCGTAGATCGTGATTTCAGCCATGCTTGGATTCTAGCGAGAGAATTTAACTTTAAAGTCATTTGGCCTGCCGTAGGCTGTTTAAGCTGTAGGTTGCTGTGAACCCGATTTCCGCGACATCAAAATTTTAACGAAGATGTGTTTCTTTCCTGCAGTTACAGGAGAGATAGCTGTGGGCAAAGTCCTGTTGAGGTTGTTTAGAAACCCGATTGTTTGTGCTGAATTAAACTGCTGTTTGGCCTACAGTATGGGGGCTGTGTGAGCCGGGGGTTGCTCTAAAACCTGAGTTTTTCTGCTAGATTTCATGTAGAGGCCGAGGGGTGACTGTCCGAGCACAAACCTGATGTTAAGTGTGCACTACGCACATCCAGCCAGCTAAAATAATAATATTTATTTATTACCCACTTACATCAAAAAGATTAATAGTGGAGTATAAACTTGAAGAAGGAAAAAGAAAAGACGTAAAACAACAACTAAAGTCAACAATAGATTAATCAAACAAACGTGTTGCATCCTAGTTACAACATTTTATTCTATATACACGTTTACAGAACAAGCTCATTTGACAGCCATTCAAACACTGGCAACTGAATAAATCAAACACTGGCAGATCTCGCAATTACCGCGTACCGCCCGAGGGTATAATAGGGGAGCCGGAGAAATACCAAATACCGATGAAATGCCGATTACATACATAACAAAACGGATCAAACCGTGGTGAGGCGACAAACGCCGATACGCTATTTCTGAGAGCTTTTTGTGTAGATCAGTCAGCTTCTCAGACTACCCTAACGTATGTCAACCTTTTCAGGCCAAACTCCGACCTTGGGACGCTCAGTGCAAACGAAGCATCAGTGTGGGTTAAGATCATTTCCAGTTGGATGTGCTTGGCGCTCTATACCTGGTCTCTAATCGCACCCATGGTCCTCGGTGAACGAGACTTCAGTTAGGTTCCCAGTTTTCTTGTCCAAACTTTTAGTGTGTGAAGCCCGTTGCGAGTAGCGTCCTAGGCTCTAAGGCCTGTTGGTCTGGGCCTGCCGTAGTGTAGATAGCCCTTTGTATAATACCAAGAACAAATAGTCAGATAGAACCTCCTTATTTGGTCCCATGCAGCGACCATGGATACTCCGACAGAATTGAGCGGAGCTAGAGGTACTGGCTCTAGCTACAAGTTGATACCCGTCTACTTCCGTCTTCGCCGTTACTCATCGCAGAGCAGTAGGTGTAGTAGGCACGCTGACACGCTCGGGTGCGTGTACGGAGAACCAATCGGCTTTGACTTTGAAAGTTTCTTTTACGCGGCTTCACAACGATATAGCAATTTGTAGAGGTAACGAAACGTGATGTGCCGCGAAGCTCGTAACATCCGCTCGTTTGCTTCGGGCAGGATATGGGGAAATATTGTACTCCGCATATTACAGAGATAGTTAGACGGAGGTTCTATCCGATTATTTTTTTTCTTGATAATACACAATCATTTGAACTGTTTGTTTGTGGCACTTTCTCGCTAGTCGACCGATAATTTTATGCGCTGGCTACGGATCAAGTTGATCTGCACTGCCAAAAGCTTAATAACATTGATGCTACAGAGGATCTGTGTTGTTTCATGTTTCTGTAAAATGTGGCACTATGCATGGTTTGCAATGTTACTTCTAATTGAAAAAAAAAGATGACTTTTGAAAGTTCATTTTTAAAAGAACACCAAAAGAGATATCTCTCATAACTGAACATCATTTGTTAAATGTTATCAAACTTCTGATGGCGTAGCAGATGCAGTAGCCTACCATGATTTCAAGATGGTTTATCGAACAACCGTTTATCTGTAACTCCGTCGATAGGTTGGAGATTTTTCGTTTATGTAGGAGTCCGTTTGTCGATTACACTTTTACAAATTTTATGTCGTGCTCATATTAAACTTTATACCGACTGATCACTTAATAGTCGACCGAGAGTTTTATGGGCTGGTTAACGGATAAGAGGTGAGAGACATAGGGGATCTATGTCCTTCTTCGACAAATTTCGGCGTTCGGAGTTTTAGCAGCTTTAAAGTTTAGCCGAATAGGGTTGAGACCAGACAGAATAGTTGCACTTCACTTATTTACTCAAATATGCCTGAAATCCGAGTAAAAAGCGTTACTTCGTTTATCCGCTATCCACAGACAATTATTCTTCGGGATTTGTGGTACCTCTGTGTGCTTGTCCCTCTATGCTTGAATTGTTGAGCAACTACAAAGGTAAGCCATCGGCAAAAAGTAACAATCATATAACAAAAAGGTATTATCATCACTTTCCTAATTTTTTCATCCGTGCATTTTCTAGCTTAGCATCCGTGACACATGGAAATGCAGGCTTTTGTTGAAATTCGAATTCTCCACGTCTGGGTGAATTTTGGGTTGTTCTGCAAGCAGCGTTCATTCTGTAGGTTATTACTAGAGCCCCGGATGAAAAAATACAAAATCCTTAGATGACTCAAAATAATTCAGTTGCAGGTGTAAGAATAAGCTGCTTTTTCAGTTAAACATCATCCTCGTTGATGAGCAAGGCTTCGACTTTTGGGGCTTTCTTAAATTTTAACTTGATCAGTGAAACACCGAATCACTATTTTGCACCACTTGTGAAAGTGCTCATGTTGTTCCTACAAGGCCCGCCCACCAGCTTGATTGCTCAACGGCGTCCCCCGTGTAAGCAGTGTTGCCACTGGTCGCAGAATTCTGCGAATTGTCATAGACTTTCGTTCCTTCGCCAAAGCAAGCCAGAATTGTGCAACCGATCCAACCGGATACAACAGGGATTGTGCAAATTGTACAACCGGTAAATAGAAAAATGAAGCAAAAGATCGAGGTATATAATTATGAATTTTCTCGAAGCGCTTTTTGTCAGATTTTTGCGGCCGAAAGTCAAATGTTCTGTTAGAGGAAAGCGGCAACACTGCTTGTGAGTTTCCTCCTGACTACGTGGAGCTCCCATCCCACAGTAGCAAGGGTAAAACATGCGATGCTCGACTACCCATTTGTATACCTAATTTTTAGCTGTTGGGTCATTGTGCAGTAGAGGTTAAAGTAACTTCTTTTAGACCACTATATAGATAAAACGGACCCGTCACCTACGATGCTTCGGCAACGACATTTCGGCCGTTCTTGGCAAGGGTCCTCGTCAGGTTGTGAAAAGTCAGGGACAATGTTGGGGAAGAAACGAACCTACAGTTGCAGGTGGAAAGCATCGTAGCTGATCATTTTATGTGTTGTGAATATAAATCCCCATTTTGGACCGACGAGGCCGTGTCCTCTTGTGGTTGATATACGGCTTCCCACATACTGTACGAAGAGGATCATTTCAGACCTATTTTCGTTTTGGGACGACCGGAAGATAAGGAAATGTATGGGTAACTAAGACGCGCAGCGACGACTAAATAGGGTCGGCGAAACGTGCGTTGCGCTTCACATGGATCGAAATAATTTCACACATGCAAAGCGGCATGAAAATTTCGATTATAAGTTGAACATATTATCAGATTTTAATTGTTGTATTTAGTTTTCAAACCTGTGTGTGTGTATGGGGGGGGGGGGAGTCTGCCATTAGGCCTATCCGCTGTATAAGACATGTCAAGTACCATGGTGGGATACCAAACAGTCACAGTTTAATTGGAAAATCAATAGCCAAACACAATAACGCCACAAACTTCCGCTTTAACAGTTTAACAAAATGAGGAAACTATATAACAAGTATTACACTAGTGCATTTCTTATACTTATGACTTTTCACAAACTGATATAAGCTTTAAAACTGAGATGCAATCACAGCCGATGAGGTATCTTTAGAAAGTTCTATGCAACATGTCTTTGCATAGGTACTAGTATAGGCTAGTGTTAACTTTATGTCATTAAAGGGATTAGTTAGCTAAGATTTATTCGGCTCTTCTTAGCAAGGGCTCTTTCCAGGATCAAGTTCGAAGTCGAAGCTGCGAAGAAGGTCCGAAATATCGCTCGAATCTCAGCTGATTTACCCGCTTAATGACATCAAATATGATTCGATATAAATAATTAACTTTGATGACACTAAAAGTATGAGTCAACTGAGATTTATTTATTATATTTATTATTATATAATATATTTATTGACAAGGGTTCTTTCCAAGGTCAAGCTAGAAATCGAAGCTGCGACGAGCCGAAATATCTCTGGAATAAATCTCAGCTGACTTGCCCGCTTAATGACATCAAATATGATTCGCAGTCAGTTAGACTGAGGGAATGCAATAAGTATAGTATTTACGAATCGCTCCCCAAATGAGACTGTGGACATACCATATAAAACATACTACACTGCAAAAAGCACTCAAAAAACGTTGTTCGCATGTTAGCTAAAATATGCTAAAACATTCCAAGTAGCACTATAAAGTGGTTTTTAGGATCCCAAAACGTAAGTGGAACCTATGACTGCTTAAAAGTTGTCCGTCCGTCTGTGAGCACGATAATTTTCGAAGGGAATGGGATACTTTGATGAAACCTGGTGTGAGGACTCTCTGGGTCAAGGGAGAGGTCCACTTCGTAGAGCCCAACATATAGGGGTGGTGGTTCAAATTAAGGGGCGAACATTTTTTTTAACAGCTAAAGAGATAAACTAGAAATGACTTTTGAATTTAGAAGTCTGGGACTCCAACTGTAGCCCGTTCCGGTTGTAGTGGTTTGCGAACTATGTTCACAAGCATTTCGATAGTTCAGTTGGTTAGAGCGTCGGCAGGGGAAGCCGAAGATTGCGGGTTCAAGTGTTACGGAGTATTTTCGTTTTTCAATTCACTATTATTGTTGTTCTTAGGAGCCCTTGAAGAACTATAGACACTCGTCTTATTCGTCCATAGTTGATTTAAGTTAAATAACGTCAACGAATATAATCACTACTGTATAATTAGATATCGGGTATACCAGAGGTTAACAGCGGCGTATAACAGGGTATCTCAAACTTCTGGAACAGCTCGATAACACCGATAACTCATCAGAAACAGCAGATAACAGACAGCGCCACTTTGACTTTCCCGAGATTTCTCCTTAAACGTAAAAGCGATCGGACTGTTTTGTGTACCGCCGACTCGCAAAGTCCTTTCATTCGCAAGTGGAAACGCTGGCTGATTCTCGTTGACGTGAAAAGGCGCGACTAGCAGAACTTCCGATGGTAGGGTCCTCTTCTAGCTAAAGCCTGCAGAGGGTCCTTGTTAAGGAAGGCCGAAGTATCCCAGGAACAATGCCATCTGAGTTATCCGTTCACTGTCGTCAAGAATGGTTAGAATCCACCAGTCCGAATTCTCAAATTTCCACCAGATGAGGCTCAGTAATATTAGTAGGCCATTCGACACTTTCAACCTACACCCACTACCCTAGATGGCTCCGACTCCTTGGCGTCACGATAGCTCTGGGTTTCGGGATCTGTAATAGTTCCATTTTTCAGATACCATGGTATCTGATACCACGGTCTAGAGTCGTTTTTGCGGTTACCGTGGTATCTGATACAAAGTCGCTTTGTACCTACTGACTATCTGGCCAGTTATCGTGCTATGTGATTTCCAAATACCACGGTCCCGACCTAGTAACTTACAGTGGTATCTGCAAAAGTCATATCACTCTCCTCATAGCAAACCCGAGCCTAGGCGTTGTTTAGCACTTGTGATGTGAGTGGATGTAAGTATATCTTTTCGTGGTATCTGAAAATTCGTTTCACTTTCATCATTACCAACATAAGAGCCTAGGCGTTTTTCAAATTGGTGGAAAAGAAGTTTAGCACTTGTACTTCTAAATACGCGAATTCGGCAATGCAGAGCAACCGTTGTTTCAGATACCATGGTAACTGCTAAACGACAAATGCAGATCTTGATCCCGTGGTATCAAATACCATGGTACCTGCAAACAGCAAGTCACCAACCCATGGACATGGAAATAATAGCAGCTCTTTCTTTAACAAGGGGGACTTCGGCACTGTTGACAGTCGTCCATGTGGGGTCGGAAGTGCTCAATTTGGAGAGCCATTTCGAAAAAGTTGAACTTTGATCGGGCGAGTCTCGTTGCTTCACTGAGTATGTCTTGAGAGCTGGAGTCGGGATCTGAAAGAGATTTATTAAAGGACATTTCGCACTACATAGTGTTTCTCCTCAGATGTTCTGAGATACCCTACCAGTTTACAACTAACTATGCTTACGGAAAATTACACACGGCTTCGGCTATTTTTAGCCTCTTTCCATACCCCGTGCCTTGGATGACAAGCCATGGAAACAGCTCCCAGGGAACGATGATCGGGTGCCTGATACGTCATGTACAGAGAAGAAATCATGGCAAGCGTGATAATCAGTGTCTTGCTAGTAGAGGAGATAGGATACACGTACGAAGTGCAGAATCTCGGGAACGAGAATGGGTGGAAATACTATTGAAGTAGAATGGATTACTATCGTAAGTACGACTTGTCCACCATATCTAATCCCGCGAAATCACGATATCGCATTTCTTTCCCGGTTCACAGCATTATATGGTAAATAAAGGCGTCGCGTAAAGGACACAACTCTCGACCTGGTAGAATCTGCATTTTTTTTCATCACTGGTTCGTTTGTCTGACTTGAGCCTAGAGAGGAACCTTGCCATAAGCGGCGAAATATGACGCGAATAATACTCATCTGATGTGTCCGTTTGGCGCAGTCATTTTTGGAAACCCAGCGGAGTTTCAAAACGTGTGTTAGAATAAACGTGTGTTAGAATATCGGCTACCGACAGAGTCGGACTCGAACAAGCCGCTGCGGAAAACGAGGCTGGCAAGACCCCTTATCTGATAGTCATGATTTTCTTCGTACAAATTGCTGGGAGTCAAAATTTTGGATACGGCTGCTGTTATTTTGAATATGATATAATGACTTATGAAACGCGTACGCTGCCAGAATTTTCATAACAGATAACACAAGGATGCACGGTTTCAACAGATAACACCTGGGATGTTAGCTGTTATGTTTTCAAACGTTACTCACTAAAACCTCTGCTGAAGAGCAGAAAAGCATCTGCTGACTATTCAGTTTGTAATCACATTAGTGATATCGAAAAAGTCACCAGACGCTTTTCCGGCGTTTCCGACAGCTCTTTCTAACAATTCTTGTTAGTTAGCAAATCATAACAGATAACAATTGGCAAGTGTTATCTGTTGAGACTGCGCATCCGTGTGTTACCTGTTATGAAACTTCTGACAGTGTACTTACCAACAGCCAGATGAGCAGAAACGGCACATTTATTCATGCTGAGGGCCCAAATCCGCAAATTGTGAACTTGCTGAACGCCTTTGATGCTTCGGAATGTAGATAACACTTCGTTAAAGTCCACACCTCTCGGCATTCCTAAAAAGAGCACAATCTTCACAACCAAGAAAAATCCGGTAGGCCTACTCGTGCAGTAGTAACTACTACGGAATACGTATTTGTCCTCTTTGCCACCTCGACGGGGATGGTCTGGATCATTTTCTTTTCAGGTGCCAGAAGCTTTCGCACTTAAGGGGTCCATGATTTTCTAGGAATGGTGGACATCTTCTTGGTTCGCTTCACTTCCACAGCTTCACTCTAGTTTAGAAGTGATGCTTCTTAGTTTGTTATTTTGTCTTAGTTTTTATGAGTTGTTTGTGTATCCTATATATGGCCTTTGTGTTTTTGTGGCACTTGCCTTCCGGCCAAGTGCCATATACCGATCACTTTTCCGTCGGTCGGTCGGTCCGGTGTTTGCGAGTTAGGGTACTTCCAGATACGCTAGGACGATGAAACTTGGCAGGCATATTAGTGACCCGACCAAACTAACTCAGAATTAGTCACTTGCCCGATCCGACCATCGTGGGGGGAGGGGGAGGTTGCGGAATCTAGAAAATAGGGGAATGCATAACTTTCGAACGGGTGATCGGATCTTAATGAAACTTGGTACCTGGGAAGACCTCGTGTCTCAGATGCCTCACCTCAAGTCCGGACCGGATCCGATGAATCTGAGGGGGAGCCGGAAATCGTGTGAAACTCTCGGAGTGGAGCGATCGAGATGAAACTTGGTGGGAAGAACAAGCACAAGCTCTAGATAAATAACTGACAGAACTGGACCGGATTCGGACACTGTGGGGGAGTTGGAGGGGGGTTACGGAATTCTGGCGATCCGTAGTTGATGTACTTCCAGGTGGGCTAGGACGATACAACTTGGCAGGCATATCAGAGACGAGGCCAGATTAACTTGGAAACAGTCATTCGCCCGATCCGACCGTCATGAGGGGAGGGGGAGATGGCGGAATCCGGAAATCAGTGGCATGCATAACTTTCGAACAGGTTATCGGATCTCAATGAAACTTGATATCTTGAAAGAACTCATGTCTCAGATGTCCCATTTCAAGTGCGGACCGGATCCGATGAACTCGGGGGGTGGGGGGGAGAACCAGAAATCTTGTGATACGCATAGAGCGGAGCGATCAGGATGAAACTTGGTGGGATCCTAGGTGCATCAGTGACAGAATCGGACCGGATTCGGGTACCGAGGGGGGGGGGGCTATAGGGGGGTGTCCGGAATTCCGGTGATCGTGAGTTAAGGTACACCCAGATGTGCTAGGACGATAAAAATTTGCTGGAGCATTAGAAACTTGACATCATTGAGTTAGACATCGTGACTTCTCCGATCCGACCATCCTTAAAGAACTCGGATCATCTTAACCGAAAAATACAAAAAATACTTTTAAGCAATATTTACTTTTTCAAGATCGCCACGAGTACATGAATCTTTTCGCCTCAAGGGTTTTGCTTATAAATTAATTTTTGGCACTCTTCAAGTGCGCATCTTAACCGAAAAATGAAAAAAAAAACTTTTGACCATTATTTTCATCCTCTGACCCAGCCTTGTCGGTTTTTGTTTTCCTTCTTGTTTCCTTTTGTTTTCTGTCTCCTATTTTTATATTTTAAATGAAACCATAGGTTGAATTTTCAGCCCCCTTCTTTTTTTCTTGTTGGGGTATTTCTACTAAATATGCCTGCAAGTGCCATATGAGCTTACAGCTCTTGTTTAATACAGATATATAGATATATAATATATATACATATATATATATATATATATATATATATATATATATATATATATATATATATATATATATATATATATATATATATATATATATATATATATATATATATATGCACGTCAAATAGAAACAGTACACACTTTTTTTTTTCCATGTGGGTATGGAATTATTAGGTTTCGTCGAGTAGGCTGCAATCTCTCTAGTCAATAAACCAGTACTGCCGCCAGGAAAGATCAGGTTTCATCCTTCGGTTCTCTACCTTTAACCTACCAAATTACAATGAAGCGAACTTTGGTAGTGGGAATATATATATATATATATATTCCCACTACCAAAGTTCGCTTCATTGTAATTTGGTCGATTAAGGCTGAAATTACTAGGTTAAAGGTAGAGAACCGAAGGATGAAACCTGATCTTTCCTGGCGGCAGTACTGGTTTATTGACTAGAGAGATTGCAGCCTACTCGACGAAACCTAATAATTCCATACCCACATGGAAAAAAAAAGTGTGTACTGTTTCTATTTGACTTGCATGAACTGTTTGTGGCAGGTTTGTGGTTATGTTTGTTACCGTATTTTACTTTTAATTAACATTTGTGTGAACATCTTCGACTTTCAGTACGTAAGTAAGTAATTCATTTCTGACCCGCCATTTTCAAAAGCGGAGTGTAAAATAAAATAAAGAAATAAAATAAAACACAACAAAAAACAAATACAATATACAATTTTTTATTCTTGGCCAGAAAAGTGTAGAATATCATGCGCCGGCTGGGCCCAGTTGTCCACGATTTTCGGCAGAGCCGACGAAATTAGTAAAAGTGTGATGCTGGCGTCTTTAACTTGGAACTGCTCCGTTAGCATATGGCTATGGTATAACTTTGGCAAATAAGGCAGGTGCTTTGCTAGCACTTTCTCATATGCGACCACGTATGACTATTCAGTGGAAACTTTATGAAAAGACAACATGGAATTAATAATACCTTTATTTCAGCCAGAGGCCATATACACATAACAACAAGAACAGAACAACATCTAACAAACACTAAAACGCGCTAAGGACATACGTCCTTGAGGAGCGCCCTCCTAACAGGAAGGCAGCTGAAAAGGGGATCAGCGGCATTCCTAACAAGAAAATTCTCGGACCTGAAAATTCTCTGATGGAGGGACGCTTTAGACCGCCTCACTATCTCATTCAGTGAACAGCACCTTCGGGAAACAAGTTCGTGGCTCACGCTACAAATCGTTGGAAGTTTGTACAGGCGGCGGGCAACTCGATTGTACCAAGTTTTAAGTAGTCTGGTCGACTTGAGTGAAATATTGGCCACTAGAGAAATACCAAAGAGCTGATAACAATAGCACTGGAACAAGCGAGTTTTCACAGCATCAGAACAATGCCCAAATTTGAGGACGAGCATGTTACCTCGCTTAAACAGCCCTCGCAGAAGCGCGGTAACATGATCGTCATCTCGACAGTCATCCCGGAGGGTAAACCCCAGATAAGTAAAATTACGTACAAACACAATTTCATTACCACCGAGCCGTACGCCCTTCTGAGGAACCGGTAAGCCATAGATAAGCCATTGCAAATGTTTTTTTCGTGTTAAACAGAATATCATGGGAAGTAGCATAACCATAGCAAATTTGTAGGAGCTGATTCAGGGCAAAAATGGTAGGCGAAATTAAAACGATGTCGTCTGCAAACATTAAATGATTGTAGCAATACCCGTTGATGTGGCAACCGATCCTCGAAAGGCATAACTTTAATGAGAGTTCATCAGTGTAAATAGTATACAGCAGTGGGGAAAGAACACCCCCCTGGCGTAGACCGTTCTTCAGGTGAAAAAACTCACTGTAGCTATCCCCCCAACGAACACGAAATCTTTGTTCAGTGAACCAGTAACATAATAATTTCACGTAAACGGTGGGGACCCCTCTACGCACCAAAATATCTAGCATAATACGGTGGTTCACGCGATCGAACGCCTTAGAGGCATCAATAAAACACAAAAATACCGGAGTCGAGAAGAACAGAAAATAATCTACGACGAATTTCAGAAGAAAAATCGCGAAATCAACTCCGCACTTTTGTTTGAAGCCAAACTGGTATGGAGCAGTAACGAGCCACTGTTTCAAGTGGTCTGCTAAACATTTCTCAAGAATCTTCGAGAGAACCGTAGCCAACGCAATTGGTCGATAATTATCAGAATTAGATGAATCTGTCGTTCTCGACTTGGGTACCGGCACCAGGTTCACTGTCATTAGTGAATCAGGCAGGTAAGAATGCCTTAGGAAACCATTAAACAGCGCCGCTAAAATAAGGTATTTTTTACTCGAAGCGAACCTCAGATGCCTAGCCGAAATACCATCGGCTCCCCCAGCTTTATCAATACCAATAGATAGGAGGTGACGCTCAACCTCAGCAGGAAAAATAGGCGGAAAGTCAGACGGAGGCAAAAGGGGAAAACTAGAGCAATCACTAGGAACTGAATTAAAAAGTGTTTCAAACTTATTCGCCCAATGCTCAGAAATCTGCCTAGCGCCACTAACGGAATCTAACGTACTCACACTTGCCTTTGACCCCGAGAAGTTTTGTCTCACATGGGTCCAAAAATCCTTCTGACCACCAAGGAGGGCTACAGCCATAGCTTCAGCTTTCGCAGCTAAAGCATTTGTTTTACACCATTTCAACTTCGATTTAAAAACAGAACGTGCCCATCTCATATTCTCATAAACAATACCAAACACTGGCCTACCGTTAGCAACCCACGTCAAAAAAGCGGCTCTGGACGCAAGGTAAAATTTCTTCACTAAGGAGTTCCATCCAGTAACCTGGAATGGCCTGCTCTTGTGCTTTGTAGAGCTAGAACTGGGAATGGCAGACACAGCTGTGGCAGTTAGAGCGAAACAAAAAGTAGCATACAATTTATCAAGCAACTCGCAGTGTTCTGCCGAGGAGCATTCAGGGTTACTGCAAAGCAGAGCTTCGGAGGACAGATCGAAATCGTCGAAGGCCACACCGGTCTTCGTAGAATATTCATGCAGATCCGCCTGTGAAGCACGGTTCCAGTGTACACTAGTCGTTGGCGCGGCGACATCACCGTTTGAGGTACTCGTACCTGGCTCAGAGCAATTCACGTTAAACACACAGGTAAGTGGGAGATGGTCAGGGCCAAACTCCGGCAGTGTGAGCATTTTGCTTGCAAGCGGACGGAGCGATTGGTTAACCACAATATGATCAAGCCATGAAGTTTTGCCTGCGTGGCTATCACTCACATATGTAAACGAGTCAGCAGGGAGGAGATCAACGTCGGCAATTGTCAGGTCGTTCGAGGCACAGAATCTATTAAGCTCATTGAAGAAAATAGACGGCACATTAGGGTCGGCGTTAGCGTTCCAGTCCCCAGCAATACATAGGTGATCAAAATCAACGGTATCGATCATAGCCTGCAGCAGAGCCAGGCAGTCCAAAAACTCGGCTTCATGATCCGAGTCGCAGACTGGCATGTACACGTTAATCACAAGTAGGCAAGAGTCCGATAGAGTGATGATCGCGGCACAGATCCTGTCAGACTCAGTTTCGATAGCACGCACTGATTGATCGACGCTGTTTCTCCATAGGATAGCAGCACCACCGTAGGGGCGACCGATATGAAGAACAGTATCTTTCATAGGAGTGACACCTATGCCTCTAAACTGTGGGCTAAGATTGTTCAAGAGACACAGTTCAGATTCCAGTAGCCAAAGTTCTTGTAAAAGAATCAAATCATGGGTCTGAAAGAGCGGAAGGAGGTCAAAAGCGTTAGATTTCAGCCCCCGACAATTATAGGACGCGGTTCTAATTACCATTGCTCACTTCACTAGTCCCACCGACCTTAGCCTGTCGATTGTCAAAGTAACGACGGACGAAAACACCAGCTGGCCAAAAAGACGGTTTCATGACCGTTTCATAGTATATGGCTGGAATACCGATCCTGACAGAAACACTCTGCTGCTTACTAGACTTCGGCTCAATTTTGTCACAATGGATTGCATCCAACTTACACTTTAGTCTCTGCGCAAGAGCATTCCTCACCGCTAGAAGCTCAGTGGATGGATCTAATCTCGAGACAAAAATCGATCGCGACTGACTATGCAAGTTTGACTTAACTCCTTTAAGCGTATTTTTGGTAACAGAACCGACAAACGCACTTGAGGGATTTGCACTCGGCCTACCGGTAGCGGTCTTGGGTAAACGGCTATTTTTCCGGGGACGGCGTGTGACATCTGCATAAGAAACAGGATTCACTCCCTCGACGCCCCCAGTGTCAACTGTGCGCACAGCTTCCAGTGGGGGTCTAACGGTCACAACCGCATCTTCACTATTAATCACGGCCACTGCTGACACACCGGCACTGCCATCTCCCGTCTCAGACACGGAGCTCTCGTTGTCCCCCGCGTCGAAAAACAAAGTCATGTTAGATGCCGCTTTCGTCCGATTCAATGTTGAAATAGCAACATTGCGTGGGCGATCGAGATCGCCCAGAGCACTACCTACGTCATAGCGTGCCGGAGACCGAAATGAATTCAGCTCAGATCGGGTGAGTATGCACGACTTCATTTCGGCAAGAGAGTTTTGTAACTCGGTTAATTGGCTTTGCAGTGTTTCGTGGGATTTGAGAAGAGTAGCCAAGTCAAAATGTTCGAGACTCATGGGGGGGAGCATAGCAAGGTCCTCAGCCAGGAATTTAAAATTCCCACGATCACAGATCTGCAACAGGTAATACAGGTCGTCGAGTGCTAGGTACTTGCTGCGTCTCGTGGTCGACAGCCTATCAGCAGCTGTATTTCTTTCATCAGCCGACAAGGCTTCGACGAGCAAAGTTTTGGCCTTCAAGACACTATCAAGCGAGTAGAACTCATTACAAACTTTCAGGATCACATCCTTAGGGGAAGTGTCAATCTTATTTGTCAAAAAGCACAGTAGCTCAGAGACGATCGTTTTCGTCATGATAGCAGAAAGTTCTGAAAACGAGACTTACAATGCTAGAAGCCACAGTGGATTCAAATTCCAAAATCTAACACCATCTATGCGACCGCTCACGGCAAACGCACAGAGAGAACTGCCGACGAATACTATATTAAAAAACGAATACTATATTAAAAGATAAATCAACTTCATATGATGAGCGAGGCGTAACAGCCTTATTTGCGCAATATTGTTTTTATGGCACTTGAGCTTACTCAAGTGCCATATAGCGATTGTTATTTCTGTCCGTCAGTCGGTCTGTCGGTCTGTCGGTCCCGGTTTTGCTAGTTCGGGCACTTCCAGATAAGCTAGGACGATGAAACTTGGCAAGCATATCAGGAACTGGACCAGATTAAATTAGAAATTGTCGCTTCCTCGATCCGACCATCTGGAGGGGAGTGGAGGGAGGGGAATCCGGAAAAAATAGGAAAAATGAGATATTTTTAGCTTACGAACGGGTGATCGGATCTTCATGAAACTTAATACATGGAAGGACTTCGTGTCTCAGACCCTCCATTTTAAATCCAGACCGGATCCGGTGACACTGGGGGGAGTTAGAGGGGGAAACCGGAAATCTTGGAAAACACTTAGAGTGGAGGGATCCGAATGAAACTTGGTGGAAAGTACAAGCAAAAGTCCTAGATACGTGACTGATATAAACGGAACGGATCCGCTCACTTTGGGGGAGTTGGGGGGGGGGGGAGAAGTCCGAATTTATAGTGATCCCGCGAGTTCCGTGCTTCCTGATGTGCTGGGACGATGGAATTTGACAGGCATGTCTGGGACCCGACCAGCTTAAATAGGAAATCATCAATTCCCCGATTCGACCATCTGGGGGGGGGGGGGGAGTGGAGGGAGGGTGAAGCCAAAATTTGAGGTATTTTTAGCTTGCGAACGGGTGATCGGATCTTGATGAAAATTGATATTTAGGATGACCTCGTGTCTCAGACACCTCACTTTAAATCCGGGCCGGATCCGATGACACTGGGGGGAGTTGGAGGAGGGAACCGGAAATTTTGAGAAACGCTTAAAGTGGAGGGATCGGGATGAAACTTGGTGGGAAAAACAAGCACAGGTCCTAGACACGTCATTGACATAACCGGGCCGGATCAGGGCACTGTGGGGGAGTTGGGGTGGGGGTCGTGATTTCTAGCGATCCCGCGATTTCGGCATACTTCCTGGTGTCCTAGGGCGATGAAACTTGGCAGGTATGTCAGGGATCCGAAGAGATTGACTTGAGAACAGCCGTTTCCCCGACCCGACCATCGTGGGGGGAGTGGGTGGATGGGGAGTCCGGAATCTAGTGGCGTGCATAACTTTTGAACGGGTGATCGGATCTTGATGAAAATTGATATTTAGGATGACCTTGTGTCTCAGACACCTCACTTTAAATCCGGGCCGGATCCGATGGCACTGGGGGGAGTTGGAGGAGGGAACCGGAAATTTTGAGAAACTCTTAAAGTGGAGGGATCGGGATGAAACTTGGTGGGAAAAACAAGCACAGGTCCTAGACACGTCATTGACATAACCGGACCGGATCAGGGCACTGTGGGGGAGTTGGGGTGGGGGTCGTGATTTCTAGCGATCCCGCGAGTTCGGCATACTTCCTGGTGTCCTAGGGCGATGAAACTTGGCAGGTATGTCAGGGATCCGAACAGATTGACTTGAGAACAGCCGTTTCCCCGACCCGACCATCGTGGGGGGAGTGGGTGGATGGGGAGTCCGGAATCTAGTGGCGTGCATAACTTTTGAACGGGTGATCGGATCTTAATGAAAATTGATATTTAGGATGACCTTGTGTCTCAGACACCTCACTTTAAATCCGGGCCGGATCCGATGACACTGGGGGGAGTTGGAGGAGGGAACCGGAAATTTTGAGAAACGCTTAAAGTGGAGGGATCGGGATGAAACTTGGTGGGAAAAACAAGCACAGGTCCTAGACGCGTCATTGACATAACCGGACCGGATCAGGGCACTGTGGGGGAGTTGGGGTGGGGGTCCGGATTTCTAGCGATCCCGCGAGTTCGGCATACTTCCTGATGTCCTAGGGCGATGAAACTTGGCAGGTATGTCAGGGATCCGAACAGATTGACTTGAGAACAGCCGTTTCCCCGACCCGACCATCGTGGGGGGAGTGGGTGGATGGGGAGTCCGGAATCTAGTGGCGTGCATAACTTTTGAACGGGTGATCGGATTTGAATGAAACTTGTCTGGTGAGCTATCGCCTCGGACGTTCAGTGTCACGTCCGGGTCGGGTCCGATACCTGTGGGGATGGGGGGGGGGGGTGGAAAACTCAAGAAACTCTAAAAGCAGAGGGATTGGGACGAAACTTAATGGATGGAACAAGCATTAGGCCTAGATGAAATTGACGGAGCCAGATGGTTTCGGGGCTCTGTGGGGGGAGTGGGAGGGGGTTTCCTGGAAATCCGGTAGTCGTGAGTTAGAATAGTTCCAGATGTAAAACGACAACGAAACTTTGCAGGCATATTAGCGACCCGAATTATCTTGACTTAAAAACCTGACACAACATACCCCCGGAAACTTCCGTTCCTAGATCGGAGCATTTTTGGGGGAGCAAGAGAAGAGAAATATGGACTTCTATAAATTGCGAACGAGTGGTCTGATTCGAGTGAAACTTCATGGGTGATACGAATCGATGGCCTCGACATGTAAAACATGCGTTCGAACCATATGCGACCACGATTAGGGGAATTGGGGGTGGGGGGACTTTTGACATGCACAAAAACCAAACGGATGGACCGAATGAGATGCAATTCGACAGTGCCGAGTTTATGCGGCCTAGATTTGTTATTTGGCGTCTGGGCCGGATTCGGCCAAGGTAGGGGGGGGGGGTACTGGAAACTTGCAGATAGGCTATGCTCCAATTTCAGTAAAACTTGATGGACAGGAACAGGGAACAGGGGGGGGGGGGGTACCGGAACTTTCCAAAAATGCTCATATTCGAGTGAAACTTAGTAGACATGCATGCATAAACGAAGATGCTTTAGGTGGTCAATTTTGTTTTTATTCCGAACCAGATTCGGCCACGGTAGGTGGAAATAGAGTGAGTACCGGAAATCGTGTAGCACGTCTAGGGATCAAACAAATGGATTTATTGGGATGAAAGTTTGAACAGTCATGTGCATTTGCAATCGAGACGATGCCGGAACTGCTCAGAAATGAGTGGAACTAAATATCCTATTTCTATTTACGAACCGCCTTTTTGTATGGCGGGTGTATTTTGTGACATTTTCATCTACTTTCTTGTACAGCCTACTCGTACAAGTGCCATATGAGCTCGTAGCTCTTGTTATTCACATTATTTGTTATTGTATTATTTTCCAGCCAGTTCTGAAAAACTACTTACCCTCCATTAGCACCTGCATGGTGTCTCTCATGATAGTTATGGTGGTGATCAAGACAAGCGCCGAAAATAAGAAGGTGCAGATAGGGTCGACGATCCCCCACGTCGGCTGAAAATGTACAGGAAAATCTGTTACTACTGTCACATTTTTGGACGTGGCAAGTACGAAAGTAAACAGCAAGTTTAAAACAAGAGATGGGTTGTGCTAGGGTCGTACAAAGCTATACTCCAGGGCTATCTAGTGCGGTGGTTCCCAACCGGTGGTACGCGTACCTAAAGGGGTACAAGAGACCCTCGCAAGACAAGTTAATCTGTTGTTTTATATCTCGCTTCAGTCGTTTTTGAGTCTCCTAACTCGGTTTCAGTAACGTCCTCAAGATCAGATGCACCATCGTATGCAATTTCAGATTTACATGCCATCGTCTTTTTGATATATAGGTTGTAAGGAACAGTGAAACAACGATTCAGAAAAAGGGGTAAGAAACCTTTTTGAACCTTAATTAGGGGTACGCGGCACGGAAAAGGCTGGGAACGACTGATCTAGTGCGCCAGTTCCGAGTCTGTCACCACTCAAAAGATCCTTGATTTAAGGCGACAAGCTTAACGCCAAATGTAATAAAAAAGAAAATAAAGAAATTATCCTATTAATTCTCACTCCCAAAAAATTTTTATGAGATGGGATATACAAGGGACTTGAAAAGCTAGATTCCAGGGCGTATATTCTACATTCCACACCCAATAGCACTAATCCTAAAGCGGCAAAAACTGTGTGGAAAAGAAAAAAAATGAGAAACGTCAAACAATTAAGAATCGACAGGTACGATGGGACTGAAGGGGGGAGGGGAGGGGGGGGGGGTGGAACGACATAGCTTTACCTTGAAGTAGATGACCAATGCAGCGATGAAAACGCCAATACTTTGAAGGAAATCGCCAATAACGTGGATAAAGGCAGCACTCACAACGATACTGTGTCCAGCGTGCTTGGTCCCACACGTGCCTTGAGGTTTTGAAAGGAGGGGAGACGTATCGTCGGCGTGTATATCAGGCGGCTCTTCTCGCGGCGGACCGTGGGTGTGACCGTGCTGGTGAAGCGTAAAACCCATCCTAAAACAGTTTGCTATTTTAAAGTCAGTAGACAAACATGGACTTCTCAATCCCAATCTAATCTTCAGCTTTTGCTCCACCTAAATCCACCGTCTGTTGTGGTTCACCATCAGGGCTAAATAAGATTTCAGGTATCAAATATTCCTGTAACTAATAGTAACCCATTTCGATGCGCAAATATTTTGGTACATAGGGTGTGAGGGGATTTCGGACACGAGAACTATGAAAAAATCTGCAGGAGGGAAAAAAATGTGCTGGATTGTTTTGTCATTGTCGCACATGAGCCTCCCTCTACCGCGCTCTCTTACGGTGCGGACAGATAATCAGGACTCCCGCCCAGACTTTCTGTACTTTTATCATCAAGTTGAAAAAATCTCAACTTTTCCGTACGGAACTTTCCTGACAGGAATTCAGATCCGCGACCCCTCATCGTCTGTCTGCAGGACTAACGTATCCACGGTGGAAGAATGGGGGAACGAGTGTACTTTAAAGCGTGGGAAAAAAAGCGCACCTTTATTGTCCAGTAGAGTTATGCTTATTTGGACACTCAAATTGTCCGTACCCTCGCTTTGTTTCTTGCCTATAAAATAGTCAAATAGAAAGGGAAAATAACAAAGTTTGTATCAGTGCACAGCTAAGTGTTTGAGCAATCAGAAAAGCAAACTGAAAAAGTTGTGATTACATATTGTATTTATTTATTTTTTGAACCCGCTGAAAAGACAGAATAGCGGAGTAGAAACAATGAAAAAGAACAAAACCCCAACATTCACTAAAGAAGAAGGGACAGGACGTAATGGGAGCGGAAGCTGAGATGGGACGTTTTGGAGACTTTTTAGTTAGGGCCGAAAGTTTCAGCGATATATCCGGAAGCTTGTAACCCGAAATCAGATGTCTGTTTTTGTACCAAGGGGGTACACCAATTCTTCGATTTGTTTACTTCTGCCTCTTCCATTCGCTGATCTGAATGAACTGCCAGCGAAGTAAAGAAATTCGGAAAGACTCGTCGGTTGGTTTGAACGTACTACCTAGTACCTATCGGTGAATGAAAAATCTGGATAAAGTTTACGCACGCGTGTTACCTATTGACAAAAAAGGTATTTAATTTGGACCGTCAAGTGTTGGTTTGTAAACGTATGGTACCTTGAAAGAAGAAACAGAAGAAAACAAAATAAAAATATTCATTCATTCTAAATATAGTTGTGTTGGTGTGGTTGTAGTCTTTTCTTCGGCGATGGTTCAGGTTGGGCGACGTTCATATGAGCATATCTCTACTGTACCTACTATTGACCTGCAGAATGTTAATAGCAACTACAGTGTAGATATTAAAAAACTCTGCTGCAAGCTGATATTAAGTTAAAGTGTAACCGAAAAGGGCTGTGAAGGACAATCTAGTTCTCCATCACTTATTCACGTAAACAGACTTGAAGTCCCGATGAAAATGCGTTACTTCGTTTCTCCGCTATCCACGAATAACTGATTTACATATAGTGGAATTTCCCTGTCGGATTTGTGGTACCTCTATGCGCTTGTTCCTCGGTTGTATGCTTGACGACACCGATTTGCGAAAAATAAAGTGTTCACTCACTGGGCTACCTTCCACGAGCAGGTCTTGAAAAGCCACATCTGTATTGAAATTCAAATTTTCCGCGTCATAGTAGAATTTTGCGCTGTGAGGAGCGCTACTAACGTCACTTAGCAAATAGTGAAAAATGAAAAAATCCCGTATCACAATCCAAATAATTCAGTCTGTTTAGTTAAATGATGTGAAACTTTAATCATTTGTTCTTTCTATCTCGTTCTTCCGGAGTAACAAACAAAACCATGTCGGTGCGAAATCCGGGTATGTGTTTCGAGAAGCACAGCTCTAATATACATATGGCTAACTTACAATACGTTAACAGCAACCCCAACGCCAGAAGTTATGAGCATCACCGTGGCATCGATCTCGAAGCTCTTGCTTACAATGCGTTCAGCAGCTATGTAAACGAGCACTCCCGTAACAACCCATATCATCAGGACCGAAGTTAGAGCTCCGAGGACTTCTACAAAGAGAAAGTGACGTAGAGCCTTGTTCGGCTTTTCACAAGGGATTTAAAGAACATTAGTTGCGTTTTTGCAGATGCCATGGTATCTGATACCACGGTCTGAAGTCGTAACTGACAGTGCAAAATAGATACGTCAGCTGAATTTTATTAGAATATAAGGTTTGAAGCCAAGCTGACCAACCATTGCAAAAGAAACCGAAAAACGTGATTTTCTGGGGGTTTTTCTTGTCCAGTTAGTTACCCCTCTAAGATATATTTATGCCCTTCTTGGCACGGGTAATTACCAATATGAATCCAATAAACATGATTCGCAGTCAGCTTGGGCTGAAGGAATGTTTTGGTCGAAAGTCGTTTCTGCTTACCACGACCACGGTCGAAAGCCGTTTTTGCAGTTATCGTGGTATCTGGCCAGTTGAATATCAGACATCGCGGTCCCAACCGTGTTAACTGACCGTGGTATCTGAAATCTGTCTCACTTTCATTATCAGCAACACAAGGGTCTAGGTTTTTGTCACATAGGTGGGAAAGAAGTGGGCACTTGTCACATGAGTGAATAGAGTAGAATCGAATGTAATTACCAAAAGAAGCCCGTGGGCCATGGCAACAAAAATTGTAAAAATGCACTAACTTGCATAACTAACACACTGCTCCTATTCTAAAAATCTCGCTGTATGCTCCATCGCAAGCCTCAAGTAACTTCCAAGTATTTTTACATTAACAAAACATTCATCCTTCATCATCCTTACCATCCATTCTTCATTATACACTCTCTCACCAAATACCCCCTCCCCTTTCTCCATTCATTCAATTCCATGCAATCACACATCAAATGAACAACGCTTTCGTCCTATTGACCAATATCAGTATTTGTTTTGGATAACTTCTAAAATCGCAAATGCAGCAATTGTCGTTTTTGGAAATCCATGGGCCATGTGGCTTTGTTGTAACGGGCCATGGAACTTTGTAGGGATCGAAACCTATTTTGTTCATACATTTTTGTTTTTAATAAAACTGAAGTGAAGGCACCGTGGTAGCAGACACCACGGTATCTGTAAACAAGAGCTACGAGCTCATATGGCATTTGTACGGGTAGGTGATGTAAGAAAGTAGATGAGAACGTCACTAAATATCCTCATCAACCCCCCATGATCAGACCTAGAAATAGGATATCTAGTTTCACTCGTGTCTAAGCGTCTCCGCCATTCCCTTGGATCATCTAGGTAAGCTTTTCATCCCAATACTTTGATCCATAAGAGTGCTACGGTACACTATTTCCGGTACAGCTCCCCCTCAAACTCCCCCTACAGCGGCTGAATCTGGTTCAGACACACACACAGATGATCTAAAGCATCTTCTCTTACCGGCAATCGAGTCTGAGGAACTCCTGCCCCCCCCCCCCCACACACACACACCACCATGCTCAGATCCGGTCCGTACCATAAAATTTGACTTCTACGGCATATGGTCTCTCTACTTTCAGAGTTTCATTCAAATCAATCCACTCGTTTGACTCTATGCGAGCAACAAAATTTCCGGGACTCCCCCTCCAGCTCCCTCCCACTGTGGCCTAGGACACATAAAATTCGCATCTCTGACAACTCCTCTTCTCGTCCTTCAAGTTTGAGTCGAATCGGACCATATCTGCAAATTTCCGGTTTCCGCTTCATCCTCCTCCTGCTGTGGCCGAATCCGGTCCGGACGCCCAAAATAACAAACTATGCCCCATACACTCGGCACTGTCCAACTCGCATCCCGTTCGGCCTATTCGTTTGTATATTATGCATGTCACAAAGTTTCCGGACCCCCCTAAAATTCCCCCTATCATGATTGCTACCTATGGCTCGGAAACAAATTTTGCATGTGTAGGTCGTTAATTCTTAACACCCATACCGTTTCACTCGAATCGGACCACCCGTTCGCAATCTATGGAAGTCAGTACTCACCAGATTCCCCTTCCCTTAACTCCCCCTAAAGTGTTCGGAACCAAGAACGGAAATTTTCTTAGGGCGTAGTGTCAGGTCCTTAAGTCTATTTGGTCGGTCACTAATATGCCTTTAAAGTTTCATCGTCCTTAGCACATCTGGAAGTATCTAAACACACGATCACCGGAATTTTGGGACACCCCCTCCAACTCCCCTCAAAGAGCTCGATGCGATCTAGTTCTGTCTGAACGCATCTACGGCTTACGCTTGTTCTTCCCACCAAATCCCATTCCGATCCCTCGACGCCAAGCATTTCACGAAAATTTCGGTGAACCCCTTCAACCCCCCCACAAGTATCGGATCGGGTCCGAACTTGACACGGAACATCTGACGGAAAACGGAACACCCTTTTTACACTTGCCAAGTTTCATTCAAATCCGATCGCCCGTTCAAAATATATTAATGCTACTAGATTCCGGATTCCCCATCCCTACACTCCCCCACGATGGTTGGATCATACAAACGACTATTCTCAAGTTGGTTTGTTTGAGTCCCTGATATGCTAGCCAAATTTCATCGTCCTAATAAATCAGGAAGTACCGAACTCCCAGGATCGCCAAAATTGCTGATCCCCCCCCCTTCCTCCAGAGTGCCCGATTCCGGTCCGGTTATGCAATTATGTATCTAGGATTTGTGCTTGCTCTTCCCACCAAGTGTCATCCCGATCCCTCCACTGTAAGCGTTTCCCAAGATTTCTGGTTCGTCCCTCCACTCCCCTCGAAGTCACCGGATCCGGTCCGGATTTTAATTGGGTCGTCTTTCCAAATATCAAGTTTCATTAAGATCCGATCACCCGTTCAAAAGTTAAAAATACCTCAAGATTCCGGATTTCCTCTCCCTCCCTCCCCCCCCCCCTCGATGCTCGGATCGAGGAAATGACTATTTCCAATTTAATCTTTTGGAGTTGCTGATACGCCTGCCAAGTTTCATAGTCCTAGCTTATGTGGAAGTGCCCGAACTAGCTAAACCCGGACCGACCAACGAACGGACAGAAATTGCCATCGCTATGGCGCTTGGCCGAAGGGCAAGTGCCATAAAAACGACAAAATGCAGATCCAGTTACCGTGGTATCGTATCAGATACCATAGTATCTAAAAAGCGACAAAATGCCAATCCAGTTACCATGGTATCAGATACATGGTATCCGAAAACGCAACCATTACTTTATGACTGCCATATTAATTATCACGTGGTCCGCCTTCGAAAGAACGCTTTAAGGTAGGCTCACATTTTTCATGGCACTTGCCCTTCGGCCCTTCAGCCAAGTGCCACATAGCGATCGCAATTTCTACCCGTCGGTCGGTCCGGGTTTTGCTAGTTCGTGCACTTTTACAAAAGCTAGGACGATCGAACTTGGCACACATATCAAAGACCCGACTAGATTAACTTGGAAAAAGTCAGCCGATCCGACTATCTGAGGGGGAGGGGGGGAACCGGGAATCCGGAAACTTGATGTATGTATAACTTTCGAATGGGTGATCGGATCTTAATGAAACTTGATATCTGGGAAGACCTCGCGTTTAAGACGACCTAGTTTAATTCGGGACCGGATCTGATTCGGATCTTTGGGGGGAGCTAAAGGGGGGAACCGGAAATCTTGGAAAACGCTTATAGTGGAGGGATCGGGATGAAACTTGGTGGGAAACAAGTACAGGTCCTGGATATATCGCTGACATAACAAGACCAGACTCGGAAACTGTGGGTGGAGTCGGAAGGGGGGTCGGGAATTCCGGCGATCCTGCGAGTTCGGTACTTCCTGATGTACCAGGACAATGAAACTTGGCAGGCTTATCAGGGACCGGAACAGACTGACTTGAGGACAGTCTTTTCTCTGATCCAACCATCGTGGGGAGAATGGAGGGATAGGGAATCCAGAATCTGGTGGCATGCATCAATTTTGGACGGGTGATAGTGTATTTAACAAGTTACCTTTTTGTGATTGTAAAACTAGCATAATTTAGCGTTCTCTTTTGAGGCTACGATAGCTATTTAATTAAATGGAACCATATCAGAGCGGAGCTCTTTCGGGGGTGTTGGAGCCAGTTGGAGGGAGTTTCACGAAATTCCGGTGATTGCGAGTTAGGATACTTCCATACGTGGTGAGGACGATGGAAAATGGCAGGCATATTAGTGACCCGACCAAATAGACCTAAGGACCTGAAACAATACCCTGCGAAAACTTCCGTTCCTGGATTCGACCATTTTTCGGGGAGTTGAGGGAAGGGTAATCCGGAAATCACTGACTTCCGTAGGTTGCGAAGGGGTGGTCCGACTCGAATGAAAGTTTAAGGGCAATAAGAACTGATGACCTAGGGTTGGAAAACATGTGTCCGAACCACATGCAGCCATGATCGGGGCAGTCGGAGGAGGGGGTTCGGAAAATTTGTGACATGCACACAAATCAAATGAATGGCCGAATGGGATGCAAGTTGGACAGAACCGAGTTTATGGGGCCTATATTGTTATCTGGCGTATGGACCGGATCCTGCCAGGGTAGGAGGAGTGGAACACCCACGTCTGGGGTTCAAACGAGTGGACCTAAACTTGGAAAATAGAAAATTCATTTGCCCTAGACGATCCGAGGCGATGCCAGAAATGTTCAGACTCGGGCGAGACTAGATAGCCTACTTCTAGGCTCGAACCTAGGAGGATTGAATGGGGTATTTCGTGACGTTCTCATCTACTTTCTTGCATCTCGTGCTCGTAACAAGTGCCACATAAGCTCGTAGCTCTTGTTGTTGTTTTTATTTCGACAGGTTTCGGGCCAATTCCGTTTATTTTTTTTGTTAAGCATAGCGTAGTTGACTTTGAGCATAGTGCTCTGAACAGTGGGTAGAGCTTGGAAACCAGCTAAAGTGGAAAGAAGTGTATATGTCCTTCGTCTTCTTCCTATAAAACTCGGATTAATCCACCCGAGCGCTATCAAGTCATTTGTTCCCTACTTCATCGAACTTTCTCATACCTTTTTTGTATTTTAAAGTCTTAGCGCCAATCTCTTGAATATTTGGGATCTATTACACCTATTCCTAAGACTGGTTACCTAATCCCTCTTCGAAACACCTTGGAAGCTATCTGGCCCAAAGCTGTGTAAGTAAACACCGGTAAGGGCGCTTACCTGCCCTGTAATATCCGAAACTCATTAACTTTGTCGCAGGGCGGTTTGCCATCCAAAGCGAAAAGAGGGACACCAGAAAGCTGGCAAAGTCCGTCAGTAAATGTGCTGCATCTGTAGCTATTGCAAGACTGTTGGCCAGATATCCACCTACGATAAGAAAAAGTGCAGTAAGCTATACTTGACGGTGCAAAACGGAAGTCAGCTACATTTGTTAGAACTATATTTCTCTTCAGGCTCAAGCTGGAAAATGAACTTGTGGAAAAACAGTTAAAGATTCTTCCGTAAATATCTGACTTTATGGACTTTCTCTGAAAATTGGTTGGGGGTAAAGCTGGTGCTGTGATTTGATTCTGGACACGGCTGCTCTTTTTGCTGTTCGATTGGGTCGTCAAAGAATAGAGATTCTTCTGCATTTTGATTTTGGAGTCGCCTGTTTCTTCTTCTTCTTTCCAGCTAAGATAGATACTTGTCTCCGGCATGTACGGGCGATTTGAAGTTCCGTACTGTGGTTGTAGATAGTCCTTCAGCCCAAGCTGACTGGGAATCATATTTGACGGTGCAAAACGTGTAAGTCAGCTACATTTTATTAGTAGCTACAGTAGCTTTTGTACAGTAAGCTTTTTCCCAACACGTTGTCACGCCGTCTTTCTGTTTTAGGTTGTTGATTTTTTTTGCGGTGTTTTCAGTTGCCTGAATATATCTACGTAAATAGAACATCAGGTTTACGCTCAGTTTTCTGTCTATCTGCTAAACAAGATAGGTCATTTTCTTCTTTGGACTTGAATTCCAATCTCCCGCAAAATTTCAAGTTTAACAATCGAAAGTCACCTCAAGAATCATCTGTCAAATTATGGCCACGACATTAGACACAGAAACCTAGTACGGAAGCAGACACCACACTAACGATCATCAACACACTATTTTCAACCCACAGTCCTGTCTGCTTCTAAAACTGGGAAGGATTTTCTTTTGCAAGTTTTAGTCGGCCAGTTTACATAATAACTTCTAAGAAAGGGGTTATTTCGTTTCAATGAATGGCAAATTACCGTTTACTTTGATGTATTTCCCGCAGGAGAACATGCATTCCAGTTAGAGGAAAGGTCGTTATTTTCTTCTGTCTCACGATCCCGTGGGCGTAACAGCTAGTCAGGATACAGAGTCTTGTCTGGGAAGTTTTGGAAATCTTGTTTCGTTTTAGTTGTATCCCCACAGAACTCTTCATCACCTTTAAATTTTGTCGCTGTCACGCATTAAGGAGCCACGCGACGTTCAGGAAAAGAAAAAACTTTTAAAAATCTATTTTTCAACCGATCCTAATGATTTTTTGTCGCTTAGCTCTTTTCTCGTGGCGGTTAGTAGATTCGTAGACTCGTGACTCGTAGATCTTTTGTACAACTCACGTCTATAAGGTTCGAAGCCAAGCTGACCATTCATTACGAAACAAATAGAAACCGTGATTTTCGGGGTTTTTTCTTGGTGAGCTAGTTATCCCTCTAAGATGATGTGCGACGGATAAATATAATTCGGATATTTCGATTGCACTTCCGGCAAACGGTCGTCAGCGAGAAAACAAAAACTAAATCATAAGACCCAACACAATACCAACAGAAAACCGATGCGGAACCAACAAAACAAAAACTTTTCGCTGAAGATGGTTTGCCGGAAGTGCAACCGAAATATCCGAATTTATATTTATCCCTCACACATCATCTTAGAGGGATAACTAGCTGATCAAGAAAAAGCCCCGAAAATCACGGTTTTCTATTTGTTTCGCAACTCACGTATCTGGTGAACGACTTGTCGTAGGGCTCTGAAAAATTTACAGTACATGCAGGAACGAAGATCCGTAGCCGTAGTATCAATAAATAATTTTTGCAAAAACTGTCGCTTGACTCTTAACGCGTGACAGCGACGATTTGTTTTCTTGATTTCGTCTGTAAATTCCATCCACCTTAGCACACTGCTATCAGTGCAGTAACATACTTCCTAACATGTTAAAGAGCACGACGCCAAGCGTTATATGTTGATGGTGTGATGAAATTTTGAGAGAGCGATGGCAAAGTTTAGTTCATGTAAATTTATTTTGTTTAGTTGTTTTATCTGTATTTTCTTGTACATGGCCTTTGGCTTTGAATACAATTATTATTGTTATATTATTATTATTATATCAACGAATATCTTGCTGATGTGCATCTGTGCTGGTTATGAAGCGACGTCCGACAAGATGAGAAGGTAGCAAGAGTAAATGAAATCTAGCAAGAAAAAATCTAGCAGGAATCCAACAAGAATAAAAGGAATATCACAATAGAATCAAGCAGCTACTGCTATGACCTCTTTTCAATTTTCTTGAAGTCCATTCCGCGTTTTGTTACAAGTTTAGCTGAGACAAAGACATTGATAATGTGATTGCCGGGTAGCTTGTGAGCTAACTCTCTTAATACTATAAGGTTTTTAAGTTAAGAAAACTACTGGCCTTCCAAGCTGAAATTAAGATTGTCTTAGACTTTAGACAAGGGCATAAATGTATGTTTAAGGTAACAACGTACGCTAATCCTTTTTATCAGGCACCTTATCTTATACCTAGAAGTTTAATTCTTCCTCAAGAATCAAACTCTTACGGGCACATTAATCCAAAGTATAAGGCTTTAGAAAACTTACTCAAATATTTGTAATCTAATATTTTTTAATAACTACAAAGGCAAAGGAAGTCAATCAATCATTTACACTTTTCAATCACTCTGCGGGTGATTTGCTTCATTTCTTGTGAGTGTATATTAAAGTACACCTTTTCCCCCTTAATCTTCGCATATTAGGCTATGAGCGTGTTCAACCCTTCTAATAATAGTAACTATTACTTACTATTTCCGGTACAACCTCACGGAAAGTTACTACGATGACCGTTCCAACCTTCTCAAAATAATATCTAATAGTAACTATTTGCTTACCATGCTCGGGAGCGTAGTAAGCTTGGTAACTACGTATCTCTGTAACGATGTTAGCCGGATTACCCCGTGGAGTGATATTTTACCGAAGATTTAAAAATACGTTCCAGACTTGACGACAAGAAGCCGAAATTCGTGACGTCATGCGTAGTAACTACGGTAAGTAGGGTGGAACGCGCTGCTATCTTATAGAAAGCATCGTAGCTAAGAACCAACGCTAAAACAAAACCCAGAAAGATAATCCTCTATTCTTCTATGGCTAACGGTGATTATCCCACGCAAGGTACTACACAACGAGAAGACTTGCACCTTTGAAGCAGGAACGACGGTCCGTTATTATTTCCATATGCCATCTTGGATGGGGCTGGAGATCTACTGTAAGAAACTGATATGACTTACCCACTCCTTCCCCAATCATAAAGACCAAGCAGAGAACGGATGCAATTATCAATTTCTTCCTAGCGCTCGTATCCGCTGTGGTAGAGAGGTTACTGTGACAGTGGCCTAGAAGCAGATCCATTAAAGGTCAACCGCCCCGAACTGACAGTTATAATCCAGATAACGCAAGCGCGGGCTCCCCAAACCGTAACAACGTCAATTTCGCAGCACCACTGCGTTTGGAGCTCTGAAATTCATTATTTCGGAAGGCTTGTCTGGGGTGGTCTTTTCGTCAGAGTGGTGGAACAGTTCTCCAGCTTTGGGATAGAGACGGTTGTTTGTCTTCCTGTGTATTGCAAAGGCTACCATGAGTTCTCATCGAACGCAGCCCAGGGACTGATTTCGCTAAGGAATGATTTCCCTAAAAGTGCGGACACACGATCAGGGTCGGGTGCTCCCGGTCTGGAATTCCTGCCCGGATTTTCGGTACCATCATCACTTCCATATGGAAAAGTTGAAATTTTTTCAACTTGATGATGATAGTGCAGGAAATACGGCCGGGAAATCCTGATCGTGTTTTCACACTATAAGACCTTTCAGGATCTTACAAAAAAATCTCCTTGTACGAGGATCTGCTTCTTTTTTACCGTTTCTCATCATTTCCAATTTTTTTTTTTTTTTTTATGCGACTCGCTTCCCTAAAGCCTTACACATGCGTTATAAACATATGGTCATCAGTTTAAACGGCAAATCAAATAGGCTAAGAACAAAGAAGTGTTCGTTAACTCACTCATATCTACAATCTTTGTATCAAACTCTTCTTTCTGGCCGCCGGAACCACCTGCTCGTGAACTGGAATCCTCAGGAAAAGACTTCTGACGGGACAGTCTCCTGAAATAGACCCATATCAGCAAACAAGAGCTACGAGCTCATATGGCACTTGTTACGAGTAGGCAGTACAAGAAAGTAGATGAGAACGTGACAAAATACACCCGCCATCCAAAAATGTGGTTCGGAAATAGAAGTAGGATATTTTGTTTCACTCACTTCTGAGCAGTTCCGGCATCGTCTCGATTATCAAATGCACATGGCTGTTCAAACTTCCAAGTTTCAGCCTAATAAATCCACTAGTTTGATCCCTAGACGTGCTACAATATTTCCGGTACTCCCTCCATCTCCCCCTACCGTGGCCGAATCTGGTTCGGACTAAAAAAAATGGATTATCTAAAGTATCTTCTTTTATACCACCGATCAAGTTTCGGTCGAATTTGAGCATTTTTGGAAAATTCTGGTACCCCCTCCCCCCACCAACGTTGTCGGATCCGGATCCTTGCCCAAAATATGTCATCTATGGTATATGCTCTCTCTAAGTTCTATGTTTCATTTAAACTGATGCACTCGTTTGACTCCTATGCGAGCCTCAAAGTTTCCGGCAATCTCCCTCCAATTCTCGCCACTGTGGCCGAACAGGACTTGAAAACATAAACGTCATATCTCCTAATTCCCTCTTCCTGTCCATCAAGTTTCACTGAAATTGGAGCATAGCCTATCTGCAAGTTTCCAGTACCCCCCCCCCCCCCCTACCTTGGCCGCATCCGGCCCGGACGCCAAATAACAAATCTAGGCCGCATAGACTCGGCACTGTCGAACTTGCATCTCATTCGGGCCATTCGTTTGGTTTTTGTGCATGTCAAAAGTCCCCCCCCCCCCCAATTCCTCCAACCGTGGTCACATTTGTTCGAACGCATCTTTTACATGTCGAGGCCATCGATTCTCATCACCCATTTGTTTGACCCTGGTTGGTCGTATCCTAGTTGAAATAAATAAGTCAATTAAGTCGGGTCGCTAATATGCCTGCAAAGTTTCATTGTCTTAGTACTTCTGGAACTATTCTAACCCCCGACTACCGGTATTCCAGGAAACCCCCTCTACCCCCCCCCCCCACAGAGCCCCGAAACCATCTGGCTCCGTCAAATTTGGATCTAGGCCTAATGCTTGTTCTCTCCATTAAATTCCGTCCCAATCCCTCTGCTTTAAGCGTTTCTTGAGTTTTCCGGCCCCTCCCCCCCCCCCATCCCCACAGGTATAACCCGACCCGACTCGGACTTAACATTGATCATCCGAGGCGATAGCTCTTTCCACCATACAAGTTTCATTCAAATCCGATCACCCGTTCAAAAGTTATACACGCCACTAGATTCCGGACTCCCTGTCCATCCACTCCCCCCACTATGGTCAGATCGGGGAAACGGCTGTTTTCAAGTGAACCTGTTCGGGTCCCTGACATACCTGCCAATTTTCATCGCCCTAGCACATCAGGAAGTATGCCGAACTCGCGGGATCGCTAGAAATCCGGACCCCCCCCCCCCACCAACTCCCCCAGAGTGCCCGGATCTGGTCCGCTTATATCAATGACGTATCTAGGACTTGTGCTTGTTCTTCCCACCAAGTTTCATCCCAATCCCTCCACTCTAAGCGTTTCTCAAGATTTCCGGTTCCCTCCTCCAACTCCCCCCAGTGTCATCGGATCCGGTCCGGATTTATAGTGGGACGTCTGAGACACGAGGTCATCCTAAATATAAAATTTCATCAAGATCCGATGACTCGTTTGCAAGATAAAAATACCTCAAATTTTGGCTTCCCCCTCCCTCCACTCCCCCTCCCAGATGGTCGGATCGGGGAAATGAATATTTCCTATTTAATCTGGTCGGGTCCCTGACATGCCTGCCAATTTGCAGCGTCCCAGCACATCAGGAAGCACCAAACTCGCGGGATCACTAGAAATTCGGACTTCTCCCCCCCCCCCCAACTCCCCCAAAGTGAGCGGATCCGTTCCGGTTATATCCGTCACGTATCTAGGACTTCTGCTTGTTCTTTCCACCAAGTTTCATCCGGATCCCTTCACTCTAAGTGTTTTCCAAGATTTCCGGTTTCCCCCTCCAACTCCCCCCAATGTCACCGGATCCGGTCTGGATTTAAAATGGAGCGTCTGAGACATGACATCCTTCCATATATCAAGTTTCATTAAGATCCAATTACCCGTTCGTAAGCTAAAAATATTTAAGTTTTCCTAATTTTTCCGGATTCCCCCTCCCTCCACTCCCCTCCAGATGGTCGGATCAGGAAAGCAACTATTTCTTATTTAATCTGGTCCAGTCCCTGATATACCTGCCAAGTTTTATCGTCCTAGCTTATCTGGAAGTGCCCGAACTAGCAAAACCGGGACCGACAGACCGACTGACGGACAGAAATTACAATCGCTATATGGCACTTGGCCTAAGGGCAAGTGCCATAAAATCACAATCGAAGGAGCAGACCCATGCATGCTTCCAAGCCTCGGAACAGAAGCAAGATCCCACCACTAAACTGAGTCTAAGCATAACTTTTCTGAGGAACGATAAGCCCATGACTCTTAGAACAGTATTCCAGCTTTGTATCACTAGACAAGCCACATGGAGTTATAAAATGCGGATTATACAATAGCTATTGGATAAACACCTGCTCTGCACTAGCAGGAGCATTTCAAAATTGATTCTTGCTTTTACTGATGGATACCCCGGCCTACAGCCTTTAAAAAGAACAAGATAACAAGTGTTATAATGAGCAATGTCATCACTTGTGTACAATATGATGGCTTGCCATTAATTGTTTAGTGTGGGAATTGAGACAATAGCCTTTTGTGGCCTGAGTTTCGGCCAGAGTCTGTGGCCTACCCCACAGCATAAATAAAAAATGAAAAACACCCTACCTTTGGCCTCTCACTCCCGAGCCACTTTCTTTTTCTGCTTCCCTTTCTCGCTTGGGATGAGCAAGGCATACTCCTGTATCACACAAGCATTCCATGTGATATTCATCCGAGTCTGATGAGGTGATTTCAACCACTGTATTATCCTGAAGTGAGATGCTGTATCGACGGATATTTCTGTCCCCATTATCTGCTCTGATGGGAAGGCTTTGTGAACCGGAATTATGCCCAACAGAGTTTCTGTCACCGGGAACAATTGTTCCCGCTAGATCACTTGCTGAAGCTGGAGTGGAGTTGTTATGGGGGGTGCTTGTGGCTCCAAAGATTTCATCACTCCATATTGTTGCAGTGGTGGGAGAGAAGTGTTCTTTGTTTTCACTGTTCAAAAAACTGTCAGCTTCTTTCTGAGATGGTTGTTCAGCATCACTGCTTTCAGAGATACTCATAAAATTGTTACTTTCTTCCATTGCCTGAAAAGAAACTATACTTATTCGATACTTAGAAACGGCATTAAGATTCAGATTTTCCATTTTATAACAAATCAGAACAGGTGACGAGCAAATCCCATCAACAAATCAATCTTTAGGATACTGCAAAAACCTAATGACCTAGGCGTACTGGGAGCTGTTCAGCTTCTTCTCATGAGAAAAGTATTTTGCCCCTAGAGTTAAATTTTGTCAACTGCTGCTGCAATGATCAAACAAAAATCATTATATGTGAAAGCCTCTGCACATATTTCACTGGCAATTCTAAATATTTATTAACAAAATATGGGAAAAATTCAGAGGCCACCCTAGATGAATCCTGTAAATCTCTTTGTCAAGAATATTAATGACCATCTTGGCCGTGTTTCTTCGGCTATGTAGAAACAGTTATAGTGTCAAAAACAACTGAAGTCAGTAGGCTATAGGCGTATTCTCGCCGTTCCCCGAGGACTCCACTTGAAGAGTCCCCACATTTTTGTTTGTCACGGGGACTCACTTCCTGTATTCTCGCGAGTCCTGTATTCTTGTGAGTCCCCACGGACGGGGAATGCTCCGATTATCATCCCCATCATCAAAGAGGACTCCCTTTCAGATTCAGAGGGGAATCAATTTTTGGTGGTGTTGGTGCAATGTAAAATTAATTAAAAATAATCAGAATAAACAAAACCAAAAATGAAGTGGATCCAGACTAATTTTGTCAAATGCATGTTTATGTTTAGAACAAATCCATTTTGGAAGCATTCCCCATGTTCTCAATGTTTTTCGTCTGCAGAGTATGTGTGGAGTGACTCCCTCTATTCACAACTTTCCTTGATTCCACGAGGAGTCCTCGGGGAACAACGAGAACAGACCTTATGAGTAAATCTTGAAAACTGGCTCCACAGCTTATCCCAATTCCAGCTACAGTGTCATCAATACAGAATCCATGGTTTCTGAACAACAACTGATTGTCTGAAGTAACATTAGAATGCCCTTGGACCCCTTGTTACTATTATTGAAGAAAAAAAAATGTGTTGATGGAAAATTGGCTGATTTTAAGAAAAACTACTATTTAAAAAAAAAAATTTAACTATTTTTACAAGAAACCGACTGTTTTTTTTTTTAAATCGACTGTTTCCAAGAAAAAAACAACTGTTTATGAGAAAAATGGCAGCGCTTTCTGTTAACTCAAATACCGACAGGCTGACAACATTTGGGGGGGGGGCATCCCCCTCCCCCCAGTCCTGATGCCCCTGGAGAAAGATGCCTTATTTTTTGGCACTCTACCAACTCCCGCTGAGCTCTGTCTGGCTCTGGCTAGCCTAGCTTGGCAGCCACCAAAATAAAGGAAGCTGACACAATGGGCCTGTTTCACAGCACAAGACGGATAGGTCAGCTGAATTTTATGACCTACGTTTGGGCTTACAACTGGCTTGGCTTATATTTCGATTTTTAGGACCCAAAAACAAACTCAAGGTGGTTCGCAGATCCACTGTATACATTCCGGAAGTATTAACTACATTCTGGGGATTCATACTCTTGCCATCTTAACATTTACAAGTAGGGTAACTATCCTAGTTCCCGAACGATTTTCACATTCACTGGCAGATTTCTTTTTAAAAAATTGCAAGAAATTTCCCCGAGCAGATAGAAGAAAACTCTCATCAACTGATCATTCGTTGTAAGACTGGCTTACTTACTGGTACATGCCACCTTTCTAGTTTGAAGCGGATGGTCGTAACAGTACTTTTTCCCAACTATAGTATCATTTCTCAGTTTCCGAACGCCAAGAGATCAGAAAACCGTTCGGAAACCAATGTTCGGAACCCATGTTCCAGTTCCCGAATTTTTCGTCTCAGTTACCGAACTTAGAATCAAAACGAAACTGATTGTCGGTTCAGTTTCCAAACAGAAAACTGTCTCTTCATAGCCGCAGCACCTGGGTAACACTAGTTGAAGGTTAGCTGTGTTGGTATTCGTCATTCAGACCATTGTTTTACTACAAGCATATTTTTTATAACGCTGTTTATGTACGGCGTTAGACTGCCGAGAGTAAGATATTTTCTTTGTTCGGTTGAACTGCCATTTCATTCATCGTTAATGAAACGACGAACTAAGGTGGAAAGTAAGTTTCAGTATTTTGGTTCGCTAATTAGGCGCGAAATTTCAGTATTCTACCAAATTGTTAACCAAGTTTAGTTTTTCTCTAACAGGTATGTAATGTATATCCTCCTATGACACACGGTAAGTATTATTACGATAATCTTCACACAGAGAATCAGTGGTGGAAATGGTAGGATGATATGAAGTCGTATCAGCAATGATATGAAGTCGTATCAGCCTCAAGAGAGAATGATATGAAGTCATCAGCTTCCAGAGAGGATGATATAAAGTCATCAGTCTCCAGAGAGGATCTCTGTTCGACTAAGTTGTAACACGAGGCCTACTGAATACACAAGGCCTACTGAATTTCTGGTCTTCACCCGACTTTGTCCATAGTATGGACCAAGCACAATAAACCAAAAAGATCAATTCAGAATGTAAGATCTTCAAAACTCGAACCACTTGATCAAGGAATTATAAACAGTACCCATAAGTCGTTTTTTCGCTAGATTTCATATGAATTAATATTCCGGGCTGAAAATAGTATCGTAGTTTTCAACCCTATCACACCCATAAATTAAATCTTGGCTTACGGGGCCCATCTGGAGTAGGCTTGGTACTTGTACTTCAGTCAAACATAGAAGTACTTGGCACAACACTTCCCAGAACGTTCAACCCACATATTCTTTTCGTTCGGATTCATAGACCGTACGTTCGAGAACCGGGATTGTTTTCTAGTCTTTCCGTTTTCTTTAAAGCCTGAACAATAAGCAAAATAACTTGATAAACAATTTATTAGAGTAGTCCTAGGCTATGAAACTAAAAATACGGGCGGAAACCACAGAAATAGGGATTCGAGGATTTCGTTAGGAAACTCGAAAATGCATGCAACCAGTTTCCGAACGATAGTACCCTTGGCAAAAACTGTATAAATATGTTATAGGATGCAACATCAATAAAATGTGATAGACATTTTGCAGGGAAAGATGCCCTCTTTTGAATGATGTCAAAATTTTTTATTTAAAAACTTAGCAAAACGGAAGCAAACTAACTGCAGAAGACCTATTTTTAAGTATCAGATTTACTTTCGCGTTCTTTTATTCTTTTCGAGTGCGAGTTGACGGAGGAACAGAACGAGTAAGGACAAAACCGCACCACTACTGAATGATAATAAGCGCGAATTTCAAAATTTTATCACAGCGTGGAGGCAGCAGCTAGAGGATTTTGATTTTTTTTTTCCAAACATCACACTCATTGAGAGGTAGGACGTTTGGGAACTAGGATAGTTACCCTAAGTTATAAAATGGTGATTGAAAATTAAGTGAGTTTTTATGTGATTGAAAATTAAGTGTGTTTTTATGTGATTGAAAATTAAGTGTCTTTTTATGTGTGTTTAAGTTTTTTATTTATTTTTTATTTACTGTGCTTTTCCAAAATAGCGGGTTAGAAATAAATTACTTACTTACTTAATGTTCCTGCCTGCATGCTCATCAAAATTTAAACTTTCCGCAAAGCATTGACAGCGTTGCCAGATTTAATGGTGCCGACGATTTTTGTTTTCAGGATTTCCCGGCCGGATTTCCTGCATTTTCAAGTTGAAAAAATTTCAACTTTTCCATATGGAAGTGAAGATGGTGGCAAAAATTCGGGCAGAAATTCTAGTCCGGGAGCTTCCTATCCTGATCGTGTGTCCGCACTATCTGGAGAAGTCTGGGGTAGCGTTCCAGCGACTTATTATTAGTTACGATCGTTACTATTCTTGTTATACTCTATAGGACTAACAAGTCCAAAACACGCCAGTGATTCTCAGGAAGAAGGATTAAACGTGTCCGTAACGACTAAAACTCAAGGACTCAAATCCTGAGTCAGCGCAGCTTTGACACCGTGTCTTCCTTTCTTCCGTAGGTACCCGGAGATTCTGCATCGGCAGGGAGAGATAGTCATCAAGAGTATTATTGCCATTCCAGAGCCCTCCGTTATTAGTAAATTGGCTCCTCCCCTTATTATTTTCGTTCCACGAGTGTGGTCCCGAGCATCATAGGCCATAACAATTATCGGATCTGCAGAAACTCCCGTAAGAGTGATGAGGTGTGCCGCGTTGTTATTATTTTCGTTCCAGAAAGCGGGATAACTACCACAATACGGCGCTCGCCCCTCCTCAATTATCATCGTAACTTGTCATAACTTTGCTGGAACGTTAACTGGGGCGGGGTGATGCCAGGTAACAGAAATTTGTGGATTAATGTTAAATGTATATTGTATAACTTAAGTGAGCTGACAGTTAGACAAAGAGAGGCGTCGGTACTGAAAATGATGTAAGTGGAGTTTGCTATGTTAGATGCTATCCCGAGCAAATTTCACCTTAGTTCTAGTCTCCGAAGTGGCGAAGAATTTAAGTTCGGCGGCGGCAGAGAGAATTTGGGTTGGCAGCGGTGTGCCTTCGGCTTGCCGAAAAGTTATCGGCGTTTACTCTATTTTTAGCAATTTTAAGGTATTTGTTTTGCAATTTTCCAGCATTCTTCAATTTTCCCCCCAAAATCGTCAGCGTTGTTGTGTTATTAGTTTAGCCTTCGGTTCAAGTGCCATATTGCGACTGTACTGATAGTCCCTCTGTCTCACTTTTGCTAGTTCGGGTACATTCCACGTAAGCTAAGACGATTAAACTTGACAAGCTTCTGAAGGACTCGGTTGAATGCCAAGCGAAACCATGTTTTCGCGGATTAATCTGATCATTCATGTGGGGTTGGAGGGAGGGGGAAGACGGAAACTTGCGACCTCCGTGACCCGAGTCGAAATAAACTCTGTTTTGTGGGAGCAAAAAGATACGATGACCACGAGGGGTTGGAGGTGGACTTTCGGAACATGCAGGGGATCAAAGAAATGTAGAGATTGGGAAGAGACTTGGATAATACAAAGATCATGGGTCCCAGATGTGTGATTTTGAAGTCCAGACCGGAGCCTACCTCGGTACGGGGAGTTGGAAGGGGCGTACGTAAAAAAAAATCCAGAAATACTCCAACTCTAGGGAAACTTGGTGTCTTATATGAATAAAAGCCCTATAAGATGAGACTTCAGAAACTTTCCGGGTAGAGGGGGAAGCCCAGAAATCGTTGCACATGCGCAAGTACAAATTGTACCGTACAAAGGTCATGAGTAATAGAAGTTTTATTTTGAGTTCCAGACTGGATCCGGTCTTGTTGGGAGGAGTTGGCTGTCACCGAAATTTTCCATATTTTCTCCGATTCAAGGGAAACTTGTTCGGTAGTAAGTGCCGTAGATACAAAAAGTGCGGGTCCGACGCGCATCCGATTACGTTGGTGGGATTCGATGGAGAGAGAGGCTTGGCATCCCAAATATTCTTTGAGCCCAAGCTGACTTTGAAACACCTGTAATTACAGGTTTGTTTCCTTCCCGAAGTTGAACCAGAGGATTGACAGCCTGACGAGGACCCTTGCCAAGAAGGGCCGAAATATCGCTGATGAAGAATCGTAGCTGACGTATCCGTTGAAAACATTGTTTGAATACTTGGCATCCTGCATAGGGACCAAACGGATGGAGGGAATGGGATGAAAATTGGTCACGTGTCCAAGATCCAGAAGTGCTTCGACTCGAGTAAAACTCGGTGCTTGATAGAAGTAAATGCACTAGATTTAATACTTATGTGTCCGAATCGCATGTGGACAAGGTGGAGGGGGGGAGGGGCGTCTGCAACTTTTTTGGTACGCATAGGGATCAAAAGGAGAAAGTGATGAAACTTGGACGGTACAAAAGTCGACCAAATACTACGTAGATGGAAATGGAACATAATTCAAGTGACTTTACCATGACAAATCAGCTTGTTTTTTTTTGTCGCGGTACTAGTCCCTGGTATAAAATTCCATCTACGTAATACCTATCTAGTCCTGTGACATGGAGTGACTTCGGCGGGATCACTGTTCCTATGGCCCGCTTCTTCGGGACTATTAAAGTGGTTGCGAGTTGTGTTGTAAAGCCATGTTCAAAAGCCTGGTAGAGCAATGACCTTGAAAGCGGAGGTCCTGGGTTCAAATCCCGGCTCAGGAACATATTTGTCAAAGTTGGCTGAAATTTTTCGGAAGTTTTCGTGAAACTTGCTGGGTTTTAGATGAAAATGCTCTAGATGTAACATTTATGTGTCTCGGATAGAAACCCAGTGGAAGTATTTGACGAGGGGTACTAGAAGAGCTGAAAGATTTTGGCTCACGGTCGCATAAATGTTCCATTTATATGGCCGGACCGGTCATCCAAATAGAAGATTTTGGACATTTCCTTTCGCCAGTTGGCAAGTTCCTCCTGATCGGATCACGAGTTCAAGATTTAGGCATGTCACAAATGAGAAGACATTCAAGAATCCCCTCAATTCCGTCATCGCCACAAAACACATATCTAGGACCCATGCCCTTGCACCGTTCGCGATATACGTGGGTCAAGATCAAGGATTGCTCACCTCACACACGGATGGTCGGATCCCGGAAAGAAAGATTCGTTGGTTATCGGGCCGGTACTTTTTGTGCATGCTAAATTTCATGGTCTAGTTTATATGGAAGTGCCGAAACTAGCAAAGTGAGACAAAGGGATAGCCAATCCGACCGAGAGACATAATGGTCGGTGTACGGACTTGAGTCAGAGGCTGCAAGTTGCGAAGCGGCAAAAGGGAACAATTAAAGCAAGGGCCACACAATCCTTTAACCTATGCTACATGCTGCCTTAATATCAATAAAATCTGTGAAATGGGGAATCCCCAGTTCTCGAGGGAATTCCGAATGTCCGGCAATCGAGAGAATTTCAATAGAATTAAGGCCTATTCGCAACGGGTTTTAGCTAAGCTAATACTCGGTACCAGCCAGTTCCAGAAATCTCTCTGACCGAGAATTAGCTGGGTTTCTGCCGTTCGCAATAGATATTGATGCCTGTTTCGGGTACCAGCTAGTCTCGGACCCAAGTTGAAATCAGTTCAACTTTTGAGGGTACTAGTACTAGCCGATCAGATTACTTACGGGAATACTGAAGAATTTTCCGATTGGCTAATGCTGAACCACGTCAGACCGAGTAACAATGACCTAAATTCACTTTCGGTTTTTAGGACAGCAGGGAGTAGATGTGATTTTATCTATTGGGCTTGGTTCGAAACTTGCCAATCAGAATATTCCTCGAAAGTTCCCAAAATAACCTGATTGGCTAGTACCCTCAAAAGCTGAACTGATTTCAACATGGGTCCGAGACTAGCTGGTACCCGAAACTGGCAGCTGTATCTCGGGAGCGTTTTCAGAACTACCTGGTACCGAGTATTAGCTGAAACCTGTTGTGAATGGGCCTTCAAAACGTTTTGCGACGTTCAGTGAAATGTCGCTACTGTCAGCAAAGAATGGCAAGTTTCACCGTCCTACTTCCTACCTTTGGACAGAGGGACGGACTGACAGGCAGTACGGTCGCTATTCGTCACTTAGCATACAACTTTTGGTAATAAATAATAGTCCTGAACTGCCGCCACAACCAGGCCACAAAAGATGAGTCTTTCTGCTTACTTGCTTATGGCAAAAATAGGACAACAATCTGGAGCCTTTCGATGGGATCACAAGAATCCAAATATTTGATCCAGACAATTGGGTCTTGTCTTCGCCAGATCCAGTCTTTAGCAGACTCCTTAAACATTTCTACTATTAAAATTCAGAAAAAGATTAAGGCCAAATAGCTAATCATCTGGGAAAACCAAGTTCATATACTGATTCAGCATGTGTGTTTACCCCCATAAATCGTATCTGTTTTGACGAAAACTTCCTGCCGCTTCTGCCAATTTCCCGGTTTCGGTCGAATTCCGAAACTACTTGTCCATAAAAAAACGAAAGGTCAAAAACGAACTCAGCGTATCTGCTTTCCCCAATACTGAACATCTAATCAACTTCAAATAAAAATGTAACTTATAACAAATTTTCCGGCTTTAGCCGGATTCCGTTCGAACTATATGTCCGGGCAAGAAATGATTTTCATACACGGATTCAGCATCTCTTCTTACCCCTCAATCGGACATCTAATCAACTACAAGTAAAACTTTAACTTTTAACAATTTTCCGGTTTTGGCCGGATACCGGGCGAACTACTTTCCCCGGTAGAAATTTTTTTTCACATAAATGTTCAGCATGTCTTCTTACCCCTCAATCGCACATCTAATCAACCCAAAATAAAACTTTTACTTTTAACAAACTTTCCGGTTTTGGCCGGATTCCGGGCGAACTACTGTCCGACGAGAATATGGTTTTCACCATCGTGTTCAGCATGTCTTTCTACGTCCAAATGAAACATCTAATGAACTTCAAATAAAACCTTTACTTTTAGCAGACTTTCTGGTTTTGGCCGGATTCCGGGCTAACCACTTGTCCGGCAAAAGAATGATTTTCACCATCGGATTCAGAATTTCTTCTTAACCCTAAATCGAACATCTAATCAACTTAAAATATAACTTTTACTTTTAACAAACATTCTGGTTTTGGCCGGATTCCGGGTGAACTACTTGTCTGAAGACAGAAGGGTTTTAACCATCATGTTCAGCATGTCTTCTTAACTCATAATTGACTATCACATTATCTGTTTACAAATATTTTATTTGCCCCTTAATTCAAACCCCCTCCCCCACCCCTAAATGTAGGGCAAGAGCCCATCGACGAAGTCGACCTTACCCTTGACCCAATGAATCCTCACACCAAGTTTCATCAAATTGTCTTATTCCCTTCGAGAGTTATCGTGCTCACAGACAGACGGCCAGACGTACATTTTTGCCACTTACCTTTTGGAATAAAAAAAAGTGAAAACATTTCACCTACAGAGATTCGGCAGCATAATTTGACCAGTGGGCAGCCGACCCCAACTGTGGCGCTGAAACGTTTCGGCGGCGGTCCGCTGAGTTATTCTCTGTGCGGCTTCGTGAACTACTTAGTACAGCGCTAAAGAGAAAACATGGCGAACCTCTTGTTCTTCCATTATTGAAGACAAAACTCTCCCCCCCCCCCACACCTATAACTATTTTAATAATCCCATCACTATCCAGCAATAAAGTCGTCCCTAGTGGCTGCATTTCAATGGTGTAGTTGCTCGTTTTTCTCTGGATTTTGGTGTAACCACCCAGCCACTCACTTACGGCTAAAACTAAGTTACTCCTGATTTGTAATTTTTGCAAATCTATATTCTGTATGATTTGAGTAACATTGTTTATTCCAGTCCAAATGTTGGTCAACTATGCAGACATTCATAGCATGTCCTTCAATCAGCTTTCAACTGCCATTCCCAGCTAAATATTAATTAATTCTGAGCAAGAAAGATCAGAAAAACGAAAGAACACGTTCTATTGATTTGTAATGATCAATTCTTTTGTTGATGATATACAAAACTAGCCAAAATGCCATTATTAAGTGTTCTGTGAAGAACTGAAATCCCGGTGTGGGTGTAGGTTTCTTCGGTCGTGCCATTATTTAATATACATGCTTCAGACATACTTTTTGTTGAAGGAGAAACTTGTTATGTGTAACGAAACAGAGAGAAGTTTAGGTTTTAAGTGAAAAAGCGTGTTTGCTAGTACAACTGTAATGGTAAATAGGCACAATAGACCTCTCGCTCATTCCCTTTTTGCCAAATCCGAAACTTTTTGACGCAAAAAGTAGCGCCGGTTCCAGTTGCACTGATACAATTCTTTGCAATGTATTATTCTTATGGCCAAGCGAGCTCTGACAACGCTGGGCTAGTTTCTGGCAGTCAGTGTCAGTGTTGCCAGTTTAGGAGTATTTGCGCCATTTGGGCGGTTTTTAGAGGTGGCTGCGCTTTGAATTTTTCAAGTGTGCGCATTGCGCCAAATTTGCGCATTTCCCTAAATTTTGGCGCAAATTGGGCGCATTTTTTTCTCCATATCCCTTAAAAATTAAAAACCAGATTAGGATTTGTATGGGCCACACAGTGATTTTATATCCAGATCTCAAGGGTTGCGGGGGACTAAAAATCTTCACTGAAGTATCAAAATTGTTGTTTGGGTCTTTGGGAACATAAGGGGAACATTGATAATTGATGCATGCTGGTTCAGAATGTGTTGACCCTCTCTACTGCTCTCTGACTTGAAAGCCAGCGAGCACGATATTTGGATACGAGAGTATATTATTCGCTGGTAAGCAATTGGGCTTGTCAGGTTCATGCATACCTGGAACGTGTTTTGTGAGAAAATATCTATTCTTTCAATGTTTTAGAAAAAAACTTTTTTAAATCATCTCGAGAAATAAACCTTTTCTTCGATTATCCTTACTGTTTTTTTCTCAAAAAGCTCATTAAATTTTCTCTTGTCTTGCACATAGGAGAATCAGAGGCATTATTATCCAAAAATGTATGGGGAGAAGGGGGGGGGGGGGGGGGGGGGGGGGGGGGTGTTAATTTTTTGAGACCCTTGCTAAGACTAATAATTGTTTTGAAGATAAAAAATCGATTGCTTTTACAGAAAAAGTCGTAACTCTTAAACAAATAAAAATTTAAGGAATGTCTTTTCGTTTTAATATTTTGATAAAATCTACTGTTTATGAAAAATCTACTATTTTCAAGAAGAATTGCAGCGCTTTCCGCCAACTCAGTTTGTTTTTCATCGACTGGTCGGCAGCATGGGGGTGGGATCCGATTTCTTAATTTTGTTTTAGCTTCGGCGCATTTTTGCTTCTCTTCCGGCGCGATCTTGTGTAAACATCTGGCAACACTGCTCGGTGTCAGTTTTGTTTTGAGTCTTGAGTCTTGACTTCAGAAGTAAAAATTTAGGTTACAGTATGCAGTTCACAGCAGTTCCCAGATAAGCTTAGTAGTAAAGTGTTTTCTCTGTGAAAGAATCTATCCCAGCAGAAGAACAAAACACCAGTGAAGTTTAAGTGGTGGATCAGTGCACAGTGGTTGCTTTCCTGTGTTGTTTGTTCTGGCTGCCTAGGATTTCTGTATGGCTGCACAGGATTTCTAGGCTGGGTGTGCGATTCCTGTGAGTGATTTCACGATGCCTCAGTGAAGTGAAAGCCTAACGGTTGATGGAGATTTAAAATTAAGTAGGAGAGACTTCAGTTATGGATAAAATCCATGTTGCAGTCCGTGTTCGCCCTGTGAACAAAAGAGGTAGGCTAAGGTTTTTTTCTTCTTCCCTGCTTCTTCCTTGCTTCTTCCCTGCTTCTTTGTGTCCTTTTCCTGAACAGTCCTTAGCAGCAGAACATCCATCTTGTGCCGCTTGGCATTTTATTCAGTTCCGTCAAGAACAAATAAGTCAATAGAACCAGTCAGCCACAAACCCTGATTTTTGGATACCCTATGCCAAACGTTGGATATGTCTAGCGTTTAGCATACCCTATGCCTAACGCTGGATACACTATGCCAGGTGCTGGATACTGTAACCCTGTAAAATATTGATGATTTGAGTGAAGCTAAAAAACCTACCAATCAGAACTCCTTTATATTGAGGTAGATCAGGGTTAGGTTACCACCAGGTATCCAGTGTTTGGCATAGGGTATCCAGCATTAGGCATAGGCTATGCCAAATGTTAGATATACCCAGCGTTTGGCATAGGGTATCCAAAAATTGGGGATTTGTGGTAGACTGATGCCAGGTGCTGGATACTGTAACAAAGTAAAACATTGATGATTTGAGTGAAGCTAAAAGATCAACCAATCAGAACTTCTTTATATTGAGGTAGGTCAAGGTTAGGTTACCAACAGGTATCCAGCGTTTGGCATAGGGTATCCAGTGTTAGGCATAGGCTATGCCATATGCTAGATATATCCAGCGTTTGGCATAGGGTATCCAAAAATCAGGGATTTGTGGTAGTGTGGTAGACTGAATAGAACCTCTGTATTTGGTCACATGCACTGACTACTGGCCAGCTACTGGCCCTGATGAGACTGAGCAGAGCTAGAGCTATTTGCTCAGCTTTGAGTGGATGCCATCTACTTTCCTCTTAGCTGCTGAACATTGGCAGGAAAAGACTGTAGCAAGCATGTATGACCTTCCTCTTTAGTGATATCACAATGTTGAACAATTCAACAAGCAATAGTTGCTTACTCTAGACTTTCCTTCTACAGAGCTCTTCTGCAATGAGGTGTTAGTAGAAGTAAAGAACTGCGATTTTCCACATAGCCCTAACCTCCGCTTGTTTGCATTTGGCAGGGCATCGGGAATTTATCCAACACTGCCTGGTTGTATTACAGAAATTGGGAGACATAGGTTCTTTTGCTTATTTTTTGGTGGTTCCACCCACGTTTTGACTTGTTCTGAGGGTATTGTTGACATTGTTTTTTAGAGCTTTGAAGTAATAACAAGATATTTCACAGTTCAAAATGGGTGTATGATATATTTGTTTTGCACTGTCAAATAATATTTGCAGTCAGCATGGGCTGAAGGAATATTCATGGAAGAATAAGAATCTGTAGTAGCCTAGAGCTGACCATATGGGGCTTCAAACTTTCTGGCATATGAAGTTTCAGTTTTGCTATTCTTTTCAAGAGCAGCATAAAAGAAGACCATTAACCCAAAGGGTAATGAAGAACGCTTAAGCAAACGGATGAAGCGGGACTAAAAGTAGTGTCATAACTCTGAAAAAAATGTCAATGTCATTCTTTGCAGAATGTTGGAGTAGAGCTTTACACTGTAAAAAGTGTCTCCGAGTAAGGATTGAAGTCAATTGCAGTATTTGCTACTGGGATTAATCTTAACTCTACTAAGATAAGATTAATCTGAATTAGAAATGAGATTATCTTTTACCTTAAATTACCTTAAATCGCATTGTCCAGCGACAAAGGTTGTCACTGGTTTGAATGATGTTAGTCACACATGATGTTGGGACTGGCTTTTGGTTAGTGTCTGGTAGAGGATTCCAGGGCATCCCACTCTTATTTCCAGCGTTTGGCATCCCACTCCTTGTCAAGCTTGGTGTTCCAGTTTTGCACCACTCTAGTGGAGAAGAAGTCGTTTCGGGTCCTGGTGTGAAAATGGCTTTGGAATCTTCTTACTATGACCACGAAGAGTTTTTTCAGCTTGATTTGTAGAGCTGTAGAGATGAGGCAAGACTTGATTTTATATGAGTTTGTAGAGGTTTGTAGAGACACGATTAATCCCAGTAGCGAATAGTGCAAGATTTTTGTTTACAGCGTAGGCTAGTCAAGAACTTTCAGCTTCTGTTGCTTGTAGACGCTTCTCATATGAATTGCAGGATTTGCAGGTGAATATGTCTACCATCTCCATCGAAAAGCTATGAACATAACAACCAGTCCTCTCTGCTAAGTTTCTGAGAAATGGTGCCTGAGAAATGGCAATTGAAAAGACCCTTTCAAGTAGATAATAATGAGATGATTGTGTATTGTGGAGTAACATGGTCTTTGGAAGTGAATTTCATGCTGTCTTGCTGGTCTTTTAAAGAAGTTAAAAAAATTAAATGGGTGACCTAGCTAGCTACCTATACCATAACCAGTTGTGTATATGGTCAGTAATTGACCAGACTAGTCAGTCATTGTGTACCTAAGGTTAATTAAACAATATTTTAAATTAATTCATGAGTGTGACTTTAAATTGTAGGCTATATAAATACATTTATTGACAACTAAACGAATATTTGGCTTGTCTGCTTCCCGTTTAGAAATAAATTGAATTGAATTAACATTGAATTGAGAAGGTCTGAAAAGCTATCCACTTGCAGGAATTGGTTAGCAATCAGCTGCTTAACTAAACAAACAAAGACTTGAGTCAAATGTTTGGCAATTCTAGCTCTTTAAACTGCTGAAGAAAAGAAAAGCCTGAATAGCTTTTCTAATCGTCCCACTCCCAGGTCGGGAAAGTACTTGAATACACAACTATGAAGATAAAACACCCTCTGTCAGCAGAGGCGTCCCAACACCTTCCTGATAAAGGGGGGGGGGGGCTTCAGAATTTTAATTTTATCGGAAATTCTCCGTAGTGACGATCTCTGCAGAATACCGTACTCTAGAATACTGTTGTGTTCTGACTTATTTGTTAGAAACGACAAACGATAGGCTCGTTAAATTTTAACTGGAAAGGAAACTTATCTATAAATCTAATATTTGAATCCACTGAATATTTTGACACATCTGAGAGATTTTGTATTTTTCCACCCGGTGCTCTGGTAATAACGCCCATAGTGTGCGCGGCTATCACTATAGACCAGAGTTCATCCCAACGTGGAGAATTCGAATTTGAAGAAAATCCTACTTTTTCAGGGCTAAAGATGCGACATCGGAAAAGTTACTCCTTAGGAAAATGATGTTATGATATGTCTTGCAATGAATCGATTTTTTTTTTTTTTTATTCGGCAAGGATTTTTTTCAAGCGTAGAGGGGCAAGTACATAGAGGTACCACAAATCCGAAAGAATAAGTTCATTCTATGAAATCGATTGTCCCTGGATAACGGACAAACGAAGTAGCGTTTTCAGGAATATTTAAGTGCATAAGTGATATGTTACTAGACTGTTTGATCACAGGCCTATTAGGTTAAGTTTCAAGATTGTCAGTTACGATAAAAAAAGTCTTCGACCTTCACCCCACCCTACACATTTATTCTTCGCGAATTAAGTGTTTTCATTTGTTACAACACATCCAAGTTTAGATTCGTCAACTAGATCGGTTTCACGTGCGATTAGCAACAGACGCTGGTCAGCCATTGTTGAACGCAAAGTGGTCTTAACCAACTTATTGTTTCTAAAAAGTATTTCGCCTTTTTCTAAGGTAACAGGATTGTCTTAGCCAGCTTGAACGCTGTCCATACTGGTGGTAAGACATCTCTAAATTCACGAAAGACTTCGAATATATCTTCAAACTTTTTGTTTGTTTCGAGGTTCTCCTGGCGACTTTCGAGATCATGTCGGAACGAGGCTAACTCGTTTAAGAGCTCTTCTTGGCGTATCACCGGACAGGATTCGAGAAAGCTGTCGAAACTGGAGTAGATGGATATTTCAATAGGTTTCTAATTCTTTAAAGCCACAGAGACTTAGGAGATTACCAGAATCGCCCAATGAATGTTCATGTACGCTCTGTGTTTCTGTCTGCAAGAATCACTCTGGTAAGCTGTGTGCCGGGGCCATCCTGCAAGCTGTGAGTCATAAGCATCACAATTCCGGTAGATTCCCAGAGCCAAATATTCTGGTAGATTTCCTGGTCCAGCCTCCAGTAAATTCCTGAGATTTCTTGAGCAAGATTTCGGTAGATTCCCTGAGCAAAATTCCGGTAGATTCCAAAATTCTAGCAGATCCCGTGGGGCAAAGTCCAGTAAATCCCCTGATACAGCCTCCAGTAAATTCGCTGAGACAAGTTCCGGTAGATTCCTTCAGCAAGATTCCGGTAGATTCCCTGAGCAAAATTCCGGTAGGTTCCCTAAGCAATAATCCGGTAGATTCCCTCAAAATAATCTAGTTGAGGTGAATTTGATAAATTCTAGCTGGCGTGGCTTCGCCGCACCAGTCAGAATTTACCGGATTTTCCCCCCACAAATCTTCTGGGGGGGGGGGGGACACCCCCCTCGGGGGGGTGTCTGCCAGGAAAGAAGGTATGTCGTTGGTACAGTTTACATTTTTTTAAAGCCGATTTAATTCCTATCAATCAATAATTATATTAGCCCATATAGAAATTGCAGAACGTGCCCATACGGAGTAGCCTATATGAAAAGAACAAAGGAAAGAACAGAAAAAGAAAAGAAAAAGATCCGACTAAATTTGACTATACAAACGCATCTATATATAATACGGATTTTATGCTGTTTTCATACTATTGCTAACCATATAACTATCGCAAGTGGACATTTTTACTGACCGAGCTGTTGTGAGCTGAATCCTTATATCTGTTCTGATTTTGTTGTATTATGTTGATGTGACACGAAACCTACTAGTCGGCTTGTCCGTCTTATGACTTTCTTAGATATAATTGAATTGTATTGAATTGGTACCAGTCTAGAGAAGAGTGAACTTGGCACGGCGCTGGGCCACAGCCACGAAGGGATCACAGCCATCGCAGCCACCCAAGCTTGTTGCTTCAATAAGAATGTTTTTTTTTTTTAGAAATTGATCTTGGAGTTCAAAACGTGGTTGATGTCACTGCTAACCAGGTAGCGCTGCAACAGCCTCCATCAGCTGAGAAAGGACAAGAAGGGTAGGTCTTGCCTGTCCTTTTTTTTTTTAAGAGAAGCTTTTTTTTAAATTAATCTTGGTAAGACTCCATTCAAATTTTCTTATCGACATAGGCTATGATTGTGCAGCCATTTACCCGGCTCTAGACACATATATATTTATTCTTAAGGCTTAGTTGATTTAGTACCATTTTCTTTATGAAAATAATCTATTGGACATGCTGATTTATATTAGGAAGCACACGCATTTGTTGGTCACCTGATCATGATATGTAGGTAAATATTAGCCTATGTAGGTTCCCCATTGTCGGAAATGTTTGAAATTTAGATAAGTACAAGAATATGCTACAACAGGGCTCATGCCTGATTCAGACGCATTTTCTTTGATATTTACAGTGTATACTTATTGCAGTCGGAAGACTCCAAAAGTCTTTGCCTTTGACTACTGCTTTGACTCGTCTGATCCAAACAACACCAACTTTGCTAGCCAAGAGACGGTCTTTAATAGTCTTGGAAGAGGTCTCCTCGACAATGCTTTTCAAGGGTATAATGCCTGTATCTTTGCCTACGGTCAGACAGGTAAGAGAATTATAGTTTAGTTCACCTACCCCGATTGCTATCGTTTTCCTTATAGAGCGGTTGATAGTATTGGCGTATCGTTTATATCAGTCCTCGAAACTTATTCAAGATTGGTAACCACGAGATTGGGTTTTTCCCCTTTTTCCGGAATTCACACAGACAGCAGAGATGGGCGAATCCGAATCTGGATTCGAATGTTGTGCTTGTCAGGCTGGATTGGGATTTCGACTTGGATTCAAAACCTTCAATCTTACGAATCCGCTAAAATTTCTAGTCTACATCCTTCCAATATTTGTGCCTTCCAGTATTGAGACGCCATTTGTGTGGATTCCGGATTAAGGAATTAAGATTAATACGAATTAAGACGCGACGTGAATAAAATTCGACTTGGGGAGTTGAAACGGTGCGGCGCGAATTTTGTGTTCTGACGACGCGGATTTTTTCTTTTGCGATTTCGGATTCACCTAGCCTTCGCGAATCCGCGTACTGCGGACACCTAACTTCAGATTACTACATAACAGCAGGCAATGTCATCTTATTTGGTAAACAAAAACTCGTAATCTAATTTTGCAACGTTGCCCTTTTTTTAAAATGTTATCCGTCGCCTTGCTTCCACTAAAACGAAAGCTTTGCGCGTGACAACTTTTATTCTATCTCTTTGCTGCTATCTCTTGCCGTGAATAATCAGGAGAGGTATCATCATGAGTCTTAGGTCTCAACACAGTTTCGAACGTCTTCTTTCACTTTATTGGGTGCGTTTTCGACAGTTACGCTCAATAGCTGGCAAACATCTTTGTAACCCTTTTTGTCGTTTTTGCTAGCGATTTTTACCACGTACAGCATAACAATTATCATCTTGGTCAACAAAAACCTATAAATCTATAACATACCTCTTTTTAATCTAAAAGCTGTATTTTTTCTTTCCAAGACTTCTCCAAATGGAAAATGACTGCTTGTTTGTTGTCTTCACGCTGAGTTTGGTGCTGTTACAGAGGTGGAAGCTTGGTAACTGTATAACAGCTACGGAGCACCGATTGAGCGTACTTACACTGCCAGAAGTTTTATAACATACAACACAAGGATGCGCGGTTCTCGATATCATGACAACAACAAAAAAAGCCAGCAGATGCTTTTTCGGCGTTTTTTTGGCCCTTCCTGGCAATGCTTGTTTTGCATAACATTTCTGGTATCACGTTTGTGGTGACAACAGATAACATTCGAAGTGTTGTCTGTTGAAACCGCGCATCCTTTTGTTGTCTGTTATGAAACTTATGACAGTGTAATAGCTGGTGAAAACATCATTTTCAGTTACACACCGCAAAAGCGCGAACCACTTTTTCAGTTATTAGCGACAGACTTTAACAGTAAACAAGACCAAAGGTTTCGATGGGAGCCCAAAAATTCAATATCTGATCCAGACAACTGGGTCTTGTCTTAGCCAGATCCAGTCTTCGCAAGACTCCTTGAACATTTTTACAATTAAAATTCAGAAACAGATTAAGGCCAAATAGCTAATCACCTGAGAGCATGTTCAGCATGTGTGTTTACCCCTATAAGTCATATCTGTTTTGACGAAAACTTCCTGCCACTTCTGCCAATTTCCCGGTTCCGGCCGAACTCCAGAACTACTTGTCCGGCGAAAAAAGAAAGCTCAAAGACGAAATCAGGGTATCTTCTTTCCCCAGTAATGAACATCTAATCAACTTCAAATAGAAATTTAGCTTATAACAAATTTTCCGATTCCAGCCGGATTCCGGTCGAACTATATGTCCGGGTAAAATATGATTGGCATACAGGGACTCAGCATCTCTTCTTACCCCGAAATCGCTTATCTAATCAACTAGAAATAAAACTTTGACTTCCAACAGATTTCCGGTTTTGGCCGGATTCCGGGCGAAATACTTGTCCGTCGAGAAAATAATTTCCACCATCGTCTTCAGCATGTCTTCCTACCCCTAAATCGAACATCTAATCAACTTCAAATAAAACTTTTACTTTCAACAAACTTTCCGGTTTTGGCCGGATTCCGGGCGAACTAATTGTCCGATGACAAAATAGTTTTCACCATCGTGTTCAGCATGTCTTCTTACCCCATAATCGACTATCACATTAGCTGTTTCAAAATATTTTGTTTGTCCCTTAATTTGAATCCCCTCCCCCACCCCTAAATGTAGAGCTACAAAGCCCATCTACGAACTTGACTGGTCCGACGACCCGACTGGTCCGACGACCCAACGAACCCTCACACCAAGTTTCATCAAAATATCTCGTTCCCCTCGAGAGTTATCGTGCTTACAGACGGACGGACAGACGGACGGACAGACGGACAACTTTTGCGATGTCATAGGTATCCCTCCACTTACGTTTTGGGATCCCAAAAACACGCCTATCATCTTTCTTCCTGGAAACGTGTTATTTTGCTCACTGATGTCAAATGCCTGAAATTTGTTCTTCTATTTACCTCGCTATTTACGGCGGTTGACAACTGTTGTCTGTTACAGAGGATGGGTTTTTATGAAGCAAAAGCTGAAGTCCAGGTTTGGATACGGATTTCTAATGTATACGCCAGTCTCTTGCAATTTGACCAAACTATCGACTTTTGGTGCAATTTTCAAATCAGAATATTTCGTCTACCTCTTCATTTATAACCCAATGTGCGAAGATCTGATAGGATCCGGTGAGAAATACGTTCATTCCGATTTATGTCCTGTCAGAAAGAACCTGCGTACCTGTTCGACTATAAATCAGTTTTATTGGTTCGGTCAGAATTTTACGCTGTTTGAATGGTGCTTTTGACTTGGCGTTATGATGTGAGGGTAATTTTGGCCGAATTCTTATGGAATACAAAGCCCTAGTAAATTGTATTTAAAGAAGCCCCGAAGGCCATATAGAAGGTAAATTGTTAATACACAAAGACAAATATCTAGACAACTAATTTACGGAAAGTTTTCTAAATTCTAGCGCTCTAAACACAAACCTACAAATCTTGCTTATCGACTTTGCGGAAGTACACTTCAGGATAAATATAATGTTTGAAGCCAAGCTGACCATTCATTGCAAACAAAAACAGAAAAACGTGGTTTTCGGTTGTTTTTTTTAACACGCACATTTTATTTTTCGTTATTTTGTTTTTATCTGCATGTCGTTCAACCCGCATCGTTCTTCTGGGTTTTAGCTCGGGTTTTAGTTACATGTCCTTTTATTGTTTGTTGGTTCGGATCGTTTTCCTGTTGTTATTGTTGTGGATCTTACGATTTAGTTTTGTTTTTCGCTGACGACGGTTTGGCAGAAGTGTAATGAAATTAGCACGAAATTTTATTATCTTAGAGGGACCCCCCAGAACCCCGAAAATCCCGTTTTCTGTTTTTATTTGCTTCAGGATACCAGGGAGTGTCGGGATATCCCCACTGGAAATCTCCCTACGGAGATCCGAAAGCTCTTGGCACCAGCTTAAAAAATGACCGATGTCCTCCTTTTCTAATTCATAGATGGCACTTTACACAAGGGACTTACCTTGACCAATAAACCAGAAACAGTTTTTTTGTAATATAATTTGTAAATAAGTCTAGGACTCCATTGTCGGAGCTACGTAGAAATACCAAGACCCACAAGGCAGGGTATCATGGTGAAGAATAAAACCAAATGGAGTTCTAGACTGAAAAAAAACTATTTCTGGTTTATTGGTCACGGTACCTTGCCTAAAGTACCATCTATGTATTATTATCAATTTCCGTGACATGGGGATGTGAACCGGTTAGATGAATTTGCCTTCGAGCGGGGTCACTGTTCCTAGACTATTGTAGTGGTTTGCGAACTCTGTTCACAAGCCCCTCGGTAGCTCAAGGGGTAGATCACCAGCCTTGTAAGCAGAGGGTCCCGTGTTCAAATCCTGGCTGGGGAGCATTTTTGTCTTTCAGTTCACTACTTATAAAAAGTCCTGGTTTCCACCACCGCAAAGAGTACACGCATATTTCCCATCCGGATCCTTCTTCTTTCTATCAGAATCTTTATTTCTACCATGCAGTGGTAGGCAATTCGCCCTCGGTTAGATCCAGTCCCTCAAAAAAATCGCGGGTAGGTTAAAGTACAATGGGCACATCAAACCACCCCAATCCCACTCTGAACAACCTAGGAACAATGCTTACCCCCTAGATCAGCAGCTTATTCGACAGTTTCCCCTCTGTGATATTTCAAAGCGTAATTTTTTGGGGACAAAGATAAAAGTGATGTTTCTTATAATACTTAGTAGATCTTTATTTTATGCATAAATCAGCTTGTATAATTCAGATTTGGATAGGTTATTTGTTTTTGAATGATTTTTGTAGCTATGTTATTTGTTTTAAGCTTATTGCATATTTTGGTACATTTTATAAAGCACGCTAATCAAGCTTCACAACACTATTCCACAAAGAAAAAGTTTTAATAGGCACTTTAAGCTATAGAACTTCTGAGGAAACACTAGAACAATCAGATAAACTGCATCTGCTGCTTGACTTTGGTGACATCTCAAATATATTATTTTTTTTATCAAGCATTGCTGGGAGTTTTTGAATTTCCTGCCACGATATCCCAGCTCTTAAGATTTGGATCGCCGAAATGCCAGAGAGGTAAAGAGAAGGGATAACAAGAAAACGGCCGATTTTCGTAGCGCCTTCTAAAGGAAGTCGGAAATGTTTATTTGTGAAGCATTTAATACAAAGTAAAGCATTAGAAGTGTCCATTGTGCTTTAAGCTTAACTTAAAATTTTGGCTCATAAACTGTTTTCACCATACTGTTGTCTCCTAGTCTTCAAACACTCTCACTGCTTCATAAATCAAACCTGGAGATGGATCAGGAGGGCCTAAGCCAGAACTCTAAATATATGAAAGTCCAGCATCATCAAGTATGGATTAGATGGACTTGAAAGAAAAGGGACGGGGGTCGCTGATCATGCGACGGCCGCTGCATGAAAGATTGGAATGATTTCTGTGATACTGCAGCTGAATAGACTCAAGCTGCGTCGCTGATTCACCTGCCCATATCTCTGCCCCGGAATCTCTGCATTACCTTAGAAATAAAACATGCTTGTGGATTTTTAAATTTTGTATACCCATTAATGTAGAATTTGTAAATTTTCCTCTTATCACCATTTCTTTAAAGGACACCTGAACAATGAAACCATACTTGAACACACCATGGAGAATGCATTTACAGACATGGCCACGGAGAGCATTCTTCTCCTGAGCGGGACGTTTTAAAAATAGGGATGTTCGTTTCTTGAGGTTTGCACATGCAGACTCCAAGACAAAACGCGCAGTTGATTCAAATCTTGTACAGCGCTGGCCGGATCGTATTGGAATTTCTTCTAGATATACACTTGGGCTTAACTAGTTAAAAAATATTCCAGAAGAAGGGTAGATTGCAGACATTTTTTCCTTTCTAAAACTGTTCGGTACTAAAATAAGGACAGATGCAAAATGGAGCAAAAATCATAGCTTGGAAACACTATTTCCTGTTTGGATTGGGTTTTCTGCAGGCAATGTTAACGGACGTCATACAGATAGGGATGATACTTGGTACTCTTCATTCAGGTGTCCTTTAAGGCAAGCCTTCCAACTTCCATTTTCCATTGCGACAAATCCCAAATATTTGAACTGAGAAAATTTGTTTAATTCTGGTCCTTTGAAATAAAACTTAGGTGGATTCTTCTTTCCAGTATTTCTACCTGTATTAAAACTACAGCTTGGGTCTTCTTAACATTTATACTTAATTTCTTTCGATCCAAATACTCGTCCACCAGATTTAATAGACGTTGAAGGTCGAACTCCGATTTAGCAACAATCGCAGTGTCATCAGCGAAAAGCTGTACTGATAAAGGTATCCCACCGAATGATAACGACGTGGCCGTCTCTTCTCTAATACTACCAAAGGTTTCGATGGGATGTGAAATATTGAATATTAATTGGACTACTTGATCCATACGAGCGAATCTTGCAGATTTCCGGTCTTCACCAAACCCCTTTAAAATTTTGCTGTAACTTACAACCAAATTCAGATATGGATGGATCCAGCGTGCATGTTTACTCAGACATCTCATCCCTGATCGACTTCAGACCAACTTGAACACTTGACCAGATTCCCCCTTTTGTCAGTACTCTCGGCGAACTGCATGCTGAGCAAAAGAGCTGGTGAAGTTGAGAGGCGAACCTTTCGACCCAAGTTCCCAAGTTTTGGCAAAATTTGCCAGCTTATCCGTCAACGAAACAAAGTTCAAACTTGGAATCAGCATGTCTCCTTACTCCGATACCGACTCTCTAATCGATCTTTTGTATGTTCGAAAGCTGCAACATCATGTCTGCTGACCCTATATCGACTATATCATTCGGTTTTAAATCTTCATGTTAAATATCCGATTGTGGCCTGATTCCGGGCGAACTACTCGTCCGGCAAGAAAATAGTTTTCATATCCGGATTCATTATGTCTCCTTACCTCTAAATCAATCCTCTAATAACTTGAGATCAATTAAACTTTTACTTTTCTCAAGTATCCCAGTTTTGCCGGATTGTTGTACTTTTACCTCGAGAAAATAAATTTTATACTCGGTTTCAGCATGTCTCCTCAACTCTAAATCAACCATCAACTTTAGATTAAACTTTAACTTTTCAGAAATTTTCCGGTTTTGCCGGATTCCAGATGAACTACGTGTCCGGCAATAAAATATTTCTCATATTGGGATTCAGCATGTCTCCTTACCCCTGAATCGACTATCTCATTAGCTTTTACAGAATTTTTTTGTTCACCACTTAATTTGAAACCCCTCCCCCAACCCTAAATATAAGTATTTATTCAAACAATGTTTGCAACGGATACGTCAGCTATGATTTTTCATCAGCGATATTTCGGCCCTTCTTGGCAAGGGTCCTCGTCAGGCTGTCAATCTTCTGGTTCAACTTCGGGGAAGGAAACAAACCTGTAATTACACCTTACCTGTAATTACAGGTTTGTTTCCTTCCCCTGAACAATCTCGAGAATCCTCACCCTACTAAATATGGCAGGGATAAGATTTGATTTGAGTAGGCTATGGAGTTGAATGAATGCCTGAAAGCCTAGGATCGTGATATCTGGTTAAAAAGGAAATTTGATCTGGTTAAAAAGGAAATTTGTATAATAAAGAGCCCATTTCACTGTGAGAATGTTGATAACACCCCAACATAATAATGCGCCTTTTTTTGTGTTAAAATTGTCCAGCTTATATCGGCGGGCATGGACACTAGCCACAGTAAAACAAATCTATTGTTTCTTTTTTCTTCTATTTCCTTTATTCTTCTTTTTCATATTCCATTTAAGACACTGTTTATCATTGAAATAAGAAATAAATTTTTATCAGAAGAAGAAAGACAATAAAGCGTCCTTCACTTCTTGGTCTTCCTACTTTAATTGTCCGTTTTCTAATAGGCTCCGGGAAGTCATATTCTATGATGGGTAGCCCGGACAATCCTGGGGTCATTCCTCGACTGTGCAATGCTTTGTTTAAGAGCATATCGGATATAGCAGACCCGAATCTGGAGTGCAAAGTGGAAGTTAGCTACATGGAAATCTATAATGAAAAGGTAAGGGAATATTCTGCGTCATGATTGGCCTCTCAAGTTGTTTAAAGTTTAACTGAAAAGCCAACTTATTTTTGTATCATTTTCTTGAACGCACTGCATCATTTGGCTTGTGTTAAGTTTTTTTTTTCACTATTTAGCCTACTCTAGTATGATGTTCACAATATCTACGGCCGTCCTTGCAACGCAAAATTCTAGCGGAAATTTTGAATCTCAGTACAAACGCGGCTTTTCAGTGGCCAGTGATCATCGCGTGGAAGGTAGCTCACTGCGTGAACACTTGTTTTACGTAAATCCTTTTCATTAAGCGTACAACACAGGTACAAGAGCGTAGGGGCACCAAGATTCCGTCAGGGAAGTTCCTATATGAAAATCGATTATTCGAGAATAGCGGAGCAACGAAGTAACGCATTTTCATCGGGTCTTCAAGCCTATTTAAGTGAATAAGTGACGGATAACTTGATTGTCCTATCTCAGCCCTTTTCGGTTAAGCTTTAACTCAGACTTCACCCATTGCTATACTTTCTGCAGCAGTGTCAAAAGTTGAAATTCATATTAAACAATGGCAAAAACGGAAAGTCAGCTACGATCTTCGAAAGCTATATTTTTCAGGTTCGTTTCTTCCAGTCCAGTAACAGCCTGACGAGGATTCTTGACAAGAAGGGCCGAAAATATCGCTTTCGAACATCGTAGTTGACTTTCCGTTTTAGCCATTGTTTAGTAAAAGTTTCCCAGGCAGCTTGTGCTCAATGAGTATTTAAGTTGAACTTTTTCAGCGCACCGATACATAGGGGCGTTACTGGCCAAATTGTTTGGGGGGGGGGGGAGGGGGGGCAAGGTATTTACCGACTGGCTGGTCATTTTTACCGACTGTTTTTGCAGATAAAAACGACTATTGTTGAGAAAAACGACTGTTGACAAAAAATCGGCTGATTTTAAGAAAAACTACTATTTTCAAGAAAAAATCGACTGTTTTTTATGAGAAACCGACTGTTTAAAAAAAATTCGACTGTTAAATCGACTGTTTTTACGAAAAATTGTGGCGCTTCGCGCTGACTCGGCTATTTTTTACCGACTGGCCGACAACAAAGTGACGCCCCTGCCGATACATTTTCGGGTGACGGACATTGTCGGGGACAAAAAAAAAACAAGCAAATACATTGACGAAAAAAACAAGCAAATATGCACATACAAAGAGTTGACAGTATATAAATAATATGTAAGTTAATAAGAAGAGACACAAATACGGAACTGGACAAGCAAAATATAGACTGAATAAAGGGCGAAAAAGTGAAATTGTTGACGTGACTGATGACTAGGGATGTGAACGAGTGGTACTTGATACTTGACGCTGGAAATGGTTGCATTGTATTTGAGTGTCTGGTTGGATAAGTCGGTTCAGGGAGTTGTTCCGAGAAGGAGGTGGTGCACTTGACTACATAATTTTTGCTCCAAAACCGGTTTTTGGGATCCCAAAACGTAAGTAGAGGGATACCTATGCCTTCAGAAAAGTTGTCCGTCCGTCGGTGTGTAAGCACGATAACTCTCGAAGGAAAGAGATATTTGGATGAAACTTGGCGTGAGGAATCTTTGAAAGACCTGTTGAATCCGCTTTTAACAATCGTTTTCTTCCCGGGGGTATTATGCAAAGATCAAAGAGATTCAGGGGGGGGGGGGGTATTTTAAAGTGGGATCGAAAAGGGAAGAAATAAAGGATTTGATTAGTTGTGTAGGGCAGGCATTCTGCCTCTTGTGGAGAGAAGGCGGTATATTTGGTGGCAAAGGGTCGTTCCGATCCTTATTCATGTCCGATTTGTGGTACCGTAGTGGCCTATGGATGAGAATTTGAAACATTGTGTGAATGCGAAAATTTGAGTGAACTTAGGTTAGATTTTTTTTGGAGTAAATGAAAGAGGGGTGGATGAAGAATGGATGTGTAGGATCATGGGAAATAGTTGTTTGAAACAGCTGGCGAGGTTCCTCAGGGTAGCCCTACCCCATAGGGATAGTTGCTTATAGAAGGTGTTATTTTTGTTTGTTTGTGTTTATTTTTGATGTATTTGCCATGGCATTTGGCTCTTAGTGTAAATAAATCTTATCTTATAGTTCGCTCGGAATCCGACTGAAACCGGAAAATTTGTGAGAAGTTAAATTTTTATCAGAAGTTGATTAGATATCGATAGGGGTAATGTGGTACGCTGAATTCGTTTTTGAGCTTTAGTTTTTCCCTGACAAGTAGCTCGCCCGGAATCCGGTTGGAACCGGAGATTTGGCAGAAGTAAGGCAGGAAGATTTGATCAATTTCGTCAAAGTAGATTTGACGTATACCCTAGGGGTAGATACACACATGGTGAATCCATATCTGAACTTGGGTTTCTCAGATGATTAGCCATTGACCTTCTTTCGTTTTAAATCTTAATAGTAAAAATATTAAAGGAGTCTGGCGAAGGCTGGATATCTACAAGACCAAATTGTCTTCATCAAATATTAAATATCTGGGATCCCATCGAAACATTTGGTCTTGTTAAACTGTGGTTTCTAGAGGCCCCTTTAGTGGTTAAAGCCGTAATCGTTGAGCGACCATTAAGAGAACACACTTGCAAATATACTTAGGACTTTAAACACTGCCACTAACCATCCATGTTTACGAGGTGGTGAAGCATTCATGGTTTTTGGGATCCCAAAAAGTAAGTTGAGGGATACCTGTGAAAAGTTGTCCGTCTGTCCCTCTGTCAACACTATAACTCTCGAAGGGGTAGTTATATTTTCTTAAACTTGATGTATGGATCCATTTAGTCAGAGTACAGGTCAGGTTAGTAGATGAGCCCTGTAGCCCCATATTTAGGGTTGGGGGGGGGGGGGGCGCGAACAAAAATGTTTTAAAAAGCCAATGAGATAGTCGATCTTGAGTTAAGAAGATAAGCTGAATCCGTATCTGAAACTTATTTCTCGCTGGACAATTAGTTCGACCGGAATGCGGCCAAAACCGGCGAATTTCTTAAAAGTAAAAGTTTTATTTGAAGCTGATTAAATGTTTGATTTTGACGTAAGAAGGCATGCTGAACCCGTATATTAAAATTGTTTTCTACCCGGACAGATAGTTGCCCGGAATCCGGCTGAAATCGGAAAAGTTTGAAAAGTATTAGCTGAAGTTGATGAAGATGTTTGATGTAGGGGTGAGAAGGCATGCTGGATCCGAATATGAAAATTATTTCTTGCCGGACAAATAGTTAGCCCGGAATCCGGCCAAAACCTGAAAATTTGTTAAAAGTTAAAGTTTATCTGAAGTTGATTCAGGGTTCGATATTGGGGTGAGGAGACACGGTGAACTAGTTTTGAGCTTTAGTTTTTTGCCGAACAAGTATTTCATCCGAAATTCGGCCGAAGCCGGATATTTGGCAGAATAAGGTCGATTTCGTTCGAATTTCGATTGGTATTCAATTTTCGTCAAAGTAGATATGACATATAGGGATACAGACATGCTGATTGCTGAATCCACACCTGAACTTGGTTTTCCAAATGACTAGCCATTGGCTTTAATCTGTTTCTAAATTTTCGATAGTAAAAATGTTCAAGGAGTCTGGCAAAGACGGGATTCCTACAAGACGCAATGGTCTGGATCAGATATTAAATTTTTGGGATCCCATCAAAACCTTTGGTCTTGTGGCAGAACGAGGTCGATTTCGTTCGAGTTTCGATAGGAATTCAATTTTCGTCAAAGTATATATGACATATAGGGGTACACACATGCTGATTGCTGAATCCACACCTGAACTTGGTTTTCCAAATGACTAGCCATTGGCTTTAATCTGTTTCTAAATTTTCGATAGTAAAAATGTTCAAGGAGTCTGGCAAAGACGGGATTCCTACAAGACGCAATGGTCTGGATCAGATATTAAATTTTTGGGATCCCATCATAACCTTTGGTCTTGTTATTAAAGGTATGTTCCAGCCTTCTAACAATTGTGTCTACGGGGTTATCCATGAGTGGCCTAAAAAAGTAGACAAGGTTGGAATACCGATTGTTTAACGCGCGAAAAAATCAAATAATTGTGAGAATTATTTAGAATAATCTCATTCCTCTTGTCAAAGCGGTGAGTCGATCGATGAATTTTTTTTGTTCGTAGCCTGGAGCTCTAATCGTCCATTACTACTAACGTAATTGTTTAGTAATAAATTGCGTCCGCTTTTTAAAACTCGATTTTCCCGCTCGGATTTTCCAATGCTACCTAAACCAGTCGCAACCATTTGAAAAGGTTTGAAATATGTAGTAACGATGTCGCAGGTATTAAATATCTAGTAAACGATGGTAGCTTTTTCAATCCCGCATAGTAGCTTTTTCGCCGCTTTGACTACCAATTGAGCAGTTGTAAACGGCTAAGACGCTTCCTCCAGACGGTGATGGTAAAACTAAAACATATTTAAAGTCACCCACATTTTAAATGGCCTATCAATTTTTCAGTATTTTTTTTCGATTTTTTGGGTACAAAATAATTCTTGACGACGTGTTAAGGCCACACAAATTTTCCCTGGTAGTTACTGACAGGTAGGTACTGTTACAATAAAAGCAAAGACGGTTAGCTTCTATCCGACCTCTGCATTAGTAGAACTTGGCATGTATCGGTCGACACCTTAATTTCATCGGATTTTCTGACGTACGGATAAGTTTCGTTTGTATTAGTTATTTATTTCTGTGGAAGCTAAGGGCAAGTCTGTTCTTTTTGTTACAACTTCAAGAGCTCTTGGGCGAAGAAAGTGCAGCTTCACTTTTACTGCACAGAGACAGCAATATACGTCTTTCATTCTCAATTTCTCACTTTTAGAGACGAACGGAACTACTGTGAAAGGCTGGTTGAGAAAGATAGAAAGGTAATACGCAGGTACGCTGGATGACAGAGGTTGTTCCGATACAGGGCAAAGCATCCATCCTCGTAAATAGATGAGAAAGATCTTGATTCATATTTACATTTTAATTCGTTGTAAATTTCCTTTATTTCAAGCTTCTAATTTTTTCGATAGCTGCAGAGGGAGAAAACCTAAAAAATAAGACAGTGAATGAAAACTAAGCTATAAAGTACAACTTAATAAGAAGAATATAGAATATATATATAAGACAGTATAACAAGAGCTGGCCTCTAGGGTCAGCGTTCAGCTTAGTTTGCCCACACTTAACACTTCTCACTTTTGGAGACGAATCAAATTGTGAAAGCTCGTTGAGAAAGTTGGAAAGGTAATACGCAGGATGACAGGTTGTACCGATAGGCCCACAGGGCAAAGCATCCCTACTCGTAAACAGATGACAAAGATCTTGATTCATATTTACATTTTAATTCGTTGTAAACTTCCTTTTTTTCAAGCTTCTAGTTTTTTCGATAGCTGCAGATGGAGAAAACCTAACAAATAAGACAGTGAATGAAAACTAAGCTATAAAGTACAACTAAATTAGAAGAATTGAGTATATATAACACAGGTATAACACAAAGCTCGCCACTAAGGTCAGCGTTCAGCTTAGTTTGCCCACACATTAGACTATTGGTCGGCTTCATTATTTTTTTTCCTTTTCCTTTCGCCTTTCCAGCTGTTCTTTGTAGATCGACTGTCACAAATAAAATTGACATTAATGTGCTTACGATATATACTTTCTGATAGGTCTTTGGTATCCCGTCGGGTTCAGGTCCAAAATAATTTTCTGATGAGGTTTGGCATTCCAGCTTAAATTGTAACTGAAAAGAATTCACTGTTCGTGTTTGAGTCTCGAGAATACGGCTTACTTATACCATACTACTACTTACTACTAATACTACTTACTTATTACTTATAACATTATAGAACGCACTCATGAAGATCTCACTGCTCAGCCCCTCGTTCAGGTTAGTTAGTCAATACATGAGACTGTCGCGCCCGCTCCGTCATAACTTTTCCTGACCTTTTTAACCCCTGCTATTTACTATTTTAACAAAATTCTATAATTAAGGTAAGGTAAGGTAAGGTACAATTTTAATGGAAAATATAAATAAATCTGGTGTTTCTTAAAAGCATCAGACATGCCAGTGGCATAAAAAACGACGCTTCACTAATTCTGATGGGTTTGTAAAAATTATTAATACAATTCTAGCCTAAGGCAGTGTAAAGAAAAAACAAACGAACAGACAACTATTAAGACTTCATATTGCTCCTTTCCGTTCACGATACCATTTCCCGTGACTTGGTGGGTTGCAAACTAAAATAAATGTTATTATATCCTATGTTTGAATGGTCTAAAGACCGTTTTGCTCGGTAAGGAGTTGGCTGTCACACTGGGTTCCCATTCGGCTTAATTTTCGTTTGGTAATTATCTAATATCTGAATCACGATTTCTGATTTGTTGTCTGAGACATGACCTTGAGGTCCGAACGACACAAGTGAGACCAAGAATCTGTTTTTTTCTGATTTGCGTGATTACGCTACTTGAATTAGGCGACAGTGCAAAAGGGTACAGTTTCATGGTACAGTTTCAATGCTTGATAGAAAAGGATATATTTAAGATGTCACCAACAAGTCAAGCCGCAGATGCAGTTTACCTGATTGTTCTAGTGTGTCATCAGAAGTTCCATGTTTTAAGTGCATATTAAAAGTTTTTCTTTGTGGAATAGTTTTATGAAGCTTGATTAACTTGCTTTATAAAATGTACCAGAATATGCAATAAGTTTATAAAAAATATAGCTACTAAAATCATTAAAAAACAAATAGCCTATTCAAATCTGAATTAGAAAAGCTGATTTATGCATCAAATAAAGATCTACTGAGTGTTATAAGAAACATCACTTTTATCTCTGTCCAAGCTGTGCATGTACTGGCCCAAAAAATTACGCTTTGAAATATCACAGAGAGGAAACTGTTGAAAAAGCTGCTGAGCTAGGGGGTAAGCATTGTTCCTAGGTTGTTAAGAGTGGGATTGGGGTAGTGTGATGTGCCCAAGCACATCATCGCCAAACACCGACCTCCCTCCTCCTCTTCGCGGGAAAACCACCAGGCGTTCTAATTTTCGAGGGTGACATTATTCGAAGTCGAAGTTCTATGTTTGTGCTTATTCATCTTTACCAAGAGCCAATTAAAATATTTTAAAAGCTCATGGAACGCCAGGCTAAAGTAAAGTCAAGCGAAAACAGCTGTTGCCTGTTATGGACGGCCATATCTAGGAATTTACCTAACAGTAAAACAAGAACAAAAGTCAGTGGGTAAAACCTACGTAGTTTTGTTTATGTTGTGTTTAGTGTAAGATTTTATTACGTGCATTGTCTTTTTGGGATCCCAAAACGTAAGTGGAGGGATACCTATGACTTCGTAAAAGTTGTCCGTCTGTCAGCACGATAACTCGAAGGGGTGGCGATATTTTCTTCAAACTTGGTATGAGGATCCATTGGGTCAAAGTACAGGTCAAGTTCGTAGATAAGCCCTGTAGCCCCGTATTTAGGGTTGGGGGAGGGGTTTCAGATTAAGGGACGAAACAGAATGTTTTAAAAAGCCAATGAGATAATCTGAAACTTATTTTCTCGCTGGACTAGTTGAGCATAGGGGTAAACACACATGCTGAATCCATACCTGAACTTGGTTTTCTCAGATGACTAGCCACTGGAATTAATCTGTTTCTTAATTTAATAGTACCAACATTCAAGGAGTCTGGCGAAGACCGGATATCTACAAGACGCAATTGTCTGGATCAAATGTTATATTTTTGGGATCCCATCGAAACCTTTGGCCTTGTTCTGTTGTTTTGCTGTACGCTACTCCGTCACTAGGGATCTTAACGGGTTAAAAATAAATTGAATTGAATAAAAACGACAATTTTTGCATGTTGCGGGGGGGGCTTCACACGGCCTTGGCCGCAGCATACGGCAAACCATGCTGATTTTGATGTTCTAGCATGCAGCAACGGTGCCGGCTGGTGTCAGCCTGTGCCGACACCGGGTATTTGCTGTGCACTAAAACTGAGTTTGGGCAACCTCTATTGACGAGTGCAGACGAAAATTCAACTTTATGCCCGGAAGTGGGTAATAGCAAGGAGTTAATTAATCTACCTCACGATTGGCCCTTGCTGCGATTGGCACCGGGTGTTTGCTGTGCACTAAAACCGAGTTTTGGCAACCTCTATTGATGACTGCAGAACCTCTATTGACGACTGCAGACGAAAAGTCCAACTGTATGCCCGGATATGGGTAATAGCAAGGAGTTGATTAATCTGCCTCGCTATTGGCCCTTGTTGCCAGACTCCGTACCCGTTGGTTACCGGGCCAGAGATTAAGTCGGCCAATAAACAAGTCCTCGTTTGCTAGAACCGTTCCCGTGAATTTGTCCCGTCTCCCGTTGGCGACTGGGCTAGATATTCAAGTCGGCCAATAAATAAATCCTCGTTTGCTAGAACCGTTGTCGTCTGTTTGGATGGTAAAGTGCCCCCTTCCCCGTTTGTTTAGATGGTTGGAAAACTTTTAAGTTTTCTGTGTCTTTAGTTAACTTCGAAAGGTTACGCTTTCACAGGGCCGTACTCGGGGAGGGGGGGGGGGGGGGGGGAGGGGGTTGAAGCCCCCCCCCCAAACATGCAAAAATAATCATTTTTGTAGGCTTTTCCCTCCGATCTATGTCTTTTGTACTTTTTGTCCGACCCGCAGGCACCCCCCTCCCCCCGAAAGGCACCCCCCTCGAAATAAATTCCTGGATAGCCTACGGGACTGCGCTTTCATCCACATTTTATCAACAAGAACCCTTATAAGTAATACCTTTATAAAGTCGCCTCTATAAAACCTTATAAACACTTATAAAGTCGTTAGTTTTAATTTTTCGATGCTATAATTTGTGACAGTCACGACTAATTTTTTTTGCAATTGTACTTATTGTATTTTCGTGTTTAAAAATGATTGATTGATTCACAAAAGCCAACTATCGGTAAGCCAAAGTAGCTCGCGAAGGTCTTATAAGAACATCCGAATGGGATTAGTTTTTATATATTTGATTATTTGGTGAAAAATTGAACCGTCAAAATTCCAAGTAGCACTCCTCTACTGTAAATATTCTAGCCTACACCAAAACTCGCCACCCCTCAGACGAAGCACTTTCTAATGGATTTGGAGCACGTGCTTCCTGTTTAAACGTTATCGGCCATAAAATTCACTCCTATCGCGAAAAAGGTTTCTCTAGGCGGCTTGTTTGTTTTCTTTTTATCTTATCGTTCACAGCACTTGCCGACTGATGTCATGTACACTGTCAACAGTTTCATAACAGTCGAGAAAATGAATAACAGAAGGATGCGCAATCTCAACAACACTATGGATAGGATCTGCGAGCTCAGACTAAAAAAAAAGCTCTTACGTACTTCCGTCACACCGAGTCCCATTCGACCCTTGAGACTACGTAAAAAGCAAAAAAGTTTAAAGATTTTTCCGTAAGCCTATAGTTGAAATTTCTTCATCTTTAAAACCGTAACGGAGGACAACCTAAGAAGAGGAAAAAATCAAATAAAAATAGACTGCACTTGTCTGACCGCCCCCATTTCCGTTTCAGTTTACTAATTGCTACGCACATTAAAAAGGGGACTTCATCATTCCAGGATTCAGGTGTAGTGTTGGTCCAACATACACCATCATACATAGGGTAAACTTGATAAACCTGTTGTGAAGACCTCAGTGTCTTTTATGTACTACGGGTCGCCCATATGCTTTAACCTTAAAAATTGGGTGTAAAAGATGATTTTCAGTGGGATGATTAAACTATCATGATAAATATCTCTACTCAATTTATTACACCACTGTGTAAAAAGATGACTATTGTGTTAATTATTATTGTAATTGAATCTACCCGTTTATCAGTAGCTAAATAAGCAAAGAAACAAGGAATAATGTAATATAATATAATAAACAAATTAGGTAAAGAAACACAAATTAGGAAAATTGGGGGCATATTTCATAGACTTTGAAACTGTTTTTTGTGAGACAAATATTTGACATAGAGAAGTTTTTTTAATCTTTGTGTTCGCAGGCAATTTAGTTCCAAAGAGCAATTGCTGCATAAACCGGTGATTTCTGATTGCCACCCCCCAGTATGAGTTCAGTTTTATCTTTTTTTGTTTCTTTTCTGTCGTTGTGCTATTCGTCCCGAAATTCAGCTGATTACAAATAAAATTAAAAATGTACGTCCAACGCACTAGCTTCATGAGTCGACGAAGAGCGCAATGAGTAATCCTTAGTGATTTCGGTTCCGATCGAGGACGTGACCATGATCTATTTCATTTGCCAATTTGCCGTAAGAATTTATTAACGTCCTTTTTACTACCGTTCGTTAAAAGACTAGTTTTGGTATCCCAATGGCACGAATTAGTTTAGGGAATCGTTCACTGCAAGTCGTTCTGTTCGTCCTGTTGCTACATCGGTCTGGATATATAAGAACATTGCTCGTCTCCCTCGCTCCCTTCCACTTATAGCTACAGTAGAGGTATTCCTTGAAGTTTGAACACTTCACAAAGTTTTGGAAGACCTATAAAACATTCAAATGCGAATGATAAATTAAGAGCTTAATATCTTCTAAGGGCGGTGTCTTAGGGTTTTCTTGACACAAGGAATGAAAGTGGGTTCGTTTGTTTTCGTCTACTGTTTATCTTTGGATGTTCTGTTTCTTCTGTTCGGATACTTTGTACGATATGGGAAGTAGCATAAAGCAGACATGTGTCAATACTTCCGACGCTTTACTTCGCCGTTTGAAGTTGCAAAAGTAACTCAGCAAATGAGCAAAAATTAAACACAAATCGAGCAAATGGCTGTCTACGGAAATATATTTTTTGCTTCTCTTCTACCACTTAATTACCCCTAAGATATCTCTAGTTGCCATAATCCCCCTCTATAGTTTTCGAATCTTGGGGAAAACTATAATATTCATAAACGCAAGCCTATCACCACTTATGTATTCTAGGTTCACGATCTGTTGGACCCAAAGCAGAACAAGCAGTCCCTGAAGGTCAGGGAACACATTGTCCTTGGACCCTACGTGGATGGACTTTCTCAGCTTGCTGTGACTTCATTTCAGGTATGTCGTCAGAATTAATATTTCTGTGGGCGGTCTCCTTAATCTGTCTTCCTTTTCCGTTCGGATTTTTGTCGGCGTTCTTTCGTTTTTACGTCTCCCGTCATATCAAATTTTTGTTGTGGTGTGTAAAAAATTGACGGTGTTGAAAAGTTGTTCGTAAACAGTTTTTTTTTAGTCACTTTACTGTTAAAGGGGTGTTTACATCCACGGAGGTCTTAAGTAGCATATAGGAAAATTGTCAGTTTATAATTACGTGACTGTTGTCATTTCTTTCAATTCGTAAAAAAACGAAGTTATTGTTTTCAACGAAAAAATGGAGATGTGGGTTCTATTGAAGTTAAACTTGGTGCATCTGTTGTGGATACTTCTGTGTCTTTGTTACACTTTGGCTTGCAGATATGCTATAGGATTAGAATTCTAGGATTCTACAACTTTACTAAAAAAAAAATCATTCCGGCTTGACGACCGGTTACACACAAAGCACATACGCGCTTGAAAAATGCAACCAGTACACATTTACTATCATATTCTAATCAAACCTTCACTAAAATAAACTAAAAATTTATTAATTAATTTGTCAATTTGTCCTCTCTCGTCTTCCAAACCCTCCACTCACCAACTACCCTCAAGGAGATGTTTCTTTAACCGATTTATAGCTTTAAGAAAATTCGTGGTGGATTGATCTCCCATTTCAGTTAAAAAAACGTAAAGCAAACGGCATTCTTGTTTCACTAGAATGCCAGTGTAACCGAGTTATACCTGCAGAAGTGTTTACTACAGCCTGATATCGCCGGAGTAAATTTCAGCTCACTTGCTCGTTTAGTGCCATCATACCTTAAGACATTTTCGTTGAACAATTGATCGGTTGACCACTCTCGATTTTACTGTAGCCTACAGCAAGTGCCAGGTGTGGCACGGTGGCACCGGTTTCCACGTGTTAGAACGTTAAAATCAGCATCTTTAGAAACGAAATCACCCAGTTTATAGGTGATACAGCAGGTGTCGAGGAGTTGGTTTTGTTGAATTGTCTCTTCGAACCGTTCATTATCCATCAAATCTATTTCCTCCCCCCCCCCCTCCCGCTCCACTCCTAATACACACCGTGTCCAATGGGTTATCGATGTCAGCTGGGATATGCTGTCTACAGGGCCGTACCCAGGGGGGTACGGGGTTCAACCCCCCCCCCCCACGAAACATACAAAAATAATAATTTTTTTATACGTTTTCCCCTCTGATCAATGTCTTTTTTGTCCGACTCGCGGGCAAACCCTCCGCTCCCAGAAAGGCGACCCCCCCCCCGAAAACAGTTCCTGGATGAGTGTTTCCAACCATTTATTGACTGAATTTTCGTTGAATAACTGTTCCCGCGTACCGTTCATTTTCCATCCTAAAATACGAATTTTTGACTGAATTTTTGTTGAATAATAATCTTCGCGTACCGTTCATTTTCCATCCTAATTATCTACACAATAAGAGTTTCGGGTGCCCTCGACCCTAATGCTTGCCATTTCTAATAAGTAATAGATATCAGCTGAGGTATGCTGTCGTCAAGGCAGTTGCAGGTCTCCCCACCCCCTCCACCGACCGATCTGTGGAGCAAAGGGAATTGTCTTAGCATAAATCGAAAATGTTCGCGTTGCTGCCTCCGATTCGATTTGGGTAATCTGTCCCTTCCGTGTCCTTATCTAATCATTCGGGAAAATTACTTGTTCCGTCGTATTCTGTAGTGCGTGGGAAAGGGGATCTGAAGAACAAATGATCGACATTCTAGAGCGTGCTGTAGGCCTAGTCTGCTAAGGGGTCAAGGGTCCTATCTGTGCGTGTTGGGGGGAGGGGGGTCTTTGATCTCTTTTTAGGTATGCCACAAGCCGTCGGCGAATGATCGATATTTGAGAGCGTGTCATAGGCATAGTCTAGTAAAGGGTCAAATGTCCTTTTCTGTGTGTATGGGGGGGGGGGGGCTTGTTTTCTACTTAGGTAGGCTACTAGACGTTGGCGAATTATCAGCATTCTAGAGCGTTCTGTATGCTTAGCGTACTTTTCTGGGTGTGTGTCAGTCTACCAGAAAACCCTGATTTTGAGTGGAGTGTTTCTTGGAGCTCACACAGACGTTACTGAAATCGTGAACAAATGGCTATTCTACTTTTTTGTACCGATTTTTTGCGTATTTTTACCTCACAAGCTAGCTTTTTTTTTAAGCACCTTTCATGTATCCTACATTAGCAAGCCCATCAAGTTAGGAAGATACACTGTGAAAGCTGGTTTTAAATAAATCATCACTAAAGTCTCCAAGTTTAACGGTTAGGAGATGATCAGCTTTCCCATAGACCTTTCACTTAAAAAGTAGCTAGCAGTCTAGAAAACTTTCACATTTCTTTACGATCGTCATTCCTACTTGTGCCTTTTGGGGGTCCCACCCACCACACCCACCCGGCTCAGTTGCAAATGGGCCCAGATTGCCCAGTAAATAATGTTCATAACTTGACCAGAGTTGGACATAAGACGATGAAATTTTTTGTACTTGTAACCCCTAGGGCTGGAAACTATTTTTAAAGTTGCACCTCCACCACCCATCCCGTTCCTCGGCAACTGCGCCCAGATTGCCCAGGAGTAAAGTTCGTTACCCATGACAGGAATCAACATATATCAAGTTGAAACTTGGTAGGTTTGTCAGCATTGGGGTCTCTTTTGACTTTTTGCGGGTCCCAAACCCCACCCCCACTTGGTTCAGGGGCGATTGGGGCCAGATTACCCATTTTGTATGTTTTTAACTTGACAATAATTGGAGATATGGCGATGAAATTCCTTTGTGCTTTTGGATCATAGGGTTGGTGATTTGTATGTAGAGTTGAACCACTCCCCACCCTCCCGGTTCCCAATTTGCCCATGAGTTACGTTCGTCTATGACATGTCTCGAGTTCAGATCTTGTATACTTGTGGATATCTATGTATAGATGCAGATTTGTAACAACAACCCATAAGACCATGCGGCGTACTCAAAGCTCATGGGCAAGTGGGCCAAAATTGCCCATGAAAAAAGTTTTTGACTCGGGAATGGAATCAAACTCTAAGCTGGTGTACCTGAGGAATTAGAGGTGTAAATCCGCATTTTGATGGGTCCCGACCCCCCCCCCCCCCCCTCCCGTTCATGGGCAGCTGGGCGCCGATTTCCTGTGAGTTAAGTTCGTCTATGACAGGTCTCAAGTCCAACTCTTGTATATTTGGGAGATATACCTATAGATAATGAATTTGGTGCAGCAACAAATAAGACGGCGCATCCTATTTTAATCTTTAATAGTTGGAAACTGGACTGTTTTGTCATATGATCGATGATATGCCGTTCTTAATTAATTGTGACAAAGGGGGTATTAGGCTGCTACGATTTGGTTTATTGCACTTATTATTGCCTTGTTAATGGAAAGGGGGTTTAAAGGGTCGGACTGGCTCAAGCTGTTCGTGCAAGATCTTCAACATTTCTTTGGATTTATATTTGCGATATTTTTACATTTAAAGCTTTTAAAGTGGGATGATTACAAATTAGGATATTTCAATGCTTGTTTGGTTATTGGGAATGTGAAATGTCTTGGTTCAAAAGCTGTTTGCATATAAAATTTGATAAACGTTTTACTTTCACACTCCACGTCTGAGCGCTGACACACTTGTTAGAAAGAATGTTTACCAGCTACCTTATGCTAAATGGTGGGCATCCTAAACCATTAAGAAATAATGTTGAAGGTTAGTTTTCTGAATTTTACCCAAATCAGTATTTTGTGGGATGGAGTAACCGGCGTTTGGCATAGACCATTCCAAACTGATTGGTACACCCAACGTTTGCGATAGCCTATAAAAAAAATCAGGGATTTACGGTTGACTGGTGTATGTGTCTGTTTGGTAGGGGGAGGGAGTCCTTTATCCTTTCTAAGGAGTCTGTACGATGTCGACTGTTTGTTTGTTCGCCAAGGAAGGCCAGGAATGAGGGACGGCGACAGAAACTGTCTCAAATATATTTAGTGCTGATTTAGTGTCATCAAAACAAATCCAGTCTTGTTTGTGTTCTCTAGTGTAGGCTGTGAAATGCGTTGCTTTGTGAAATGGTTTTATCTTAAGCAAGCTTCCCAATGTCTTGAAGTAACTATACCTACACTATTATAGTATAATTTTTTGTTTCCTGTATAGACTACTGAATTTACGTTTGCTTTGTGACATGGTTTTGTTAGATGTTTACCATGGTCTAAGAGGTTTTAGAAGTGCGGGGGATAGTAATCTCCACAATTTTATTGCTGTTTGATGGCCTCGAAACCCGAGACGTGAAAATAAGGTCATGTCACAATATTTTAAGAAAAAAGTGCCAAACAGTTTTCAGTTTCAGTTTCAGGACCTTGCTGGTAAGGCCCATTCTCGAATATGGGCACTGCTCAGTTAGACCCTTTTACAATAGAGACATTGATGCCCTCGAGACTGTTCAGCTGCGTCTCACAAAATTCCCGCCGAAACTGAGACATCTCCCATACCAGCAAAGGCTTGAAAGACTTAAGCTCCCTACGCTGGCATACCGTTTCCACAGGGGAGACCTCATTGAGACATACAAGCTATGCCACGGTATGTACGAAAAGGTCGAGGCTGACCACATCGTCAACTTCAACTGCAACAACTTACGCGGTCATAGCCTCAAACTCACCGCAGATAGATTCTGCAAAGATATTGGTCGGTGGAGTTTCAAAAACCGCGTGCCACCCCATTGGAATCAACTTCTCGAAGAAACAGCAAACTCCCCATCAATAAGCCAATTCAAGAAAGAAATTGATGGAATGTTTCTTTCCCAAATGTACGACCCTAAATGTTTCAAAAGAACTTTGTAGAGGCTTTGTGGCCTTTTTTTGCAATATATTATTATTATTATTATATTATTATTATTATTATTAAAGACAAACAAGACCTAAGGTTTCGATGGGATCCCAAAAATCTAGTATTTAACCAGCCAACTGGGCCTTGTCTTCGCCAGATCCAGTATTTGCCAGGCTAATCATCTGAGAAAACCAAGTTCAGATATACCTCTATCAGGCATATCTATTTTGAAGATACTGACCGAAACTTCCTGCTTTACTTCTGCCAAATTTCCGGTTTCGGCCTAATTCTGAGCGAACTACTTGTCCAGCAAAAAAAGAATCTCCTTATCCCTAAGAAGGACATACAATCACTTCAAATAAAACTTCAACTTACAAAAACATTTCCGTTTTCAACCGGATTCCGGACAATTATATGTCCGGCTGAAAAATGATTGTCATATACAGACTCAGCGTCTCCTTAGCCCAAGTCTGTCATCTAATCAACTTCAGATAAAGCTTTTGCTTTAAACTTTTATTCCGGTTTTGGCCGGATTCCGGGCGAACTATTTGTCCGGGTAGAACATGCTTTTCATATAAGTCTTCAGCATGCCTTTTTACTCCTCAATCTGTCATCTGATCAACTTCAAACAAAACTTTTAATTTTAACCAACTTTCCGGTTTTTGCCAGATTCCGGACGAGCAACTTGTCCGGCGAGAAAATAGTTTTTATCATCATGTGCATGTCTTCTTACCCCTAAATCAAACATCTAAAAAACTTCAAATAAAACTTTTACTTTTAACCAACTTTCCGTTTTTTTCCGGATTCCGGACGAACTACTTGTCCGGCGAGGAAATGGTTTTCACCATCGTGGTCAGCATTTCTTCATACCCTTAAATCGAACATTTAATCAACTTCAAATGAAACTTTAACTTTTAACCAATTTTCCGGTTTTTGCCGGATTCCAGGCGAACTACTTATCGGACGAGAAAATGTTTTGCATATTCATTTTCAGCATGTCTTCTTACCCCGTAATCTATTATCACATTAGCTGTTTAAAAATATTTTGTTTGTCCCTCAATTTGACCCCCCCACCCCACCCCTAAATTTAGGGCTACAGAGCCCATCTACGAACTTGACCTTATACTTGAGTCAAAGAATCTTCACACCAAGTTTCGGGAGTTATCGTGCTGACAGACGGACGGGCAGACGGACAACTTTTGCGATGTCATAGGTATCCCTCCACTTACGTTTTGGGATCCCAAAAACACACTATTAACATTCCTGCCAGGAAAGCACAAAAGGAGTGTGAATAACCGATATTAATTAAACAAAAAAACAGAATCAACCAACTGAATACCCTATATAAAGAACAAGACCAAAGGTTTCGATGGGATCCCAAAAAAATCAATACATGATCCAGACGACTGGGTCTTGTCTTCGCCAGACTCCTTGAACATTTTTACTATTAAGATTCATAAACAGATTAAGGCCAAATAGCTAATCATCTGAGAAAACCAAGTTCAGATAGGGATTCAGCATGTGTGTTATACTTATAAAAAAAATTATACGTCCCGGTAAAAAAAATGATTTTCATACACGTATTCAGCATCTCTTATTACCCCTAAACCGGATATCTAATCAACTACAAATAAAACTTTAACTTTTCCGATTTTGGCCGGATTCCGGGCGAACTACTTGCCCGGGTAGAAAATTGTTTTCACACAAGTGATCAGCATGACTTCTTACCCCTAAATCGAACATTTAATCAACTCCAAATAAAACTTTTACTTTTAACAAACTTTCCGGTTCTGGCCGGATTCCGGGTGAACTATTTGTCCGGCCAAAAAATGCTTTTCATCATCGTGTCCAGCATGTCCTTCTACCCCTACATCGAACATCTAATCAACTTCAAATAAAACTTGTACTTTTAACAGACTTTCCGGTTTTGGCCGTATTCCGGGCTAACTACTTGTCTGGTGTGGAAATGACTTTCATCATTGTGTTCACTACGTCTTCTTATCCCTAAATCGAACATATAATCAACTTCAAATAAAACTTACACTTTTAACAAAGTTTCCGGTTTTCGCCGGATTCCAGGCGAACTACTTGTCCGATGACAAAGTGGTTTTGACCATCGTGTTCAGCTTGTCTTCTTGCCCAATAATCGACTATCACATTATGTGTTTAAAAATATTTCATTTGCCCCTTAATTTAAACCCTCTCCCCCACCCCTAAATGTAGGGCTACAGAGCCCATCTACTAACTTGACCTTACTCTTGACCCAAAGAATCCTCACACCAAGTTTCATCAAAATATCTCATTCCCTACGAGAGTTATAGTGCGCACAGACGGACGGACGGACAGACGGACACATTTTGCGATGTCATAGGTATCCCGCCACTTACGTTTTGGGATCCCAAAAAGGGAGGAGAGGAAAAAAGTTATGTTTTTCTTTAAAAGCTCCCAAAATGCCAAACAAATTTTCACTTCGATTAATCTGTACATGTTTCTGTCAGAAAATGAAATAATACTGAAAGATAAAAAGAGAAAAACAAAAAAAAGAAAAGAAAGAAGGACAACAAATTGTGAAATAAAAAAACTAAAATTCGGAAAAGCATACAGTCATTAATAATCATCCAGTCAAAAAAAATAACTAAAATATAACTTTTCATCTATGGTCTGTCAGGAAGTGTCTCTTTAGTCGCGCCTTGAACTGAGGTAGACTAACCGCATTCTGGATTTCACTAGGAATCGAATTCAAAACTTTAGCTCTATATGCTTTGTGACAAAGCCTGAACTTGTAGTGTTGCTCGCTTGACTTGCCAGCAGTTCTTCATTTCTTGTATTATACTAGTAATTAAACATATTCATTCTAAATAAATCGGGAATGTTGGGCCAAGTCACTGGTATACAAACGTTTCAATCTGGTAATCTCCAATTTTGTCCACCTTTAAAATATAGATTCGATACTCGCAACAACTCTTATAGGCCTACTTACATATTGTCTTGTTTTTCTGTTTCTGTACTTTTTTGTAGTTACTGTAAAAATTGCTAAAAAATGCCCGATACATAGGGCTTCGACTTCGTCTGCCTCGCTGGTCTCCTGGGTACTACTTCCAAAATGCCCGACGACTTAACTTATTGGTAAACAATTCGCTCGTCCTTTGAACCGAATTCGCATCAGTATTAGAAACAAGACGCAATAGACACGGTTTATGTTCTAATACCTGTGTCCAGGCCCGTACCAAGGATTTTTTTTTGTGGGGGGGGGGGGGTTTGCCTGCGGGTCGGACAAAAAAGACATAGATCAGAGGGAAAAGCCTACACAAATGATTATTTTTGTATGTTTCGGGAGTTTCAACCTGGATACGGCCTTGCCTTTGTCCCCTTTAAAATTGTGCTGTGTTTTTTAAAGAAAGAAAAAAATCGAGACCCGTCCGGATTGTCTTAGCTTTGATGAGAAACATGGAGGAAATTGTATAATCGTCTTTCTGACTAATGAGCTCCTGGAAGTAATAAGCCGGATGCCTGATCCGCTTTGAAAAGATCTAGGCATGTCAGAAGCTGAAATCGGTGTAGTGCCGTTAGGGTGGATACAAATGATATGAGAACTCCGAAATCTTATAACTAAGAATGAATGTAACGACTGGGGACAAAAAGTGAATCATTAATACAGGTCGTTTGAAGCAAGTACTGGAAATAGACCTCCTTAATTGGAACCGTGTTGAAGCGTCGTGAATAACTTTCATTAATGTTTGCAACTAGAATCTTGAATACACCAGCACTACGTGATATCCCCAGGGTTGGTCACCAAGAACCAGGGTGTACGAGTTACTTCAGGATACTTTGGGTTACTTTGGGTTACTTTTGGTTACATTCGGGTTAATTTGCGTTACATTGCATTGGGTTACATTGGGTTACATTAGGTTACATTGGGTTACTTTGAGATACTTTTGGGTTACTTTCCAGGGTGTACGAAGTTACGTTTGATGACCAACCCTGGTGATATCCTCCCCCGAATTTTCCAGCGTCAAGAGTAAGGCCGGAGCAGGGCCGGAGGGGTTGGTGGCCCAGCCAATTCCAAATTACAGCCAATTAAACACACAACGACTCGATACCTAACAAGTTTTGTTCCCGCCTTCGTCAACCTTTTTAATTCGCATCATTAATTGTATATAGATTTGAATATTTTGTGTAATGTTTGGCAAGTCTTTGTTATATCCAAACTGGCGTAGAATATTCTTTTTTATATAATTAGTGTTAATAACGACGAGAACCACCTAATCGGCTTGACCGTTGTATCGGTTTTGAGAAAAACTGAATTGAATTGCACCTCATTTATTGCTTAATTTTGTTTCTCAGGACATTGACTTGCTGATGGCGGAAGGAAACAAATCCAGGACTGTCGCTGCCACCAATATGAATTCGGAATCCTCTCGATCTCATGCTGTCTTTTCTGTGATATTAACCCAAACCTTAGTGGACCCTGTCACCAGTGTAACAGGTGAGAAAGTGAGTCGGATGTCTTTAGTGGATCTCGCAGGGAGCGAACGAGCGAATAAAACGGGAGCAGTGGGAGACAGGCTGAAAGAAGGATCCAACATAAACAAGTAAGTGTGCTTTGTCTTTTTGACCTCTATACACGGCTGATGCAGTAATTACTTACTTACTTACCTGTTCTTGGATAAGAACACCGTCTGCGAGCCTTCCGTGGCATTTCGGAGTTGTTTCACATTCCTTCCATCCTTGGCTGTCTTGGGTCCATTCCTGTGTTAAGTTCTAGCTTGTTCTTGTCCCATCTTGTGACCGAAACGGTGGAATCCTCCTTTGGGCTCGATCGGCCTTGACACCGGCTAGCCAGGTTTTGCGCTGACCCTTGAGTCTACACCCCCCCCCCCCCCCCTAACGAAAATGCACTCGCGATGCCCCTGGTCACATAAACAGAAGTGTTTACGAAACTTTCGACCCCCAAGTTGAAACTCGCGGAAACGCCGATTTGTCTTTCTTTTTTTTAGCGTTTTCTTCGAATGGCTGAAAATAAAAATAAAATTTGAGTAAATAGAATCTCTTAGCATTCTATACTAGAAGGATCTTCAGTTTTATTATCTGTCAGGTTAACAAAGTAACTCGTTTTAATGTTTGGACCTGAATTTGCCGCCGAGTTTGGATTTTCCGCCAAATTTCGACAAAAATCGGGAATCACCTCGAAAGCTTGTCTGTCAAATTTGAGCCATACTGCGAGCTACTAAACCCTTGTTGATAGCGGAAACAGAATTGTGGGCCACACAGACGGTTGCGGAAACACTGTCTTTGTGCCACAGCCTCTTTGTGGGACCAGGGAAAAACGACTCTTGACAGAAGGTAAAAAAAATTTTCTTGACAAATTTGGACGGAACGAACTGCCCGGTGACGAAAAACTCCGTTTGAGAAAGCACGGACACGGATATATTGTGTATGATGTGTTTCTCGCTGTAGAATGAGGCAATCAAGTCTGTGGTATGGGAAGTGGCTTTTGAGAACATTCGTCCCATGAGAATAAATTTCTGCGGGATAGTTCTGTTTTCATAAGAACTTCGTTGACATCTCTTAAAGTTCAATCGAAAAGGGCTGAGGAAGGACAATCTAGTTATCCGTCACTTAATTAGGCTTGAAGACCCGATGAAATGCATTACTTTGTTACTCCACTGTTCACGAATAATTGATGTTCAAGTAGTGGAATCCGCGTGATTTGTGCGTACCTCTATACGCTTGTATTTTTGTTGTATGCCTTACGAGAAAAAATTTGTGATTTTTTGTTGTTGTTTAGGCACTCAGCAATCTTCACCAATCTCACCACTGCCCACTGAAAAACCGCGTTTGTGTTAAGATTAAAATTCCCAGCGTCATAGTAGAATTTACGTTTCCGGGACGGCCAGATATATTCTTAACGTCATAACTATAGCAGATAGTGGAAAATAAAAATATTCCTTTGCAGAATCTAAATAATTCAGTGTGTTACATTAAATGACACAGAAACAAGTTGGCTTTTTACTTAAACTTTAAACCCTTCTCGACTTTTCTGATCCTATCTTCACTGATCTTTAAGCTGTAGCTACTGCTAATTAACTTTGCATCAAACTGCCAATTTTTATTCAACGTCTATCTAGCTTACTGAAAGCGATTCAGCGTTTATCTGGTTTCATTGAACCTACGGCCATTTAGGGCCAACCCTTACATAATACAAATACAACAAGAAACAAGAACAAAACAACTTTAAAGACCAACAAATGACGGAAGAGTCCTATCTAAACCAGTTGTGTAGGTTTGTCTCAGCTCTCCATGCTTGTGCGCTTTGTGGTATTATTATTCGTTCGCCGTACTTCACCGATTGCTTTTACTTTATGGCTTTCTCGGATCCCCTAGTAATACAGCTAACCATAACTAGTGTTAAGTGCCCTCTTTCCACCCCAGTCATAAATTTCTTTCCCGTGTCAGAGAGTCCCCTAAATCTGACTAGACAAAAGGGGACATCGAACATTTGCTTAGTAGACAAAGATTAATCTGCCGCCATAGCTGATTAACAAGATTATTAATAATCTTTGCTGTGCTGTAAATTTCCATAGCCTATCTGGGAATAGTCTCTGCAGGGGCTAACGAGCGACTAAGAGAATACTCTTTTCTTCTCTTAATGCCAGTTTTTTGGAGAGTACAAGACCCATGAGTGGGGAGTGGATGTTCCGGCAAAAAAGGTTTCGGAATAGGATTACCTCGAATGGAAAAGGAATTTGGCATTGGAAGAAAAGACGCAATCATCGAGCGATGATTTCCGGTTGCCGAGCTGGCGGATTTGTCTTAATTTGTTTTCGGTTTTCAAGTTTTGCCACTCGAATTTTGGCGCATCGCCGCTACGAATGAAAAGTTGGCTTTTAGAGTGATGAAGGCCAAGGAGAATAGCTTTTATTGCAAAATCTGGTCAAAATCAAAATTTAGCTTGTGTCAAACTAAGAAGGACTAAGAAAGACAAATGTAGGCTTATAGCTTGATACCTTTGACTCCGTCCTTTCGTCTCTTAACGCAGTACCTCTCGATGGGGCTATACCAAAAAGTACAAAAAAGACATAGATCAGAGGTTAAAGCCTATACAAAACGATTATCTTAGTAATTTTTTTTTTTTGGGGGGGGGGGGGAGTGTGGACCCCATACCCCCCCCCCCTGGATACTGCCCTGGATTGATATATTTTGTTCAAACTTGGCGCGAAGGTCCTTTGAGTTCAAGTAATCTACCGGTCGAAATCGTTGATGGGCTCCCTAGCCTCTTATTTAGTAGTGAACGTTTCAAATTAAGGGATGACAACCTTTTTTTTCAAGCCAATGAGATAGTCAATTTCGGTGTAAGGAGACAAGCTGATTCCAAATCTAGAACTTTATTTTCTCGACGGACAGGTACTTCTCCGGAAATCTGGCAAAACCCGGCAATTTTGTAGACTGAAAGGTATTCTGAAGTCGATTAAGGCGTCAACTGTCGGGTATATCCTCCCCCCGGTGCCCCCCCCCCCCAAACCAAACATGTAGGAGGTTGGAGGATCTTATTAAAAGATAAAAAAAAATGATATGACAGGGGGAGGTTATCGGGATTGGCAGTGACGATCTGACCTGTTGTTGCGTCGGAGGGGTATCGAAAGGGAGGGGTATGCAACGGTGGGAATAGTGGTGATTGATGTTAAATAAATAAAAAGAAATCAGATTTATTTATCAAACAAAAACAAAATAGAGTATTACTAATTAGTCCAGTCCTGGTCAAGTCTGTTTCTTAGCCGCATGGGGCTTAGAGATAGCTAGCTGGTGGTTCGGCGTTTGATGGGTTCGCTTAGGTTGAGGTGGAATATTCTGCTCTGTCGTTCCTGATAGACATTTTTTTTAGCCTGTGTTGTTGTTTGGTAGTTGCACGAAAAAGTTTCATGTATGCAGTGGTATGGAATGTTTTCATTTAACGTGCCTCAGACTTGAGGAAACTTGAGCAGTAGTATCCAGAAGCATCCAATCCGGCCATTGTAGCGTTCTTTTGCTATAGTAGGATACAGTGGAAACAGTTACTACTGTATGCCAATGACACTTACAACTTCCTGTAACTATTTTCTCGAAACAACTTCATTGTATTGGCGGGGGGGGGGGGGAGCGCTGTAGGTCGTTGGGTCGGATTGATAATCCAGCCGGAATCGAACCGGCAATTTACGAATGAAACTTATTGTCTGATAATATTTTCGGTGACGAGTGCACTGCTCTGTGAGAATACAAACGTACCTATGCCCATCTCGGGTTTTTAGATCCGTCCGAAAGATTGGATCTAGACACACAGAAGTAGAAAGATACAGAGAAATTACTAAGGAACCAACAAATATTCCCCTTTTAGGATCCCAGCGAAACCGTTAATGTTGTTAAGAAAAGGCTTGGTTACGGGGTTCCAGGTTACAACCCCCTTAACCCCCCCCCCCCTGGATACGGCCTTGTCAGTATGTATAGTTTGGTAAAAAGTAGTTTAATTTTGCACTTGACTGTGATGATCTGCACTTTAAGAGCGCTAGAAATTGATCTGCAGTCAAAACCCTCGAGGCAGAAATGGTCATGGGCCTTTTAGGATCATGAATATATATCGTTCGGTCCAAAAGAATTTCTTTTACTTTTAGGCTAAGTTGCGCACCTTAAGGGTGCTAGAAATTTCAAATAATGCACAAAACGAATATGTCAGCTACGAGGCTTTGGCAGCAAAAGAGTATTTTTGTGCTAGAAATTCATTTTTAAGCAAAATCCTAGTGGCACAAAGACCGTGGCCTCGATGATCATGAAATTTATCATTTGGTCAAAAGTATTTTTTTTTCACTTTGCGGTTAAGATGCGTACTTTAAGGGAGCTAGGAATTCATTTCTAAGCAAAAGCCTTGAGCCAAAAGTGATCGTGGGCTCTTGGGGATCATGAAAGTGTATATTTTGCTTAAAAGTATTTCTTTTACTTTGCGGTTAAGATGAGGACTTTAGGGGATGGCTGGATCTGGGAAGTGACAATTTCTAATCCAATCTTGTCAAGTCTCTAATGTTCTAAGTCAAGTTTCGTTGTCTTAGCACATCTGGAAATAGTGTTGTGCCAAGTACTTCTCATTTTTGCTTAAGTACAAGTACCAAGTACTCCAGGAAATGTTTACTTAAGTACTTTACAACAAAATTTACAAAAACTTTACTAAGTACTTTTATAAAAGTACTTCAGCACGTAAGTACTCAAGTATTTAGGTATGCTTTTTGCGGTAGGCTTGCAAACAATCCCTGATTAAAAAGCAAGGACCAAACAAGACATAGTTGCTGTCAAAGCATCGTAGCTGACGTATCTATTTTATTATCTGAATATATCTTTGCATCATCTTACTATCTAAAGGCATAGGAAATCTATCCACTACCTTAGTTTTCCCATCAAGTTGATAGTTCGGCCGTATTCGCCGGAATCCGAAGAAATCGAGAACTTTCTTAATTTTTAACAATGTATTTGTCCAGTTGTTCTCGTCGGTATAGTGATAGTAAGAGGACTGACTTTAACTGTCAGCTCCTAGCCTACTCATGGGAACTACCAGGTATGGAATTTTCCCTACTGGGTAAACAGTGATGACCGAAATCTGATGTAAACTGACAAAATTTGGAAAGAACAACATCATCTGACCAAACTTATTAGATAGTTTAATTCGAGGTAAAGAGCTTGCCTATGTTTTGAATTAATCAATCAATCAAGAGAGAAAACTATTGCCTAACGAAGGGATCTGATTAAGGGGTTGAGGGGTGATGAATAACATTTAGGCTACGCCATCTGGCAAAGACCGGAAGTATATATTACCCGATTTTCTGGATGAAGAAGTAACACAAATATTTCCTCTTTGCGATCTCACCGAAACCTTTTGTCTTGTTCTTAATGGTCAGGTCCGGACCCAGTAGTTTGTTGCAGTGGGGGGGGGACTACTCCATTTCTAACAACAAAAAAAGAACACAGATCAGAGGTTAGAGCCCATAAATAGATGTTTATATTTGTATGTTTCTGGGGGGGGGGGGTCGAGATCCTATCCCCCTCCCTGGATACGGCCGTGGTCCATGCGGCTTGAATTCTTCAAATGAAAATGAAAATTAAGAAAGGGATGAGATTATTGGTTGTCCTTTTGACCTGACGTGTTCTGTTTGGAATTGAAGGGGTTCCATTTATTAGAACAAAAAAAACTTAACCAGTTAGTTTGCCTGCATTCTCTGCCAGTGTCGGACAAAGTGGTGACACATTCACCAACAGTCAGGGTTGTCCCAAGCCTCTTTCCATTAGTGGACGGGAACTTCCCACAAATTTACGGAGCGGCAGTTTTCAGTTTCAGATTTTCAGCTGAATTGATATGTTGTCAGCTCTAGGCTACATACCTTGCGAAGAAAAGCTACATAGTTAGATATTCTTCAAACAACGACTGCAGGCTCACACATATAATCACTATATCCCTAATGTCCATTCAGTTTCAGCGAAAATACTAAACATGGTACTGAAAATCGTGCTAATCGAACTGTTCTCCGTTATAAAAGTGCTTAAGTACTTCTGTGTTTTACTTAAGTACGAGTATTAAGTACTTCTGAAGTTTTTTTTTACTTAGAGTAGGCATACAATTACTCGAATTTTTTACTTAAGTAATTACTTAAGTACGTTACTTAAGTATTTCCCAGCACTGTCTGGAAGTATCCTAACTCGCGATCGCCGGAATTCTGGACCCCCCCCCCCCCCCCCCACAACTTCCCCACAGTGCCTGAATCCAGCCCGGTTCTGTCACTGATGTATCTACGGGTTGTGCTTGTTCTTCCCACCGATTTTCGTCCCATCGCTCCACTCCAAGCGTACAAGATTTCCGGTTCTCCCCTTCAGCCCTCCCCCCACATTAACTGCTTCCGGCCGGGACTTGATTCGGGATATTTGAGGCACGAGGTCTTACGAAATATCAAGTTTCATTCAGATCCAATCACCCGTTCGAAAGTTATACATGCCTCAAGATTCCAGGTTCCACATTCCTCCACCCCCCCCCCCCCCCCGCCACGATGGTTCGATAGGCGAACTGGCTATCTCTAAGCCAATCTTGTCAAGTCTTTAATATTCAAGCCAATTTGCATCGTCCTAGCAAATCGAGAAGTACGTCAAAACGTGATCACTGGAATTCCGGACCTCCCCCGTACAACGTCACCCAAGTGACGAATCCTGTCCGATTCTGTCACTGAAGTATCTAGGTCTTGTGCTTGTTCTTCCCACCAAGTTTCATCCCAATCGCTCCACTCTAAGCGTGTCATAAGATTTCCGGTCCCCCCTTCCGACCCCCCCCCCCCCCCCCCACATTCATCGGATCCGGTCCGGACTTCAAATGGAACATCTGAGACACGAAATCTTCCAAATATAAAGTTTCATCAAGATCCGATAACCCGTTGGAAAGTTATACATGCCTCAAGATTCCGGATTCACCATCCCTCCATTCCCCCCACAGTGGTCGGATCGGGGAAACAACTATTTCCAAGTTAGTTTGGTAGGGGCCCTGATATGCCTGCCAAGTTTCATCGTCCTACCGCTTCTGGAAGTACCCGAACTCGAGAACAGTGGACCGACAGACCGACTTACCGAAAAGTGATCAATATATGGCACTTGAGCGAAGCTGCAAGTGCCGTACAAACTACAGTTGCGCTTCCATGCTTAGAAAATTGCTTGGTAAACCTTCCGTGAAACATTTAATTAATATGCGTGGAATGTCAACGCTAAATCTTGACGTTTCGGGGTGTGGTTTTCATTTTGTCACCTTTAAATTTCATGATGTTTACTTTTCGGCTTCGCTGTTGTAATCGTGCCTAATCCTCCTTGAGAGCCATGAAACATTCCGGGAGAGCCTGCTTCGCATGCCATAGAGCTCTGAATATCAGGATACGTTGTCAGAGGGCTTAAAGGAATCGATACCGTTTGAACTCGGGAAAGTAGTATAGTAAAATTAAATCGAGAATAAACTGTATCACTAAAAAGAAGCATTCTTGTTGCCTACATCTTGTTCTTCAGAAAGATCCGAGGGGGTGCTAACTTCCTAAATAGCTGTACAGAAAGTGACCAGCCGGTGCCCACGGAGGCTTTACAGTGGTGCCCACAAAGTTACTAACCCCTTTGGAAGGGTCAAGACAAATTTTACCAGCGAAGGATGAATTGAGTATTCTGGGCACCAGTTTTGGATTAAGACCACGTTTACCACTAGGTTCAATTTGAGTTTTCTTGGGATCGTTTTCAACCTCAAGACTGGTCAAGTTGATTTATTTTAGACACCCATGTTTTTTACCACGAAACCATAATGAAACTTAATTTACATTAAATAAAAAAATTTAATTGAATAAAATTTAATGAATAAAACAAATTAAAATGTTTACTTGTACAAAGCTGAAAACTGACGGCGACAGTTTAAGACTTTAGCTGAGCAGTTTTGAGCTGATTTTTTTTGGGATCCCAAAACGTAAGTGGAGGGATACCTATGACATCGCAAAAGTTGTCCGTCTGTCCGTCCGTCCGTCCGTCCGTCTGTCCGTCCGTCCGTCCGTCCGTCTGTCCGTCCGTCCGTCCGTCCGTCCGTCCGTCCGTCTGTAAGCACGATAACTCTCGAAGAGAATGAGATATTTTGATGAAACTTGGTGTGAGGGTTCGTTGGGTCGTCGGACCAGTCAAGTTCGTAGATGGGCTTTGTAGCTCTACATTTAGGGGTGGGGGAGGGGATTCAAATTAAGGGACAAACAAAATATTTTGAAACAGCTAATGTGATAGTCGATTATGGGGTAAGAAGACATGCTGAACACGATGGTGAAAACCATTTTGTCATCGGACAAGTAGTTCGCCCGGAATCTGGCCAAAACCGGAAAGTTTGTTGAAAGTAAAAGTTTTATTTGAAGTTGATTAGATGTTCGATTTAGGGGTAGGAAGACATGCTGAAGACGATGGTGATATTAATTTTCTCGACGGACAAGTATTTCGCCCGGAATCCGGCCCAAACCGGAAAGTTTGTTGAAAGTAAAAGTTTTATTTGAAATTGATTAGATGTTCGAATTAGGGGTAGGAAGACATGCTGAAGACGATGGTGAAAACTATTTTCTCGATCGACAAGTATTTCGCCCGGAATCCGGCCCAAACCGGAAAGTTTGTTGAAAGTAAAAGTTTTATTTGGAGTTGATTAGATGTTCGATTTAGGGCAAGAAGACATGCTGAACACTTATGTGAAAACAAGTTTCTACCCGGACATGTAGTTCGTCCGGAATCCGGCCAAAACCGGAAAACTATTGTAAGTCAAAGTTTTATTTCTAGTTGATTAGATAAGCGATTTAGGGGTAAGAAGAGATGCTGAGTCCCTGTGTGACAATCGTATTTTACCCGGACATATAGTTCGACCGAAATTCCGGCTGGAAAATTTGTTATAAGCTAAATTTCTATTTGAAGTTGATTAGATGTTCATTACTGGGGAAAGAAGATAACCTGATTTCGTCTTTGAGCTTTCTTTTTTTGCCGGACAAGTAGTTCTGGAGTTCGGCCGGAACCGGGAAATTGGCAGAAGTGGCAGGAAGTTTTCGTCAAAACAGATTTGACTTATAGGGGTAAACACACATGCTGAATCCAAATCTGAACTTGGTTTTCTCAGGTGATTAGCTATTTGGCCTTAATCTGTTTCTGAATTTTAATTGTAAAAATGTTCAAAGAGTCTGGCGAAGACTGGATCTGGCTAAGACAAGACCCAGTTGTCTGGATCAAATCTTAGATTTTTGGGATCCCATCGACACCTTTGGTCTTGTTTACTATATCGGCGCCAAGGAGCGCTCCCCCCAAGTATAATTTGAGGTGGGTGGAGGGGATCCGCCAGTGCAGGTGCTTCTCGGTTTGAGCCGAGGGGTTGCATTAGCCGGCACTGGTTATCGCATGTTAGAACTTTAAAATCAGCTTGTTTAGAAGAGTTGAAAAGATGAATCGCCTTATTTATGGCCTACTTGTACCGAGAGAAAAATATAAAGTTTGTATGTGGATTAAGCTTGTCTACCCCTAAGTCAACTGTCTCGTTAGCTACTGTGATTTAATCAAAGTAGATGCATAGATGGACGGACGGACTTTTAAAAATAAATTGAAAAAGTATTTGTTAGGCCAAGGTTCATATTTTTTTTTCCTATTTTTCTTATTATTTTTCTTTTTCCTCATTATTATTATAAAATGAGTTGATGAGAGATTGGTTGTTATTTCTTATTTTAGTGCTATTTTTTGTTATGTTTTGTTTCTAGTTAATGATTAGTTAGGAAATGAGTTTTATGTACCCGCCCAATTGCAAGTACTTTTTTGTACCTTTCTTGGGGCGGGTACTGGCGTCATAGTTAAATGTGTTTGGGTCGTAAAATAAACTGAAATGAACTGAACTGACAACCTCCACGAAGTCATAGGTATCACTGACGTTTTGGGATCGCAGAAATATATGAAGAATTGTCAGTTAAGTTGTGGCACAAGTTGAAATAGCTAACAATAAGTTGCAAATATTTTTGACGGTGAGAAAGGCATTGCGTTTGCAGATTTATTCTTGTTTGTCTGTTCAGGCCAAGTTATGCAAAAGCACGCTGTTCCGAGGTCAAGCATATTTGACGCATGGGGGCGTGTTTTCTGTCATCAACCTTCATCGTTTAAACCCGTTTGCGAAAACAATTAACGGCTCTTGGTCTAGACGAGGATAGTCTAAGCTATGATTTTACTTTGCCCTTTTTGTTCAAGGGTAGAACAAACTTTAAAGTTTAACTGAACAGGCAACTTATTTTTACATCTTTGATTCAAATACATTGAACTATTACAACACCTATTGGGGATTTTCATTCTGTCCACAGTAGTCTTCAGTAGGGACGTTGGGAATGTGGACGCTTTCCCATGGTGAATCCGTCCACAATTCGCCCGCGAAAATCACTAAACTATCACTATCACTAGCTAGCCCTAGTTTTTGGCACTGCAGACTGCAGACACTACTTTGTTTATTTGATACACAATTTATTTACTCGTTTGCCGCTGGTGTTGTTGCCAAATGTTCCAGGTACCATAGAGATATCACAAAAACGGGAAGAGCGGCAAGCACAATGGGATAATCGATTATTTGGAAATATCAGAAAAACAAACTAACGCTTTTTCATCGGGTTTTCAAGATTATTTAAGCGAACAAGTGATGGGTAACTAGACTGTCGTATCCTAGCCCTTTTCGGTTAAACTTTAACTTGCGTATTCAATTATAATGGAGCCAATCGATGATTGATGCTCTCCATATCCTTCAGACTTGTCGCTACTGATAATCTGTTATAGATTGTAATCTCTTATAGATTCTTTCTTTCTTTAGTTTAGTCACAAACTAACACAAATATTCAAACATACACACTAATGTAAAGATTTCGATCTATAAAAACTAGTAACTAATAGTGATAATATTCTGAATTGGATTTGGGGTAATTTGCCCGAATCTGGTTTTGCTCTCGTCCTGGCAAATCCTAAATAAAGAACGCGCTGTGTGTCCAGGTTTGCAAGTCTCGCTTTTCCTGTCCACGGTTTTTGCAAATTTCTATTAGCCTCCTATGTTTGATAAATTGTGTTTTGAGTGTTACGAGTTGTTTCTTTTAAGTACCTTCCTTGTTGTCGCATGTCATTTTTGTTCTTGGACTTGAAATGTCAGTATCGTCAAAATAAAATACGCGGACATCACTACAGAAAAGTCCTAGTGCTGACGCCCAGATCTGTAAAGCACCTTTAAAATAGTTTACTATAGTCGGTTATAATGCACCCTGGGAGGAAATGAGTGATTCTTTCTTGTAATCTGTCTATCTGTTCACTTAGTGAATAGAGATTGCAGCTTACCCAGCGGAAAACAGATAGGAGTAGAAAAAGAGTAGTTTAACATTGTGAAGTATGGGAGACTGAATTATCCATGTTTGATAACTATTCTAAGCCTGTAAATAGTTGAAAACTTTTCGTTGACTTTTTCGTAATTGTATAGTCACAGCTTTGTAGAAAAGTTTCATCAGAAATGAGAGCTTGAAGGCTTCAAACATTAACTACAAAAACGAATCCTGCTTCCAATTGGTTGGTTTTTGAAGCGGAGGGATACCTATGATATCGCAAAAGTTGTCCGTCTGTCTGTCCGTCTGTTAAGCACGATACATCTCGAAGGGGTTGAGATATTTTGATCAAACTTAGCATGAGGAATCTTTAGGTAGAGTACATGTCAAGTTCGAAGATGGGCTATGTAGCCCTGTATTTAGGGGAGGGATTTGAAATTAAGGGGAAGAAAAAATACTTTTAAAAGCTAATGAAATAGTCGAATTAGAGGTAAAGATCCATGTTGTATCCAAATATGAAATTTATTATCTCGCCGGACAAATAGTTCACCCGGAATCCGGCGGAAACCGGCAAATTTGTGAAAAGCAAAAGTTTATCTGAAGTTAATTAGAGGTCCAGTTTAGGGGCAAGGAGATATGCTGAGTCCGAATATGAACATTCTTTTCTCGCCGGACAATTACTTCGGCCGGAGTCAGTCCAAAACCGGAGAATTTCTTAAAAGTAAAAGTCTTATTTAAATTGGATAAGATGTTCGATTTGCGGGTAAGAAGACATGCTGAATCGGTATAGTAGTAGTAGAGTAGTAGTAGAATAGTTTTATTAGCAAGACAATCGAAGATACATAAATAGCACAGCAAAAGCACTGCTTGCGAGGATGTGCTATTAAACAACACAAAAAATAGAATTTGGATTTTTCTTTTACTGAAGTAAGGGTTAAGAGGATGAAACCATGTACCAAAGCACTCAGCACAATTACTTACACTGCAATAAAACATTATGTTTTCTAATCCCAGAGCAACAACAACAACAACAAAACAAATATATCTCTGAAAATATATCTCTGAAATTCAGCTGGCGCACCCATTTTGCACTGTCAAATACGAACTTGCTCTTCTCCGATCATTACCATTGATCTTAATCTGTTTTTAAATTCTAAAAGTAAAAATGTTTATGAAGTCTGTTGAAGACAGAATATCTACGAGACCGAAATGTCTGAGCAAATATTAAAATTTCGGAATCCCATCGAAACCTTTGGTCTTGTTGAATTAGACGTCGTAACCGACCAATAGGATTTGAGACTCCGTTTTGTTTCCAAACTTTGCAGCCTTCAAGCTCTCATTTCCATGGAAACTCTTTTGCAAAAATGGAATTATACCTACAGCCGAGGAATAGTCCAATTAACATTAACATGATGACCAAACGCCGAAAATTAGTTTCAAAGTCAAGTCCTATATCTCACATTGTTAAATTATTTTGTCATGCTCCCCTGATGGTGGTTTAGAAATATCCGTTTTCGCCGGAGAGGGAGATACTGTTTCCTGATATCACGAAGAGCACATCGCCAGGTGCAATTAGTGCAGTATGTAGATTCGTATTGAACAGTGTGAAAATAAACGTTGATCGGGCGATTGCAGTTTAGTTTATGTAGTTTGAAAACAGTATTTATTATGAAGTTTTATATTTAGTTGTTTGTATATGGCCCTATGGATTTAAATACATTGTTATTATTATTATGTTGTGTCGCCTATCACCTTTATGTAAAGCTATGATGTATTCGTCTTTTCTACTAAAACTACTTTATTTTATTTTACATACTCCGCTTTTGAAAATGGCGGGTCAGAAAAAATTACTTAACTACTTAGCTATTTTTACTCGATTTTTGTTCAGAATCGTGAAGCATCTGGGCATATGGGTCAGTGACGACATCGTCTTTGTTTTATCCCGTTTCCATAGAAATTGAGAAAGAGTGACGTAATCTTCGACGCATTGGGTTTGAAGTTATATATCGCGTGCTTTGAATTAATCACTTCTCGCGATGAGAAAACTCGAAAGTGAAGAAATACATGGAATACTTTACGACAAGGAGTGCATGACATGTCTACACAAATATGAGTAGGATAGATTGCACTTTCCTGGTCATTCGTAGCGAATTTGCGGGCTTTTCCTTTCTGGGATCGCAAATAGTTGGTGACAGCACGATAACGTTTGAAGGGGTCGAGATATTTTGTTCAAAGTTGGTTTGAGGGCCCATTAGGTCAAAGTACAGGTCAGGTTTGTAGGTGAGCTTCGTAGCCCTATGGATAGTTAGGGGTGAGGGTTCGAAATTAAGGAGCGATTTTTTTTTAAAGATACGGAGAAAATTGATTTAGGGGTAAGGAGACATGCTGATTCCGTATCTGAAACTTATTTTATCGTCGGACAAGTAGTTCGCCCCGAATCCGGCCAATTTTATCTGAAAAATACATTGTTGAGATAGTCGATTTACGGGCAAGGAAGCATGGTGATTCCATATCTGAAACTTATTTTCTCGCCGGACAAGTAGTTCGCCGGGAATCCGGCCAAAACCGGAAAATTTGGTAAAAATAAAAATTTGGATGTTTTGGATGTTTTTTCGTAAGTCGATTAGAAATTCGACTACGGGGTAAGCATACATGCTGTGGCACCCTGTCACGTTGGTTCTCTTTACGTGACGTACCGTCCGAACACCGGTTATGCAAATTTTGCCGAGACTGTCATCAAAGGCAAGGGACATGGCAATAGGCTAAAAACAGCCGAAGCTGCGTGTAATTTCCTGTAAGAATAGCTTAGTTACAAAGTCGTCAACTATCTAATTTTTTTTTTTGCAAAAACACTATGTAGTGCGAGGTGTTCTTCAACGAAACGTTTTTCTTTTTAGGTCTTTGACAACGCTCGGCCTTGTTATTTCAAAGTTAGCTGACCAGTCCACGCTGAAGGGCAAGGACAAGTTTGTACCATACCGAGACTCCGTTCTTACATGGTTGTTAAAGGTAAGAGTGGGGATCGTAGTGTCCTTCTTACTGTTCCTGTCCAAATATTAGTTGCGTTTTTGCAGATACCATGGTATCTAATACCACGGCCTAAAGTTGTTTTTGCAGTTATCGTGGTATCTTATACCACGGTCAAAAGGCGTTTTTGCAGTTATCATGGTATCTGATATTCAGACACCACGATCCGACCGTGGTAACTGATCGTGGTATCTGAAAAAGTCATCTCAGTTTCATACATTTTTGTTCAGATTGGTGGGAAAGAAGTTCGGCACTTGGTGATGTGACGGGATATCTGTTTTTCTTTTGCGATGACTTCGAAAAGCGCAATTCCAGCAATTGTCGTTTGTGCAGAGCAACCGTATATCAGATATCACGGTTACTGCAAAAACGACTAATTGCAGATCCAGCTACCGTGGTAACAGATACCATGGTATCTGCAAAAACGCAACTATTATTCCGTGGTACAGCGGTCTGTATCTTGCAGACATGTTTGAGGTTGGCTTGGCATGTAAATAGCGTTTACTTCATTTCTTCGTATCCATTCTGAGCCACGATGGGATTTAGTTCTTATTAGTCACCCAGGGATCGGCCATCAGTATTAGTTAAAACTCAGGTAGGAAATAAGTAAGTAAGTAATTTATTTGTAACCCGCCATTTTTAAAAGCGGAATAAATGAAAGACATACATATATTAATCCGCTTGGGGCGCTGGGATAAGGCCGATTGCGAGGCAGCGAATGTACCCTTTTAGGTTGAATATAATTGTATTTTGTTATTATACATATCGTTTCAAACTTCATATAAGCTAAATCGTGTCCGAACTGTTCAAATTTACTCTGTAAACCAGATAAATATTTCTGTTGGGCTTTGTGCCTAGAATTTCTACTGAAGCCTTTGGTCTTGTTGTGTGTGTCGCCTGAAGAAGAATTTGATTTTTATTTGTTTATTATTTTCTTACTTAACTGAACCAATGGGCCATAAAGATCTTCTAGCAACAGCATTAACAACAGCACACTATACACTACTAAAAACGGGGAAAAGTTGCAAAACAGAAACTTCACTCACGACAGCCATATTGGCAGCGTCAGCCTCATATATGTGTGACCCTGCCAGCACAGCCAGCTACGTGTTCTGAGACTGGAGAATGCTCTTCTGCGAGTCTCATGTTCTGAGACTAGAGATGCGCTTCTCCAGAGAAAGAACAGAAAAGTGCCTCGTTTCTGGAAAAGAAGGAAGGCCTTCAGCAGCGAACATTGCCGACGCACTGCAGCTCCACTTGAACCCAATTTTTGCATGTGTGGACACTGGAGTGACACTGTGGCCACTGAGAATAAAAATCGTTTTTCCAGTTGACCCCGACCCCGACTTATCTGGGACATATTTGAGTAATCTGCGTATCCTCGGGCGCTTCCTGCTAATCTTAGAAAATGCTGATGAAGAAATTCCGAATCACCCTCTCTGTCTTCGGGAAGATGTCGTGCAACTTCTTAGCAGGTGTCCAGAGCTCTCTGATTTGAGGGCTACTTTTCTTGAAGGGATTGACCTTGCTCTCCCAGGAATTCTGCAAAAAATTATCCTCGTTAAGAACCAGAATGTATGTTTTAGTCTAAAAATCTCTACTCTATAGTAAGAACGGTTTGACCAAAAATGGTGGAGCCAGTCAACGAGAAGCTAATTTTCGCAAGCGCGAATCCCACTCCGCAAGAATATCTCAAATTTTGGAAAAATTGGGGACAGCTGAGGTGACGCTTCCGGCTCTTCCACTAGTTCATTGCGATTCTTGATTGGCACGTAGAGTTACTTTCAGAAGTTTCATAACATACAACAGAAGATGTGCGGTTTCGACGACAGTTTGTAATAGATAACACTTCGGACGTTATCTGTCGTGTTGGAAAAGTTATACATGAAATGTTATGCATCACAAGCATTGCCAGGAAGAGCAAAAAAACAGCCAAAAAAGCATCGACTGCCTTTTTTGTTTGTCGTCATCAGTGCCGTCACTAGCCTTTTACCTTTGGGGGCGGGGGGACGTCCAGTTTGTGCCGACGGTCTAAAAAATTGGAAAATCAGCTACGATGTTTGACAACGTTATTTCGGACCTTCTTGGCAAGGGTCCTCGACAGGCTTTTGCCGGACTGTAAGAAACCAACCTGCAAGAAGGGCTGAAATATCGCTATCAATATCGTAATCATTGCTAACGCGCAATCAAGCTGACCCAGTCAGCTTGGACTCGGAGGAGTATTTGAAATTTGGCCAGTTTTCTTTACACCAAGATACAACTGCCACGGCAGACACATGAACAAAAACCCACAAACAAACAAAATACCACCTATAGGCTAAGCACTTATTCCCATGAGCTTGGGTCTCGGCCAACTGTTTATATTTCCAGAACAACTGTAGGCTACCCAGTGACTCTTCACATGCATATTTTGTTCGCGCTCCTTCGATTTTCTCCAAAAACTTCTAACCGAAAAGTTCACTCATACTGTCAAATTCACACAACAAATATTTTAAGTTTTCATAAATAATACAAGATATCGGAAGTGAGTAAGGACCGAACCTACCCTTAGCCCTCAATACATAAATATATATATGTATAAATATCGTGAATTGACAAAAATAGCTAAGATAGCTAAGTGCTAAAGTAAGCGCATAATTTTCTCTTCCTCTTTCTTCATTATTTTTATAATAGTGTTACGTAGGTTAATTTGTCAAACGGTGTTTGTTAAACCTCTTAACAAGTGTAAAGTTCTGGACGGTCTTGTAGTTACTAGTATTCTTTCTAATAAACTCTATATATAATCTAATCTAAAAAAGGTAAGTCAAACTAAAACTTTCAACAAAATATAATCTAATCTAAAAAAGGTAAGTCAGTAAAACTTTCAACAAAATAAAAAGCAGACAATGGTCAATGATAAATCATACCAAATGATTACTACTAAGAATCGCTTAACGAACGAATAAAGTACGGTACGCGCTAGCATAAACTTTCAGTTAAACCTAGCCAACTGGATAATTAAATAGTTTTACTTTGTTAGGATGGGTTTGAGTAGAGCGTTGCCCCACTTTGCTCAACATAGACAACTCGGGCAACATTGATCCATTGTTGATTTCAGACATGTACGATCTAAACTGGTTGAATCTTGTCTAAGCTGCTCGAGCGAAGGGAGCCCGAGACGTGTTATATGTATTGTTTTTAAAACTAAGTTACGCTGGTCTCCAAGATAATCTTAACTGCTCTTTAGCTCCAGTCTATTTAATCGCTACCATACCTTGTATACCGCTTTATCTCTCAGACTGTCTACCCCTGAACTAATCAAACTAATCTGTAAATCCACCAGCTTTAGAAATTCTGCCAGAAACTTTCTTCTCTTCTCCAGGACAATCTCGGAGGAAACAGTAAAACTGTAATGGTAGCGACCGTATCGCCTGCTGCAGATAACTATGAGGAGACGCTATCGACCCTACGATACGCCGATAGGGCGAAGCGTATCGTCAACCATGCTGTTATCAACGAGGATCCAAATGCAAGAATCGTGAGGGAGTTGAGGCAGGAGGTGGAGCAACTCCGGGAGCTTCTTATGTCGGCGTCGGTAAGTTCACAATACTCTTGATGACTAACTCTCTTTGCTGATGCAAACTCGCCGGGTACCTAGCGGAAGAGCCGGAAGCAATATCACATTTGCTCCCAAGTATCGCCGTGATTGATTGACACAGGATTTGAGTTATTGAGTTTGAGTCGTTAATGAGACGTTTACTCGTTCTTCCTGAGGATCAGTGGCGTGTTTGTGACTTAGTCATATATAGTACAGCAATGTCGCAGCCGAACCGACGAAAATGGGTATTTCTGTTCCACCATCGAAAAGAGTAAAAAAATAAAGAATTTTTTGTAAGAGGCCAGAGGTACCATTGGGAGAGGGAGGAGGACATTGGAGGGGCATAAGATCGTCCACCCTGGTACAATTTTGTGGTCCTTAGATAGGTTTCGAGAGGCAAAAGACAAAGCAATGACGTTAGTGTAAGGTATATTTGAAAACTACATTAAATCTATTACAAAAAGAGTAATTAAATTTTGAGTCCGAGCGGAGGCTCCCCTCCCCCGATGTGAACTGAAATGGAGCCTCTGTGTAAGTCATAGGACTTTCGACTTCAAGAATGAATTGTAGGCGTTTGATATATAATCCAGATTTGTAAATTCTTGGGAACTTTCAACCATTTCTTGTTCCATAGTCACAGTATTGGAGCAAACTTTGATGAAGAATAAGATCTTGGAAAATTTTGAACTTTTAACACAAAAGCAAAGGTAGTATCCTATTGGTCTTGTGTCAAATCCTGGCTTCCTGATGATTAGCAGGCCGTCAAGTATGCGGTGGAGGGGGACGCGACGCCCCCTCTACTCCCCCCCTCCTGTGTTGTCGGCCAGTCGGTAAAAAATAGCCGAGTTCGCGATTTTTCGGAAAAACAGTCGATTTTGGGGATCCCAAAACGTAAGTGGAGGCATACCTTGCAAAAGTTTTCCGTCTGTCCGTCCGTCTGTGAGCACGGTAACTCTCGAAGGGAATGAGATATTTCGATGAAACTTGGTGTGACGATGCTTTGGGTCAAGAGTAAGGTTGAGTAGTTAGCCTGGAATCGGGCCAAAACCGGAAAGTTTGTTAAAAGTAAAAGTTTTATTTTAAGTTGATTCGATGTTCGATTTAGGGGTAAGAAGACATGTTGAACACTTATATGAAAAGTATGTTCTACCCGGACAACTTGTTCAGTTGATTAGATGTTCGATTCAGGGGTAGGAGACATGCTGAACACTATGGTGAAAACCATTTTCTCGTCGGGCAAGTAGTTCGCCCGGAATTCGGCCAAAACCGGAAAGTTTGTTAAAAGTAAAAGTTTTATTTTAAGTTGATTCGATGTCCGATTTAGGGGTAAGAAGACATGCTGAACACTTATATGAAAAGTATTTTCTACCCGGACAACTTGTTCACTCGGAATCATGCCAAACCGGAAAATTTGTTAAAAGCAGACGTTTTATTTGAAGTTGATTAGATGGCAGACTTAGGGGTAAGAAGAGATGCTGAATCTGTATATGACAATCTTTTTTTTTACAGGGACATATAGTTTCGTTCGGAATCCGGTTGAAACCGAATTTTTTTTTATAAGTTGAAGTTTTACTTGAAGTTGATTATATGTTCTGTATACGGATAAGGAGATACGCTGAATTCGTTTCTGAACTTTTTTATTGCTCTCGACAAGTATGGGATCCCATCGAAACCTTTGGTCTTGTTGTCCATGATAGAGCACTCTGGCGATTCCATAAATACCCTTCCGATAAAGACGATTTTAAAACACTTTATTTCGAAAACAGCCAAGGCCATAAATTCTTAACTACCAGGTGCCTGGTTCCTTCCAATCACTTTGAGTGGTAGGCCAAGCCTGTTTTAAAAAGGAACCTTGTCAATAAAAGATAATGTTGACGCTTTGTGAAAGGCTCAAAGAACTGGATGTTTGTAACTAGACAGAACTTCGGAAATTAGGTGGGGGGGGGGGGGGGAATTACTACCAATGGATAGATGGATAAATATTTGTGTATTGGTGCAGCTCGTAGTGCTGAATTGGCATTAAATATGTCGCGAATACAGCTACGCGAATGCAAGTGAATAGCCAGGACCAGTGCAAATCCCGCAAATTTTGAATTTTTTCTTTTCTTTAAAAAAGTTATGACCAATGTTATGTTTTTTTTCTTCTAAATCTCTCGCTTTGTCACTGTCATGCGATAAGCTTGGGGTTTTGATGTTCCGTCGTTGATCCCGGTAATCTGAATTAATGATGCGCCTCTGTCCTGTGTCTATCCGAGACAATAATAGTCTAAAATATGGGAATAGTCTGGACCTACTACGACGGGCTTTAAAGGACAAATCGCACGTTTAAGTGTTAAGGTTCCGGTATTATAAAATAGCTGAATACTTAAAAACTAGGCTGCATTTAACAAATTACCCACGGCTTTGAATAGTTTTCCTGGCTCGATGACCAGTAAAAGCGTGGAATAAAAATACGAGACAGAGAGAGTTAACTTCTCGCAGACAATCGTCGGTATAATACGCATCAAAAACAGCGAAACACAGCAAGTGTGAAAATCAGATTATGGGTATTAATATACCATTTTAAATTTTAGTCTCTCAACTTAAGAATTAATGGAGCGGATAGGGAAGTATGCTGCATTGGCATTTAGCGACGGGTCCTTGAAGTTTATGTTTAAATGTTTGCCATTGGCCTTTAGTCTTTTCTCGTTTACGTTTAAATGTTTGCCATTGGCCTTTAGTCTTTTCTCTGCCAAATTGGCTCTCTCTGTTATTATTTAGGCTGATGTTCGGAACAAACTCGTCCTCCATCCTTTCAATCACGCTTTAAGGAGGATTTTCGGAAGCTAGAAAGCTAATAGGCAATAACTCTCCTTTTCCAGAGCGGTTTTTCTAGTCGGGCAGCTACGTCAGGCTATCTGTAAAGTGATTTCTAAGAGGCTAGTGGAAAGTTTGGCTTAAAATTGGATTTTCCGCCAACTTCAAAGAAAATTCAACAAACATGGTTATTACAATCTGCGTGACTTCGTTGAAACAGGATAACCTTCAATTTCAATATTAACCGCAATTTTTCCAAAATTCCACTGTACACAACCCATTTCAATATCTTCAAGAGAAATCTTTTCCCATGATATTACTGTTCTACCCTACTAAAGTGACTTCACAAGTTTTAAGAGAAGATTCGATTGAGACCTTTTTACTAATCAACGGTAGTTATTGGCATTTTTAAATAATGACATTGTGAGCTCAGCAACAATCTAACCGTCAGCACAGGGGATACACATTTAGAGTCTTACCGTTACTTCCTTCGTCTATCCATAGATTCTCATTTGCGATATTTTGATCTTCCTACATCATTTTTTATCCATCCTCGCTGATTTTTCCATATTCCATGATTGGCTCTTTTCGAGCTGGATCAGACTCCCGCGTATTGCTTCCGTGGAATTCATTCTTTAGACATACCGGTGACCAGTGGCGAAACTAGCCTATCTTCGTGGGGGGGCAAGCCCACATTTTACCGACAAGATCTAACAATTTACCGAAGAAAGGCGCCGTTTGCCGCTGCGCGGCAACTGCGCACATTCCCCGCGAACGCATCTTACAACCGTTGTAGATATCGGGTTAGTTTTTATACTGCTACCTACCCTGAATATTTTTTGTAGTTCTGATCTTCTTGTTATGTAAAAAAAAAAATTTTTTTTTTAAATATCAAATGAGATGTTTTTCTAATGAAAGTTAATGAATTTGCCGTACGCTTGCTGGCACCAATGGTTATCAGATGGAACCAGGAATATACTATGTAGTCAATTGTCTTGCAAACCCGAAAAAGTGACAGACATAGCAAGAGACTACTTTACTGCTTGAAGATTTACGCATGTAAACTAAGCAGCTTTTGGGGGTTCGAAAACGGTAGTACCTTCGAGTTCGTAAAGTTTGTCTGTCCGATGATAACGCTCAAAGGGGTTGGAATATTCTGTTTAAGTTTGGTAGGATGCATCCAATCAAAATACGGGCAATCCAGTTTCACGAATGGCTGATGGGAGCAGATGCCCTAAATTTGCTGTTTCTGTGTCCGAACGAAATCTGACAACTGTGAGTGGAATGTAGGGGTCACGGCAACTTTGTGATACGCTTCAAAAACCAAAAGGGTGCATGGGCATTACAAAGTGCTCGGATTCGACTGAAACTTGCCCACGATTTTCAGTTTATCCGCGTCCGAGAACAGAGTTGCAAGGAGGTCTCGGAAATATTGTAATACCAGTAGGGGCCGAACGGATTGAGTGATTGGGATAAACTTGAAAGGTAAAACATTAATGGGAGATAGACATGTAGTTTTAGCCCCAAACCCGATCTGACGTCCGTGGGGTGAAGTTTGGGCTGGCGGGTGGGTCACCGGACCGGTAGGCCCACTGGAAATTTTTCGGAAATGCTCCGATTCCAGTGATGCTTGATGGATGGTAGACGAATATGCTAAATCTGCGATTTGTGTGTCCGAACTTAATAATAATAATACTAATAATAATGTACTTTATTTCCTTAATAGCTTGTATTATACACGCTAGCACTGGATCGTCATTACAGAAATAACTTAACTTCACTACCATGGCTTCTTGCCATGGTGGTAGTGCTGTGGGGGGATTAGAGGTGGGTCCTAGACATTTTCTTAAACACTTAGGGACCAAATGGGTTGAGCGATTGAGATAAACTTGGCGATACTGGCGATCCTGGCCCGATCCAACCTCGGTGGGCCGAGTTGGCGGGGGTATCACTGACGGGAATTTGCAACTCATGAATCACTGAATGAAGTTGGACTATTTCCGGAATTGACTATATCGTCTACAGCCAGATCAACCCAAAGGATAGTTTATGGGTGAGAACAGAGAAATCTTCCAAGAACAAACCAAGCAAAAAGGTTTGCGGTGTGGTTGGTTTGCCGTCAAGGAACAGAAAGGAACGAAGAAGTGTTTGTTTAGTGCTTTCACACAAAACATTTTCGGATTTACCGACGAGAATATTCCAGTCATCACATGAAAAAGTCTTCGCACTGGCGAACAGTTCACAGTACTGAAATTAACGCATGATTTTTTATCCATTCAGCACGTAGCCTAAACAGAAAGAAAAAGAGATATTTTACCGACAAAATCGTCACCGTAGCCTGTCGAAAATGAAAATCAACCGATATCAGGATCTCGCTCCGATCGTAGGCTTGACTTCCCGACAAGGCTTTTGTCGGTATCATCTCCCCACCGCCAAAAAATTGTGATTTTCAGACAAGAAGCTTCCTGATTACCGACAGAGTTTCTGTGCGGTATCAGAAACGGTATAAGGAAAGTGTTTTATCAGAGCTCTTGCCATTACTAAAAACGAAATCCGCGCACCGTGTCAGCACCGACAAACGCTGCCGATTTCCCAACAAGAAGTTTCCTGGCTTACCGAAAGAGCTTTTGTCGGTATCAGACACGGAATGCTACAGTCCGCCGTACCGACAACCGCTGCCTATTTCCCAACTGGAAGTATTCTGTTTTATCGACAGAGCTTTTATCGGTATCAGAAACGGAATGATAAAAAACGTTTGTCGTGCTTGGCACCGACTAACACTGCCGATTTACCGACAGGATTTTTCGTGGGGGGGCAGCTGTTCCCCACGTCCCCCCCCCCCTAGTTTCGCCACTGCCGGTGACTGTTATACCTCCTGGACCACTGGCTACATTCGAGTTCATTTGAGGTAGATGCTCTGAAATCTCAAATGAACTCGAATGGAGCCAGTGCTCCAGGAGTATAGTCGTATGATTAAATGAGCCTGCCTTAGGTGATGTTTGATTCTGGTTATACCGACTATTAGTAGCACTGGCGAAATGAGGGTTTATTTGCCCTCCCTTTCCCCCAAAAAATGTTTTATTTTGATTTTCGCTTATGATTCCCTCTAAATCCTGATACGCTGCCAGTCAAGAGCTTCCTCGTCTGTCATAATTTTTTCATATATACTATATTAACTGCGACCCGTACTTTAAGCTCGTGTAATACCGTTTCCACAGGGGGGGGGGGCAGCAAGTGGGGTTTTGGAAAGAGAGCTGTAGCAGGTCTGTATCCAGGAATTTGTTTCGGGGAGGGAGGGGGGTCTATCCGGTGGTCGGACCTAATCCATACCAAACAGTAAAACAAGAACATAGATCAGAGGTTACAGCCTATGTTTGTAGGGAACTCGAGATTACTATTGAAGTCGCCGTCAGTGCCGAGTCGATCAGTAGGTTCAAGTGCATAGCAGACAAGATTTTCAGCTTGGCTCAATAAGTTTTCGTGATATGTGGAGGCGAAAGCCTTATTATTTTAACCCGTTTGATAACGGGAACATCTTAGAATTGTCGGCCTTAGGTAAAAGAACTATCTCATTTCATTTTCTGTGTCACTTATACTGTCTGTTTTATGTTACTCGCATTTTATTTTCTTCTTTGCACTCCGCTGTTCAGTTCTTGCTGTCCGGTGGTTAAATAAAACAAAAATAAGTAATAAGGCGATAGTGTTCTCGAATGAGATCCTGCTTGCAGACACGGTGAATGGAGTTACAAACCCATCATCCAGCTCAATATCGGAAGCCAGAGGTCCATTTGAGGAAAAAGGGATGCAGCATGACAGAGTCTCGGGAATAAATCTTTCGAAGAGGCCTTAACGACCTGGATACAAATGTCGAAAGAGGGGAGGCCGGGATAAAGCCAACATTCGTCGAGATTCTTGATAGTGGGGGTTCTTTGTTTAGACTTTGTGGGCGAGCGGGATGCAAAGAAATACAAACAATCGATCTAGGACTGGAGTCGAGTGTGATTCTGGAATTCGTTCGATTGCTTGATACAGATTTATTGCTTTTGTCAAAAACAACACAAACTGGACGATAAAGAGAGGGTAGCATATCTTGCAATTCTTGTAATGCATCGAAACTGTCATCTGAAGGATTCAGGGAATTAACTGGTGTGACGGAACATGGGCGCTCCTGGCGGATGAAAGTATGATTGGAAACGCTACTCCAGGTGTTACTGTGGTGCCGTCTGCACCCCGCACTGCTAACTTCTGCAGCCGCTATTCAGCGCGACTCCCTTTCCGTTATTACGTTTAATCTTTTATGCTGTCTGCAATCCGTACTCTTGTATTATTTGTTAACTCTTGGTTATTATGACTCATGCCAGGAGCATGAGTCATCTTCTTCTAGACTTCCTTTCCGGGCCTCGACCGCCAAACAACCCTTTTACTTAAAGTTTAACTGAACAGGCAACTTATTTTTACATCTTAGGTTCAAACACATTGAATTATTACAACACCCATTAGGGATTTTCATTCTGTCCACAGTAGTCTTCAGTAGGGACGTTGGGAATGTGGACGCTTTCCCATGGTGAATCCGTCCACAATTCGCCCGCGAAATTTTAAAATACCGACCAAACGTGATTTTTCAAGCTCATATTTTGGTCGAGGTCAGATATGGCAAATATCAGTCGTCGCTCAATCCTTGATTATAAAAACAGCTCAGAAGACTGCCTACTGACAAGGGTAACAACCAGAAGACTTGCCGTGTCAAGGAAATCTTCCAGTGTTCTTCAACGGAGTGGAGTCAATGGAGGAATTTTTATGAAGTTCACATGGTCTTCTTGGAACGACGGATCGACATAATCTTTACAGGTTTGTAGAATACTCTTATACCAATTTTCCGTAAAGCACCTTCAAATAATACTGAAGAAACAGGACAAACTAGCGATGGACCTAAACTGGCTAAAAATTAACTAGACTTTAGCGTAGCGAAGTCAAGTTATCTGCAAATAAGTCACTTTTAATTCAAGTAAATTGCGCACTCAGGGTTCCTCAAAGAGTTGCAAAGAAGAAAGCCTTTTTTACCCTTGTGCTTTTCAAAAAAATAAGGTAAAAAATGAATAAATAGAACTAAAGCCGAGCAAATACACCACATATGCAGTACCACACACCTATTAATTCAAATTAGTCCTTTGGCTTCTCACAACCTAAAAAGACCAAGTTCATATCATGTCTCAATATACTACGACAAGAATGACATACCGATTCTATATTTTCAAAGAAAAATGACTTGCTTTGTGAAAAAAAGCCATGGAGAACAGAAAGCCATACAGCCTGGAACATACTCAGCCTTAGGTCCTTGCAAATAGCTAGCCTACCAAGAAAATAGTCAATCCCAGAAGCAATCCTTGGACTTTTTGCCTTCGCAGATCCTGTGATTTCTGGAAATAGCCTACATCTTGTTTACAATCTTGTCTGCATGCTTGTTGTTGTTGTTACCAGCTATAATCTTACACACTGCAACAGAGAAGTCTGTTGTTTTGCCTTCAAATATGCAACAAGCAAGCCTCAATGTATTTTGACGAGAATGTCAGTCCAATTCTGTATTTCTGAAGAAAATGGACTGGCATCGACCTGCCTGTACCATGTGAAAAGAGCCAAAAAGGGAATGGAATGCCAGACAGCCTGGAACATAGTCAGCCTTAGGTCCCTTGCAAAAAGCTAGCACACCAAGCAAATAATTGATCATCACAGCAATCCTTGCACTGTTTGCCTTTGCAGATACCTACTGTGGATTCTGTCCTACAGAGTGCATATTCTATGTTCTTGTTTGCTTTATTTTCACAAATGAAATCAGTAAATGAACAGGATTACAAACAAAACTAACCAGTAAGCCCATAATGGCACCATCTGCACAGACAGTATACCAACATAGATCATGCAGAAGCAGAATGTCAACGTGCAGAATCGCAACTCACGGGTAACTATTGAATATTTTCTTGATAAAAAAAACCCAATAATAATCGCTTTGTAGTAGGCTAGGCCATCAAAATATACATAACATATGTCAGGTTTTTATGAGAAAAAAATTAGCAATGGTTGGTTTACTGGGAGGTAATCAAGACTCTCAACCATACAAACAACAGGGGTGACTTTGTTATGTATATCTGGTACCATGCTGATTCGCCGCTCCCTGTTTGAGACCAAACCAGTCTTACTGCTTGAAACTTTTGGGTAGCATATAAAAACATGGTCTGGCTCTAGTCATACTTTTTGGTGAGGCCACATATAAATGTTTGGAGGAACTGTGACAAGATAACTACACTGTAAAAGTCTCTCCTACATCGGACGTTGGTGGTTGCACATCATCGACTTCGGCAATTTTATTCCGAATTCGGAGAGTTAAAATTCGTATTCGGAGAGTTAAAATCCGAATTCGGAGAGTTAAAATCCGAATTCGGAGAGTTAAAATCCGAATTCGGACAGTTAGAATCCGATACAGGATTAAAACGCTAGAATGCAAAATACTGCAGACTAGGATAACTTAATCTGCAGCATTTCGCATTTTAGCGTTTTAATCATGTATCGGATTTGAACTCTCCGAATTCGGACTTTAACTCTCCGAATTCGAAAAAAAAAATCACCGACTTGGTGATGTGCAACCTCTAAAGACCGATGTAGGAGAGACTTTTTACAGTGTAATTGGCTAGAAATTCCATCCTTTGAAAACTGTTTCTATTTTAGGTCGAAGTGCAGTCGAGCCTTGAGAAATCAAGAACACCCTTCCAATATCAACCCATAGTTACTACCACCGAGCAATCAGAGGACACAGGTGACTAAAGGCAATCACTTTTCTGCGCCGCATCTATAGAAGCTTTGTTGGTAACAGCTGGTTTGAACCAACTTGATGAAGAAGAGTATCACATTAGGTAGGTTTCTAGCTTTTCAGTTGTAGATCTTGCATTGGGATTGTGACACAGGTATAAGAATTCTTTTTTTTTTTTTAGGTATTCTGGGGGTGTTAGCAGGGGGACTAATAAAATGGGAGGATAGTCAAACAGGCCAATACTGTTGGCTCATTGGTGCGAAAACTGGTTATGCAAATTTTGCCCAGTTTGCCATGAAGGGGGAGGGGCTGTAAGGAGAGGCCAAGAAAAGCTACAGCCTTGTGTGTAATTTTCTGTAAGGAAAGCTAAGTTGTAAAGTAGTCATATATCCCAAAACAGCAGAAACACTCTGTAGTGCGAGGTGTCCTTTAAGACATAATAAGGGAATATATGAGAAGAATGCAAAATGAGTTTTAATTGTTTCTGTCAGTGGTTAAAAATGCAAACCCGTTACAAATGAAACTTCAGTATTCGGAAATTCGCCATATTCCGGTTCACCGCTTCTAAGCGGACTAGTTTCTGTAAATCCCCCTCTACCTCACCACCACAATTGTGTCAAACAGAGTAAAATAGATCCACAGGTTCATGAGCAGAAAACCTGCAATCTGAGTCCCTAATGGACATGTCGCAGAAACTGAAAGTTACCCACTACCTTATGGATCCGACTGCTTAGTGTGTCTATACGAGTACTGATTCCGAGACAATGGGGGATTGGCAGAACCAATCCACTTGGAGCGCTGAACTGGTGTAAGGCAATTGCGAGTTGAGTGTTCACACCTCAGAAGCTTACTTACAAGGGCTTGGATGTTCAAAAAGCCCTTATTCACTTACGTGTTTGCAGATGGTAATTATCATGCCGGTAGCTAATGGCAAGAATTTGTTAGCTGGGATTGAATCTTTGAAGCTTGCTAATTAGCATAGCCCCTCCCCCCTCCCAGGATGTTAGTTACGCCCCTGTCAAGGTGTAAGTCGAAACTAACTCCCCTTCATCCTCACGAAAATCATACATTTCTTTATACTACCTTTCTTGCCCAAAACTAGTATCTACTTTGAAAGCAAATATTTCATACCTGAAACGTTGTATTTTGGTTCAGGATGACCAGGTTTGCTTCGTCCTTACTAAAATTATGTAATACTTCTTTCACTTTTACTCCCTTTCTTGCTCTTCCTGGCAATGCTTATTATGCATAACATTTCACCCATAACGAGCTTCAAACGCAACAGATTCAAGGTGTTGTCTGTTGAGTGTTGTCCATTGAACCTGAGCATCCTTGCGTTATCTGTTATGAAACTACTGTTTTCAGTATTTTGAAAATAATATAATCTATATACCAATAAACAGGGTATTTTGGGGGGTTAATTAACTATGTGAGGACTGCTCAGTGCTCAGACAGCTGTGTATTTGAAGAAGAAGACGGGGAAGCCATAGGGAAACAGTAGCATGAAGCCTTATATTCAAACATAAACTTGCATTCTAATTTTATGATTAGTTTCAGGATAATATGGACCTGGCGAGTTCAGCCTTGCAGGCTTGCTTGTGCCAGTTACATTGGAACAGCTGTGTTGGTCATCATCAGTCAAAACTGCACCTGATTTGATGAAATTTAGTGAAGCATAATAGGCTTTACAATAAAGAGATATACGGTTTTATTCTGAGTGCTTCATTGTGTTTTTGGCGTAAAATAGTAAAAAAATAGACTGGTCTTTATTCTGAGCAGCTGCATTTCAGTAGTTTGGCCTAAGAAATGGGCTACTTGTCTGGACAAACATAGTTTGTAGACTGATACAATTTTTTAGCATGTTGATGGTTGTCAGGGTTTGGACACAGTGGATGGAAGGCAAACTGAGCTGAAGGTGAAACCTGGAATGTGCTTAGAATGGTGGGTGCTAAAGGTGCTAAAACATTGTTCAGGTAAGGTGCGCTAAATATTGGTCCTTAACCACAAGGTTGAGAGACACCAGCGGTTCAAATCAAATATCAATACTGCACCCAACGTAACAAAGGTGCCAAAATGCTAGTATATGTACTAATTGCTAGGTTTCATACCCAGGTTTCATCCAAGACTTGAACAGTTTAGGCTCTGTTCCCCCTTGCTCTGTTTCTTCTTTCAAGGTTCCAAGCTTTCACAAAACAACACAACAGTCTGAAACTCGACGTTTTTGTCAGTAGGTAACAAGCGTGTACATACTGTATCAGATTTTTTTTTCCTTCACAGATACCTCAAGCACTCAAACCGACAGACAGCTCATTCTATTTTTTTTCTTGTTTACCTCACTGTTGGTCGATTTGAACCAGCAAATTAAAAAAGGAAAAATTTAAATTCAAAGAATGTCGGTAGAAACAACTTTTTATTTTGTGACAAGAAAATTGCTGCAAGAGACTCCTGTTTACTGATACGAAGTTTGATATTACACTATATTGTCAACTGTTTCGTGAACAGGGCCAAGGTATGGAAAATTTAGAGAGGTGTCCAAATAAGCATGCTGCTACTGTTCTATCTGCATTGTACAGGCAAATCCTAGGGATTACTGAATGGTGGGAAATAGAACAGAAAATTTATAGTATAGGGTCCGAATGGTTTTGACAAGGTTATGCAGTCCCACTGAATATTTTCGGCTCTGTTTTTTTTTCAAAGCTCCAAGCATTCACAGACAAACGTATAACACTCTGGAAATTAACATATTTTTGTCAATATGTAAAAAATCAGATTTTTTCCTTGACTGGTAGGTCAGACACCCAAACTAGCCTACAACTTCGTAAAAATTATTTTACGTTGCTGCTAGTTCATTTAAACCATCAAATGAAAGAAGTTTTGAATTTGCGTAAAAAAAACTTTTTCATAAGCAAGAAAGTGTGGAATACAGCAAAGTTAGGGGGAAAAAATGTGGAAGGTGTTGAATTGCATAGCTCTGCATTAAAGGAGGGGTTGACAACCTCAGACAAGAATTCAATTTTCCAGAAAAGTCTTTCCTTCAGAATAATCTATCTGTTCAAACAATGTTTGCAACGGATAAGTCAGCTATGATTTTTCTTCAGCGATATTTCGGCCCTTCTTGGCAAGGGTCCTCGTCAGGCTGTCAATCTTCTGGTTCAACCTCGTGGAAGGAAACAAACCTGTAATAATTATTACAGGTTTGTCAACCTCGTGGAAGGAAACAAACCTGTAATAATTATTACAGGTTTTTTCCTTCCACGAGGTTGAACCAGAAGATTGACAGCCTGACGAGCACCCTTGCCAAGAAGGGCCGAAATATCGCTGAAGAAAAATCATAGCTGACTTATCCGTTGCAAACATTGTTTGAATAAATGTTTCAAAGTCAGCTTGGGTTCAAAGAATATTTATAATCTATCTGGCTTAAAACAGAACGAACAAATATGAAAAACATACTAGACTGAAGCTAATTGAATGATTTATATAATGGACAGATAAATATTGCTTCAGTATTTCTAGTTAAACATTATTTTCTTTTCAGAAAAGATCAATTCAGTTACCAAAGTCAATGGCCCGAATATACCTTTACAGAGCAGCTTAAAAACAAAGAAAAGGCACAGAATTTGAGTATTTTGAACACATTAATATGGGTTCGAGCCCAAGAGCCAGAAGCTTTTTTTATTAAAAAAAGTCATATTTTACCTTGCCTGTCAGACAGCATGTACATTTCATTTAAACATTTTCGCTACAAAAATAGAGTTAGAGCGTGTTCCGCCCTTGTAACAATAGTTACTATTAGTTACTATTTCCGTTCCATCCTCACAAAAAGTTACTACGCTGACTGTTCCAACCTTGTCGGAATAGTAACTAATAGTTACTATTTGCTTACCATGCTCGGGAGCGTAGTAACTACGCATCTCTGCAACGTGATTGGTCGGATTTGCCCCTGGCGTGAGATTATGCTGTAAAATAGAAAAATCGTTCCAGCCTTGACGGCAAAAAACCAGAATTTGTGACGTCTTGCGTGGTAACTACGGTAAGTAGGACGGAACACGCTCTTAGTGCAAAATGAGGTCAGGTCCTTTCCCTGCATTGTACATTGATACAACCAAATTCTAGTGATTACTGACTACTTTCCATATTTTTGAAAACAAATCTTATTATTAGAGTGGTTCCGACAATGTTAGGCCATACAGTCCCCCTGAATCCTGACTGAATCGGCCATTCTTAGTGATTCAAAGGAATAAGGAAGGATTTACCTCAGAAAAGTAATAGGTGGGAAACGTTTGTTGAATGTTGGTCCGTAACCACAAGGTTGAGAGAGACCAGTAATTTAATTAAACACTGTATCTCCCACCAACCCTGTAATAAAGGTGCCAAGACATTGCTGAAGGTGTTCCATCTGATGCAACAGTTGCTGATGATGAAAATCGGGCAGCCAATATCAATACACAAGACACCTCACTAGCAGACACTTTTTTGTTTATTTGGTACATGATCACGTTTGTATGGAATTCCGTCACAATTTAGTCGCCACCCGTTTATTTATTTGTTTGTTGCTGGTGTTGTTGCCAAATGTTCCAGGCACCATAGAGCTATCACAAAAACGGGAAAATCGGCAAGCACAGTGGTATAATCGCTTAACTGGAAATATCAGGAAAACAAACTAACGCTTTTTCATCGGGTTTTCAAGATTATTTAAGTGAACAAGTGATGGATAACTAGATTGTCGTGTCCTAGCCCTTTTCGGTTAAACTTTAAAGGTTGTTTATTTTATTTTGTAAGTACATAGGGAGTGTACCTTCACATACAAATACAGTCATCGTAACACAAGCAGACGTGTAAAACTCGTAATCAAAACACGATTGAAAACTCAAGAATGGGCGAAGTTGAGCCTAAATGATTGGGAAAAAGCTAAATAAAATAAAAATATTTATAGATGTACACCAGAGTCATAAAACTGCTTTGGCGAAGAGTTTCGGAGTGTCAGTGCGAAGTAGCGTTTTCAGTCGTACTTAATCCGCTAGGAGCCCTAGCTGCCTGCCCCCCCCCCCCCCAGGCAGGCAGGCAGCTGCACTTAAAGAGATCTAGAAGATCTTTCGACGAACTTTTATGTTTTTCAAACCGAGCTAATGATCTGGAACGACTCCGTTACCTCCCCTAGGTTTTCGCGAAGTGACGCCTTTGCAAACCCTCCCTCCTTACCCTAAATGGCGCCTCTTAGCTTGCGACTAACTCAACTTATTATGGACCCGTATTCCTTACTGTTTAGGGGAGGGCTTTTATTTTACAGCAACCCAAATGAATTTTGTATGGCCAAGTGCCATATAACGATCGTAATTTCTGTCCGTCCGTCGGTATGTCGGTCGGTCCGGGTTTTGCTAGTTTGGGCACTTCCACATTAAGCTAGGGCGACGAATCTTGGCAGGCTTATCAGGGACCCCAAACTATTAAGTTGGAAATAGTCATTTCCCCGCTCCAAGCATCGTGGGGGCAGTGAATCCGAAATCTTGAAGTATTTATAACTTTCGAATGGGTGATCGGATATTAATGAAACTTTGGAAAGATCTTGTGTCTCAGACGACCCACTTCAAATCCGGAACGGATCCGGTGACTTTGGAGGGAGCCGGAAAGCTTGGGAAACGCTTAGAGTGGATGAATCGGGATGAAACTTGGTGGAAAGAACAAGTCAAGTCCTACATACATCACCGGATTCGGACCGGACATCCGGACATCACACTGGATTCGGGCACTGTGGAGGGAGTTCTGGTGATCCAACGAGTTCGGTACTTCCTGATTGTAATAGAATGATCAAACTCGGCTGGAAAATCAGGGATCCCAATAGATCGACTTGAGAATAGTCGTTTGCACGATCCGATCATCGAGTGGGAGTGGAGGAATGTGGAATTAGGAATCTAGTGGCATTTATAACTTTTGAGCGTGCGACCGGATTTGAGTGAAACTTGCCAAGTCGAAAGAGCCATTGTCTCAGATGTTCCATGTCAAGTCCGGACCGGATCTGGTACTTGGGGGGGGGGGTAGAAGGGGGCACCGTAAGGTTTGTGAAACGCTTAGTGTTCTAAGGATCGTGATGGAAGTTGGTGGGAAGAACAAGCATAAGCATTAGATACGTTTTTGACAGAACCAGGTCATGTTGGGGGGATTTGGAGGGGGTTTCCCGGAATTTCGGTGATCGCGAGATAGGATACTTCCAGATGTGGTAAGGACGATAAAACTTGGCAGGCATATTAGTGACCCGACCAATTAGACTTAAGGACTCGACACAATGCCCTAGGAAGACTTCCGTTCCTGGATCCGATAATTTTTCGGGGAGTTGAGGGAGGGGGAATCCGGAAATTACTAACTTCCGTTAGGTTGCAAAAAAATGGTCAGATTCAAGTGAAACGTTTTGGGTGAGAAGAACTGATGACCTAGATATGCAAAGCGTGTTTACGAACCCATGCGGTCATGGTTGGGGGGGGGGGGGGGTCCGCAAACTTTGTGACATGCAAAAAAAACAAACGGATGGGCAGAATGGGATCTAAGTTGGACAGTACCAAGTTATACGGCTTAGATTTGTCATTTGGCGTCCGATCCCGACCAAGGTAGGAGGAGGAGATGATGGAGATGCAAAGTTTATGAGCGTGTTCCATCCCACTTACCGTAGTTACTACGCATGACGTCACGAATCCTGGCTTTTTGCCGCCAAGGCTGGAACAATTTTTCTATTTTCCAGCAGGATCTCACGCCAGGGGTGAATCCGACCAATCACGTTACAGAGATGCGTGGTTACTACGCTTACTACGCTCCCGAGCATGGTAAGCAAATAGTAACTACTAGTTACTATTCCAACAAGGTTGGAACGGTCAGCGTAGTAACTTTTCGTGAGGATGGAACGGAAATAGTAACTAATAGTAACTATTGTTAGAAGGGTGGAACACGCTCTATATGTCCGATTCGTATTCGGCCACTGTGGGGGGGGGGGGGAGTCCCGGAAATGTTGTGGCTCGCATAGGAGTTAAACGAGTTAAGTGATTTGAATGAAACTTGCAAAGTAGAGAGGTCGTATGCCTTAGATGACATATTGTAGGGTCTGGACCGGATCCGAGCACGATGGGGAGGGGTATCAGAATTCCCGTAACTATGCTCAGATTTACTTTCTCGTTTCTCACACCACCTACTCGTAACAAGTGCCATATGAGCTCGTAGCTCATGTTTTCTCAACCTTTCTTCGATCAGTTTTGTACTTATTCATTTTCTTCAATGCTCCACCTATTTGCTTCGATCAAAACAAAATACAAATCAAGAAAGAGGGTTGACCGTCCCCGTCCCCCTAATATCGGATTGCTGATGTATCACTAAATAGAGCTGTCATCCCTTAGCTAAGTGGAACTTAGTTCCAGGGAACGGTCCCAGATGTGTCCTAGTTTGCTTTAGGGCGATGATGACGCATTCAGAAACTTTCTATATTTCACATGAAGCTTTTAAAATAACCAAAACTGTGGAGAGGAATCTTTGTTGCCAATCAAGAATTGAACTGAACGAGAGGATATGCGAAATATCCTGGTACGGTGAGAAGTTGAAAGCAGTTGGAGCAAACTGTATACACTTTACAAACTAAAATAAATACTCCCGTGACATGGGGATGTAAACTGGTTAGATGGACTTGCCTTCGGCGGGACATAGTCAGCTTCTGTCTGTTTGGTTTGCAAACTGTGTTCGCAAGTGTAGCTCCGTAGTGAATGAATGAATGAATGAATTTTATTGACCCACTGCACTACGATGAGGACTAGTGGAGTATAATAAAAGAAACTGGAAAAGGAAAAAAACAAAAACATAAAGTACATGAACAATAACAATAACACTTAAAGGACGGTAACTAATCATACTCAATCATTCCTGGCCGCACAGACGGGTGATCCAGGGGTGGTTGCAAGAACGAAGGATTTGAGCACGGAGATCTTCCACCGCGGTAACAGGTTCATTAACTTTAATCTATTGATTAAATAGGTGTTCCGCGTCCATAGTGGCAATTTTAGCAAACATTTAAGGTAACGGAAGAATAGTGAATGGATATGTTTGATTTCAAAACGGGTAAAAATTTCCCAGAAGGGGGTGAGGCAGAGGACACGAGGAAGGACTACAGTATTGTACAAAATAGCAAGATATTTCCAACAGAATCGACGCTCAGATGGTAGCTCAGTAGTAGAGCAGTGGACTCGTAAGCAAAAGGTCGTGGGTATAAATCTCGCCTGAGGAGCACTTTTGTCTTTCAATTCAGTATTTATAACTTTCAACTGTTTACACGGCAGTAGTCTGATAAAAGACCTAGATTGGGTCAAGTCTTCAGTAACCCTTTCGTAAAACGTAGTTGTTAAAACATAATAATCAGATGTGTTTTATTGTTGTGTATAACGAAAAGCCAACACTTGGTCATAAAATAGGCATATGTGGTTCTAGATAACATTTTTTCAGCTATATTTTCTGAAAAAAAATAATAACAATAAACCTCAAACTGAATTCAGCATGTCTGCTTACCCCTAGCTCTAATCAAGTTTTGATAAAACTTTTACTTTTAAAAAAAATTTCCGGTTTCAGCCGGATTCGAGGCGAACTACATCTCCGGTTAGAAAATGATCGTTATGCAAGGATTCAGCTTGTCTTCTTACCCGTAACATGTTGGACTTTTTTCGGTGTTCTGCCCGGTTTTCTGGCGATCTGTAATGGCAGAGTGCCGTGTACACAAAACCTTTGCTTCTGCTAATGTCTTGGGTTAGTGAAAATTTTGTCAGTTGATGAAATTAGGCAAACACGATTTTCAGTTCTCTATGAGTCAAGGCAGAGCCGCTTTCTAGTCCAACGCGTCCAAGTCCGAGACCAAAGTCACGCTCACCTGAGACGAGTCCGAGTAATTGACAAAGTCCCTTGAGACACGAACAGTAAAAATAATGATATCGACAACTGATGACGCCTCGAGTCCTGACAATATGTTTTTTCTTGTAAATAAAATAACTAGAGTATTTTCATTTGATATTGCACTTTAAAGAGACAAGCACACCAAGGATGTCGGTACCCCGTAGAAGCTCGATGTGGACGAATGTATATTCCTCTAGCGCTGAAAACGCGCTCGGTTTTAAATTTGACTTTCCGAGACGTTTACTCGGACTCGAGACGTTTACTCGGACTCTCGACTAGGTCAGCTTTCAGTAAATCACAGAAGTCACAATCCTCTATTAGTGACGAGTCCGAGTCCGTCAAAAAGGCTTCTCGAAACAGTTCCAGAGTCGCGATTCCACCAGCTCTGCCAAGAATACATGCACCCCACCCCCCAAATGTGACACTATTACTTGTCAAAGGACATGTTGCTAGCGTATTAGAGAGTTCATTTTGCTTCTCTTTTCCAATATGCTCCGACTTCTCCACGCGGCACTCATTCTTTGCATTCTTTTCAGCATCGCGAAGACATTTCGGAAAAAATTTGCGAAAGCGAAAAACTTATGAAAGGCTTGTCGGAAACATGGGAAGAAAAGCTGGAGAAGACAGGTAATGAAAAATCTATTAAGGCTTTAGCTAAAACTGAGTTCCCAGCCAGTCCTAGCAAGAACAAATAAGCGCCAGGACCTCCGTCCTGATCTCTGTAAAACGACGAGCACGCGGAGTCGAATAGATTCCTGATGCCCTGCCTGATGCAAATGAGTAGAGGATAGGAGCTACGCGGAACATTACAATTCGTCACCTCTACAAACACCTAGGTACATCGCAGTAGATGGAATGTTTCTTACCCAAATGTACGACCCTAAATGTTTCAAAAGAACTTTGTAGACGCTGTGTGGCCTTTTTTTTGCAATATATTATTAAAGTGCCCCGGAGAAGAAATTTAAAAAGGTGAAGACTATTGGTTGTCTATCATTGTGACGTCATATGTGAGGCTCTGCGGAGTACGCACTCCTGCTACGTTCATTTCCTCTGATATGCGCAGCGATGAAGAGGGAAGTAGGTCTGAAGCTCTGCTCAGTTTTGTCGGGATATCCCAGAGCAAAAGAACTCTAGAGAATATTGCGCGAACTTCGAAAAAGTGATACACAGTCAAATCGCAACACTAGCTCCATTAGCGGATACGAACATCCCTACCGAAACTCAACTAATCGCATAGCAGAATTATTTTGCTCTGACCAATCGTTAACGAGCGCTGGCTAGAATTTACGTCCGCCACTGCATACGAACAAAGCGACGGAGGCCCATTTTCGACGAATGGAAAGGATAGGTCTTGGCGGTATTCTCTAGAGTTATTTTGCTCTGGGATATCCATAGTCGGTGCATGAGACCAAAGACGGAGGTTTTATTGGCTTTTCTGTTCTTGGTTCTAGTGCTTCGGAAACACTGAGCGAAAGTACACTCCCCCGGAACAAAACCTCCCAAAAAGAGACTTTTTGGAGGTTTGCAGGTGTTTCGAGCTACCATACTGAAGAGGACCTTTGCCCAGAAGGGCCGAAATATTGCACTAACAAATCGCTGACTTGTCCGTATAGTGCCATCAAATATGATTTGCAGTCAACTTGAGCAGAAGGAGTACTTGCGTTTTCGGTAGGGTGGTCAGTTGTCGGAAGCCTTGGTTTTCGAAGAGGCACGTTGACTGGGCCCTAACTCGCTATATGTATATGTAGCTACATTTAGCTCGTAACTCGAAGGTATCCCTTGCTTTTGTTGGAGAAATTGGAGTACATACTAGTTTTCCCCTTTTCCGTCTTAAACACGCCAACAGGCTCCAGAAAATATGTGTTTTGCGTCGGAACACTCCCTTTAATTATTTTTTACGTTAGCATTATTGTGCGTTGGGAAAAGAGTAGTGGATTTCTAGTGGAGTTCTAAAGTATAGGAATTTTTTTTGTGGGGAGAAGATATCTGTGCGAGGTTTTAAGTGGAAAATATTTAGCCCACGAAAGGGATTGTTCGATTCGTACCTTATCTTGCCAACGAATTTCAGAAGCAGCTGAGGAACATGGTGTAATAAAGTTGCGCGTCGTGCGAGGAGTTGAAAGAGGGAGGCTTGGGAGGGAGGCTTGGGAGGAAAGGGACTTGGTTTCAAGTATGGGAAGTAAGTGTTTTTGTGAGCTCCGAAGGCTGGGTAGATTCCTGAAGCTAGCTGCGACCCACCGTGAACTATTTTTATAGAAGTTGATTTTTGGTTTGTTTTCGGAGTGTATATTTTTTTTTGTTATTGTGTTGTGTTTCCCGCCATGGGCCTTGGGCTTTATTGGGAATAAATTCATTCATTCATGGTGTAATAAAGTCGCGCGTCGTTCCTATTTATTGAGTCCACCCCTCGTCCGATCTGATATTTCGCTTGTTCTTATTAGAGCGCCTGCAGCACGAGCGCCAACACGCTTTGGAGAAGATGGGTATCAGCGTCCAAGCATCAGGGATCAAAGTTGAAAAGAACAAGTTTTACTTGGTAAATTTGAACGCCGATCCCTCCCTCAACGAGCTACTTGTCTACTATCTCAAGGTGGGTGACTTTGAAGGACCTGTTTATATTACTTATTCCCTCTACGCTTCGAATCGTTACATCCATTATTATTTCTGAGATTCTGAACTTCCGATGTCATTTTCATTCACCCAAACGGCATTACACCGATTTTTTTAGAAAATAAAATAATGGGAAAATATGATTTGGAAAGAAAATCTTGCAGGGTAAATATAAATTTGCGAAGAAAATGTTGCAGGTAATATCATACTACAAAAGTAACAACAACACCAAGAAATAATTCTAGACTGTCGGAAATAAATGGAATAAACAAAACCTAAAATTAAATCTTAGTATGCAAAAAAGTAACGAACCTGTCCCCCCCCCCCCTCCCCTGTATTAATACACGGAAAATGTCGGACGTTTGTAATTTTTGAAAAATACAGCACAGTTTCAAAAGAGTCATGTTCAAGTTCAAATTCTTTTATTGTTTGAATATACATATTTAACACTATTTATATAACGTCCCCAGCAGGCAGACTGGCTCGAAAGCCGGGCGACAAACGCGATAGACAAACAAACCCAGAAGAAACGGATGCCATCACACTTCTCACTCTATCTCACACCAAAAAATATATACCAAAATTTTTTATATTTTATAATTATTATTATTAATTATCCGATAGCTAAACGGCCCTAATGTGTACATGCCTACCTCGACTTGTGCTTTAAAAAAATGGGGTGGATGCTTTCAAGAACTTCAGGAATATTTTCTGGAATCAAGCTTAATTGGTATTCATTCTGCCGAAGCCACATGTAAATCATGTTTGATAATCATGTGCTAAAGGGATTGAAGAAGGGCTTAAATAAAATCTGAGCTGCCTAATGTGTCAAACAGAAATCACGTTTTGTAGGAATTCAGTTTTCACTCTATTAATTAATTAATTTATTTTTAACCCACAAATCGTACAAGACGAAAACAGTGGAGTACAAAAGAAAATAAGAAGACATAATTAGGGAAAACACAATATGTACAAACAAAGTCTACTCAAGAGTCAAACAGACGAATAACCCCATGAGAGGGCGACAGACGCGCTTACACGACACGATAGTTTTCTGTGGAGAACAGACAATTTCTCCGTGAAATTCGGTATCGAGTACTTACTAATAGTTTTAGAATTTTTTTTCCAAGGAGGGAGAAAAAGAAGAAATTTACAAAAAGATTATCAGCATAGCTTTAATATCCTTTTTCTGTAAAACAGGATAAACACCAGATAGAAAAGAATAGAATGGTGACAGAAGGAATTGTATAGCTTGCGAAGAGCTTTCCGATTGTATTTCCCCCTGTTAGCAACAATTTTCGAATAACCCAGTTGAATTTTCAGTCTACAATGGGAAACCGTCCGGGATCGGAACGAACGAATATTTTTTGTAATGGTAATACCGAACCACCGAATAGAATCAACACTTGGAACAGAAAACTTTAAGCAATTTAGGGACGCGGATGGCCCAGAGTTAAAAGACAGATATTCGCATTTTTTTACATTTAAAGAGAGTCCAATAGTGGAGAAAAAAGAGGAAACTTCTGAACCAAACGCGATAACTTGCTCCTAGATCGGCTACATAATAGAAGGTCATCTGCATAAGCAAGATATGAAACATTTGAAAAACCAAGGAGATAAGAAGAATAAATATTTAATGAAATTGGTAAGCCTTTTGATCCAAAGGGCTGGGTTCAGGATCTCGCTTGAGGGGAATTCTTACTTTCAATTCACATTTTTTTTATTGGTTCACCGAAAATCGCTGAAACGTGATAATTCACTTATGAGTCACTAATATGCTAAAAACCCGATGAAAATGCGTTACTCTATTACTCAGCCATTCCAGAGTGAGCATCTATTTGAAAAATCTCTCAGACTCGTAGTACCTCAGTGTTGGTAGGGAAATTTGGCATATACATACGACTGGGAGTTGGTACGCGGTGGGGTGAAACCTACGGCTAAGACTCCCTGGGTTCGAACCACCAAATTGCCAGTCAAAGAATTCCACAAGCAAACTGAAAGTTGTCGCAGCGTAATGTAATTTCCAGTCAGGAATGATATGATATTATATTTGTTACACCAAAAGCCAGGGCGAAGGCAATACATACATAAACACAAACCAATACCGAATAACACTCACACAAAAAGCTTTATCGCCAACTTTCTTTGTTGAAATATGGTGCTCATTTTTCAACATTTACACCAACCATTCCCTGATCGTACTCATTTTCTCCAATTCAGGTTCAAGTTTTCTAATTTATGACACAAAACTACAAATACATTAAGCATTGTGGAGAATAAAAATTCGAACATTCGATGCTTGTTAATAATTTTACCTCAGTGACAACAACCACGTACCCTATAAATCTAACAAATGTTTCTGCAGATATTTCTACTCTCAACTCATTTGATCCCCTACCTCCATACATAGCCTCCATCCCCACACTTCGGCAAGGACCAGTTCTCCCTATCGTCCACCTCCCCTTACCCCTCAAAGGTGGACTATCTGCCCGCAAACTAATTTATTTTGCGATTGAAGCAGTGTCTTTGATATTCCTCGCTAGCTGTAAAACGCGCAAAAAAAAACAAAAACCGAGCTACTTGTCAGTTTGGTCATTTGGGGAAGCCGTCTAAAATTATGAAAAATACGTAATTCCTCATTTAAAATAATTTAGTTTATTTTGGTGCAAAATACAAAAATGTGGCTTTCAAGTCTTTCTTTGAATAACCATATTGTCTACCAGAGGCGTTACTAGCCGAAATGTTTTGTTTTTCTTGAGGGGGGAAGTATTTGCCTACTGGCTGGTCACTTTTACCAACCGTTTTCAGAAAAAATTATCGTTTTTAATAAAAAATAATCGATTGTTTTTAGAAAAGCAACTATATTTTTTTCACTCACGTGCCGACAACATGCCCCCCCCCCCACCAATATTTGACGCATCTGTATCTGCCCAATTCCTGTCTTGCAGCTGTATATCTTCGAGATGAGTTCGTTCCCTTTGGCAATATGTTCAGCCTCAGAACACAACTGTGGCTTACCGGTAGGTTTCTAATGCGATAATTTAATGCGCCTTCCACGGGAAATATTTCCCAGCTCTGCCAGGGATTCCGTATCTCTCTTGCAAATTGGATTACAGTGAGAAATCGATCTGGGAGTGACGCAAGCCGTCCGCTTTAAATATCACAGACTGTTTTACAGGCTACTTTTTAAAGGATAAGCGAAACCCTTTCATGTCCTTTTACTTTTTTCTCTCATAAAACCCTCTTTCGAGTTCGGCCCGGCCTAGTTACTGTTTTTGAAACCGTCGTATGTTTGAAGTACGATAACAACAGAAATTGACCGAAATTGTTTCACAGACTACTTTTTGAAAGACGAGTGAAATCCTTTCATGTGTTTTTTTTTATATAAAACACTCTTTTTAATTCGGCCGTATTATTGTTTTTGCTACCAAGAGAACGACAGAACTGTTGCTGGCCTGGGATCAAAGCACATAGCAGTTGGAAAAATAATGAGTCGCAAGAATCAGCACCGTTTAGTGCTTTTTTTTTAATCACCGCTCTGTCGATCATCATCAAACTAAGCGTTGTGTGAGGTTTTTCTCACGAGTAATTGACAACATTGCGTAAATGTATTTATTCTGTTGTTGCTCTTCGATTGTTTACACTTCCAGTATCTGACTCCACGAGCTCATTAAAAGATAAATCTCTTGGGATATGAAGATACGCACTATCCAACGATAAAAATCGTTGAGTTTGATCGTATCATTGGAGGTTGTAAAACCCGAAAAGTTTTCGTTTATTCCTGTCGAGCCGAGCGGTCAGCGAGGCGCCGGTCGCGTTTACATTTATAAACCGTCCTAGGGGCAGTCAAATCCCATGTTAGGTCCTCATAGTCCTGTAGCGTTAACAGTTCGGCAGTACAAACGCTAAGGAGCGGGTCACTCAAACTGCTCGATTTTCCGCGACACGCATAAAAGGGAGTTTCGTGTCTTTCCAACTGCTAAGGTCTTTGACAGCGAAGTCTTGGACGGTCAGGCATGTGCCCTGTCAGCCTCTTACTTTCTGAGGTTAGCGATAGAGCTAGCCTCAAGAATCTTTTAGTAGATTTTCGCGATCTCTCATGTGTTGCATCGTTCTCAGGTTGTTTAGTAATTAAAACTTATAAAAGTAAGCTATATAATTCGGAAGGTCTTTAAAGAGTTTTGGGGATTTTCGTGTTTTTATGGCACTTGAGCTTACTCAAGTGCCATATAGCGATTGTAATTTCTGTCCGTCAGTCGGTCTGTCGGTCCCGGTTTTGCTAGTTCGGGCACTTCCAGATAAGCTAGGACGATGAAACTTGGCAGGCATATCAGGGACCGGACCAGCTCAACTTAAAATTAATCATTTCTTCAATCCGACTTTCCCCGGATCCGGGAGTCCGGAAACTATAAAGCAAAAGTGGAGCGAAAAGTAGCAAAGAAAACCGCTGCCCGAGTGCGGGAGCGAACCAGGAACCTCTGAGTTATAAATCCAACGCTCTACCAACTGAGCCACGAGTCCATGTATGAGAGAGCGAATGCGGGAGTACAAACAAAGTGGATAATCTAAACAAATTACATTGTTAGGATAATGGAACTTGTCAGGAATATTGGATGTATTAGGGAGCGTATGCGGGAGTATATATTGTTAAAGTTCAATGGGCACATCAAACTACCCCAATCCCACTCTGTAACAACCTAGGAACAATGGTTACCCCCTAGATCAGCAGCTTTTTCAACAGTTTCCTCTCTGTGATATTTCAAAGCGTAATTTTTTGGGCCAGTACATGCACAATTTACTATCTTGGACATATATAAAAGTGATGTTTCTTATAATACTTAGTAGATCTTTATTTTATGCATAGATCAGCTTGTATAATTAATATTTGGATAGGTTATTTGTTTTTGAATGATTTTTGTAGCTATGTTATTTTTTATAAGCTTATTGCATATTCTGGTACATTTTATAAAGCAAGTTAATCAAGCTTCACAACACTATTCCAAAGAAAAACTTTTGATAGGCACTTTAAGCCATGGAACTTCTGATGAAACACTAGAACAATCAGGTAAACTGCATCTGCGGCTTGACTTTGGTGACATCTCAAATATATCCTTTCCTATCAAGCATTACTGGCTGTTTTTGAATTTCCTGCCACGATATCCCAGCGGCTAAGATTTGGATCGCCGAAATGCCAGAGAGGTAAAGACGAGGGATAACAAGAAAACGGCCGATTTTCGTAGCACCTTCTAAAGGAAGTCGGAAATGTTTATTTGTGAAGCATTTAATACAAAGTAAAGCATTAGAAGTGTCCATTGTGCTTTAAAAGATTGACGACCTGATTAACCTGGACATAGTCAAGAAACATAAATAATAGTTTGGGCACTTCCACGCAAGCTAGGACGATGAAACTTCGCAGGCATATCAGGGACCCGACCAGACTAAGTTGGAAATAGTCACTTGCCCGATCCGACCATCGTGGGGGAGGGGGCGGAATCCGGAAAATAGGGACATTCATCACTTTCGAACGGGTGATCGGATCTTAATGAAACTTGATATCTGGAAAGATCTCGTGTCTCAGATGTCTCATTTCGAGTCCGGACCAGATCCGATGAATCTTGGGGGTGGGTCTTGAGGGGAGTGGAGGGACGGGGAATCCGGAAAATTTTTGAAAAATTAAATATTTTCAGCTTACGAACTAGTCGTCGGATCTTAACGAAACTTGATATATGGAAGGACCTCATGTCTCAGACGCCGGTGACATTGGGGGGAGTTGGAAGGGGAAACCGGAAATCTTGAAAAACGCTCAGAGTGGAGAGATCCGGATGAAATTTGGTAGAAAGAACAAGCACAAGTCCTAGTTACCTGACTGACATAACCGGAACGGATCCGCTCACTTTGGGGGAGTTGGGGGGGGGGACTCCTAATTTCTAGTGATCCCGCGAGTTCGATGCTTCCTGATGTGCTAGGACAATGAAAATTGGCAAGCATGCCAAGGACCCGACCAGATTAAATAGGAAATAGTCACTTCCCCGATCCGACCATCTGGGGGGGGGGGGTGGAGGGACGGGGAAGCCAAAATTGAGGTATTTTTAACTTGCGAACGGTTGGTCGGATCTTGATGAAAGTTGATATTTAGCATGACCTCGTGTCTCAGACGTCCCACTTTAAATCCGGACCGGATCCGATGTCACTGGGGGGGGGGGGGAGCTGGTGGAGGGAACCAGAAATCTTGACAAACGCTTAGAGTGCAGCGATCGGGATGGAACTTATTGGGCCACGGTAGGTGGAGATAGAGTGAGTACCGGAAATCGTGTAGCACGTCTAGGGATCAAACAAATAGTCCGACCGCCAGGTCCTGAAAATGTGACACCCCCCTAACCCAAACGGTACAGTAGGTTTAAAAGTGGTTTCCGACCAAATCAAACACGCTGAATCCGAATATGCCGGGAACTGGTTCCAGAAACGATGGCTTAAAGCAGAAACTAGACCTACGTTGCCCGGGCAACGTGAAGTGTTGCGGCAACCTTTGTCCGGCTTCGCCGGCTAAAGTGTTGCGAGAGCAACACTTTGGTTTTGTTTCTTCGCTGTCGGTTAAATGCTGAAATTGTCAACTTATCGAAGCTTTTAAAACGGTATGTTCTAAAAAGAATAATCACATAATCAAAAGATGTTCTTTAGCGTTGTAAAACCAACAACAAAACAATATCGGAAGAAGGCTATCCGTAACGTTTCAGGGTTAAAATACCATAGATGACACAAGAAAGTCTGATCTTTAGTTGCTTCTACTGTCATTTCTTTCGCAATTTTATCTCCTCTTCCGTGTCTTCTCTGTAGGGTTAACTAATTAGCGGCGATTCTTGCTTGTGCGCACTACCTGTTGAGCAATTCTCAACTAAAATAGGTACTTTTGGAGAAGGGGTCTAAAACTTCCAAAAAGCAAGTATAAACGAAAACAAAAAAGTATTTTTAGGTGTTAAGCCAGCGTCGGATACCACCGTTCCAAGCATATTCTGAATCAGGGTTTCTTGGCCTACAAAATGATATCGTCAGACTGACTGTACCTTTTGGGTCGGGTGTTTTCGAAACTAAGCGTCTTTTGACGAGCTGGCGGTCGGACTAAAATGGATTTATTGGGATGAAAGTTTGAACAGTCATGTTTTTTCTTTTATTTTGGGCCGTGGATCTCGGGCTGCTTTCTAAGTAATACATTACTTCTGATCCGCTTATTTAGTACAGCGGGTAACAAAAACTGGCGTGAATCAAATAATCAGTCAAGATTTACATTAAATGGTGTCTGGAATTTGTCACACAAAAACTGGTTCGGCTAGGACGTCAAGTTAAATAAATGAATCTACCTATCCGGCTGCGAGACAATCTCATCTCGCCCCCTCCTGTGATCCCTTTAGTCCAAGTCCGCCTCTTTTTTTTGTAGGACCATACATTAGTTGGCCGTCCGGACGCTCCCTCCCAGCAAGACATCCAGCTTTCCGGTCTCGGAATTCAGCCAGAACACTGCGCTCTGGAGGTGGACGGAAACTCTTTATATATGACGCCGAGTGATGGAGCAAGATGTTGTGTCAATGGATCATTGGTCACTGAAAAGACGCCTTTGACCAATGGCGATCGATTACTTTGGGGGAATAACCATTTCTTCAGGGTGAACTGCCCGAAAGCGCCTTGGCAAATGGGAGGTGAGTATTATGGCCAGGGACTTACAGTTCTTCTGTGTAAGAGATCAGCCATTTCTCTCAAAACGCAGGCTCTCTCGGCCTTCCGAGCCGGATCAGAAATTATGGTTAATCGCGAACCACGGCATGTTGGTGGAGGGCGGTAGTTACTATCGTTACCTGTTCTTATTTTCACCGATCACTACAGTAGCAAGGACAGATAATCCAATCGAACTTCCGCCTTTGGTCCCATGCAGCGACTATGGATACCCTGAAAAAGCTATGGGCACTTGCTGTGAAGTTTCAGTTGATACCCGTCTATTTCCCTCTTGGCCGCTGCGCATACCAGATGAAAAACTGAAGGAGGCCTGCAGGCGCGGACAGCCCGCTTTGCATCGCATCATCTGTGAGTTAACCGTGAGAAAACCGATCAGCTGTAAAGTACGATCAGACGAAATTTTTTCTGTGGGGCTCTACTGCGATATAGCTGTTTGTAGATATAACGGCTCGTTTCAGTCAATCAAATCTAATTCCAAATAGCTTAAATCTAAAAGAGGTGAATAAAATATTGCCGAAAAACACAAAAACGACAACAAATTAACCCACCTTGCAAGATATGACCTGAAATAAATGTTGGAATGAAACTGTGTAAAACTGGATTGACGAATTGGCAGGATACGGCAAAAACTGATTGCCTGTGTTCCTCTCGGACCGACGCACGGGCGACGGGAGGGAGGGGGAATAGACGGCTCATGTTGGACCAATGCACTATCTTGCTCCGAAATTAGGAACGCTCACTTTGACCTTTTCATATGAAATTATATATATGTGTAAATGCAATAATAAGGCTTTCGCCTCTATAAATTTCTCGGGAAACTTTACACACTAAATTTAATTTCAGCCATGTGGTAGTCGACACCTGCTTTGAATTGGTTGATATTTTCGGCATTTACAACACTTTCTGGGAGATTATTCCAATATTCTACTATTCAGTTTCTAAAGCTCCATTTTCCGATGTCTTTTCGGAATTTCTTACCACTCAGTTTCAAGTTGTGTCCTCTGTGACAGTTGTGATTGAAAGTGAAGACATCATCAGGCCTATTGTTATCATAATAACTATGGCAAATTTTAAAAGTTTCGATCAAATCACCTCGAAGAAATCTGTAAGATAAACTGGGTAATCGTAGTTTTTTAAACCGTTTTTCATAAGGCAGATGGCGAATGGCTGGCACTGTTTTTGTTGCTCTCCTTTGAACTTGCTCAGTGGCGAAAAAATTTCTAGTTTGCATCGGGATGGTATGGAGATTATATTTGACTCCGCATGGTCGTATTATAGAGATAGGGAGACGTAGTTTCTTGTGATTATTTGTTCTTGCTATTAGCAAATAAACCTGCTCTGAAATCGGAGCCATCTAGCGTTTTGCCGGAGAAGATGCCTATGTTGGAGCACCATGCCCCAAAATTGAGGAGTTGTGTATGATTGGAGAACTTCTTTTAACCTCTTCGGGGACCCCAACGCAAATACAGAAATTATACAAAAGACTTCGTCCATAGACAGACAGACGGACGGACGGACAAACTTTACGAAGTCATAAGTATCCAAAGGTATCATAGTTACTTCGATTGGAAGGACAAATAAACCGGAAGTAATTATTGATTGATAGCACGAAAAAAGTGGTCGAATAGAGTAGAGTTATTCATAAAAGGTATCTTTCACAGCGCATGCGCCGAATTTGACATTTACGCCAAACATAATCACACTATATAAAATATAAATATATATATACAATTGATCAATTCATCATTCCACTTCTTTCAGTAATATAATTCTAGTCATAAAACAATGCGTAAAATATGCCATGGAGCTTCGGGGACAGCCCATGACCCAATGGCAGATCCGTGATTATTATAAATAACCAGCTTATCAGTTAAAGCGAACCAGTCCCACATACCTTTTGTCTACAAATTTTCCCTCACAATGTATTTCTTACGGCTTTGTACTTTAACAGTGAGGAGGTAGTTCACTCAGGGCAGTTGCAGTTATTATTTATCTATAACCCTCACGTCACCAAGAAGTCTCGAGTAAAAAACAAAAGAAAACAACATACACCAGATAAGCAAAGAAAAACGAGAGCTTGTTCAAACAGACGGACGGAAGGGTGGACTGGCATTATTTTTTTCGAATGAAAATCCGACAATACTTGTCCTGGTGGATAAAGTGGACTCTTCAACTCTTCTTTGGGACTTCAAATAACGAACGAACGCGAGAAAAGACCTGATGAGTTATAAAGAACCAAAAAAAGAAGCGAGAGAGAAGTGACCTCGCGTGCACTATTTATTATCCTCAGCTTTGGCGAGAGCGGACTTGAAGTAATATCGACCGTTCTGAAGCTGAAGTAGAGCTGACGGAAGTTCATGCTCGGAATTCCGTAGCGCTGGAAATTATGACGACAGGTCAGGGGCTACATTTAGTCTTGAGGATACGTCCGAAAATTGCAAGGACGAGGCACCTGGGAATGGTTCAAAATTGGAGGAGGGGTAAGGGAGATAGTAACTTTTCGACAAGAGACCTGTGAATTATGTCAAAGGTATGCTTGGGAAATTGGAGGGGAAGCTAGAATAAAATGGTCTAAGAACATGATGAGGTTTTGAAGGGATTGATGAAGGGAAACTAAAAGCTCAAGGTGCAGTAGTTGTAGTTTCTGTTCCAGTATTCTTAATGAATGAGTTTTATTTGTAACCTGTCACACGATCACAGGACAGAAGACGGAGTACGAACTAGGAAAAACAAAGAAAAGGAAAACAGCAAAACAAACCAAGAACAAGAACGGAACACCAAATCAAAAACGAGATATTTTAACGTACTCCTTTAAAACTCTGTTTTTCTCAGACGATTATAAACCTGTTCACGGCTGTTCTTAGGAGTCCCCATGTCTTTGACGACAAACACGGGAAAACCTGCGTAACCGGAATTCCTGACCAGTGAGCTCCTTGGCAGCAGTAATGGGAGCATGATTCGCCGCAAAAAGAGCCAAACACGGCAAATACAAAAGCCAGCGTAGTACCGTTACGGGGGATACAAGTTACGTAAGAAGGTAAAAATCTCGGAAATGATAATGCAGGGACGATGTTGGACGAACTATTATCGGCAATATAAGTACGATGGTTCTTCAAGACATCTTCAAACTGTCAACGGTTGAATGCCCGCTACTCCTCAGAAAGCCGATTTAGAGTCGCAACAAAAAAATAACAAGAGCTACGAGCTCATATGGCACTTGTTACGACTAGGCGGTACAAGAAAGTAGATGAGAACGTCACAAAATACACCCGCCGTCCAAAAATGCGGTTCGGAAAGAGAAATAGGATATTTAGTTTCACTCAATTCTGAGCAGTTCCGGAGGGTCTGCAATCCCTCTGCTTTAAGCGTTTCTTTAGTTCCCCCCCCCCCTCCATCCCCCACAGGTATCGCACCCGACCCGGACTTAACACTGAACATCTGAGGGGATAGCTCTTTCCACCTGGCAAGTTTCATTCAAATCCGATCACCCGTTCAAAAGTCAAGCATGCCACTAGATTCCGGACTCCCCATCCATCCACTCCCCCCGCGATGGTTGGATCGGGGAAACGACTATTCTCAAGTCAATCTGTTCGGACCCGTGACATACCTGCTAAGCTTCATCGTCCTAGCACATCAGGAAGTATGCCGAACTCGCGGGATCGCTAGAAATCCGGACCCCCCCCCCCCCAAGTTCCCCCACAGTGCCCAGATCCGGTCCGGTTATATCAACGACGTATCTAGGACTTGAGCTTGTTCTTCCCACCAAGTTTCATCCCGACCCCTCCACTCGAAGCGTTTCTCAAGATTTCCGGTTCCCTCATCCAGCTCCCGCCAGTGTCATGTCCGGATTTAAAGTGGGACCTCTGAGACACGAGGCCATCCTAAATATCAACTTTCATCAAGGTCTGATCACCCGTTCGCAAGTTAAAAATACTTCAATTTTTGTTTTCCCCCTCCCTTCACTCCCTCCAGATGGTTGAATCGGGGAAGTGACTATTTCCTATTTAATCTGGTCGGGTCCTTGAGACGCCTGCCAATTTTCACCGTCCTAGCACATCAGGAAGCAACGAACTCGCGGGAGCAACGAAATCCGGTCTGAATTTAAAATGGAACATCTGAGACATGAGTTCCTTCCTTGTATCAAGTTTCATTAAGATCCGATTCGTAAGCTGAAAATATCTCGTTTTTCCTCATTTTTCCGGATTCCCCCTCCCTCCACTCCCCTACAGGTGGTCGGATCGGGGAAACGACTATTTCTAATTTAATCTGGTTCGGTCATTGATACGCCTGGCAAGTTTCATCGTCCTAGTTTATCTGAAAGTGCCCGAACTAGCAAAACCGGGACTGACAGACCGACTGACGGACAGAAATTACAATCGGTATATGGCACTTGGCCTAAGGGCTAGTGCCATAAAAAATCGTTCGATACTGCACAATCAATCGCCTGGAGGACAAGCCATTTCGGCGGTGTGGCTTTTGCACATCACTTTGCACATCATATGGTATATGGTACTTGGCCGAAGGGCAAGTGCCATAAAAAATGGTTGGATACTGCACAATCATTCGCCTGGAGGATAAGCCACCTCGACGGTGTGGCTTTTGCACATCACTGACTGACGGACAGAAATTACAATCGGTATATGGCACTTGGCCGAAGGGCAAGTGCCATAAAAAATGGTTGGATACTGCACAATCAATCGCCTGGAGTACAAGCCATCTCGGCGGTGTGGCTTTTGCTCGTCACTATAATCACATCTCTTATTATCCTTAGTCGTGAAAGCAACACTGTTGACCACCTTGCAAGGGTAGTTCATTTTGGAAGTCGGACTTACTGACGCCTTTCAGCCAATCGGTCACTTCATAACCCATATAAAAATGGCACTAAAATTGCCCTTCTATGGAGTTCCGAACAAGGACAAGAATAAACAAGAAAAAGAAGAAAGAAACCGAGGAAGTCGGCGGAAATAACCGACATTTCTGACCAATCAACTCCACGGAATCGCCACGCCGGAGTCTGACTCGATTAGTGCCAGACAAGGAAAAATGCATGAACCAGTAGTCAGAAATAACCGGCAAAGAGACAAGAAGAAATTGGGAAACAGAAGAAAGAAACGCAAGAAGTCGGCGGAAATACACTTCAAAACCGGTATTTCTGACCAATCAGCTCCTCGGAAGCGCTACATCCTGGTCTGGCTCGAATAGCGCCACGAGAATCAGTCTAGCGGCCGTTGGGGTGGAATAATACATAGGAAATTCGGAAATCAGAGTTGATGGAACGATTAGGGACATTAATTAGTATCATAGGTGCCACGGGTCCTTTAAAGTTTAACCCGTAACATATCTGTAAGGCACGTACCCCGTTAGCAAAACAAAGTACATCACTGTCTTTGCAATGGAATAAACTATTTCATTCAGTTTTCAGTCACTTGCTAATGCCTATCGCAGTTTCTCGACTCGGAAACCTGATTCGACTTCCTTTGTATCATTGTAAAACAAAGAAAAGAATTTCTAGACATGAAGGAGTACTTGAACCACGATCGCGAATCGCACTTGACCAATCCGATGAATCAAAGTACAGGGGGGAAGTAACCTGATAGGTTCTCTCAAATACGTCCCTTGTTCTTCAGAATGATAAAACAATATAGAGAAGAAGACTAAACAAAACTTTTGAGAGTAGTGTCGCTTAGGTACCAGGCAGGTACCGATATCCTGTTTCACTGCCCTCGGCCGGAACAGCAACGCGTGGTTTTTAAACTTCGCAGGTATGGAACCAGCACGATTTTGCGTACGCGTTTTTCAAACTAAGTAGAGGAAGCAAAACTGCATTTGAATACTAAATACGTCGAATGCTAACACTCATAAACACAGAGTGAAACGTGACTTGGATTTCCCGAGGGTTTTTCCAGTCTCGATTTTATTATGGCACTTGCCCTTCGGCGAAGTGCCATAATATAGCGTTCGCCATTTCTGTCCGTCCGTCGGTTTGTCGCTCTGTCGGTCGGTCTGTCCAGGCTTTGCTAGTTCGTGAACTTCAACATAAGCTAGGACGATGAAACTTGGCAGGCATATCAGGGATACCAAATGAATAAGTCGGAAATAGTCTGTTCCCCGATCCGAGCATCCTAGGGGGAGTGGAGGGAGGGGGAATCTGGAATCTTGAGGTATTTATGACTTTCGAACGGGTGATCGGATCTTAATGAAAATTGATATTTGGAAAGACACCGTTTCTCAGACGACCCATCTCAAATCCGGACCGGATCTGGTGTATTTGGGGAGAGCTAGAGGGGGAGCCAGAAATCTTGGGAAAAGCTTAGAGTGGAGGGATCGAGAAGAAACTTGGTGGGAAGAACAAGCACAAGTCCTAAATACATAGTGTGACATAACAGGACCAGATTCGGGCGCTGTGGGGGAGTTGGAGGGGGGGGGGAGCTCTGGAATCTGGTGATCCCGCGAATTCGGTACTTTCTAATGTGCTAGGACGATGAAACTTGAGAATAGTCATTTGCCCTATCGAACCATCATGGGGGGATTTGAGGGATGGGGAGCACGGATTTAGTGCCATGCATAACTTTCGAACGGGTTATTGGAATTGAATGAAACTTGTCAAGTGGAAAGAGCTATCGTCTCAGATGTTCCACGTCAAGTCCTGATCGGATCCGATACCTGTGTGTGTGGGGGGGGGGGGATGGAATTGGAGTGGGACACTGGAATTCTCGTGAAACGCTGAGAGTCGAGGTATTGGGATGGAATTTGGTGGAAAGAAAAAGTATCAGCCCTAGATACGTAACTGAAAAAACCGGATCGAATCGGGGCTCTATGGGGGAGTTGGAGGCTGTTTCCCGTAATTCCGGTGATCGCCAGTTAGGATAGTTCCAGATATCCTAAGGACCGATGAAACTTTGCAGGCGTATTAGTGACTTAAAGCACAACTCTTACTAGAAATGATCTTTTCCCTATGAAATGAATCAGAAAAAACATTTTTTGAAGTACCATTACTTTCCACCTAAAACTAGCCATTCTCTTGTTAGCGCTTGTCGACTACATCCAGCCTTCCTGCTCTCCGACGCGGCGGCTGGGCGCAAAACATTTGAAAACTGAACGTGTCTTGGTCAAAAAGTGGGAAAACTAAGCAAATAAAAGAAGTAATAAACAGAAGATTATCACATCCATATATGTGCAAGAGTTGTCAGCGGACGTTGAAAACTCCGGCAAACTTTCGTTGGATCACGGGAAAACTCGGAAAGGCCAAAAAGCGCGAAAAATTCGTAGTTACGAAACGAAACAATGGAAAAAGGTGGGGATTTTAGAAGCTTATAATTCCATATCGGAGCTAAGTATATTATAAAAGGCAGAATAGGCAAGAGGGGTCCTTTAAGGACCAGATGCCCTAGGAATACTTGTTTTCCTGGATCCGACCATCTTTGGGGAGTTGAGGGAAGGGGAATCTAGAAATCAATGGCTTCCGTAAGCTGCGAACAGGTGGTCTGATATGAGTGCAACTTTATGGGTGATAAGAACTGATCACCTAGATAAGCAAAACATGCGTCGAACTACATGCGGCCACGGTTGGAAGAGTTGGAGGAGGGGCGGGGGGTTAACATCCACAAAATTAATAGGATGGACAGAAAGGGGCGCAAGTTGGACAGTACCCAGTTTATTCGGCCTTGATTTGTTATTTGGCGTCTGGATCGAATCCGGATGGGTATAGGGGAGGGAGGGGGGGGGGGGGGGTTGAAGCTGGAATCCGAAGTTTGCAGACAGGCTATGCTCCGAATCCAGTTAAACTTAATGAACGGGAATAGGACATGTCAGATATGCGACTTTTATGGGTCTGAGTCGTGTTAAGCCACAGCAAGGGGAGTTGGAATGGGAGTCCCGGAAATGATGTGGCTCGCATAGGGGTCAAACAAGAGGAGCAATTCGAATCAAACTTGGAGCGTAGCGAGATCACATGCCATAGATGACATATTTTAGGGTTCGAACTGGATGCAACCACTTTGGGGGAGGGGGGAGAGTTACCGAAAGTCCCCGAAACGTTCAGATTTGAATGAAACTTAATAGGCGGTAAGAGAAAATGCTTCAGATAATCCATTTAGGAGTCCGAATCAGATTCGGCCAAGGTAGGGGGAGTTGGAGGGGGTACCGGAAATAGTGTGGCACGTCGAGGGACCAAACGACTGGATCTACTGGGTTGAAACTTGGAATGTAGAATACTTGTTTTGCCCTAGATGATCCGGGGCGATGCCGGTAATGCTCAGACTTCTGTAAAACTAGATATCTTGTGTATGGACCGAATAGCATTTCTGGATGGCAGGGTATTTTGTGACGTTCTCATCTTCTTTCGTGTACCACCTACTCGTATCAAAAGCCATATGAGCTCTTAGCTCTTGTTGTTGTTGGAAATAGTCGTTTTTTCTGCAGAAACAGTCGGTAAAAATTACCAGCCAGTCGGTAAATGCCTCGTCCCCCCCCCCCCCCTTCCCAAACATTTTGGCTAGTAACGCCTCTGGTCGTTTGTCTAAAAATATTCAAATTCTTTGCCTTTTCTTTGTTTTAAAGCTGCTCTGAAAAGGGATCTTCTGGCTATTGACTTTGCTAACTCTACCTTTTTCATCATTTTGTAGTCAATCGAGGTAAGGTTAGAATGAAGGGATCTTGTTTGAAAGAAAAATATGTTTTGCTAGAAATATTGAAGCACTACTTATTTATCCATTATGTAAACTATTAAATAATTAGTTTCAGTCTAGTATGTTTGTCATACTTGTTGGTCCCTTTTTAAGCCAGATTGATTATTCTGAAGGAAATAATTCTCTGGAAATTTAAAATCTTGTCTGAGGTTGGATACCGCTCCTGTACTTAAAAAAATATTGTACCAAACTTAACTTTGGGGGATTCATGTGCTTGCCATCACTGTCCCTCGGCGAGATAATTAAATTCTACTTTTTTTGCTGCAATAATTAAGCTACATAATACTATTGGTTTCAAAGTGTAAGGTTTTTTTTTTATCTACTTAAAAACCCTAGTTAAACTTAATTTCATTAAGTAACAAATGTTTATTAACTATTTTTCTCTAATTCATCGTCATTTTCGCTTTATGCTTTAAAACCCATATTATTGTATATTCCGATGATAGCAGCAGAAAAGTGGGCGTTTTCAGTTCCCCTCTCATATGAATTTAAGACAGACTACTTTATTCCACTATTCGCTATACAGAGTGTGGATATTAAAAAACTAAAAATTATAAGCTACACTAAAGCACGGACACGTATATACATATCACATCTTTAATAAATTACCCTAACCTATTAATATATTTGACCCTTACATTGAACTTACACACCTAATTAAACTTGAATATATTAACAACCCTGTTTACATTTAGAATATGTTACTCATTATTTTAATTTATTGAATGGATCAGATGGTCTAGGCATAGTTCTGTGTTGATACATTATATTTTGTACTCCTCAGTTCTGAGGGAAATAAATAAAATAAATAAATACAAGACCCCCTTTTAACCCCCTTTCTCTTTCTAGGTGCAATGAGCGACCCACAGACCCCAGCCCAGGCTATTGACTACAACTTCGCCCGGGAAGAGATTATGCTCAAGGAAATGTCCAACGACCCTATCCAGGCGGCCATTGCTCGCCTTGAAAAACAACACGAAGAGGATAAGCAAGGTATGTTCCAGGGAAAGGATAAGCTTTTTCCCCATCGTCCATTCCCTGATCCAGCGTAGAAGTGTCGCCAGAATGGAGTGTCCGACGATTAAAGAGGCTGAATAAGGGAATCAAGGGGGTCGATGTTGGGTTGGCTGATTAGTTCTTCTTTAGCATCAGTAATAAACATGATAAAACACATCCGAAATGATAAAACACAAGCAAACCTGCAACTGATACTCGGTTCGTCTTTCTTCATCAAGTCATCTTTCCCAGTAATGTTTGAATACAAACAAACTTGCAATTGATATTTGTGTTTAGTTACTCCAAATGTCTTGGTGCATCAGATCGTTTTTACCCAATACACCCTCCCCCCTCCCAACTAATCTATTACTCAATACTTGAAGAACTCCCGCCCCTCCCAAACAAAAAGAAAAATACGAAACTAAGGCCTCCCAGTAAAGTTAATTGGTTTACCGATAACTTGATGTTGCTACTAAATAGATCAATTGGCGGAAATTAAGATCAGTTTCCGGAGGTGGACACAGTACGAACTCAGACAATCTGTGGATAGACTGTAACCAAGACACTGGCGAGAATTGACTAGCCTAACTGGTGCAGGAACGCCATTATCTGTGGAAGGATTTAAAGTTGAAGTGAAAAGGCAGCTTATTTTTACATCTGATATTTGAATGCACCGAATTATTTTGACTCGTCTAAGGGATTTGTATTTTTTCACCCGGGGCTCTAGTAATAACGGTCAGAATGTGCGCCGCCTGAACGACAACCCGAAATTCACCCAGACGCGGGGAACTTGAATTTAGTAAAAACATGCATTTCCATGCCTAAAGACGCTAAGCTGGGAGAAGTCACGGCTGAAGAAGTAAGAAAATGACGTAAGATAAGTCTTGCGAGGAATCTGTCATTTTTAGTTTATTTTCCAGAAAAGGCTTACCTTTTTGTTGATATATACTTCAAGCATAGACGGACAAGCATATAGAGGTACCGCAAATTCGGAAGAATAATTTCATTCGCTGAAATTGATTATCTGGGGACAGTGGACACACGAAGTAACTCATGTTTTCGGGTTCTCACACCTATTTAAGTGAATAAGTTATGTATAACAGACTGTCGGGTCTCAGCCTTCTGAGGTTAAACTTTAAGAAGACTACATACACACCAATTTTATAACACAGCATTTTATAGGTTTGCGAAATATCTGATAAGACTCCCACGTTGGTCAAGTAACATAAACACATATAGGGGAAGTACGAAGTAGACCACCCCTTATGATGGGCAATACAGTTATTAATATGATTATGAGGCCAAGAATGAACAATCCTTCAATGACCATGTCGTTTAGCCAAACTAGCATCCGTAATCTTCAAAGGTTAAAATATTGGACTTTAGGAATCTCGTCCGAATCCAGTCCACTGAGCGTGCTCTTCCATTGATTTCAGTTTTATCAATCAATCAATCGACTTTATTTTCCGAATAGCTTAGAGCTAGAATATGAATAAAATATTTGCGAAATACACAGACACGAAACAAATTAAATTAACTAATACGATGTACAAAAGTAAATGATGGAAAAAAACTGTTTATTTTATTTCAAATAAGGCCAACATGGGCCACAATATGACAAAAACACACTGAACAAACAAACAAATGTACGTACCAGGTCACTTACGTGACTCCAGTTAAAAGCCCCGCGTATAACTCATTTTTTTTTTTTTTTTAATTTAATTCCAAATCATTTCCTACTTTATCTTTACTACCTTTTATTATTTCCCAACATTTTTTAACTTTCGTTAATACGGAATCATCCTCACCTTTTTCTCTTTCTTTCCACGCATAATAGCAAAATGACGATATCATTAATGTCATTGTCCTTTCTCTTTTTAATCCATGTTTACTTGTAACGTTTATTAGGCTCATTAACTCATAACTCATGAGTCCACGCAAGCCATACAGGCAGAGAAAGCCGCATCTGAGGCCCACAAAGGATCCTAAGAAGTGGGCTAGGGGATCGGAGGGTCCTGATTTGAAGGGAAAGAATTCACCGCCTCCGAAGTTCACCAACATGTAAAATTGGGCAGAAGAATTAGCAGGATATGGAGAAAACTGATTGTCAGTGATCCTCTCGGGCCGACGCACCGAAGACGAGAGGGGAGGGGGGAAAAGACCCATTATCTTTGCTCCAAATTTGTTTGACAGAGTATTTCTGCGGTTAGTTAATATAGGAACGTCCAGTTTAATGAGAGCCTCTTTATGTCAGCCAAAATGATTCTCATGGCTCTCTTTGGACATTTTCCAGGCGATCAAAGATGGATAGAAAGTTTATTGTAAAAATCGACTATCGTGGTTATAAACCAAATTTTATTGTAAAACAATCAATAAAATTACAATATGTATTTAAGTGTCAGTACGCTTAAAAGATACATATTCTTTGAGCCCAAGATGACATTGAAACATTTTTTTTCGTAGCCGTTGTAAACATTGTTTGAATAAACTTAAAAAATACGCTTCTTTAAAATATTTCACGAACTCGGGAATAAAACTTTTTGCATATTTAGCGTGTTTTGTAGGTACGGGACAGAGTTTGGGAACCCTACACTTTACCACTCGTTCTGGTCGACTTCTAACATTTTGATTCGGGAGTGAGAGAGGATGAGATACCACGGCTGAACCGAAGTCAGCGCTTAGCTCCTTTCTGCGCTCCTGCAGTGTTTTTAGGTTGAAAGGTTTGTAAAGGTTTGAAAGGTATGATTATGGAAGCTTCGGTCCACTATGAATAATAAGAAGAGCCCGCTTCTGTATAAGTCTAGTTTAGCTCTGCAGAAAGAGAAGAATGCCAAACCGGTGAAGCGTATACTAAATGAAGACGGATATAAGTTTCAAAATAAAATATCGATACAGTAATATAAAGCTTAAGCAAGGGAATCATTGCTCCCCCCCCTCCCCCTGCTGAACCCCGTCATCTATTACCGACGTTTTACGACCTTATCTAGCTTTAAACTATTTGGTTGATTCATTGATTGATTAACCTATTGATGTTTAATTGGCTGATTGGCATTCTGACATTATAGACGGGCATATTTAATTATTAACAAACACGTAACATAACAATACCTCAGTGCTTCAACAAATATCCCCCCCCCCCCAAAAAAAAAAAAATGAATAAGATTTCAACTTTCAGTCGCCCTGGAGAGGCAGCGGCAGGAGTACGAGCGGCAGTTTCAGCAACTACGGAACATCATGTCTCCATCGACTCCGTATGCACCTTATACTCCTTTTGATCCATTCAGGAGCCGGGGATCGGTCGGCACCCCCACATCCCAGAGCAACGTTGAGAGGTGGACCCAGGACAGGTATGCTAACTTATTCTTAAAGTTTAACTGAAAAGATAACTTTTATATGTGTCATTTAATACACTGACTTATTTCGATTGGGCAAAGGAATTTTTATTTTCCCTATCTGCTCTAGTTACGACGTTCAGATTCGATTGGGCAAAGGGATTTTTATTTTCCCCTATCTGCTCAGCGACGTTCAGAATATCTGCGGCGTCCCCACAGCGTAAATTCTACTATGACGCGGGAAAATATAATCTGAACATAAACGTGGCTTTTCAGTGGGCACTGGTGAAATTGGTGACGACTCCTTAGTGCCTGAACAAAGAAAAAAGTTATAAAACTTTCTCGTAAGGCATACAACAAAAATACAACCGCATGGAGGTACAACAAATCACACGGAAACTCCACTATTTGAAAATCGATTATTCGTGAACAGCGGAACAACAATTAACGCATTTTCAGCGGGTCTTCAAGCCAATTTAAGTGAATAGATGATGGGTAACTAGATTGTCCTATCCCAGGCCTTTTCGGTTAAGCTTTAAAGGTTCAGCGAAACCCGGCCTTCTCGTTGTCAGAATAGTTCCATGATCTGTATGAATGAATGATATAGCAAATATTAGAACAGAAATCACAGGTGACGGGGTCCCGTCAGTACCGCAACACGTCAGTTGACATAAACGTCAGTTCGCCACAGAATTCCGTCAGTACGCCAACATTTTCCGACAGTTCGCCTACACGTCAGTTGACCCCCAAAAATCCGTCAGTTGATCAACACGTCACTTCATCAACACGTCAGTTGACCAACACGTCAGTTGACCAACACGTCAGTTGGCCAACACGTCAGTTGCCCTACACGTCAGTTGACCAAACGTCAGTTCGCCTACTGTCAGTTGACATAAACGTCAGTAGACCTACACGTCAGTTCACCTAATCCTAAAATCCGACAGTTCAGCTACACGTCAGTTCGCCTACCGTCAGTTCGGCTACCGTCACTTCACATAAGCGTCAGTTGGTATAAACGTCAGTTGACATAAACGTCAGTTGGCATAAACGTCAGTTGGCATAAACGTCAGTTGGTATAAACGTCAGTTGGCATAAACGTCAGTTCACACACATTTTCCGGAAGTTTGCTCACATGTTGTTGTCGACGGGATAGTTACGGAAGCTCGCCCAGGGGATTAATAAGAGAAGCCGACAATTCACTTTTAATGAGGGCAAAAATTAAGTCAGGAGGCTCTTGTCAATTCTGACAGTTTTGGTTCACGTTACGAAAGAAAGAATACTGTTGGTAGACACCAGGGAAAACTCTCATTGTAATTGATAGCTTCGCTAAGCTGGGGTCAGGGAGGCGATTAAGGACAGTCGGTTCTGATAAATGTATTTTGAAGAGAGCTAGCTTACAACTTCAAGATATAAATACTAATTGATGGGCAACTAAAACACAATTAGATTTTTATGGCACTTGCAGCTCCGCCATATACCGATCACTTTTTGGTCGGTCGGTCCACTGTTCTCGAGTAGGGTACTTCCAGAAGTTCTAGGACGATGAAACTTGGCAAGCATATTAGGGACCCGACCAAACTAGCTTGGAAATAGTCACTTGACCGATCCGACCATCGTGGAGGGAGGAGGAGGTGGCGGAATTCAGAAAACAGGGGCATGCATAACTTTCAAAGAGGTGATCGGATCTTAATGAAACTTGATATCTGGAAAGACCTTGTGTCTCAGATATCTCATATCAAGTCCGGACCGGATCCGATGAATCGGGGGGGGGGGGAGTTGGAGGGGGGAACTGGAAATCGTGTGAAACTCTTAGAGTGGAGCGATCCGGATGAAACTTAGTGGCAAGAACAAGAACAAGCTCTAGATAAACAACTGACAGAACTGGATCGGATTCGGACACTATGGGGGGAGCTGGAGGGGGGTTCCGGAATTCCGGCTATCCGTAGTTAATGCACTTCTAGGTGGACTAGGACGATAAAACTTGGTAGGCATATCAGGGACCCGACCAGATTAACTTGAAAACAGTCACTCCCCCATCCGACAGTCGTGGGGGAGGGGGAGACGGCGGAATCCGGGAATTAGTGGCATGCATAACTTTCGAACGGGTTATCGGATCTTAATGAAACTTGATATCTTGAAAGATCCCACGTCTCAGATGTCCCGTTTCAAGTCCGGACTAGATCCGATCAACTGGGAGGGGGGGGGGTCGGAGGGGAGAACCGGAAATCTTGTGGCGCATAGAGTGGAGCGATCACGATGAAACTTGGTGAGAAGTACAGGCACAAGTCCTAGGTACGTTACTGACAGAATCGAACCGGATTCGAGGGGGAAGGGGGGGGGGTGTCCGGAATGATCGTGAGTTAAGGTACTTCCAGATGTGCTAGGACCATACAACTTTGCTGGGGTATTAGAAACTTGACATCATTGGGTTAGAGATCACCATTCCTTAAAGAACTCATCTTAACCGCAAAATACAAAAAACACTTTTAAGCAAAATTTACTTTTTCACGATCGCCATGTACATGATCCTTTTTGCCTCAAGGGTTTTTCTTATAAATTAATTTTCAGCACCCTTATAGTGCGAATCTTAACCAAAAAGTGGAAACAATACTTCTGACCATCACTTTCATCTGACCCAGCCTTGCAAGTGCCATTTGAGCTTCCAGCTCTTACTTTTGGGATCCCAAAACGTACGTGGAGGGATACCTATGACATCGCAAAAGTTGTCCGTCTGTCTGTCCGTCCGTCTGTAGCACGATAACTCTCGAAGGGAATGAGATATTTTGATGAAACTTAGTGTGAGGATTCGTTGGCTCGTCGGGCAAGTCAAGTTTGAAGATGGGCTTTGTAGCCCTACATTTAGGGGTGGGGGAGGGGTTTCAAATTAAGGGGCAAACAAAATATTATGAAACAGCTAATGTGATAGTCGATTATGGGGTAAGAAGACATGCTGAACACGATGGTGAAAATCATTTTGTTATCGAACAAGTAGTTCGCCCGGAATCCGGCCCAAACCCGAAAGTTTGTTAAAAGTAAAAGTTTTATTGTAAGCTGATTAGATGTTCGATTTAGGGGTAGGAAGACACGCTGAACACGGTGGTGAAAACCATTTTCTCGACGGACAAGTATTTCGACCGGAATCCGGCCCAAACCGGAAAGTTTGTTAAAATTAAAAGTTTTAGTTGAAGTTGATTAGATGTTCGATTTAGGGCTAGAAGACATGCTGAACACTTATGTGAAAACAATTTTCTATCCATACATGTAATTCGCCCGGAATCCGGCCAAAACCGGAAAATTGGTAGAAGTTAAAGTTTTATTTCTAGTTGATTAGATAACAAGGGGTAAGAAGAGATGCTGAATCCGTGTGTGTCAATCATATTTTACCCGGACATATAGTTCAACCGGAATCCGGCTGGACTCGGAAAATGTGTTATAAGCTAAATTTTTATTTGAAGTTGACTAGATGTTCATTATTGGGGAAAGAAGATACCCAGAGTTCATTTTTGAGCTTTCTTTTTTTTTTGCCGGACAATTAGTTCTGGAGTTTGGCCGAAATCGGGAAATTGGCGGTAGTGGTAGGAAGTTTTTCTCAGATGATTAGCTATTTGGCCTTAATCTGTTTCTGAATTTTAATTGTAAGAATGTTCAAGGAGTCTGGCGATGACTGGATTTGGCTAAGACAAGACCCAGTTGTCTGGATCAGATATTGAATTTTTGGGATCCCATCGAAACCTCTGGTCTTGTTTTTCATCGCTGAGGGATAGCTAGGCCTATGAGACTAATGATTGCGTCATCAGTTCACACAAAATATATTTTTGGAATATAAACTTTTGAAATCCACGATGAGTTGACTACTTCCCCACGATGGTCGGATCGGGTAAGTAAGCGACTTAGGGTTTTTACAGAAAACACATACATCTTAAAAAATTTTGTCTGCGACACACTGTTGTTTGGAAAGTAATCTGGTCGATTTTTACCATGAAGGAGTCTGATTTTCGAAATTTTTGACTGCGGCATAAAGTTTTAAAACAGTCTGGTTCACTCTGTGTTAAAACGGTCTGTATTTAAGTAGAAAAATATTTATTTTCCATTTTGTTTTGTAAATAATGCATACAGCGGGTACGTCAGCTACGATGCTTTGGCAGCGATATTTGGCCCTTCTTGGCAAGGGTCCTCGTCAGGCTGTCAATGTTCATCCCTGCCAATGAATCGTAGCAGACGTACCCGTTGTATGCATTATTTGAATATATTTTTTAAAGTCAGCTTGGGCTCAAGGAATATTTTTTTTTCATGGCACTTGCAGCCTCTGGCTCAAGTGCCATATACCGATCATAATTCCGTCCGTCGGTCTGTCGGTCGGTCCGGTTTTTTTGTCACATTTTTTCGAATTAGGGTACTTCCCGATGTACTAGGACAATGAAACTTGGCAGGCATATCAGCAACCCAACCAAACTAACCTGGAAATAATCAGTTTCCCAATCCAACCATATTGAGGGAGTGGAGGGCTGTGCGAACTTGAAAATTGAGGGCAGTTTGTCACACTTTTTCGAGTTCGGGTACTTCCAGATGTGCTAGGACCATGAAACTTGGCAGGCATATCAGGGACCCGACCAAACAAAAAACTTAGAAATAATCAGTTTTCCGATCCGACCATCTCGGGGGGGGGGGGGGGGGGAGGGCGGGGGAATCCGGGAAATTGAGCAGTGTGTAACTTCCGAACGGGTGATCGGATTGGAATGAAACTTAGTAACTGAATAGATTCTATATGTCTGATGTCCCGTTTAAGGTCTTGACCATATTCGATAGCTAGGGGGGAGTTGGGGGGGGGGAGACCGGAAATCTCGAGAAACGGTTAGAATGGAGGGATCGGAGTGAAACTTACTGGGAAGAACAAACATCTGCTCCAGGTTAATCTTTTACACAGTTGGACTGGATCCGGACACTTCGGGGGTGGGGGTGTAGGGGGTTACCCGGAATTCCAGTTTCTGGGGATTTTCATGACGTAACTTGGCAGGCATATCAGGGACCCGTTCAAACTGACTTGGAAATATAAAAAAAATCTTCGATATGATAATCTTAGGGGGGAGTGGAGGGAGGGAAATCCTGAATATTGAGTCATGCGCAACTTTGGAACGGGCGATCGGATTCGAGTGAAATTTAATAAATGAACAGAGGACATATCCCTGTGGCGATCTTTGTCATTTCCGGATCGGATCCGACAACTGTTGAGGGGGGGGGGAATACTAGACCCGCTTAGACTGGTGTGATCGGGATCGAACATTGTAGAATAACAAACAGATGCTCTGGGCATCATTTACAGAACCGGATTGGCTCCGGGTATTGTGGGTGGAGTTGGAGGGGAGGGGGGGGGGGGTCTGGGATTCCGGTGATCGCGAGTTAAGGTACTTCCAGATGAGCTAGGATGACGAAACTTCGCTGGAATATTAGATATTCAACAAGATTTGCTTATAAATAGCTACTTCCAAAATCCGACTATTACCGTATCAACCTTGACCGCAAAGTAAGAAAAATACTTTTAAGCAAAATATGTATGTTCATGGTCCCCATCAGCCAAGTGTCATTTTTATTCGTTCAAATTTGGCATAAAGAATCTTTGGGTCAAAGTACAGGTCAATTTCGAAGATGGGGTCTGTAGCCCTATATTTAGGGGTCGGGAGGGGGTCAAATTAAGGGACGAAAAAATATTTTAGAATCTAATAAGATAATCGATTCAGAGATAAGGAGAAATGCTGAATCCGAATATGAAAATTATTTTCTCGCCGGAAAAGTAGTTCACCGTGAATCCGGCAAAAACAGGAAAATTTCTGAAAAAGAAATGTTTGATCTGAAGTAAATTAGAGGTTCAATTTAGGGGTAAGAAGACACACTGAACACGTATTAAACAATTTTTTTTTTCGCCGGACAAGTAGTTCGCCTGGGATCCGGCCCAAACCGGAAAATTTGTATAATATAAAAGTTGTATTTGAGCTTGATTAGATGTTCGATTCAGGCTTAAGAAGACATGCTGCATCCGCATATGGCAATTATTTTCTACCCGGACATATTCTCCCGGAATCCGGCTGAAAAAGTAAAGTTTTGAAAAAGTAAACGTTTTTATCTGAAGTTGATTAGAGGACGGGTGTAGTGGTAAGGAAGCATGCTGAACCTATGTGTCAATATTCCACGCCGGACAAATAGTTCGGGCTCCGGCCAAAACCCGAAGACTCGTTAAAAGTTAAAGTTTTATCTGTAGTGTATTGTAAGGTAGTATATAGTACATAACGGACAAGAAGCTCGCCAAGAACCAGGCAGAAACCGGAAAATATGTGAGCAGTAAGGCAGCTGGAAGTTTTGATCAATTTCGTCAAAGTATATCCGACTTATAGGAGTAAACACGCAAGCTGAATCCACGTCTCTCTGTTTCTAAATTCCAGTTAAAATTGGTTGGCGAAGACCGGATATTTATCTACAAGATCCAACTTTCTGGATCAGATATGAAATTTGTGGGATCCCGTCGAAACCTTTGGTCTTGTTTGAAGACAATAGAGGAAGCACTGGCCAAGAGCCAAGAGAAAAGAGTTCGTCCCTCACTGTTTCCGGTACCCTTTCGGAAAAGATTGAGAATCACTGGCACATTTTGGTCCTTCACCTTGCGATGGTTGTTAAGCCCTTATTTGTGTTTAATTATACGTTCACCTCATATTTTTCAGTTTTCGTTTGACTAGCCCCGTCTGCCGCATCTGATTGCAAGCTCCCGGTGATTCTTAACTAATTTTACCCTCATCAATATGCGCAAATGTCGGCTTCTTTTTATTAATCCCCTGGGTTTTATTCCCTCTGCTTAATTGCTTTCGGTGACCCAGTCGACTTCGAACTAATAGGCGGGTCTGAATCTCTGGGGGTGGTGACGGATTTTGTAGGCGAAGTGACGTTTATGTCAACTGACGTTTATGTCAACTGACGTTTATGTCAACTGACGTTTATGTCAACTGACGTTTATGTCAACTGACGGTAAGCGAACTGACGTGTAGGGGAACTGACGTGTAGCTGAACTGACGTGTTGACGAACTGACGGATTTCTAAAATAGGTGAACTGACGGTGACTGAACTGACGTTTATGTCAACTGACGTTTATGTCAACTGACGGTAGGCGAACTGACGTGTAGTGCAACTGACGTTTAGGTGAACTGACGTGTAGGCGAACTGACGTGTAGTAGAACTGACGTGTAGAGGAACTGACGTGTTGACGTACTGTCGGATTTTTCGTTTAGGCGAACTGACGTTTATGCCAACTGACGTGTTGCGGTAGTGACAGCGACCCCAGGTGACACAGGTTTAAGACCATTTAACATCTTTTATAACCTAATGTTGAGAGAGAGGGTCTGGTGCCGGAAGCTATATTAGTTGCGTTTTTGCAGATACCATGGTATCTGATACCACGGTCTAAAGTCGTTTTTGCAGTTATCGTGGTATCTGATACCACGGTCAAAAGGCGTGTTTGCAGTTATCGTGGTATCAGATATTCAGATACTACGGTCCGACCTTGGTAACTGGTCGTGGTATCTAATAAGTCATCTCACTTTCATCAAATTTTGCCAGATTGGTCAGAAAGAAGTTTAGCACTTAGTGATGTAACTGGATATCTGTTTTTCTTTTGGGATGGCTTCGAAAAGTGCAATTTCGGGAATAGTCGTTTTTGCAGAGCACCGTGTATCAGATACCACGATAATTGCGAAAAAGACTAATTCCAGATCCAGTTACCGTGGTAACAGATACCATGGTATCAGCAAAAACGCAACTATTGTGCCGCCGGGTGAAGGCGTTTTTCACTCGTCCTTCTACGGTAGGCGCACTATCTCTTGGTTCTGCTCATTCATATCCCGTTTTCACCAAACGACAGTACTAACCAACAAGTATTTTTTTTTTCTTTTTAAGAGACGATCAGGACATCTCGTGCGGACCAAGGATTTTTTTTTTTTTTAATACTTATGCACCTTATCCTCCATTTTCACCAAATACCAGTCGTGCTGACAAATCAAAAGCTTTTTGTTTTTTTTTACAAAAGTTCCGAAGATCTGTTCATGGTATAGACCAGCGAGGTTTTTGTGAAAAAGTTGAAGTGATCTGGACATATCGTGCAGACCAATGAGGGTTTTGGGTAGATTAGTATATGTAAGCGTGAGAGTCAGTTGGTTTTGCTGTAAAGTGCGGTGTGAGTCTAGCATCTCAAGACAATGTAAACAAGAGCTTCATGACACACTTATAATTTTGTGTGTGTGTGTACTACCGAAACCTCCAGGCGACCTAGTCATGTGAGCGTGGGAGTCAATTTGTTTGCTGTAAAGCAGTGCGTGAGACCAACACCTCAAGATACTGCCAACACGAGCTCATTTTAGCAAAACTTACTACGTGTTTCACGGAAGCTGCTTCTGCTCCTTATCTGCCTTCAAAATTCCTGCACGTGAGCACACTGTCATAGGTTTCAAGGATGCGAACTTTCAACAGATAACACTTATGATGATATCATGTCATCATGGATGATTCACCAGATGCGTGGCCCCGGTTAATCAGACAAATTCTACAGGATTTTGGCATGGAAGAATATTAGAATGAGGGGGTAGGGATAGATGCCTAGGCTGAAGAAATAGGAAATATGGCGAGTACTAGGTCAAAAGACCAAGAAATCCAAGCTTGGCAATTTCAGAACGGCATTCCAGTGCCCCTGGGTTTTTCGAGGCTGCCAAAGAGACTTAGGGTGAATGAAAGCAGAATAAGTAAGGGGGAAATTAATACATTATTGAGATGAGGACTGAAATGTGCCGATAAGGCAAAAGAGAGACTTCTGTCCGTTATCTGTTGCAAAATGTTATCTGTTGAAACTGCGCATCCTTGTGTTGTCTGTTATGAAACTTCTGACAGGGTATTCAATCATCTTTGTTTTATGTTTGTAATGTTGTTACTGTTGACTGACGCTTTTCCCCTACAGTTTGTAGCTTCCCCAGGGCATCTATTTTATATATAGTATATTTATATATATTATATAGAAAACAATGTGAAAGATACAAAATTGAAACAGACAAAACAAAATGAATAAACAGGTTATTCTTCTGTATTCTCAGTTAGGGCCTGACACTGGTAACTGACACCCGCTTCTTTCTTGCAAAATTAGATTGTATATCATGGAAGCGTTTTTGGGATCCCAAAACGTAAGTTGAGTGATACCTATGACTTCGTAAAAGTTTTCCGTCTGTCTGTCTGTCCGTCCGTCCTTCTGTCAGCACGATAACTCTCGAAGGGAATGAGATATTTCGATGAAACTTGGTGTGAGGACTCTTTGGGTCAGGGGAGAGGTTGAGTTTGTAGATGGGCTCTGCAGTTCAAGATTTAGGGGTGGGGTAGGGGGTTCCAATTAAGGGGCGAATAATATTTTTTTCAACAGATAATGAGGTAGTCGATTTAGAGGTAAAAAGACATGCCGAACAAGAATATGAAAACCACTTTCTCGCCGGACAAGTCGCCCGGAATACGGCAAAAACCAGAAAGTTTGTTAAAAGGAAAACTTATTTAAAATTGATTAGATGCTTGATTTAGGAGTAAGAAGACATGCTGAACATTTATATGAAAATCATTTTCTCGTCGGACAAGTAGTTCGCTCGGAATCTGGCCGAGACCGGAAATTTGTTAAAAGAAAAATTATTATCAGTAGTTGATTAGATGTCTGATTTAGGGGTAAGAAGAAACGCTAGATTCGCTTTTGACGATCATCTTCTACCCAGACATATAGTTCGCCTGGAATCCGGCTGAAACCGGGAAATTTGTCAAAAGTTAAAGTTTTATCTGAAGTTGATTAGATGTCGATATAGCGGCAAGGAGAAACGCTGAATTCGTTTTTGAGCTTTCGTTTTTGCCGGACAAATAGTTCGCCCGGAATCCAGTCGAAACCGGAGATTTAGTAGAAGTGAAGCAGGAAGATTCATCAAAGTATATGTCAATTTCGCAGATAGACCCCGTAGCCCTTATTTGGCGGTGGGGGGGGGGGATCAAGGGGTGCAGCTCCCCTTCTAGGGAACTGCCAGGAGTCCCACCGTCCCAGGTCAGGTTGGGGGTAGTGAGCTTTTGCCTGGTTGTATCGTCGACAACTACAGAATTATAGAATTGTATGGAGATTATGATGGAAAATTTGAAGTGAAGGTAGTTTACGAAGAGTGAATGATGTTACAGCTATTATGTCATTTCCCGCATTGTATGTACAAGAATTTGCCGATAGCCTACCTGTGGTTAAATGAACACTTTTATTTTTCTTATTTCTATAATAATAGAGGCAGGCTTTTATCCACCAAAATTACGAGACAGCAACGCAGGTGAAGGCAAAAGAGGGTTTGCTTGCAATTCAGGTCCGGACGTTTCCTTATCTTTTTTTGCAGTGTCGTCGTTTTCCCTTTTCATTGCTGTTGCTCCAAGAGTTCATTCAGCACTTGAACTGTCAACAACTCGGGTGCTCTGAATAGACTGACACAAGATTAACGTATGATCAAAAGTTATTGAATCGATCGGACTTGTTTGTTGCGTAACGCATTGATCGAAAGTTTTCAAATCGATCGGATTTGTTTGAAAGGTGGTCCGAGGCCAAAATCATGAGTGACGAATCAAATGTTATGGAATCGTTAAGCAAGGTCCTAGAAAGGTTATCATTGATGGATGAAAAAATGGATGGAATAAGACAGTCAACGATGTCAGTGGAATTAAAGTTGTCGGCTCTATCAAAAGACTTGAAAGCCGAGCTCACTTTGGTGAAGGCTGACGTTTTGGATACAAAGAAGAAGTTACAAGCAGTGTCTCAAGTACAGGATAAGCACGAAGCGCGTATTGCCGCTCTGGATCGAGAATCTAGACGTCGCAATTTGATTTTTTATGGTATGCGTGAGAGTAGGCCCAACCAAAGAAATTTTAAGGATGAGGTTGCGAGCGTAATCTCAAGTTTCCTGCCTAGCTCCCGTATTACAAGTTACGAGATTGACCAAGTTATCAGGATTCCATCGAAGCAGAATCCGCGCCCATAAGTTTGCTAATACTACGTCCAGGGACACAGTTTTGAGGAACGCACGCGAGTTCGGAAAAGCTAAGATGTACGTTACTCCGGACCTTACTCCTGAAGAGAGAGACAAAAAGGCGCAGCTTAAGCCCATGTATCAGGAGGCTAAAGAAAACAATTTGAACCCCAAGTGGCGGGGTACTAAGCTACTAGTGAGAGGAGAAGAATTTGAATACGACAGAAATAGCAAAGAGATCAAATCTAGGAGGGTTGGAGGTCAGGTCATCAATGAGTTCGGCCCACATGGTTCCAACGATGAGTCTGACATGGACAGCGATTCAGACACGGTTGTGGAGGTATCTAAGCAGATCATGAACACGACTCCGAAGGGAGCAGCCTCCTCAGCCAATGGGCAAAGTATTAGGAGAAGGAAGTTGTCCGATATTATAAGCCCAAATGACATTAACAGTACCGTCTCCCGGAATGATGTGCAAAGGAGGGGGCCCGCCCATAAAAAGACATACAGTGATATCATACGTGACCAAAACGCGAGTTATGACAGATACAACATCCGTAGTCACGATTACTATAGGTTGGGAGGAAACACGTCGAGTGAGCCCCCGACTGGCCCTCCCCAGTACCAGGATTCCACGTACGAGGCAGGGTCTTCGCGTGCGTATCCACGAGTAGAATAGGAAAACGGAGGCCATGAGCAAGGTATTGTGGGTCTGAAAGCGGTAGTTTGGAACATGCAGGGATTCACAGCCACAAAGTGGGAGGAACTGACAAAGAACAATCCCGGTTATTACGATATAATATGCCTAACGGAAACTTGGGGCGAAGTATCTACGAAGGTGTTTACGAAAGAATATTTAGCCTTCGAAAAGTGTAGGAAAGTAAGCAGAAACGGGAGGATGTATGGGGGAGTGTCTGTATTATTTAGAAAAAAATTATTATTTTTCGGCTAAGGATGATCAGAGTAAATCAGAAAATATTATTTGGATTAGAGTCGAGTCTCGGAATGTGAAATTGCTTGTATGTTGTATATATGTGCCGCCTCAGACAAGTTCTTATGCAAATGAAGATACTTGGCGGTTACTGGAGGTAGAAACCAGATTACTGCGACAAAAATATCATGACCACGGTATTGTCATTTGCGGAGACTTTAATGCTTATACGAGTGATTGTCTTGAGAATTTTGAGTTGAAGTTAGGTATTGAGGATCCGTGCCAGTCTCGTAGTGTGAATGAGAACGAGCGTGTTGATTACGTTGAAGAATATGGTCTTAGGATAAGTAGGGACCAGGCACGAAGAAAAAACACATGGGGCAATCATTTAATGAATTTTGCGGGCAATGAAAGTCTTTTGATTTTGAATGGAAGGGTAGGTACTGATAAACTGGAGGGTGGGGAGTTCACTTGTTTTTCGGGGAATAAACCCAGTGTAATTGACTATATATTGGTAAGTGTGTCTCTTTGGCCGCGATGTGTTAACCTTAGAGTATTGAATGTTTGTGGTTCAGATCATGTTCCGGTGGAGGCGTATTTCAGTTTTTGTGGTTTGCAAATTGAGAGGAAAAGTAATGAAATAGGTATACTCCAGAATGGGCAAGATTTAGATGTGTTAGTGCGAAGACCTCTAACATTAGAAGGAGTTAGCCAAAAACAGGTGGAACTTCAGCTATCAGAACTACAAGTTTGGGATAAGTTAGGTGTAGATGTAACGAAAGAAGACATAGAACAAGGTAGAGCTCTCTTAGTTGATAAGGTTTATGAAGTAGGATCAGGACTAAGTAAATCCCAAAGTAATAGGAAACGGATAACTAAGGGCAGAGGTAAGGGTTTCTTTGATCATGAATGTTCCCAGGCTAGAGAAGAGGTAGTTCGTTGTTATTTGTTGATGAAGAAGGATCTATCTGGTTGTCGTAATGACTTAGTAATTAGTTATAAGAATACTAGGAAGGTATATAAAGATTTGTTGAAGAAGAAAAAATGGTTAAAAGAGCAGGAGGAGAGGAGCCAGCTGGTTAAAAATTTTAAGAGCAAGGATAGCTCGGCGTTTTGGAAGGGGGTAAAAAATATGATTGAAGGTCATCCGTCTAATAGCCAGACGCCACCAGCAGCTTCTTGGCCAGAATACATTGAAAATCAAGAGGGCGATTGTATGGAAGAGGATCCGGTTCTGTCTAATATGGAACAGGAACTGCGTAACCAGGCGTATTATCCAGCGAAAGAGGAAGATTATGAATTGTTAGGAGAAATAGGTGAAGAGGAGGTTTGGAAGGCTTTAAAAAAGATGAAAGGAAAGTCAGCTCCAGGTATTGATGGAATACCCGCGATGTTTTGGAAGTGGGGTAAGGTTTATGTGATTCCATTGTTGGCCCAAATTTTCTCTTGTATCGTAGACAAAGTTTGTTGGCCTAAGCAGTGGCATATTTCAGTAGTCACGCCCATATTAAAAAAAGGAGATAAAAGTAAGCATGAAAATTATAGGGGAATTCACTTAGGGACTACGTTAAGTAAGCTGTTTTGTAAAGTAATGGATGTTAGATTACAGGATTGGCTAGGAAAGAATGATAAGTTGAGTAGAGTCCAGGCAGGTTTCAGGGAAGGGTATAGTACGGTTGACCAGATTTACACGTTGAGTATTCTAGTTAGGAAACATTTATCTGTAAGGAAGGGAAGGTTATACGTAGGTTTCGTGGATTTGAAAGGAGCGTTTGATAATGTAAAGCGAGGACTCTTAGTTAAGACCCTTATGGATATAGGATTGCCTGGTAAGCTAGTCATGCTCATAATACAGATATACTCCAGTATATATTTTGTAGTTCGGGTAGGCAGGGATTTGTCTCGTAAAATTCGTTCCCGGAAGGGTGTTAAGCAGGGATGCACACTGTCGCCGAAACTGTTCTCCTTATATATTAATGATTTGGAAAACGTTATGATGAATAATGGAGCCCCCACGGCAAGCCTAGACGTGATAACACTTTGTATGTTACTGTTTGCAGATGACATTGCCCTGATTGCAGATTCCCGACAATCTCTTCAAAAATTATTTGATATGTTAGAACAATATCTTCAAATTAAGGAATTAGAGCTGAATGCTAAGAAAACGGTGGTGGTGGTATTTCGAAAAGGGGGTAAGGTAGACCAGGAACCTCGGCTAAAATTTAAAGGTCAAGATCTAGAATATAGTGATGAATTTACATACCTAGGTTGTAAGTTGAAGTTTAATGGAAAATTTTCTAGTCAGTTTGATTTTAGTTGGAAAAAGGGAATACGTAGTATAAATATGGTTCTTAGGAGTAAGTTAAGTAGGACTGAAGATATGAAGCTACAGAAGCATGTGTTTAATACAAAGATTATCCCTGCTATGCATTACGGTTCTGAAGTATGGGGTTTTGGTAGAAGTGAGAAGAGAACAGCTACAGCTAAGATATTTTAAGAGAATTTTAGGTGTTAGTAATACAACGAGTACAGTAGTCATAACAGGAGATCTAGGACTATCAAGCCTACGGCGTAAGCGATGGATAAGTATGATAGGGCTATGGGAGAAGTTGTTGCAATTACCGCGTATTAGAATAGTTAAAGCAGCTTATAAGGAATGTATAAGGGACGAGTCGCCAGACTCTTGGACAAATAATATTAAGGACATATTAGACAATTGTGGTTTTTCAATTTGGTGGAACGCAGGTGATGGACCAGGACTACCTGTTGGAGAGGTTGCACGTGCGGTGGCAGGTAGACTTTTGGACCAGGAAATTCAAGCATGGCACCTGGCAAAAAGTCTGTCACCTTCTTTAAGGTTTTATGCTTCAGCCAAAGAGACATGGGGGGAAGAGGTTTATTTTAAGGCTGGGATTAAGTGGGTGGATCTAAGAATTTTAATTAGTTGCCGGGCTGATTGTTTGCCATTGGGAAAACGGAGGAAATAATTGGGGAATAAATTAGGACGTACTGGTCCCTACTTTTGCCCTATGTGTGGTAGCGAGAATGAGAATTTGTTACATCTGATGTGTGAATGCCGTGAGCTAGGTGACCTGCGGGTTGAGATGTTTGGGAATGTAACTACAACAAATGATGAAGTATGGATGATGAGCGTTATTGGAAGTAAGTGTTTTCAAGATTTGAAGAGGCTGGTAAGGTTCCTAAAAATAGCTTTAGCCCACAGAGAGAATTTTCTTTAGTTTAGTTCTACTATTTCGTTCAAGTGTTCTCTTTTTTTTTTTTTTTTTAACCATTTTTGCCATGGCCTCAGGCTTTTTGTGCAATAAATTCTATTCTATTCTATTCATAGTATTTAATTCCCCAGGGTAACATGGAGTCTGTGGTTATTTTAGAGATACCGAAAGAAGGTGAGATATGCCTATGAGAGTACCGTTGGTCTGTGATCGCGGTAACCCAAAAACAGATTGACATATTTTGATGAAACGTGGTATGGACAGTCCTTGAACCAACCCTAGAAGCAATTATTTATTTTCAACCAAATGCAAGTTTATTTTCATGGATGGGACTTGTGAATCGGCACTTTAACGGTGGACGAAGGGCTTAGAATTTAGGGATAGGTAAATTATCCTGTCGAATGGGTAATAAACTAGAAAGAAAAGAAACACAGAGTAAAATGGCGTATTGAGGCAGGCAATGCTATCAGTGCTTGTGTTACGATGCGGCCACAATATGATCAGAACCTCAAATTTACCAAGAACACAATTCTGATAACACCCCGATTATCTGATAACACAGTTGATGCATGCTAAAATAAAATATGTTGAATCTGAATTTTAGTTTTTGGCTTTTTAGATGACTCGGCCAGAATTCAGTTAAATGTTGAATTGGGTTGGTATATTTTAGCCGGGACCCGGAGAAAATCGGGAAAGAGCTTACAACTTGATCAAGTTAGGGGTATGGATTGAAGCAAGTTGGTTGTAGATTGTTGCTTTGTTTTCTCATCGGATCTTTGGTTGACCAGAATCTTCGGGAAACGAAAATTCGGTAGAGGAATTTCGTGTTTACACAGATAGGGAAGCCACACATGTATGTTTCTTCCTATGTTCTTCATCGATCGAATTTCATTCTGGAGTCCGGCAAAACCACCGGGAATTATAAAATCAGGGTGCTGAAACCTTCTCATGCCGACTCTGTGCCAGCTAAATCCTTTCTTTTGGCTGGCAAGATAGATCAAGAAATAAAATCCATCGTTTAAATCTCAAAGTTGTTTACTCTAACGAGGCCAGAAGTATTCTGACAGAATCAGTCACAACAAGACCAAAGGTTTCGATGGGATCCCAAAAATTCAATATCTGATCCAGACAACTGGGTCTTGTCTTAGCCAGCTCCAGTCTTCGCCAGACTCCTTGAACATTTTTACAATTAAAATTCAGAAACAGATTAAGGCCAAATAGCTAATCACCTGAGAAAACCAAGTTCAGATTTGGATTCAGCATGTGTGTTTACCCCTATAAGTCATATCTGTTTTGACGAAAACTTCCTGCCACTTCTGCCAATTTCCCGGTTCCGGCCGAACTCCAGAACTACTTGTCCGGCGAAAAAAGAAAGCTCAAAGACGAAATCAGGGTATCTTCTTTCCCCAGTAATGAACATCTAATCAACTTCAAATAGAAATTTAGCTTATAACAAATTTTCCAATTCCAGCCGGATTCCGGTCGAACTATATGTCCGGGTGAAATACGATTGTCACACAGGGACTCAGCATCTCTTCTTACCCCTAAATCGCTTATCTAATCAACTAGAAATAAAACTTTGACTTCCAACAGTTTTCCGGTTTGGGCCGGATTCCGGACGAACTACATGTCCGGGTAGAAACTTGTTTTCACATAAGTGTTCAGCATGTCTTCCTGCCCTAAATCGAACATCTAATCAACTCCAAATAAAACTTTTAATTTTGACAAACTTTCCGGTTTGGGCCGGATTCCGGTCGAAATACTTGTCCGTCGAGAAAATCGTTTTCACCATCGTCTTCAGCATGTCTCCCTACCTCTAAATCGAACATTTAATCAACTTCAAATAAAACTTTTACTTTCAACAAACTTTCCGGTTTGGGCCGGATTCCGGGCTAAATACTTGTCCATCGAGAAAATAGTTTTCACCATCGTCTTCAGCATGTCTTCCTACCCCTAAATCGAACATCTAATCTACTTCAAATAAAACTTTTACTTTCAACAAACTTTCCGGTTTGGGCCGGATTCCGGGCGAAATACTTGTCCGTCGAGAAAATAACTTTCACCATGGTCTTCAGCATGTCTTCCTACCCCGAAATCGAACATCTAATCAACTTCAAATAAAACTTTTACTTTCAACAAACTTTCCGGTTTTGGCCGGATTCCGGGCGAACTACTTGTCCGATGACAAAATGGTTTTCACCGTCGTGTTCAGCATGTCTTCTTACCCCATAATCGACTATCACATTAGCTGTTTCAAAATATTTTGTTTGTCCCTTAATTTGAATCCCCTCCCCCACCCCTAAATGTAGAGCTACAAAGCCCATCTACGAACTTGACTGGTCCGACGACCCAACGAACCCTCACACCAACTTTCATCAAAATATCTCATTCCCTTCGAGAGTTATCGTGCTTACAGACGGACGGACGGACGGACGGACAGACGGACAACTTTTGCGATGTCATAGGTATCCCTCCACTTACGTTTTGGGATCCCAAAAACGTAAAACTATAACCGATTCCTTCACTGCCTGCTACCTCGATTAATGATATGGAGAGGGGTTTGCCACTTTGAGATGATATCTTTCGCACCGCGACACCCAGTTTAGGATCCCAGCGAAACTTTTGGTCTTGATCCTTTTTCTTTTTTACAGAATTTGGCGGAGTTTTATCCTAAAATTTATCCTTCAAACCAACTCCTATCTGTATATCGTGATACTAGCAACCTTTCCTTCCACCGAAGTCCCATAAACATTGAAAAAGCCGCACCTACATTCACTTCCTTCAGGCCGCCTCTTGTAAGTGGCTAACCCCTTTGCTCTCCACGTTGTTGCGGCTCGGCAATACGGGAATCAGTAATTTCCTTTCGTGAATCGTCACTGAGTAATTAGTAATGTGATATCTATTGATTTTAAATATCTGCAGCCAAAAAGTTCATCATTGCGAATATTTTCTGTGTATCCTTCCATTTTCATTTCTGTTCATAATTGAAATTTGTTGCCAAGCAGTGCAAGAATGTTCCGTGCCTGAAATCATGGGCTGTCCAAGAACAAATAAGCCAATAGAACCTCTGTCTTTAGTCCCATGCAGTGATTAGGGATACCCTAGTCGGACAAAACTGAGCTGAGCAAAAGGTATTTGTTGAACTTATTTTGATGCTGTCTACCTCTTCGCCGCTGCGCATATCAGAGGAACAAGTGCAAGAGGCGCGCTGACCCGCTTGCAGCGCGTCTTGACAACCAATCTTCTTCACTAATATGGACGGTTTTGGACAGCAAATGCTCCACTTCGGCCTCTTCTTCTTTAGTCATTCAACCAGTGTTGTCACCTGGTTGTCGGTTTCTGCTGTAGTCTACGTCCTCTTCATTAAACTGCTTCGCTGATCTCGAGGGTGGTCAGGAATTTGATGATTGCAGAGGATATGGCGCTCTTCATCTTCGGTGATTGCTGCATTTATGAGGGTGGTTGTTGAGGGGTTTAGCGCTGTAGAAAGCACCCTTAACGCGTTCTTCGTGATTCCTGATAGTTCCATATGTACATCCAAATATCAGGTGGTCTAGTGTTTCGCCTTCCTTGTGGCAGAATCTGCATGATGGGGGCTTCGCCAATGATCCGTCTGGCAATTTTTATTTGAAGTTATATGCTATGGTAGTCGGCAATCGGCTATTACTTTGGAAATTTCTCTCCGTTACTGCGACATAGCTTTCTGTAGAGGTAACGAATTGTGACGTTCGGCGAAGCTCCTACCCTCCGCTCATTTGTTTCGGGCAGGGTGTAGAAACTATTCGACTCCGCATGGTCGTATTGCAGAGATAGGCAGACAGAGGTTCTGTACTGATTGTAGTTAGGTCTAAGATTGGACCAGGTCTCGGGGGATTACCCACTCCCAGGCACCGGCTGTGCACCCTTTCCCGGCAACGGCCGAAACCAGCGGTGCGGGTAAATTAGGCGATTCATCTTTCAAACGCGTCTAAACTTGCTGATTTTAATGGTCTAGCACGTGACAACCGGTGCCGTCACCGGCACTTGCACACTCAAATCGAGAGTGAGCAACCCTACGCTAAGTGTAGTATCCCAGGATTCCCAGGTTTTGATAGAGACATTAAGCGATGCGGAAGTGCCGGTGGTTTCCGTTTACGTGCGGATTACTCGCTCTAATCCTCGCTCCTGATTTTTCCTTCGGTGTTTATCACCACTTTTCCATTGCATGGTGGAATTGCTTGCGAAAAAAGAATCGAAGCACTACGCGATAGTTGAATCACTTTAATGAAACTGAGGTCGAGTGCGATCTTCTAGGATGTCAGCAATTGTTTGATCCCATGGGACTTTTTCTACTGATGAGTAACTGAAGTTCCCGGATATTCGAGAAACTCGCAAAGCAAAATCGTCTCGAGTATCCGGCTTGAATGTCTCTTACTACAAAATGATATTTTCATGATAAAAGGGTTTTAGAAATATCGTTTTTCGGAATACCCTTACTTGCCATGTGGGATTAGCTGACTACAGCAATTCGAACTCCCTAGTTAAGTTACTTATTTACCCCTTTTCACTTTTTGTGAATAATGGCATCTGTCTTTTCGGTGCCATTGCCAATTATTCTAAAGTCTTCAGTCTCGAGATGCTGACGACGCGTCTTGTTTCTTGCTTGTTCAGGGGTAACCAGTTTACAACTTGACATTAATATCCATCACATTTTACCTATCTCCCTCCCGCAGAACTTTACGTTTATCGACCGCTTTATTTCCAGAGATGAAATCTTCCGTCGGAGCTTGGCCACTCTTCGCGAAGACATAGTGAGAGCCAACGCTGCCGTCCGCGAAGCCAACTTCCTTAGCGAGGAAATGGGACGGCAAACGACTTTCAGCGTGACGCTACAGATCCCTCCGCAAAATTTAACGCCGAACAGACGGGTAGGTCTGTTATTATCAGCGTGTTCCACCCTACTTACCGTAGTTAGTACGCATGGCGTCACGAATCTTGGCTTCGTGGCGCCAAGACTGGAACGCATTTTTATTTTGTCAAAATATCGTGCCGCGCCCTGGTCGGGCCAGTCACGTCACAGAGATCGTAGTTACTACGCTAAACTACGCTTACTATTCTGAGAAGGTTAGAACGGTCAGAATTACCTTTTCACGAGGTCGGAACGAAAATAGTAACAAATAGTTACTGTTGTAAGAAAGGTGGAACGCGCTCCATATTGAACGGCGCTCAACGGATAAGTCAGCTGAGACTTATCCAAACACAGCTGGTCCGAGGAATGGGATTGGCCGTTGCAGGGCTTGGCTCCTCCCGCAGTCCCATTTGTCCGCCTAGGAGGAGGAGTCAAATGGACCACAGTTTTGGCGCCCATGTTCTTAGACATATTTCGGCCATTCTTGAAAAGGGTCCTAAGTAGCTAGAAGAAACGAACCTGCAATCCAGAACCATCTAATAGGCCTATGGTTCACAGTCAGCTTGGACTGAATCAGTGAACGACATTTATTGACCGTTTTTAAGACATACATAGTGCGTGCCAACACTTTGAGGATGCGACCCCTCACACTGTCAAGCCAAGCTCATCTAATCCTAACTGGAAGCTTATAAGAGATCTGACTCCTAGATGGAACAGCCAAGTTAGATTGAGACGGCCAACTTTATAGGCTCTCAGCCCGATTTATAGGCCAATTTCTTTTTGTAGAGAGGAGCTTTCGTAAGTGAGCCTGCAATTCTTGTCAAACGTAAAGGACGCGCAAACCAAGTTTGGCCTATGGATAAATTGGAGAATAAGCTGATTGACATGAGGGACCTCTACGCGGAAATAAAAGACAGCGGATTCTCCCTAGATGTAAGTGTTTTGGTCCGACCTTACGTTTTTCGAAGAAAAACGCACCGAAAAACTAGAAAGTCAGGAACCATGTTCTTTAGGGTTTCTTCATCCTCTTCTTTAAGTCAGGATCCCTGTTTTGATTTTTCTTACCGAACCCGGCTCCGACTTTGGACTTAGTCAAACTTCTGTCGCTCCGAGGAAGAACTTAACCTAAAGTCGTAATCTATTTCAATTTGTCTGGGTAGATTTTAGGCGGGAAATTTCCGTTCAAGTGTAGAATAGTATCTTGTTCTCTCACACTTTCACGGTAACAAAACCAAAGTTGGTGAGTAATGTCATGCCCAAATTTATCAGTTACAGCCTCATTTAAAAGTACGCACGAATGATCAAAGGCTATTTAAAATTTTAACAATCTTGGGTATAAAAACTCTTATGGTATAACAGTTACTCCGCGAGATGTCCATTTTTTTCGCCAATTTGATGTGATCAAGAACCACCCCTCCCCCCCCCCCCCCGCCCTGAACAGTATAGTGGTTACGACTCTTCCTCCACTCAGTGAAATTGAAATCTTTAAACAAAAAATTATATAGACGTTTTGGCTGAATCTGTGTTTCGCATTATTTGATCTGATCTGGTATGGAGTCTCAGATTCTGATGCCCCCCCCCCCCCCCCGGCTCCTGTTTGGTAGGCATTTAAAGTAGTTCGTTCTTATGCATCGTTTTTGAAGCTTTTAAATTTAACAATAAATTATCGACCGTTTTTAAAGGATCAGGGCATGCATCCCTTGCTTGTGCTGCTCATTGTTGACCGTTCTCAATACTCCCGTAGTTAATAATAATTATATAATAAGAAAAATAGGTCTTTGCCCTCTACGTAAAGGCTTAATATGTGTACTAGCCTATACATGTTGCATTGTTGATAGTATTTTTAACTGTGGTCAGTTCGACTACTCGAAATTTCTTAGAGTTATTTAAAGGCGAAAGCCTTTTCTCTTGCTTTGTATTAAATTTTAAGCTGAGAGTATTCACCTGTTAGCTCCGTGTTTTCCTACTAATATGACGTTACAAAACAAATTTGGCGCAAGCAACGACAGGGGTCTGCTAAATACAAATATTTACCTATCTATCTGTGTAGCTGCTTTTAACTCAGGCATTGACCCGTTCTGCCAGAATAGACTTCATCACCGTACCCAATCTTATCTTTGCATAGAGGCGGTTCTGTCCAAAACTAGTCCGTCTCGTGTTTCCTGAAATTCCTTTCATTCCGTGTATCTTTTTATCTAGGGCGAACTGCTTAACTCAGACATGGATCCGTTCTACGAGAACCAGGAGAATCACAGTCTCATTGGCGTCGCTAATCTCTATCTGGAAGCGCTTTTCTACGATGTTAAACTCAGCTACCACGTGCCGGTCATTAGCCAACAGGGAGATGTCGCTGGGAGACTTTTGGTGAGTTGTGGGATTTTATTGTGTAAGCGAGATTTGAAAACCAAGAGGAACATTGTACAATGCAGAGGAATATAATAGAGATAGGGGACAGGAATGAGGCAAAGAGGAATTGGAGAAAGGACATAGGAAGATTTTCAGAAGAAGCTTTGATCTTTAATTTCGGAATAAATGTAGAGAAGGATTCATTTTCGAAATCTCAAAACACTGCAACAAGGTACACGCCAAAGGACTTGAATGGAGATAGGGGACAGGAATAAGGCAAAGAGAAAGTGGACAACGGACGTTGGAAGATCTCCAGAAGAAGCTTTGATCTTCAGTTGCGGAATAAATGAAGAGAAGAAATTTTGCGAAATTCGAAAACGAGAAGACCGAGGAATACAATAGAGATAGGGGACAGGGATGAGGCAAAGAGAAATTGGATAAAAGACATTGGAAGATCTCCAGACGAACCTCTGATCTTCAGTTACGGAATAAATGAAAAGAAGAGTTATTTTCGGAATCTCAAAACAGTGCAACAAGCAGGGGTGTCGCAACAAGAAGGGCTGTCGCACCTCTTTGAGATTCGGTTTTACGGTTATGCTAAAATTGTTCGGTATTTTTTAAATAGCAGAATTGTTCGATATATTCACGGGGATTCGGTAGTTATACAGAATCCCAAACATGCTATCGGTCTAAACTTATTCGGTATAATAACTGTGATCCCGTAATTTATTCGTTATAATTGCCAGGATTCAGACGTTACCACGAACCTCGAAACTCAGAAGAGGTCGAGTGAAGCATTGGTCGCAGACAAAAGGGATGATCTATGATACCATCGATAGTCCTTACTTTTATTTTGGATCCCCAAAAGAATATCTAATCATAAATATTTCGAAAATTCCGCCCGCAGCACTTTTCGTAATATTCTCTGTTTTGTGGAAGGGCACGTCATATGACGGTGGGTTTTAAGCCAGTTTTAGGACTGAGATTTTGAAACATTAACAGCTAGAATTTGGATGGAAATTAAATTTGGCAGGAAAAAGCAACAAAACTTGCGCCTGTGGCGCTCACTTTATGTGATTATGGGTAGTATATTAACTAGACTACAGTTGCTGCTGCTGCCGGAACGTCGCTCCATCCGGTTTCTGGAACTTCTTAGAGTTTCGGTATTCAATCAACGGTAAATGATAGAATTCGTACGAGAAGCAGTTAAATTTTAGCCTACAGAAAAAAATATGGATTTCAAAAATTTTTGCATTAGATAGAAGCTATTACTTCGATCATGCCCAGCAATACATTCTACATATGGGCTTCGCCAAAACGCCGCCTAATAGTTGGCTTATCGTCTTTCATGCTGCCCTTTCTTGTTACTCTTCCTACGTAATCTTTTCTGTTCCATAATTTAAAGCTCAAATTCTTAGTTCTAGGATTCGGTAAAATTTTTGAAAGATTCGGTAAAATTTTGGATCTGCACCCCCCCCCCCCCCCCCACCCCCACCGAAAATGCACTTGCGACGCCCCTGGCAACAAGGAATGTAATGCAGATCGGTGATAGGAATGAGGCAAAGAGAAATTGGACAAAGGACATAGGAAGATCTCCAGAAGTAGCTTTGATTTTCAATTGCGGAATAAATGAAGAGGAGAATTTCTGCGAAAGTTGAAAACCAATAGGAACAAGGTAAAAGGCAGAGGAATATAATGACGATAGGGGAAAGGAATGAGGCAAAGAGAAATTGGAGAAAGGACATTGGAAGATCTTCAGAAGAAGCCTTGATCTTCGATTGCAGAAGAAGTGAAGAGAAGAATTTTTGCGAAATTTTAAACACCTGTAGGTAAGGTACAATTTTGTTTAAAATGTAGAAAAACTGAAGTGGTGTAAAATTGACAGATATGCCAGTGGCATAAGAAAATGACGCTCCGATAATCCTGATTGATTTGTAAAAAAAAAAAATTGCAGATAAAAACAAACAAACAACTAACTACATCAGCACGAGACTTTTAGGACAAGGCAATTTACAACTGAAACAAACACAGAATAAATACCAACTCGAGAATTTAAAGACAACATAGAACGAAAAAAGAAAGAAAAACCTTGCGGCAGTAGTCTTATCTTCCTGCATCACGAACAACAAGACCAAAGGTGTCTGTTGAAGACCGAGTTTTCGGGAGCAAATCTTAAAATTTTGGGATCCGATCGAAACCTTTGGTCTTGTTCAGATCAGCAGGTAGTGAATCTTCTAATTTAACAGCTTTTAAATCTGGAAGAACGCGAAATGTTTCATTAATTGTGTGAGTGATGTAATTTGGGGGATTGAGACATAAAGGTCATTTGTAGCCTGAGTATCGACTTTTCCATCTGCCCCTGAGAATAATAGTAATAGGAAGATGATGAACTTAAGACTGGTGAGTTGAGTTTCACTATACAAGTTAAAAGAGGGAAGTGATGTAGAGAGATTGGGAGAAGAAGGAGTTGCAAAGGTAATCGGCGGGGAACGGCCATAGAGAGTGCCTACAAGGCTTAAGAGAGAGCCTACAGGGAAAATATGTATGAACTTTATATGAAAAAGATTTTAGTATAAGAACACGGAAATAAAAAATTATGAAAGATGAACGAGCCCGAAAGAAAACGAGGTTAGGAGCGAGTCACCTAATTGGCTGGTTACATGAACATTTCTTGAGAAGTGTGTATATTGTCCGGATTTGTCTGTCCTTTTGCAATCTTATGCATATTAGAGGGGGGGGGGGTCGATAGTACTAGAGTGGATAGGGTAAATAAAGTTTTTCAGAAAATATTTTAATCTCGATGTTGGGCCGAGCATAACCTTTGTCTTTTCTGCCATTTTCAGAAGGAATTAACCCCTCGCTCTCGCCATCCCAAGTAACTGTTGTTGTGTCGCGATCGGATCGATAAATCAGCCTAGTTCATTCCGGTTATTGTATATTTGTGATCAGGCAAGCCATCTGGCCACATCGCCGATCGCTAGCCCCGGTGTCCTCAGTAAGTTTGAATGTTCATGACTCAGTATTTTATTCGTCTTCCTGTGAATAAACCAGAGATGGGCGATTCGGGTTCAGATTCGAATCCAGGTTTCATCCTTTTGGCCGGATTCGAATCTTCTGCTTGTCAGGTTTGGTTCGGATTCGGACTGGGATTCTAGGCCTTGATCGTACGAATCCACTCAGGTCCTATATTTTCCCATTTTTATACGCTGTGCTTATGATATTGCCGAGACGAAATCCACATCATAACAAACACACATGAAAACCTAGAAATATAGTTTACATCGTCAATTAAGTGTCTCATTTGCCTTACGCGTCAGTGCTGGTTTGTCAACTCTGATTTTTAAACCGTAACCCGTACGATTTTCATGATTTCGTTTTTATGAAGGTCGGACTGGAATCCGGATTCGAATCCTCGGCATCAAAGGGTAGATTCGGAATCGGATTCTAACCTAGCCCAATATTCGGGTTCGAATCCTTTCATGATCGGATTCGCCCATCTCTGGAATAAACTGGAATGTTTTTGTAGCCGTTCTGACCGGATACAGATCTAACGCTCTAATTTACTAACCTTATTACCTTTTGCGGTACTGCTCTCAACTCACCAGGGACCCGTTCGGCCAATCCACTTTTGCCTCTTATTCTTCTGTTCTTGTCTTCTCTTTACTTCGGAAGGTTCCCAGTAAATTCCGTCTCTAATTCGACGCTGGGGCTCTCCCCAAAATGCGGAAAGTCCGACAGAATTCGAATGTAAAATAAAAAACGATGGACCGCAGATTGGTGTCTAGCCATTGTTCTTTTTTCCAGGTCGAAATCAGTCGAGTCAGTGGCCAGTTTCCGGAAGACCGAATTTGCGAGGCTATGTCGGAATACTCTGAGGATAGCGGCAATGGAGTAGAAGAACAGGAGGAGCCGAACAAAATTGTTGTCAGGGTATGCACGTTTTTCAAACGCTTACCTATAAATATTCCTTCAGGCCAAGCTGACTTATGATGATGATGATTTTATCAACGCACTTTATTAACGCACAGGAGAGGAAATAGTGCAGTATAGACAAAAAAAAAGGAAAAAACAGAGCTATATTTCGACCCTTCTTGTCAAGGGTCCTCTTCAGGCTCAAAACCGCTCACGTTGGAGAAACGAACTTTTTGAATTTTTTTTTTTTTTTAACAAGTTCGATTTTGCACCATCTGTTTCGCATCGGTTTTGTACCATCTAAAACGCTTCCCTGATTATTTTTATAAGCTTTTCTTCAGACTGCGAATCATGGTTGATGGCAGAAAACGGATAATTCGGGTGAGGTTTATTTTCAGCAATATTTCGGCCCTCTTGGCAATGGCCTGCTTGGCTGTAGAAGGACAAACCTGCAACAAAACAAGTTCCGAGCAACTAAATGGTCCCTTTTATTAATTACTAAATACATACACACAATTTATCAAGGGACTACACTGTCAGGCGTTTCACAACAGACAACAGAAGGATGCGCGGTTTCAACAGGCAGTGCGTAACAGACAATTTGAAAAATTGTCAATTTGAAAGAAAAAAAATCATTTAATTAAAGTGATTCTTATTTGTTTTAGAAGTTTTTGGCAAAATGTTCGCCGAATGAGTCTATCGTGTAAATTGTGGTAGATAAGTTTTGTATCGACTGATGAATTTGTTTACGAATTGTGCTGCAGTTATTATTGAACTGACAAATTGATTCGAGTGTTTAGTTATGTTTGGTCGTAGAAGTCAAATTCGGCGTTCACGCTGTGAAAGTTACTTTTTAGAATTAAAAATCTACTCTACTCTACAACACTTGGGATGTTATCTGTTGTGTTGGAAAACGCTATACAGGAAATGTATGAAGAACAAGCATTGCCAACTAGAGCCAAAAAAGCATCTTCTGACTTTTTTGTTTGTCGTCATGATGTCGGAAAATTAATAAGATGATTTTTGGCAATTTTTCGGCTCTTCTTGATGGTAACCTTGTTATTCATAACATTCTCAAACACAACAGACAACATCCGAAGTGGTGTCTGTTGAAACTGAGCATCCTGCTGTTGTCTGTTATGAAACTTCGACAGTAGGGAAGTCTCAGGAGGCACAGACTCCCTCTGGAAGTGTAGCTTGTTGAGGACCGCCCACTAAACGCAAGAATGACACATAATATAAGGAATGATACCATAATCATACCCAAACCAAATACACAAACATGTTCTTATACTAAAAATACTACCAATATCCATGGCATAACTGACTAACGAACTTTGCTTTGTGCAGGGATTATATCGTCGGTGTCAAGCGTAAACCACGTATCTCCCTTTTTCAAAAATTTTCAGAAAGTGAAAAAAACATAATAACTTTTTCTCGTTAGTAGTATAGCCCACAATGTTGATCCGAGATACGTGGTTTCCATCTTGGTTGTATCTCCCAAAACTGTGAGTCGGAGGCAATCGAGATACGCACCGTTCGACACAGAATTTTTCGGCGAGTAGAACGGTGTCAAAAAGTGGAAATCACAAATTTCACCAGATACGTGGTTTCCGCTTGACACCGACGATATGTTGAGTAGTTCCTTCGCCAGAACCAACTAGGGATCTCTCGTTGGCAAGCTGATTTTTTGTATTATATTTGTTTATTTAAACTATAGGATACGACCAACTAGGGTAAAAAAAATGACAAAGTAATTAACAAACACTGCATGAATATAAACTACAAAGAAAATAAAAGAAAATTTCAGCACATCAACCTGCAAAACACCCACAATAAAGTAGGGTACCCCACGACAGCCAAATTGACAAACTCAGCCGCATATGGGAACTCGCCATCACCAGAAGCAGAGGATTCTCAGCGCGCCGAATTCGTGTCTGAAGTGATAGGATTTTGACCACCCACTGTTGGTTGGTTGGGTGAATTGGAGCCACCACTTCGGTGACCCAGACTTCAGACAACCCTGCACTTTATTCAGAAATAGAACGGATATTAGTATAGTGTTCGTGGTTACCACTGGGAAAAAGAATTCTCAACTTCTAATAAATTTCAGTTTTTCTAACCTTAAAAAAAGGTATTTTACTAAAATATAATATTTGTACTAGCTGTTTTACTGCATGTTTGTTCTTCTAACAGGCTGATTAGGACCCTAGCGAAGAAGGGCGAAATTTCACTGGAATACTTCCTTATCCTTTTAGCCCAGATTGTTTTTATGTTATCGGAATAAGCAGGCCAAGCCGTCGATTCGATTTTGCGGCTTACTTCAGTGTCAAAGGAGCAAAACTGTCTTCTACGCCCGCTTGATAAATTGAAGCAATCGAATCGGGATGAAAGGGTGCCTACAGTTTTACAAGGAAAAGTCAGCTTAAAGTTTAACTGAAAAGCCAACTTATTTTTGTATCATTTAACTGAACACACTGCATTTTTTGAATTGTGTTAAGGAATTTTTTTATTTGTCCCTATTTGCTCTAGAATAACGTTCAGAATATCTTCGGTCGTCCTCACAACGCAAATTTCTACTATGACGCAGAAAAACTGAATCTCAATACATACGCGGCGTTTGAGTGGCTAGTGATCAGCTTGCGGAAGTAGCTCACTGCGTGAACACTTACTTTTCTTAAATCGTTTTCGCCGAGCATACAACACAGATACAAGCGCGTAGAGCATACAAATTAGACGAGGAAATTCCACTATTTGAAAATCGATTATTCGTGAATAGCGGAGCAACGAAGTAACGCATTTTCGCCGGGTTTTCAAGCTGCTTTAAGTGAATTAGTGATGGATAACTAGATTGTCCTATCGGAGACCTTTTCAGTTAAACTTTAACACAAATGCAGATTCACGGGTAGCTTTAAATAAAAATATACAACGGGAATAATTGGGTACAAAGAAAAATCTGTTGTATGGTCACGATAGTGGCATGACAGATGAAACAAGACTTCCTTGAAGTAGCGTGCCCTATTATTATAATTTGTATTAATATTATTATTAAGTTTCATTAGGACCATATCGAGGGAAGCCGGGTACAATCCTGGCGAATGGCGAACCAAGTAGAATTTTAAATTATTGTACTGTTCACCTTGTATGGTCACTATAGTGCGTGGCAAGTGAAACAAGACTTCGATGGAATAGAGTACATTATTATTATTAATAATATTGAGTTTCATTGGCATAATGTCGAGGGGAGCCGGGTACACCAATGGCAAAGCTATAGAAGATCCGGAACCCATAAATTTGAAAGTTGGTATTATTGCACTCTTCACGTTGTGAGGAGTCACTGTAGTCCATGACAAGTGAAGCAAGACTTCCACGAAATAGAGTACATTATTATTATTATTAAGTTTAATTAGCATGATATCCAGGGAGCCGGGTGTATTATTTGCGACCTAATAGAATGGGAACCCATAAATTTGCAAGTTATTATTATTGTTTTTACTGTTTACTGAAAGAAACAAACAGTAAGATCTTTAATAGATTTCACTTGGAATTGTTGATATCCGTAGATCAGTAGTCATCGATAGTCGATCGGTTAAGGCATCGGACTTCGAAATGAGCGGAATGTAGGTCCCGAGTTCGAATCCTTGCCGAGGTCCTCGGAATCTGACGGAACCATAGTGTTGCGGCTCTATAAGCAGTGTTGTGAATTAAGTAAAATACTTGTACTTGTACTTTACTTAAGTACACAAATTTCAAAATATTTAAGTAAAAGTAGAAGTACTTGGTAGTTAAGTAAACAAGTAATTTCATAATAGTGAAACATCAGCACGACGTTCAGTAATATGTTAATGATGTTTGCTGAATCTGAACGGACATCACAGACCAAGTGATTTTTTCTGCACTGGGTACACTGTAAAAAACAATCTAGAACTTGCGAAAGTTCCCCTTTGCACTGGATGCCGGTAAATTCGAAAATCATAACACCCGATAAAGACCCAACACGTGGCATATCGAATTTCTTGTCTTCAGCTGACTTCGTCCGTACTATCGACCAAGCAAAATAAACCAAATAGACTGATTTAGCATGTCAGCTTATCGACACTCAAAAGCCTTGATCAAGGAATTATAAGCACTACCGCCTTTCTTTTTTTAGTAGGTTCCGTGTGAACTATTTGTCCAAGACGAAAACGAAATTAGGATGCGGTTTCAACTTATTTCTCACCCGTAAATTAAATCTTGGCTTGAAAGCCCCTCCTCCACCCCTATATAGAGGGATACGTGGCCCATCTACAAAGGACCTGTCCTTTGGCCCTTCCCACCTTAAATAAAGGTTTCGGGGCCCACCAGCAAACGGCATGTACTCTGATCCAAAGGACTCTCACGCAAAGCATGAACAAGAAAGCCTACCAAACCCCTTCAAGAGGTGCCGTGCTAACAGACAGACAGACGGGCTGGCCCACTTTAACGGAGTCATAGGTTTCCCTTCGCTGCTTCTGGGATCCCAGAGACTTGATTTGATGTAAACCCTCACATGTCATAGTAGGCTAATGTCCGTCGCTTTTCGTTGTTGATCTTTTGATCGGGCTTTTTTTCTTTTTTTTTGCAAACCTACTGTAATAAGCCCAGAAGCCCAGAAAACGTTGGAGGGTTTGGCCCCAACCCGAATCGCTCTTCCAGCCGAGGGCAGTGAAACGGAAGATTGGAACCTGCGCTGCGCGAACCGTCAATGGTTTTCATGTAAAACGTTAATTTGCTACTTTTTGCTTTTTTATTCAGTGATGTCACTTAGAATATATTGATATATTTTTCTCGTTCCAGGTCACAGTGAAAGAAGCAAGCGGTTTACCTCCCTCCCTCTCCCACTTTGTTTTCTGTCAGTATTGCTTCTGGGATTCCCCTCTCATCGTCGTACCACCTATGGAAAATACACTGAACTACTGGGGCTACCTGCGCAAAGGAAAAGACCGTATTAAGTTCGAACATGCGATGGATTTTGAAGTGACAATTACTGAGGATTTCATGGATCATTGTTCTGGTAAGCCACCTCACTGTTCAAGGTTTTAGGTTAAAGTTAAAGGTTTTTTGGGATCCCAAAACGTAAGTGGAGGGATACCTATGACATCGCAAAAGTTGTCCGTCCGTCCATCTGTCCGTCCGTCCGTCTGTAAGCACGATAACTCTCGAAGGGAATGAGATATTTTGAGGAAACTTGGTGTGAGGATTGTTTGGGTCAAGGGTAAGGTCGAGTTCGTAGATGGGCTCTGTAGCCCTGTATTTGGGAGTGGGGGTTCAGATTAAGGGACAAACAAAATATTTTTAAACAGCTAATGTGATAGTCGACTATGGGGTACGAAGACATGCTGAGCACGATGGTGAAAATATTACGAACTACTTGTCGCCGGACAAGTAGTTCGTCCGGAATCCGGCAAAAACCGGAAAGTTTGTTAAAAGTAAAAGTTTAATTTGAAGTTAATTAAATGTTTGATTGAGGGGTAAGAAGACATGCTGAGCACGATGGTGAAAACCATTTTCTCGCTGGACGAGTATAGTTCGTCCGGAATCCGGCAAAACCAGAAAGTTGGTTAAAAGTAAAAGTTTCATTTGAAGTTGATTAAATGTTTGATTTAGGGGTGGTGAAAATAATTTTCTCGCCGGACAAGCAGTTCGTCCGGAATCCGGCCAAAACCGGAAAGTTGGTTCGAAGTAACAGTTTCATTTGAGGTTGATTAAATATTTGATTTAGGGGTAAGAAGACATGCTGAACCAGATGGTGAAAACCATTTTCTCTCCTGACAACTAGTTCGCCTGTAATCGTGCCAAAACCGGAAAATAGGATTAAAAGCAAAAGCTTTATCTGAAGTTGATTAGATGATAGATTTAGGGGTAAGAAGAGACATTGAGTTTGTATATGATGATCATTTTTTACCCGGACATATAATTAGTCCGGAATCCGGTTGTACCCACATTTGTTTTTTAAGTCAAAGTTTTATTTAAAGTTGATTAGATGTTCTTTATAGGGATAAAGAGATACGCCGGTTTCGTTTCTGAATTTTCTTTTTTTTCTTTTTTTGCTGGACTAGTGTTCGCTCGGAATTCGGGCGAAACCGCAAATTTGGCAGTATATAGTAAAGCAGGAAGTTTCGGTCAGTATCGTCAAAATAGATATGGTTTATAGAGGTATAGATAGAAAGAATATCTGAACTCGGTTTTCTCTTATGATTAGCCTGGCGAAGACAAGACCCAATTGTCTGGATCAAATCTTAGATTTTTTGGGATCCCATCGACGCCTTTGGTCTTGTTTTTCTTCCATTACGGTACAGAAAGAAAGTTTTTGATCGGAGAAAACACGTCGATGAGGAGAATTACAATTGCCCACTTTGTTGCACTGGGCAAGAAACCATTGACCGCCTTCTAGGACAGTGCCAAGAGCTTCCTTCATTGGGTTTAGTTGGGATGGCTGGTGGGTTCTCTTCCCTGGTATCTTAAAGTCGACAAATAAAAATGTAATTTGTGAGGTGGTCTTTTCGTTTTGAATGCAATGAAAAGAAGAAAATAGTTTGTGTTTTCATTTTTAATGGTAAAAATTGTTGTTGGCGCTTTAGGCGTCTGGTGTATGGCCGTATTAGGCTTTTTCCAATAAATAATTATTATTATTATGGTCAGAAATACTTACCACGTAGATTTGACAAACAGTTACTCTAGAGAAACATACTTCGTACAGGCAGTGCTTGTCTAATAATTTTGTAGTAAAAAAAAAAAAAAAAAAAAAATTGATGTCCTCCACAACTAAACTATAATATTTCCACTACCAAATTGTAAATTGTGTTATTGTGATGCTAATTTAAATTTGCAAGATTGAGCACAGTCCTAGTAAAAATCATTAATTATTCAGGCCCCGTACAATATTGCCGCATTTCATTTCAAGCAGGGTGTAGTATCATTAACTTACACATCAACGTTAACTGAAAATGCAGTCCTACGGAGCATCTCCCACTCCAGCCGTTTTGCGGGACCTGTTTTGGGGAGGGTAACCGCGAGAATAGAGGGAGCCACTTCTTGGGGAATCCGCTGACTGAATACAACGAGACCGCCGTTTGGATTTTTTTCAAAAATTGCAGATGCACGTACTTTTTCATGTGACGCAATTAGTCTGCGAAGTTGTTGGCCCTCTTTACTTTCAATTTTTTTACTTAAATGTCCAATTCCATTATTTGCAGTGAAACAGAAGTCAATCACAATAAAATAGACTCATTTTTCTCAAATCTTTCTCATCCCACATTTAAACTTAATAATGATCAAAAAAGTTCTTTTTAAGAATCTCCAACATCATTTTACGAAACACCAACGACACCAAAAGCTTCCCAAGTCAACTCTCCTTTTTTATAACGGTGATGATAGTCGGAACGTTCCTTGTCCATGGGGACTCGTGAGAATATGGAAAGTGAGTCCGTGGGACAAACAAAAACTCAGGGACTCCGCTGTCGGGGTCTCTGGGGAACAGCGAGATTACGCCTTGTATAGAAGTGTTCTAAAGCTGCCGAAGACTCTTCGCCTTCCTTCTTGTTCACGGAGATCCATTTAGGTTCTAGTCTTTCCCTTCTCACCAGAAAAACTGCCGAGTTGTTTATATGCAATAAATCACACGATACAGTTTCAGTTCCCAAACGGGAAAAAACGATAAAGAAATAATTATTTGTTTTCGTATATATATCAGTTCGGTAATTGTAATTTTTGCGCCCGGTGTTGACGTGTACGGCTTGAATGTTTTCTTCGTATATATTAGTTTGGTAATTGTAATTCTGTGCCCCATTTAAACGTGTACGACTTTTCACAGTGTGTGTTTGTTATTTATATGTTTGTTGTATACATATTTTTATGTATGTTTAAGAAACTGAGTTTAGCTAAGCTACGATAGTTTCGAGATATACCGATCTCTCTCTCTCTCTCTCTAGAATGTTATCTTACGGTGATGATGCGTGTTTCATTATAACATGCCCGCACGATCGCTAGTTATAACGAACAAAAATAGCATCTCCTTAAGCTACGTATACACTCAGCCCGATAAGATTTCGCACCCGACTGCGAAAATTAGACTGTTTGTCCACTAACCTTTAAACCTGATATCCCGACACTCCCTGGTATCCTGAAGTGTACATCCGCCCAGGCGATTTGTAAGATTGAAGGCTTGTATCTAGAGCGTTAGAATATAGAGAGCTTTCCGTAGATTAGTTGTATGTTGATTGACGTTTCTGTGTATTAATGACCTGTACGTGTATATGGCCCTCGGGCTTTTTCAAATACAATTATTATTATTATTATTATAGCGCCAAAACTTTACTGAAATGCTTGCTTATTTGTATGTATTGGATTTCAATATACTGGATGTGCTTTTGTTGTTCTTTTCTTTTACATATTCCGCTTTTGAAAATTGGGGGGTTGTGATTACTTACTTACATCTGAATTATTGCTACATTTAGCTGAGTTACCCGTGTTGTACCGTCAAATATGTTTCGCAGTCAGCTTGGGCTGAAGGACTATCTATATTTTTACTCTACTATTGGATTAAGCTCTAGTAGTGACGTTCAGAATATATACTGCTGGCCCGACAAGAAAAAATTCATCCCGACTCGGAAAGTTTGAATTTGAAGAAAATTGTACATTTCAATGGCTAATGAAGCTAAGCTCATGAAAATGTTCAGTTACGGATTGTAAGGTCACATCTGAAGAAAGCCCGCTATTACGTGTGAACCAAAAAAGATTTATTTTTTTGGCAACGTTTACCGCTGAAGTTAATAGATATTTTAAGCATAGAGGTACACGTAAAGGTAATACAAATCCGAAAAGAAAAGTTCATTCGATAAAAATCTGTTATATGAATGACGAAGCAACGAAGTAACGCATTTTCGTTTTGTCTGTCAGCCTGTTGAGTGAATAAGTGATAGGTAACTAGAATGTCGTATCTCGGCACTATTAGGTTAGAACTTTAAGAACTATTCTTATCCTTATCGATTCTTTCTATACAAAATATTGTTGTAGTAGTTTAGAGAAATTGAATTTGGTTTGATGTTAAAGGACACCTCGCACTGTTTCTGCCTAGATGTTCTGAGATATTTGACACTTCACGACTAAGCTGTATGCTTAAAAACAATTACCCATTGCTTCGGCTGTTTTTAGCACCTTTCCATGTCGCTTGACTTGGATGACAATCTGGGCAAAATTTTGCGTAACCGGTCTCCGGACGAATAAGCTCCTCGGAAACAACGACCGGGTGCATGATAAGTCACGTAAAGAGAACAAACGTGGCAAGAGTTATAGTTTCTTAGTTTAATACTCTTTATTATACAAATCATCTTTTACATGCTAAACTAGATGAACACACTTTTTTTGTAACCCTCTTACCATCCTTTAGACATGTAACTGATACCTGAATGGGCATGTGGGGCCAGTGTAAGTGTAAATGCTAATAGAGGAGATGGGATACACTTATGAAGGGAAGAATCTCGGGAATGAAAAGGAGAATAAATTAATATCATTAGTACGACGCGTTCTTTAAGATTTTTTTTTCTAATTTGAGTCATGAACTTGCCATGACATTCGGGCTTTTGTCTAAATATATTCTATTGTATTCTATTCTGTATTTTACTTCTACAGAAGGTGCCTTGTCGTTTGAAGTCTGGGGTCACCGAAGTGGCGGCTTCAGTTCATCTGCCCAACAGTGGGAGGTGGAAAATCAGCTTGCCAAAGCGAGATCCCTGGCTGATAGGTAAGTCACTCACCTTTCCTGTTGATGTATTGCTACATGGAAAAGGAAGTGCGGGGGAAGGGGATTTCCTTCTTCGATCCTGTGCATCGACCAAGTTTGCTTTAGCGGAGGGAGAGGTGACCTCTTTCAGGGGTCCACTAGTATACCAGTACACAAATACACCATCCACCATTTACCTTCCAACATAATGTTGTGATGAAAAGAGATGATTAAGAGGTTATGGACTGTATGCTAATTGTTGCAAGGATTTCCAGCGCAATAATTACTTCCACAGCTATTTTTCTTTTCCCAGATAAAACTAATTAAAATGGAGAGAACGTCACCAAGACCATGTTTTCTCGCATAATTCGGTCAACCCTTCTAGATGTCATACGATCAATGAAACGTATTTACGTATTACCGTATTTACGAGCATATTTAGCAAAAAAAACTATTATATGTATAGTTTTCGTATAACGCCGTATAATTCTACGTATTCAATTTCTTCTCATCCGTTAAGTGAAAAATTGGAATGATGTCGTATTTGGTGCCAGTTCGGTGCTAGAAGTTGCTAAGTTTAACGCCAAATGTATTAAGATAAATTAATCCATAGAAATGATGGTAGCCGATTTCGCTGTTAATCAGTCGTACTTAGATGTCCCTAACGATCGATGTATTTGGAGCTGATTTGGCGCTATGACGCCAAATGTGCTAAAGTTTAACTAAGCCATCTCATGTTCGTATCGTTTAATTAAATACTGAAAATTACTTGAATTCTGCTAAGGGATTTTTTGATTTTCCACTATCGGCTCTAGTAGTGACGTTCAGAATACCAACGGCCGCCCACACAACGCAAATTCCACTATTACGTGGAAAATTTGAATCTCAACACTAACGCGGCTTTTTAGTGGCCAGCTGCGAGCTTGGTGAAGACTGCGTAGTCCCTTTCTTTCGTAAATCTTTTTCGTCTAGCATACAACATAGATACAAGCGCATAGAGGTACCACGAATCCGACAAAGTCCACTACTCGAAAATCGACGATTCATGAAAAGCGGAGCAAGGAAGTAACGCATTTTCATCAGGTCTTCAAGCCTATTCAAGTGAATAGGTGATGGGTAACTAGATTCTCCCTTCTCACCCTTTTCAGTTAAACTTTAATAAATAAGTAGGTAATATAGAAAGGATGATAGCTAGTTTCAGTGTCATTCGGTATTACCTAGTTTTCACTTTCGCCTATCTCTCGCCTCCTATTCAGTACCATCAGTCACTCCCTCTTCTTTCCTACGCGTCCATATTTGCATTGTATTTGTATTGATTTGTATATAAAATAAATTATAAATAAGTAATCAGTTTTGAACAAGCTAAATAAATTGTAAAAACTCTTATAAGTAAAATTAAATAATATTATTTTGTATCTCAGATTCTCGGATTGTGTGGTATCAATGCCATGCTTCCAGACTCATGTATCTTGGTCCAACGCCTGGATTTCCAAATTTTGTCTGAATTAGTCTTCCGACTCGAAGTAAACTATTATCTGGAATCGTGAAAGGAAATCTGTGAGTTCAAGCCTAGTCTTTATGGTGCGTGTAGACTATCAAGTTTTCCCTGGCTCTTTGTCCTATTTCGGTCACTTCCGACCGGGAAGCAAAAAAAGTTATTTATGAACGGCATTGTTGATTGTGCGGTAATCCTGGCGAGAATTCCAGCCTGTGACTGCCAGAGCCTGATCATCGGTTCTCATCAATACCAATGCTTTCGTCTCGTATGACTGATCCAGTATTTTCAGGTTCAGTTTAGTATCAATCTAATTAATACACAAAAAATACGAATGTGGCGGAGGGTCGGCTCTAGGCCAAATGGCAGATGTTCACATAATGCCACACTGCTATAACCTAATTAAAGTTTTACTGAAAAGGCAGCTTATTTTTTGATCCGATATATGAATACACTGAAATATTTTGACTCGTCTAAGGGATTTTGTATTTTTTCATCTGGGGCTCTAGTAGTAACGTTCAGAGTGTGCGCTGCTTGCACGACAACCGCGAATTCATCCAGGCGTGGAGAGCTTGAATTTCAACAGAGATCTGCATTTCCTGGGTTAAAGGTGCTATGCTTGGACAAGTTACGGTTGTAGGAAGTAGGAAAACGATGTTGAGATATGTCTTGCAAGGAATCGGACATTTTTATTTTAGTTTTCGGCAGTGGCTTACATTTGACAAGCACACAGAGGTACCACAAATCTAAAAGAACAAGTACTTTAATATTAAATATTACGGAAAGACGGAATGTTACACAAAGGACTTTTACCGTATTTTGAATCGACTTTACAAGTGTAGGACTCGAATAACGGTGCCTCAACCAGGGCCCATGCGGAAACAAATCTTGGACTTTTTTATTTTGTTCGTATTGAAGTCACTAAGCACCCTTTCATCCTGATGCGACTTCTTTAAGGTCTACTCAAGCCGATGGCGTAATTCCTTTTCTTTGCTTGGTCCTTGGAGCTTGTTGCTAGCCTGTTTAGTGTTTTACGACCCCTGCGGCCTCTATCTTGTGGCTCTGTTAAAGGTTTTCTCACTGGCTGATAGTGGAGGGAATGAATGTATTCCCCAAAAGCCCTATAGGCCATAGCGGGACAAAATATAAAAATAAGTAAGCACGTAAACTGCAATGTACCGGTCCAAATATTCAACACTCAACTTATAATTCTAATAACCATCAAACAAACTAATACCTATCTTACCACAACATCAACCTACAATCAGATCAAAAGCTATTTTGCTGTGCCTACAATAAAACGTTCACGGTGCTGCATGTCAACCTTCAGGAATCTACCCAGCCGACGCAACTCTTGGAACACTTTGCTACCCATCAAATCTTTCAGCGACCCCACCCCCCTTGAAGGACCTCCTTACCAAAAACTTCTCTCCTTAGATCCCCCAACTCACTACAAGAACAAACCAAGTGTTCCACATCTTCATCCATCTTTCCGAATAACGGGCAAAAATAGTTACCAGAACCGCACTTAGTTCTTTCTTCTCGTACTCATCGTTAAAACCCTTTCATTCGTCGCCGAGCAAATTTGACTGTAAACAAGCAATGGTGAATAAATAGTAGTAATGAGCAGTGGCGTTACTAGCCAAACTTTGTTGGGGGGGGGGCAAGATATTTACCGACTGGCTGGTCATTTTTACGGACTGTTTTTTGCAGGAAATCCGGCTGTTTTTAAGGAAAAATGAATGTTTCGACGAAAAATCGACTGTTTTAAAGAAAAAACATGACTCGTTTTACGAAAAACCGGCTGATTTAAGAAAAATCGATTGTTTCCAAGAAAGAAATTGACTGTTTTTACGTAATCGTTGGGGCGTCCCCCCCCCCCATATGTGACGCCCCTGGTAGTGAATCATCACACGACGTTCGTGTAGTATTGTTCAACATGATCGCCATCAACAAAAATAACTTCGTTTCTAATTAGGTTGTCTGCACTATGCGTTTAAATGCACTTGTATTCAATTCAGTACTGCACATGCAAAACAACGAACTGAATAAAAAGTAAGGTTTAGCGTAACTAGCGTAATTGCCTAAACCTGTACCAATCTCTTCTTAGATGGAAGGAGGTATCTCGACGAGTTGAGCTGTGGGTCGAAATTCAAGAACTCGGTGACACCGGGGAGTACCTACCCGTGGAGGTCCAACCCCGAAATGATGTCCTGACAGGCGGAGTTGTGCAGTTACGACAGGGTCAGCAGAGGAGGATTGCTGTAAAAGTGAAGCCAGTGCAGGACTCAGGGACCTTACCGTTGGTTTGTGAAGCCGTCACGAATATCGCAGTAGGCAGTGTTATAGTCAGGTAAGGTTATATCGCGAGGTTCATTGCTATTGGTCAATACACTGTAAAAAGTTTCTCCGACTAAAGATTAAAGTTAACTGCGGTATTTGCTACTGAGATTAATCCTATCTCTATTGAGATAAGATTAATCCGAATTGGAAATAAGATTATCTTTTTTATAGACAAGTGCTTCTTTCGAGACCATTCCGACCAGTGGCATTGTGTCTGCAATTATTTGTTGAAGGAGACCTGGTGGTCCTTCTATATGATACGATATTTTATTGCAAAAGAAATAATGAATACTTACTGTTTGGCAGCAGCAATGAGAAATAAACAAAAAAAAGGAAAAACAATCAGAAAACCAGAAAAAAAATATACACTTGATACTTCTCTATGCTTCACTGCTACCCAAATGAACCTCGCCAAACTTCGTTCGCCTTCTTTCTCCAAGTGGGAGGAAACTTCCTTTTACACTAATCAACGATTCTAAACTTCTTTCTAACCTTGCCCTAAAACGTGGTTCCTCCCCCATCCATAGCAGGTAAATTTCACCATCCATATACACTGTCAGAAGTTTCATAGCAAATAACACAAGAATGAGCAGATCAAAGATGTCACTTGGGATGTTATCTGCTGTGATTTAGCTATGCTTTGAACGTTATGCTCAACAAGAGCCGAAAGAGTATCTGCTGACTTTTCAGATATCATAATGAGAAACAGAAAAGCAAGTAGATGTTTTTCCGACGGTGTTTTGGCTCCTCTTGTGTTTCATAACGCTTACAAAATCATAACAGATAACCAGCAAACGGTAAAGGTACACATTCCCGCAAACGGGTAGCCACACAGTCAGAAGTTTCATAACAGATAACACAAGGAAGCGCAGTTTCAACAGACAATAGTTGAGATGATGTCTGTTGTGATTTTTAAAACGATATATATTAAATGTTAGGCAGAACAAGCATTGGCATGATCTGATGATTGTTCCGATATCATGTCGACAAACAAAAAGGTCAGCAGATTTTTTTCGGCGGTTTTTCGACTCGAAACTTCACAGTGGGTGTAACACTGTTTCTGCGTGGCTGTGTGCAGGTTTACTTTAAGGGATATTTGCAGGAATTGCTGCAGTAGAGGTATGCATTTTTTAAATTTCAACTGTGCAGTTTGGGACTAAATTGTAAAACGAAGACGCAAAACAGTCAATGTGTTCTGCAGCATATCAGGTTCGCTTGCCATATTTATAACTCGACCGTCATAAGGGGCAATCTGTACACAATCAGAAGTATGATAACAGAAAATATGTGGTTACGCATCCTTGTGTTCAGTCTCCAGCCAGAATGAAATCAAAGCTCCAACCTCCAAACTCCAACCAATCTTCAGAGAAGAAGTTCACAAAATCATATATTTAAGGAAGAATCTTTAATTGTTGTTCCACAAGTTCATTTTCCAGCTTGAGTGGCTTGAGCCTGGAGAGGACCCTTGCCAAGAAGGGCCGACATATAGCTCTAATAAAATGTAGCTGACATATCCGTTCTGCACCGTCAAATACGTGTGCAGTGTTGTCGGCGAGGGCAAGGATATGTATGTCATTATCATTTTTAAGTCTCATGTCTTTAGACAAAATATCTGTTATGACCCTTTGACACGTTATATTTCATGAAAAGAAACATATAAAACAGTCATAACAGACATATACTCATAACGATTTAACACAGGGATGTGCAAACGTGTAGTAAATGATACTGGACTTCTGACAGTGTAATACGTTATACTTTAATAGGTTAGACTATGTTATGCTGTATACAGTTGTGTACAACTATGATTAAGTTCTATTATTTAATTTTATCTTCTGGCCATCGAGCCTGCCCTCTGCCATGAAGCTATGTAATAGTACTTGTTTTCATTATTTGAAATTAAATGAACCTGAAGACTAAGTTTCCTACTGTTTGGGGGACCTTGGGGGCCATAGTTTTCACCCTATTCCACGGAATAATAATAAGTTTCATTACTTCGTAGGTCAAAGCTGCAGAAACCGTTAGATTCCTATCAAGAAGAAGATCTCATGCAACTTCGTGAGAAGTGGAGCGAAGCTCTGAAGCGCAGACGCGAGTACCTGGAAGCACAGATTAAAAAGGTCATGGAGAAAACTGGTAAGACATTCCCTTATCTCGCTGGCCTTACCCGTTTTGACTTACCTCGAAGCGTTGTCAAGGAGCAGATCAGTAGACGAGCTCTTGGTCGGCTCAACTCAGCTTTCCGCGACTATTGGATTGTCTATGTTTCTGGTCTGGACTAGGCTATATCTTCTTCTAGAACAGAAAGACCTTATCCCTCTCCGAAAAACTTACTTTCAGTACTATACATCTCATCTCCCCCTTGGCATCAGAGTAGAACAATTGTTGGGAAGTTCGGTTTTCCAGATATTTCAGAGAAATTACTACTACGACATAGGAAACTATGGGGATCAGCCTATTGCCGCTTTTCGCCATATCACCCGCTTACCCGCTTGTTTGTGTGTTAGTACATTTGTATAGTTATTTTGATTGTGAAGCTCGGTAAAATCGTCGATTTTTTCGTGAAAACAGTAGAATTTTTCAGTACAAAATGGCCAGCCAGGCCGTAAATACACCCCCCCCCCCCCACACACACACACAACATGTCGGCTAGTAACGCCTCTGGTCGCAAGTACTACTCCCAGTTTTTTCGAGTTATGTAGAGACACTAGCCCTTTTTATTGCCGTATGTAATTAGTCTTATGGAGCGTATATTTTTTAAGACAAAACAGATGGAGACAATGAAAGAGAGAAGAGCCTCGTGGACCAGTGGGTTGGTCTAACCGAAGAGCGAAATGCCGTTTTAGTACCTTCTGCGGGATCCGCTATCCCCGGGTCCCCTTCCCTTCCAGAATGGATTCCCGCATCCGGTCTGGAGCAGCACATTCCTGTACTTTACCTGGATTTAAATCGTAAGTTTAACGCTGTATCTTTTTTATCAGCTTTTTCGCACCTTACGTGACAGCAGCCTCCTATATACTGTACTGCTTATAGACGCTAATGGACAAAGTTTGTTGTCGAGGAACAACAAATTGCGTTTGTTGCCGTTTGAGAGGAAACTCACAAATATGTCCCGGGATTTTCACTCCCATCAGCGCTGTATCTTCTCTACCTTCAAAATGCTGTTTTGCCGTCAACAGTATTTGGACCCTGTTTGGACCTCTAAGAGTGTGTTCGATCCTTCTAACAACAGTAACTATTAGTTACTATTTTCGTTCCAACCTCGTCAGAAGTTACTACCCTGAGCGTTCCAACCTTCTCCGAATAGTAACTATTTGCTTACCATGCTCGGAAGCGTAGTAAGCGTGGTAACTACGCATCTCGATAACGTGATCGGTCGGATTTGTCATTGGAATGATATTCGGCCGGAATAGAAAAATCGTTCTACCCTTGATTTAAAAAAAACAGAATTCCTGACTTCATGCGTAGTAACTAGGGTAAGTAGGGTGGAACACGCTCTAAGTAAATAATTAATTTATATCCGACCTACCATTTACGAAAGCAGGGTATATAAAATAAAATAAAGAAATTAAATCAAACACAACAAAAACAAATGCAATATACAATATACAATTTTCCGTAGAATGTCATGGTGCTGGCTGGGCTCAGTTGTCTATGGTTTTTGGCAGAGCCGACGAAAGTGTGAGGCATCTTTAAACTTGGAACTGCTCCGTTAGCATGTGGCTATGGTATAACTTTGGCAAATAAAGCAGGTGCTTCGCTCCTTAAAAGAGAACTTTCTCATCTTTTGCAACTTCTTATTCCGTAGAACATGCGCGACGCCAGGACGAAATAAAATGGAAGGAGCGCAAAAAGAGCTGTATAAATTTCTTAAAGCATTTCGATTGTAGCGCCGACGGTTCGTGAAGGGACGATGTGTCCCTAAGCGGTACGGATAGATTTACATACATCTTGAACAACCAAAGAGCAAGTTTTTGAAAGTGTAAATTTGAAGGTAATGCCAAGCTATCGTAGAATCGGTCGAGCTGACGATGAATGAACCAAGAGACATTGAAGCATCGGATGTATTTGAACAGTCTGACGAAGGGTTGAATAGCATGTACTCGCATTTTGAAGGGTTAACTTCAAGGGCGATTTTTAGAAGTTCAGATGACAGCTTACTGATGTTTTTGGTGAGTGTGGATCGGCTACGGCTTACGAAGAGCAAGTCATCCGCGTAAGCGATGTAGCTAAAGGCATCGTCTTTTTAAAAGTAAGCAGGAAGTAAAGAATCAAGACACGAAGAAATAGCCGATTTGAAAATGTAGGGAGATAAGACCTCCTTGGCGAACACCAGTTTGGACAGAAATAATCTTTGATAAGTGACCTTGCCGTTTGAACCTTATCTGATGAATGGTCATACCAGAATTTTAAGAGATTGACAGCAGACAGATTAACACCAGAAGTAATAAGAGAATTCAGGGCCTGAGAATGTGCGATGTCGTAAAAAACACTAGCTACATCTATCGAACATATATGAATGACACGGGTAGCCTGTTTCATCGTTTTCGTCAGTATATGATGAGTGTGTGCACAACTAGCCCCCGAACAGAATCCAAACTGTATTGAGCCGAAACGGCATTTTTTTAGTATTTCTGGAAAGAGAACGTATTCAAAGGTTTTGCTGATTACAGTAAACTGTGATTGGTCTGTAGCTATTGCAAAGCTCTGTGTCTTTCCCGGCGCGTCATCACTGATGTTATAGTGCCTACCCATCAGGAAACTATTTGGAACCAAACCAACCCCTGGCATATTCAAATTTGAAACAGAAGCTAAAGATGTTGTGTTCAAGGCTGTACACTCGATCCTGAAATAGTCGGCACTCAGGCCATCAGATATTCAGAATCTGTAGGGCCAGTTTTTCTTTATTTTCGGAAAGCGATTTCGATCGAACAACAGGTCACGGGAGGAACAGAAAGTTGAAATAGTTTCCTTGGCAAGTGTTTCATAAGTAAATGTTCACAGTGCTGTTGTACCTGAATTTTGCATCTGGCGAATAGACTGCTGTAGGGGCTGGTCCAGTCAGCCATAGTCAGTACAGAGGGAGGAACAGCTGAACCTTTATCTGTATGAAGGACCTTTTGCCACCCTTTTTTTGTCGGTAGGAATATCTAACCCATTCAAGCGTGCAGTTTTAAGCAAGGACTTGTATTCACGCTTGGTTTTCGCTTTGAAACTAAAGACTGTACCATTCGCTGGGGGTCCACATGCAATCCAGATTCGTTGCCAAAACTTTGCAGTAGTATTTGCTTTTTTAATTTCAGGACTAATTTACTAAGTAGTCCTGAATGTGCATAACCAGAAGCGAACGCAAACCAGCAAGAACAGCAGAAGTGTATACTAAACTTAAAGGACCGGTCTCAGTCTTACACAAATCCTAAATTTGTGGGCACGGTGCTCTAACGCCAGGGTTGCCCCAACGTATAAGCTCATACGTTTGGGCATGGCCAGACGTTGAGGCACCATGCCCAAAATTGAGGATTTGTGTGTGACTGACCCCTCTTGCTTATTCTGCTTTTTATATTTTCCCTAGCTCCCTTTCGAATTATAAGCTTCTGAAATCCCCGACTTTCGCCATTGTTTCGTTTTACACATGCGACTTTTCAGCGCTTTTTCGGTCGAGCCAAGTTTTGCCAGTCACGCAACGCAAGCTTCAAAGTGTTGTTGTTCATTTTGGATCACACGTTGGGCTATCAGGTCTGTGTTCTGTTTTGGGCTTCTTTTGTTTTGCTTGGTCTTTCACACTTTTTAACCATGGCGCGTTCAGTTTTCAAATAGTTTGCGTGATAGAGTCGACAAAGGCTAACAAGAAAACCGCTAGCTCCGCATGAAAAGTAATGGTGTTTTCGAAAAACGAGAAGACACGTTATCGGGAAAAGATCATTTCTAATAAGAGTTGTACTTTAGTATTGTAGACAGATCAGAGTGCGACGAGAAGCGATATCGAGCCGCTCTACGAATGCAGTGGTTTGCACAGGGAAGGCACCAGCTCTGCTGCAAGCGCTTCTATAACTCGAGATAAGACCGGTGAAGCAGAATCGTCCTGTCGTAAGATATGACGATTATCTCGATCGTAGAGATGAAAACCTTTTTGCTTCAGTTACATTATTGTCATTAGTAGGCTACTTTGGCGATCTCTTTGTTCCACTCATCCTCAACCAGCCCCCTCCAATTTTCCTGAACGTTCACGCCTCTGTATTTGCAGCGGAAGATCTCAGCGTTGCAGAAAACGGTTACGAAGACCCCTTCATCGCTGGCTACAACTCAGTACTGCCAAAGGAACATAATGGCCGGTTCTTTAGTTTGCCCATAATCCGACAAGGCGAAACAGATGTCTCTGCAGTCGCTGCTTGGGATTCTTCCATCCACGAGTCTGTGAATCTGAATAGGGTTACTCAAGGTGAGCATATATTTACAGACCTTTTATTATCACCGAAATGTATTCTTCACGTGGATGTATAAGTTCTGGAGGTGTCTTTATTTACGTTTAGGATGTGCCATCATTGTTTTTTTTGTTAAAAAAAAAATTGGGATAAACTATTTAAAAATTTTCGAGGGGTTGACAAATTTGGAGCATTGATGACCTCCAGCAATACGTCCGCAGATGGCTGCAGGGCGTTGATCTTGGATTATCTCATGCCAGTTACGCCATAGCGCGTGTTTAACTGTCTAAAGCCTGTTCATGGGAGACGAATATGGAAGTGGGCCTCTTCGAATTTATTCGATGTATCCTCGTCATGGTCAAGTGCTCATAGAACTCAACGGAAACACAATGCTTTTATACTAGAACGAATGGGCAGAAAACGTGATCATTAGATGTGCTGGAGAAAATTGAGAAACTAGAAATAAATGGCTTAGGATATGAACAACATTGTTGTGTTTCGTTTTTAACGTTTTAGAAAATTCCATATATACGATTAAGACATATCTTGGGCTCGAGTTCAAGGTTCAAGGTTTTATTATTTACAACAAAACAAAATGTAATGAGTAATGGGTGAACCATATACTGGTTGTTTCCGTGGGTCGGATGGACCGAAACTTAGAGCATTATTTGGATTGTGTTAAGGGATTTTTTTAAGCAAAGACTGTCTGAATCAACCCCTTCGAAACTGTCCCAACCAACCTCACCCTGACTGAAATAACAATATGGCGTACCACACTGATCTATTTCGAAAATAGTAAGCAGGCTATAAACCCCGATCACTAAGCTATACCTATTTGATTGCCTTCCAGTTACCACTAATCTTCGGTGTACAGGTTTTCAACCTACCTCAAGAAACCCATTTTTTTCAACAGTTTTATGTCAAAACCAGAAAAACAAGGACCATGAAACTTGGTACAAAGTTTTGTCACTAGAAGGCAGGTGTAAGGTATTTTTTTCCTATTTTAGCGACAACTTTTAATATTTGTTTTGCGGGTGTCCAGACCAACCCCGAGCTCCCCTGTTGTTGTTCCGCTACGGCGGACGGCCCAGTGGGCTTTATTTTGGAATTATAAATCATTCAAATCATCATTTTGGTAGGGTGCCCATACTATTTCCTGGTATTATGAAGTCGACGAATCGTCAGGTAATTCGGTCGGTATGTAGATATTTTAAGTGTATACTGGAAGTTTAGATCGGAGGTAATTTGGCGAATAGTAGAAGGGTAAAAAGAAGTGATCTTATTGTATGTAATTTCGAACGTCAATTTTGTTAGTTAAGTGCGAGAATGAATACTGTTGTATGGCCCCTTGTTGGGTTTAATAAATTATTAAATTATCATGCTATTGTAGTTTCATTGTCTCATCCCATCTGGAAGCACCCCAACTCGTCAGCGTTCAGGCCGACGGCAAAGTAATCGGTATGTGGCACTTGAGCCGAAGAGTGCTAGTACCATAAATTTTGATCTGATCTCAAAGACAGCTAATTTGTAGAATGGGGATTACTCCCAAGTTTCCCACTGGAGCAGTGGAAAAAGTTGTTCACGGATCGTGATTTCCTTTTCACGACGTCTAGGAAGTACTAAGGCGTTCAGTAAAAACTTTCAAAGGATTTTTCGTTGTATCGCTAGATTCTTAGAATACAGTCTGTCAGAACTAAAAACAAAAGACGGGATGAGAAATTTTCAGTTCTTCATCTTTCTGATGGATTCAGTGGTGCGGAGATAATTTCTGCTTCGTACCGTTGGAGTAACTAAACAGGAATATTAAATTCTTGTAATTAAATTTCTTATTGGTGCCGGATCATTAACACATTTTTAAACCATCCTTAAAGTGATCTATTTCCATACACAGCATGAAGGTTGACTTATGAGTCGTCAGTTTGAAGATGTGAGGAGACTGGCAAGGCTCCTCAGGGTTGCTTTGCAGCAACGAAAGTTATGCCTTTAGTAAGTTATTAGTCAAGTATGATTTGTTTGCCTTTTTATTCTATTCAGATTTATGTTTGTTTTTTGCTTATATTGTAGCCATGGCATTTGTCTGTCGTAAATGGTTTGCACGCCGAACTCACAACATCACAAGCGAGTTCCCTTGTATGTATTCGATGTCGAAGTCAAAGGATAGTAGTTTCAGGATCTTAAATCTAAATCATAATATTTCTTCCAGCGAACGAGAGGGTCTACATGATCGTGAAAGTTACCGTCCGTCTATCGCACCCTGCTCCCATGGACTTAATAATACGGAAACGACTATGCCTCAACATTTACAAGAAACAATCATTGACGGAAAAACTGTTCAAGAAGATTGTCCGTTCCGACGTTTTGTGTCAGTGTGGCGTAATTTATGAAATTGTGTCAAACGTGCCTAAAGCCAGTGAAGAGTTGGAGGAGCGAGAGTCGCTGGCGCAGCTGGCGGCGTCTGAAGATGCATTGTCGCCTGCTGAAGACGGCGAGAGTTATATTGGTAAGCTAATTTTGCAACTAGCTTTTTAAAGCACAAGCACCACGACACAACATACCATTACTTGTGTCATTGAAAACTGAGGAGTAAAATAATTTCATAATCTTACGCCCTCTTACGCCTCTTAATATTTTGGTACCAGAAATTTAACTAAAAATCAAAACTCTCTGCGGAATTTCGGACCGGGAACATGCCAGATGAATTCTATCTACAGCTTTTTTGAATTCATTGACCGTCTCTGGACCAACTACATCGTCTGGTTGGGAGTTCCAGGGGAAGGCCACTCTGTTCTCAAATGCCTAGATCCTTGTCAAGCATGAATGGACAATTTAGGAACGGTGGCCCCTGAGCGGCTAACACTCAAAATGACCACGATCACAATGCCCAATATAAATGCCAACAACTCAAAATTCCCACGGCTCAAAATGCCCACGGTTCAGATGCCCACGATTGGGCTATTTGAGGCGTTCAGTCAGTAGTAAACTTGAATTAGAAGTGAGTGAGCAACGGGAGGAGTAGACTCAGTATCAGAATTATGATAATCGTATGTTGAACTGGTATACTAAAGGTTAACTTCAGACATCGAGGTTGATATCGGAAAGTAACACCGAGACGGTCATTGAAAATAACCTGTCCGAGCCGAAGGCGAGGTTGACATTTTAAGTGGCCGTCGAGGTTGTTATTCTGATATGAACTGAGATGAAGGTATGTTAACTATTATAACTTTTCGGACAGAATATTTTTACTGGTAGGACTTATTCTTCTTTTGATGTACTTTTTTGCTAATGGGTTAGGGAATTTTATTTTAGCAAAGTAGCAATCCAAGCCTACTGTAGACCTACTAAAATGACTACTATGGGACCCTAGCACTTACCAATACAGTCTTTTATTTATTTTTGGCGATCCAGATGCCATCTAGCGGTCGTGAAAACCTACTATAGATCTACTAAAATGACTACTCTAAGGGGTCGTGAAATAAAAAGTAAACAACAACAAAACCACGCGTTGGCTCTTGAGAAAACCAGAAAAATTTGAGATCGAACGCAGTGATAAATGCTGAATAACTAGCTTTTGGAAAGCAAGGGATAGTAGGCCTAGGATGTTGTATCAGTTGACAAGCTGTATTTTCAGTGGGAATTTTATTATGACAAGGTATGACCTAGGGCATACACTGTAAAAAGTTTCTCCGACCTAAACAACAGCAAGGGATAGTAGTATGTTGTTTCAGTTGAGAAGCTGTATTTTCGTGGAAATCTGACTGTGACAAGGTATGACCTAGAGCATACACTGTAAAAAGTTTCTCCGAATAAGGACGCAGTATTTGCTACTGGGATTAATCTTATCTCTATTGGGATGAAATTAATCCGAGTTAGGGATAATCTTATCTCAATAAAGACAAGATCAATCCCAGTAGCAAATACTGCAAGATTTTTGTTTACAGTGTAGGCTGGTTGTCTAAGAGAGTAAGATGTTCTGTCATTTCTCAACACTTATTTTATTTTTTGTTTTATTTCTTATATAATTTTTAAGTGTGTTTGTGTTTTTTTTAGTGAAAGTATTGTTTTTAATTTAACTTTTGGAGGTCAGCTTCTACTATTTAGTATTTGAGGAAAAGTGCTCAACGAATTCAGTTGTTGAGGAAAAATGCCCGATGAACATCTGTGGAGGCTGATACGGCTTCGTATCAGCCTCTCTGGAAGATGATACGAGGTCGCAACAATCTCCACAAAAGTTATTGTCATAATATAACTTCCTGTGAGACATACGAAGATATGTGTTGCGTACCTGTTCGAGAAAAGTTATTCTAGATTATAATGTAACACTGGTAAAATATTTACAAGAGACATGTGTATTGCCTCATGGTTAGATGTTGGAACATTTCTTTAAGAGTTTTAACTGGCTGGTCTTTTCGGATCATTCTTTGTCTTCTGCGTCTGAAATCGACTCCCGCACCAATCTGGAGCAGGTCGGATTCCATCACATCTCAAATCGCCTGAACTTCTCGCAGGAGTCGAAATAAACGTGGTCGGGCTCTAATTCGCCTGTCGAGAACTTCAAAACCTTTTCCTTGGTTTGTCCTATCCCTTATAATCTAGTAGTCCGTTGTCCCGGGATGATGTGGCCTCCCCTTTGGACAGTTTAACCCGTCGGCATTTTGGACCAAGACGATATTAGCCTCCCCTTTGACCATTTCGAACTGTCGTCATTTGGAACTGTCGGCATCTTGAGCCGCCGACATTTCGGACGATTTCGATTTTGGGTTTTCGACCTGAATTGTGGGTATTTTGAGTCATGGGCATTTCGAACCGTGGGCCTTTTCACCATGGGCATTTTGAGCATCGGCATTGTGAGAGTGGGCAAAAAGATCGTGGCGATTTTTGGAACCACCCCCCTGAGCTGCTTATTTTTGTTGAACACAATAAAATTCTCAGCCGAAAGGTTGTATGAGGCACCATGGCACAACTTGTACATCTCAATCAGATCCCCGCGGTATGCAGGCCAATGTGGGAATCCGAAGTCGGAATCCGAAGTCGACGCAGTCTCTCTTCATACGGAATATCTTTAAGAGAAACGGAAACATTGTTTAAGTAATCAAAAACATACAAAAATCATTTTGAAAACACTGTAAATGCGTTGTCGGTAGTAGATACGATGTTGCCGATACATTCGACAATAATGTAAATGCTGTGATAGAAAAAAATAGTAGGCCTACACAGGATTTAGACATTGCAAGTGCAAGCCTGACTCCGATCAGATCCTTTAATTTATCTTTTCCTGTAGGCTGCTAAAATACAATTCAGACGAAGCATACTCACTCACAATGAACACCAGTCTCCCTGAAAGTTTTCTTTTTTATTTCAGAAAAGTACACAAAGGGTGTTAGTGCTGTAGAAAGCATATTGGCGTTGGATCGCCTGAGACAAACCGTAGCAACAAAAGAACTCCTGCAAGCTTCTGGAAAGAATTTCATGAGGAAAACGTCAAGTGTTCCCAATATCTCCCACGTAAGTTGGACAGGCAGACTTTCCTTTTTCGCTTAAGTAGTTTTTTCGACCAACCCGAGCAGCCTTCACAGTTCAGAAAGATTGAAAATGGAGTTGGCGGATGTAACTGTCAGAAGTTGTGATAATATTTAATACGATTGGTTCCTTTTTCGCTCAAGTAGTTTTTCCGACCAATCCCAGCAGCCTTCATAGTTCAGAAAGATTGAAAATGGAGTTGGCGGATTTAACTGTCAGAAGTTTTGACAACATTTAATACGAGTTAGAGCATCCTTGTGTTAAATGTTCCGTATCAAATCATCAATCATCTATCAAAGATAAGCAACAAATCGGTCTTATGACTGGTTTGATTTTATGTTTTCGGGAAACTTAACACTTTAACGAATTTTATGTGTTCTTCTTACGGAAAGAAAGCAAACAAGTCCTTACAACATTTAACACAACCATGCGCATTTTGTGTTAATTAATTAATTAAAGGCTTTTACAAAATGACGAGAAAAGAGGAGGAAAGTGATCACTTATTCAAACACCAGCATTTCCCGATCTTGGGGATAATCCGTTGCATTTAAAATCGGACATTAGTTTCCAAATACAAAATAAATAAATAAAAACTAGTGTTATCGAACTTCTGACAGTGCTGTTGGGTATGGAAATAAATAAATAGTAAATTCGAAAAGCCCTCTTACTTATACGCAGCTTGTACGATAGATTCTTATCTAATCTGTTTGTAACATTTCGGGTGTTTTTCAAGTAATCTGGCAAAAATGTTTAAAAACGTATTAAGCCTCTTTGTTTCAAATACTGCAACGTTACGAAGAACACCTTGGCATAGCGAAACAAAAAACGCATTGCTTTAAAATTTGTTTTAATTGGTAACTGTTTTTATGGCACTTGGCCTTTGGTGCCATATAGAGATCGCAATTTCTGTCCGTCCGTCGGTCTATCGGTCCGGGCTTTGCTAGTTCGGGCACTCAGGGGCGTCACTATGGGGGGGGGGGGGGGAGGGGGGAATCCCCCCCCCCCAAAGGTCTTGAAAAAGTACTTTCGTCGGGCGAAGCGCCGGCAAACACAAAAGAAATAAAATTGTCCATGCTTTAGTCAGGTGTCGGTCGACTCGTCGGCACATCGGGTTCTTTTTATACGCAAGAAATGAAATCCTGCAAATATTTGTCGGGCAAAACACTGAAGAACTCGAATTCTGCATGCTTTTGTCGTGCCTCGAGTATTCTCGCCGGCTCATCGAGTTTTTTTATACATAAGGAATCAAGAAGAAATACATTTTTTATGTTTTGTCGGGCGTCGGTCGACTCGTCGGCACATCGGCTTCTTTTTACGCAAGAATGAAATCCTGCAAACATTTCTCGGGCAAAAGGCTGAAGAAATTGAATTCTGCATGCTTTTGCCGTGCCTCGGTATTCTCGCCGGCTCATCGGTTTTTTTCTTATACATAAGGAATCCAGAAGAAATACATTTTTTATGTTTTTGCCGGGCGTCGGTCGACTCGTCGGCAAATCGGGTTCTTTTTACGCAAGAATGAAATCCTGCAAACATTTGTCGGGCGAAACACTGAAGAAATTGAATTCTGTATGCTTTTGTAGTGCCTCGGTATTCTCGTCGGCACGTCGGTTTCTTTTTATAAATAAGAAACTAAGAAGAAATAACATTTGTATGCTCATCGGGCTTTACTTATACTTAAGAAATCAAATTTTGCGAACCCTGTCGGGCGCACTCGGGAAGTTCGAGTCTCATCGGCACAAGGGGTTATTTTTACACGTAAGAAATCAAGTTCTATACAGTCTAGTCGAGCAAAACAAAGAAAAAATCAAATGCTTGATGGTTTTGCCGCCTTTGTCGGGCGTCGGTATTCTCGTCGGCACATCGGGTTCTTTTATACGATTTTTTTTTAATCAAATTCTGTGAATTTTTTTTGTGCGCATGCCGAAAGTTCAAGTCTCGTCGGTACATCGGCTTCTATTTACACGTGAAAAACATAGTTCTTTACAGTCTTGTTTGGCGAAACACAGAAGAAATCAAAGTATGAATGCTTTTGTCGGTCGTCGGTATCCAGCATATCGGGTCTTTTTATACGTAAGAAATCAAATTCTGCAAACATTTGTCGGGCGCAAATTTTTCCGGAAAAAATACAGATTTAAAAATTTTCGCCGGCGCTGCTCAGTTCAACTGGGGTACAGTCGTTGGAAGCTTCGTGTTTGTAGCGAAAGCTGAAACGAAAAGCCGATATGTGAATTTAAATATATGAATTTACATCAAAGGACCAACCTCAACTGATGCATTACAGTTAGTTTTACAAAAAATGTCGCCTGCGGCGCACTTTGTTGTTTTCTCTATCTGGAAGAACGGTGTATCATTTAGTTGTCGTTTTAGGATATAAATTCTTGGGGTTTTAAACACGTTAAAAGCCGGAAATTGTATGGCACTATAGTTAATTTTTTCCGGAAAAAAAAACAGATTAAAAAAATTTCGCATGCGGCGCTTGGTTTATCTTGTCTTGGTACAGTCGTTAGAACCACCACTTTTTAGTGAAAGCTAAAATGAACAGCAGGTGAACTGGAAAATACGAAATTATATCAAAGGAATAATCTCAAGTGATGCATTACAGTTAATTTACACAAAAATTCGCCTCTGGCGGATTTTGTAGTATTCTTTGATTGGAAGAACTGTGTTTCATTTAATTGGCGTTTTAGGATTGAAAAGCGTGGGGGTCAGAAACACGTTAAAAGCTAGAACTTGTATGGTAAGTATAGCTAAATTCTTCCGAAAAAAAGGCAAATTAAAAAAATTTCGCATGCGGCGCTTAGTTTAACTTGTTCTTTTTTTTTTTTTTTTTTTTTTTTTTTTTTTGCGTAGCATCTTTTCTAATTTAACTTATTTTTATATTATTTATATAAAACAATAAAAATCATTTCCCGTACTTTTTGTGGCTACTCCTCCATCCCTCAGTGACGTTAATTTTAATCTATTTTTACCCCCTTTTAAACTATTTACGTCACCTAACTTTTCAAATTAAAATCCATATTACATTCACTGTTCTTCCCCCTAATCACTAAATATAAAATATAAACTTATTGTAAATTTATCCTTCAAATATTTTAAATTCCTACTAAACAAAATTTAACACTTACTTTTTCGCCCAATCATCATTCACGCATACCCATCATTAATCACAATACTCATCTTCCACTCTACCAAAACACTGCCACAAAAACCCACAACCCTCATTTCAATCTCACTCACTACCCATCAAAAACCCAGGGCACAAACCTTACAACAACTTTCAATTATCCCAATCAAATCCCCGCTCTGCCCGCTCAAGAGGTGCCCTTCCTCCTCTAGGGCACCTCTAACACGGTGGCATTAAACTTTCCCGAATACAATAACTATATTCTGCCCTGTCTAACCCCATCATTCCACACACTCCAAACGGACACACATCCACCTCCCACAACCCAAATTTCCCCACAATCCTTGAAACGTTATCCCTTTACAACTTTCTAGGGAAAAAGTTTCAAGTCAAAATTTAAAATAATCTTGCAATCCCCCACACTAGCCCGTCCTCACTTAATCATCCATTCGGACCTTCAACAACCACTCCACATCCACATCTTTTGACCCCCGTTTACTTTCTCTTATTTCATTCACACGCATTTCATACCATGCCTGAAACCGTCTCCTACTGAGCTTTCCTTTTTTCTTTCTCGTTTTCCACACTTGTACGCAGACACTCGTCACTAAAAATACCAGCGCTCTTTCTCTTGGTTGTTTTTCACATTCGAAACACAGTTTCACAATTTTCTTCTTATCTTCCATACTGTCAGTTCTGACATTTTCCTCTTTCACGATTTCAAACATTCTATCTAATATGTTTCCGTTCCAGGGGCATTGCATAATCTCGTGCGCTAATCCATCAACTTGTTCTTGGTACAGTTGCTGGAAGCTTCGTTTTTTAGCGAAAGCTAAAATGAAAAGCCAAGTATGTGAATTTTAACATACGAAATTTCATCAAAGGATTAATTTCTACGGATGCATTATAGTTACTTTTACCACGGTTCTATTCTGTGCTTGCGGGAAATGTGCGTCCGTCGGCACAAACCGGACGCCCCCCCTCCAAAGGTAAAAGGCTAGTGACGCCCCTGTGGGCACTTCCACATAAGCTAGGACAATGAAACTTGACAGGCGTATCAGGGACCCAACCTCGATTAAATTAGAAATAGTCACTACCCCGATCCAACCATCTCGGGGGAGTGGAGGGAGGGGGAACCCGGAAAATTGAGGTATTTAACGGGCGGTCGGAGCTTAATGAAGCTTAATAGTTAGAAATACCTCGTGTCTCAGGCATTCCACTTCAAAGCCATACTGGATCCGGTGATTTTTGGGGGAGTTGGAGGGGGAACCGGAAATATTGTTTAGAGTGGAGGGATCGGGAAGAAATTTGGTGGGAAGAACAAGTACGAGTCCTAGCTACGTCATTGACATAATTGGGCCTCGGGCACTGTGGGGAGTTGGGGGGGGGGCGGATTTCTGGTAATCCCGCGAGTTCGGTACTTACTGATGTGCTAAGGACGATGAAACTTTTCAGGCATTAGTGACCCAACCAAATTGACTTAAGAATCCGACACAGTGCCTTAGGAAAGCTTACGCCCGTGGATCCGACCATGTTGGGAGGAGCGAGGGAAGGGAAATACGTAAATTGACGTCCGTAAGTTGTGAGCGGGTGGTACGATTCGAGTGAAACTTTATTGGTGATAAGAATTGATGACCTAGACATGCAAAATATGCGTTAGAACCACATGTGGCTACGGCTGGAGAAGCTGTAGGGGGGGAGGGGGTCCGGAAACTTTTTGACATAGCACAAAAACCAAACAGATGGACCGAATGGTATGCAAGTTGGACAGTACCGAGTTAAGCCCAGCTAGATTTGTTATTTAGCGGCCGGACCGGATCCGGCCGCGGTAGGGGGGGGGGGAGGGCGGAAATTGCAGATAGGCTATGCTCCGATTCCAGTAAAAACTGATGGACGGGAAGGGGAGATGATAGAGACGCAATGTTTATGTTTTCGAGTCGTATTCGGTCACAGTAGGGGGAGTACCGAAAATGTGTGGCTCGCACAGGGGTCAACCGAGTGCAACGAGTTAAATGAAACTTGGAATGTAAAGAGAGCATATACCCTAGATGACAAATTTTAGGTTCCGAACCGGATCCAACCACGGTAGGGGGTGGGGGTACTGGAGTTTCCAAGAAATGCTCAGATTCGGGTGAAACTATTTAGGTGGTAAGAGAAGATGTTTCAGATGATCCATTCGTGAGTCCGAACCAAATTCGGTAGCGGAAGTTGAAGGGAAATACCGGTCGAGGGATCAAACGAGTGGATTAATCGAGCTGAAACTTGAAAGTCGGAACAGTCATTTGCCCTAGATGCTCCGAGGCGATGCCGAAAATGCTCAGACTTGAGTGAAAGTACATATCCTATTTCTAGGTCCGAATCGTATTCTTGGATGGCTGGTGTGCTTTGTGACGATCTCATCTACTATCGTGTACCCGTAACAAGTGCCATATGAGCTAGTTGCTCTTGTTTGTTTAACCATGTCAAATGGCAAACATAACAGCTTACTTGATTATGTTTTTATTGCAAGTTCCTTATTGGTACCGAAATACTTATGTTTCTAGGCTTTGTGGTGTCATAGGGTCCTTAGTCGCTGCAAATCTAGTTAATTCGAAGTTGGTTCCTAAGACATTTCTGAGAAAAATAGACCCGTAAAAAGAGGATCCAGAATATATATAGTTAATATATCCATAAAAAGAGGATCCAGAATATATATAGTTTGTTTGATTTAGCTTCTGCGGTCCAAAGGAATATTGTGAAGTTGTGTTTTGTAGTCCTAATCTGCCTTTATAGGCTAAAAAGTTTGGTAACATACATCGGTGCGGAGCGGTGCGGTACGATTTTCGTTCTCAGCACAAAATTTTTCAGACTTTCTGCAGCTCTCGAACTACCCCCCTTGAACGATAGAGATGCCTGGATCTGCGACTAAGTGGTAATAAAACGCATTAATTTATTTTAGCTCATTCGCTTTGGTGATTGCTCAGATAGCCCCATCCGTTCGGAGAGCTTCGCAGACCTTAATGGCTCCTTCAGTTCGGAGGCACTGAACTGGTCAGGACGCGAGCGACAAAGATCCAACTCTCTTAAAGGAAATGACATGCGTAAGTAAACGCTTTTGAAATGTTTGTTTTTGTTTTCAAACATTTGCGAGGGTTGTGTGTATCTCCCCTAGAAACCGTTCAAAACCCGTGGAATCTTCGGAGACATTTGAGCAGTTTTCCTGCGGCACATGTGTGTGCCACACAATCAATCCATAATTTGAACCTCGTGGAAACGCCGTTTTGTCTGTTTGTTTGCGGTGATTTCAAATGTCCCAAAATAAAGATAAATCCAGATAAAATATCTGTAAATCAGGCTTCACTTCATTAACATTCTGTGCTGAAAGGATTCCGAGTTTTATGTCTATCTACTTTATAAACTGGCTAATCAAAGTATTTGCAAATGAATTTCAAGGCTCTTGTGAAGCAGGACACAATTGTCACTAACGCCATCTGCGCTTTAAGCAGCAGTTCCAGCCTTCCGTCTACTCCCAGACCCAGTTAGACGAATGGTTCGAAGTTATTTTTAGCGACTATTGACGCGGCTTGTAACACTCATCGCCAGAAAAATTATCTACAAAACGCTGCTAACCTTAAAGCGCTTCGGACAACTCAGAAAGAAATGGGTTTCATCGTATGAGAACAGAGACGCTGTTGCGAGGGAGGTCCGGGGGGGGGGGGGCTCTTGATCTTTTCGTTGATACGATGGCTTTACTTTAAGGTATATTCGGAAACTTCTGTAAATGTTACCTTTCAGTTTCAGTTGAAGTTGATTAAATGTTTGAATTATGGGTAAGAAGACATGCTGAACACGACGGTGAAAACTATTTTCTCGCTGGACAAGTAGTTCGTCCGGAATCCGGCAAAACCGAAAAGTTGGTTAGAAGTAAAAGTTTCATTTGAAGCTGATTAAATGTTTGATTTAGGGGTAAGGAGACATGTCGAACACGATGGTGAAAACCATTTTCTCGCCGGACAACTAGTTCGCCTGGAATCCGGCCAAAACCGGAAAATATGTTAAAAGCAAAAGTTTTATCGGAAGTTGATTAGATGATAGATTTAGGGATAAGAAGAGACGCTGTGTCCGCATATGACAATCATTTTTTACCCGGACAAATAATTAGTCTGGAATCCAGTTGTACCCGCAAAGTCAAAGTTGTATTTGAAGTTGATTATAGATGTTCTTTATAGAGATAAGGAGATACGCTGGATTCGTTTCTGAATTTTCTTTTGTTGCTGGACTAGTAGTTCGCTCGAATTCGGGCGAAACCGCAAATTTGGCAGAAGTAAAGCAGGAAGTTTCGGTCAGTATCGTCAAAATAGATATGGCTTATAGAGGTATAGATACATATATAGATAGAATATCTGAACTTGGTTTTCTCTGATGATTAGCCTGGCGAAGACTGGATCTGGCGAAGACAAGACCCAATTGTTTGGATCAAATCTTAGATTTTTGGGATCCCATCGACACCTTTGGTCTTGTTCCGACAGAGAGGGTATACAGCTTTGTACTGTGCTAGCGGCAAAGCGCCTTCACAGCGCTGCGACAGGCAGTTTGAGTTGTTTACGAATTTTAATTTTAACTGTTATAGTAATTATTTGTTATCTAATCATCCCTTTTTTCGTCCACGCAGCTCGACCGACGTTCCTCAATTTGAGTGTAAACTTAAACGGATCGCGGCTTCAGTCACCGAACGGTGCAAAGTGTAGGTTGTAGATATAGCTAGCCCACTTTATTTTTTGTAGATTTTGGTCAAGTAGACTTCTGCCTTTTTATTTCCGGCTTTCGTCTCGTGTTGGTATATTCTCCCAACTTTTGCTTTTAGCACTTTTTCGAATCCTTAAGCCTAAGCTGACTGCGAATCATGTTTGATTGTGCTAAGCAGATTAGGAAGCTGGGGTTTCATTTCCACGATATTTCCGCCCTTCTTGGCAAGGGATATAGCCAATAAATGAATGAATTCTTTAGGGCCCGTAGATTTTGTCATTTGCAATCAACACAAAATAAGGTTTAAAGCCAAGCTGACATTTCACAAGACAAGAGCAAAACTTTATCCGCCCCTTGCATCTCTTTCGCTTATTCCGCTTTTAAAAAATGGCGGGTTAGAAATAAGTTACTTCCTTACTTATTTACAACAGCCTAAAGGTATAATTGATCTACACAAAAAATCTCGTTTTTCTTTCTTGAATCAACACAATAGGAAACAAAACATGGCGGTCGCGAGAACATGCATGTTAGCGAGGCCTGGAGCATCCATATCAATTCACATACATAAAAATACTAATCTACATTAAATATTTTATTGAAAAAAGAATTTCGCGCCTAGTGACAAATTATCGAGTAAAAAACTTCTTGGGTCATTTTTTTAATTGCTTCATATTGTCTACCGACTTTATCGACTCCGGGAGGAAATCCAACGCCTTGTGGCTACTTTATTTGTAGAGAAATTGGAAATGATTAAATGACGACATTTAAGCACATAATTAGCAGCATACCTTTTCTCACATTCGTGTAATTCCTGATGACATCTACAAAACTTCAAAGCATCGGTGATAGTACTCACGAACAGAAGCTTAGCGGTCGGTCTCCGTATCGTGATGTGTGAAAAGCACGTCCGTCTGATTTTGATTTCTTCGCCAGTTTCTAACTTACTTTGCCGTAAGTGGACCTATCAACGATGGTCTAGGAAGATGGAGCTTGGCAGTCTGTTATGGATCTACAGACTGAGAAAATACTCTTTCAGCTAAAGCTGACTAGGACTAGGGAGTCATGTGTTAACAGTGAATCAAAATGAATAAAATCGGCTCAGTTTCGGCCCTTCTTTGCAAGGATCCTGTTTAGGCTGTAGTTGGAGAGACAAAACTGCCAAGAAAGGCCTAAATGGATGAATAATCTCCTAGCGAGTTTTCGTTTTTAATTATTTTAAAATTTGACAGTGCAAAACGGGTACGTCAGCTGAATTTTATTAGAGCTATATTTATCATTGATTCTGTAAACGAACACGGTTATCCCAAAAGTTCATTTTTCCAACTTGAGCGGTTTTGAGCCAGAAGGGCCGAAATATAGCTCTAATAAAACTCAGCTGACACATCCTTTTTGCACTATCAAATATGATTCGCAGTCAGCTTGGGTTGAAAGAATAATAACATTTTTAAAATAATTGGGTTAAGGCTTCCGGTGTGTTGGGGGTTTATGTCAGCGTTGTGGAGATAGCCCTTGGCAAACAGAAATCAGAAAAAAAAAACACGAAAAAACTCAGCTCGATAATCCGTGTAGCACCATCAGATTTGTTTCGAAGGAAGTCTGCAATCTGCATGTCGACACCACGCCTGTGTGTCTGTCCTTGTCCATTTTTTACCTCAAATTCTTATCTTTAAATAGTTCTTGTTGGTTGTGTTTGAAATTTCTTGAAAGTTTATTTTTGTCTTTTTATACCGGTGATTCATTGAAGCAAGACATCATCATAAATAAGCGATAACCGATTGATTCATTTTTCATTGATTCTGTAACCGAACACGGCAAACTTGTTTGCTTACCTAAATGTTTAACTAGACCTAGGTTTCCCGGAAAGTGCTTGTAAAAGTAATAAAAACACCTTATTTTACACTTGATTAAAATCTGTAGAATGCGATGCGAATGAAATCCACTCAGTAATGCCGAGTGATTTAAGTAAGTTACTTCAACATTCAACATTTATTAGAATGGTCAGAGGGGATTCTAAGTGCAGATTTGTTTTTAGCCTCGCCATCTACAAAGCTCATTTCCAAAATGAAGACGCTCATCGAAGAGCAAGATGTCTCTGGTGGTCACTCTGATGAAAACGATGGAGATCTTCGCAGAACCATGGAGAACTCCTTTTCAAGCCAGAAGGGTACAAGCGAAGAAACCAAAGAGAAGGTACGGCCCCCTCCCCTTAAACCTTTGCCACTGTGTTTTTTTGGTCCATTGGAGTTTGGCCCATTCTTTGGTCTCATGCAGCGACTATGAATAGCCGACAAACTGAGCTGGGCTGGAGGTATTTGCTGAGCTTTGGGTTGATGCCCCTCTACTTTAATCTTCGCCGCTGCGCATACTAGAGGAAAAGTATAGGAGGCGCGATGACCCGCACTGCCGCGCATCCGGGCAACCAATCGGCTTTTGCTTCGGAAATCTCTTGCCCGCGGCTTCACTGCAATATAGCTGTTTGCAGAGGTAACGACTTGTTCCGCGTAGCTCCTGCCCTCCGCTCGTTTGCATCGGGCAGGATAAATGAATGAATGAATGAATGAATTTATTGCACGAAAAAACCCTTGGGGTCATGGAAACAAAACAAGAAAAAACACAACAAACTACAAAAATCGCTCTCTATGGGACAAACCAACGCGGAGGAATCTGGCCACCTTACGGATATCCCCCATATTTGTACTTTTTTCTAGTAGCCACTCCTCCCTAGTTATTCCCACCCCAAATAATTCGACCCTTAAATCACTCAATCCTTCACATTCCCACATATAGTGGAACACATCCTCATCCACCTTTCCACACATCGGGCAAAAGTAAGGGCCATTCTTTAACCTATTTTTTCCTATAAACCTTCTTTTCTCCCCAATAGCTAGGAATTCCCAATAGGAACCAATAGGATGTAGGAATCTATTCGACCCTTCATGTTCGTATTACAGAGATAGGGAGACGGATGTTCTGGTGCTTATTTGTTCTTGATGAAATGTAGTTCACTGCGCCTTATTAATCTCAACCTTGTTTCAGCCTATAAAATGTCACCCACAACGAATGTCAGCTAGAGTATTCTTCATCGATATTTCGGCCCTTCTTGGCAAGGGTCCTCTTCACTATGTAGGTGAAAGAAACGAACCTGCTAGCAACAGGCAATAGGCTGTGTGTCACTCAATGTCTGTTGTGGATCACGGTCAAGTCTAGGCAAGACTTCAGGAATCAAACATCCCTGTCCCCAATAGCAACTCATTTGGAACAATACGGGAAACAAAAATGAAAGAATATATCTAAAATATTCTCAATTTTTTTTGTGATGGTTTCTAAAACGTAGAAATATCCCATCGCTAATTATTTGCAGATAATTCATGCTGCTCACGGTTGGGAATTAGGATTCCCGGCATTGTCAGTTTGGAAAAAAAATGGGGGTAGGCGATTAGCAAGGGGGTAATCATCATTGAACGGATAGGAAGGCCCTCCCGACCCCTGCTACTCGCGCCATGCTTCCGTTGTTGACTGGGTTGCGAATTTAAGTACGTCCACGTTAAGTACGTCTAAACTCGTTGATTTTGAACATCTCTCTGCTGCATTTAATATTCCATTTGAGTAATTACTAATCCGCTCCCCCCAATACACACGCGCCTTAATTACACCCTTCTAAACTAGTAGGAAGTACCAGTTTGACATTACCTTTTAAAGAACAATTGTTTTTCAGGGTTGCTCTCTGAACAAACAAGATTCTGTGAAGTCTCTGAATGAAAGTCAATCGAATACCAGGTAAGTTGGTCATATTATTGCTAGCAGATAATTAAGATAAAGGAAACACGGTGTTGCGGATATAATCCTCGACACTGGTTTCGAGCAACTAGTATCAGTCAATCAACAGTTGCGTTTGCAGATACCATGGGATCTGATACCACGATTTGACGTCGTTTTCACAGTTAACGTCGTATCTGGCCGACTGTCAGAAGTTTGATAACAGGTAACAGAAAGATGCGCGGTTTCAACAGACAATGCATAACATACATCACTTTGGATGTTGTTTGTTGTGTTTGAGAACTTTAATGCATACAAAAGGTTGCCATCAGTAAGAGCCCAAAAATCGCCAAAATGAATCTGCTGAATTTTCTGAAATCATGACGACAAACGAAAAAGTCAGTAGATGCTTTTTGGCTGTTTTTTGGCTCAGTCCTGGCAATGCTTGTTCTGTACAACATTTCACTTATTACATTTCCAACACTACAGATAACATACCAAGTGTTGTATGTTACGCACTGTCTGTTGAAAACGCGCATCCTTCTGTTGTTTGTTATGAAACTCCTGACAATGCAGTTACCTTCGTATCTGATATTCAGATACCGCGGTCCGGCCGTGGTAACTGATATTCAAACAACTGATCGTGGTATCTGAAAAAGTCATCTCACTTTTAGAGCCTAGGATTTTGACCAATTGGTTTGTAAGAAGTTTGGCGCTTAGTGATGTGACCCTATATCTGTTTTTCTTTTCGGATGACTTGGAAAAACGCAAATTCGGCAATTGTATTTTGTGCAAAGAAACCGTAGTATCAGATACCACGGTAACTGCAAAAACGACAGAATGCAGATCCAGTTACCGTGGTATCAGATACCATGATATCTGTAAAAATGCAACTAATATTTTTTTCTTCAAAGAATAGTTACCATGATAGGACAAATTCATTGAAAATTTGTCTTGTCGTCAAACACACTATTTACGATTGCGTATCGTGAAAGTAGGGACACTTCCATAATAATAAAACAAAGATAAAAGCTACAGCTTTAAAATGTGGAGTGACGTTTTATGGCACTTGCCTACTTGAAACCAGTTCCGTTGGCGGTGTCGGTGAAGAAGACTAAAACCCCGGTGGCACTTGCCTACTTGAAACCAGTTCCGTTGGCGGTGTCGGTGAAGAAGACTAAAAGAAGCTTGCTTTTGAGAGCAGCAGCCATCAGTAAGCCTAGCCTACTAATGTCATAAATGCTCAAAACATTTTATAGTTGGCTGGTTTAGTCAGATTTTCTGGCCTTGAAGAAACGGTTTTCCCTTTGTGTGTAAATATTATCCTGCCACAAAGGCCGGATTCTGTTCAAGTTTTCCTCTGCTTTTAAACGCTGCATTAACTCCCTCAGTGGAAACGGTAAGAAACAGACGGCACAACAGTATCTTCAGTTCTTCTTGATACGTCAAGTATCCTTGTCTTAAAATAAATACCAGGAAAATTGCCCTAGGGAACGCTTTCGCGTGGATGGCTCTGTTCCCGTCGAGCTCGACGGACATTTTCATGTGGATGCCGTCGATCTTTTTGTCATTTTCGCGTGAACGGACGAAAAGATGAACGGGCCATCCAGCTCGACGGACGCTTCCTGTTCAACACCGCTCCGAGGGCAGCGTTTAGCTGAACGGGATATTCTGTCGACCTTCCCGCTCATATGCTCCCGTCCAGCTGAATGGGCATTTTCGCGTGGGCGGAATCATCTTCCTCAGCCGTTCAACGCCCGTTCGATTTTCTCATTTTCGCGCAGACGGGATCACCCCTCTACAGCCATCCACGCGGAAACGTCCCCCTAGACAGACTAATGGAGTATTTCAAGTAATTGTTTATTTTAGTGGATATGCATCGCACACAGTATCTTCCAATACTCTGTCCAGTGAAGACTGTTCGTCTGTTTCAGCGAGGAGCATGAGTGCCGAAGATCCATCCAGCCCAGTGGGCGAGAAGGGAATAGTATCAGAAGGTTTGTCATCTGCTTCAAAACATTTTATTTCTTTATTGTTTCCAAAAGCGGTAAGCTAGAAGCTTGTCGATACTAGACAAACAATTGTGCTGGAGTTTCAGGGAGAATATCGAGGATGCTGGAATATCAGGGAGTCGGAGAACCAGTTTTTGTTTAAAAATAGATTGAAAAGTTATTTTCTGGATAGTTAAGTAAATGTGGAATAATTATTTGGTATTTTATTTAAGGTGATTATTGCGTTATTTAATTATCAGGGTTGGGTTGGGTGAGTGTGGGGAGAGGGGGGGGGGATAAAGAAAACCAAAAGAGAAGCTTAAGACGGGAAATTTGTGTTATCGTTTGTCATGAGTGAGTGAAAGTTGTGCACTCCCGCAAAGGACACAGTTGTGCCCTTCTTGGAACGTTATGTTTGTTGTTTTGTTTAAGGTGTGTTTAAAAATTCAAATGAATTGAATTGATAATCACGACAAAAAACGACCAAAATAAGTATGTAAATGACTCTAATCAAAAGAACCACAACGAGGGATACACTAGAATTGGTCTTCAAACGGCTGATTTTGAAATGTTATTTATGCAAGTTTTTGTACTCAAACTGTCCGTTTCTAAGGTTTCCTTTGGTTTACTTACGATCGAATCCAGGTAGAGAAGTCTGGTCTGTAACTTCACGTGCCGTTCCAAATTTTTCATTTCATTTTATTCAGTATTAAAAAAATATATGACAATGCAAAACGGATACGTCAGCTACATTTTTTAGAGCCATAGTTTTAGCCGGTTCGATTTCCATTTCTGGTACCGACAAGATCTATGTCGGTAAACAGAAAACCCCTGTCGGATATCTGTAGCTTTTCCCTGTTTCGTGTGTTAGTTGGTTGTTAGTTAGCTTCTGATGAATGACCCACAATTCATTGATCCTGCTGCATTCCAGTGATAGGAAAAGCCTTGTCGATGAAACAGAAGCACTACCCAGCCCAGGGCTCGTTCCGTTCCTGGTATCGACGAAAGCTTCGCCATCAGTATAACACATCATATAATACCAAAAATAAACAGGAAAATTGTTCAACTTTCATTTTGTTACCGTGCATGCCAGGCATGGAACGGTTTACCTGAGGAGACTGTTTCCCAAAAAAATTTACTCTCATTTAAGCATCATCTTGGTGGTACTTGGTTTAGTTGCAGCGTGAGTCCATTTAAAACAATACTTCGTGGGTTTTGTAGGGAGAGAGGCTTCGGAAAAATAATACATCAGTATAATAAAGCACACTTACAGGAAAAATGCTGTGGCTGCAGAAGCTAAACTTGTACATGATTAATCACTGTGATACACATTTAGAATCGAGCCTTGATCAGTGCATAATCAGTGAACCAAACGAAAATAAACCAGTGGAAAATAAGAAACAAACAAGCGAAAAAACAAAAAGAGAAAATGGAAATATTTACGAGAAATTCAAAAAAATTGTGTCTACCTGAGTTTACTTAGGTAGCATTTTTGATCCCAAGTCCGGATAAAGTGGTGAGGATCGGTCGACAGGCTAATAGCCTATCACCGAAAACACCTTGTTATTGGAGGATCAGCAATAGTAAGCCTCGAAAACTCATCTGCTTATATATATATATATATATCGTTTATTCACCAAAATAGCAAAGATAGCTAGCAAAGGTAAGTCAACATAGCACTTTCAACTGGATATAAAATGGCCAATGACAAATGACAAATACTACCAGATAAACACGCCTAAGAACTATTAAAAGAACGAACAAAGTACGGCACAAACGAGTTAACATATCTTTCGGTTGCATCCGCTGGATAATTTGTTAATTTAGCTTTGTTTGAGTGGGTTTGAGTACGCGTGTTGGGCCTGTTTTTATTTTGTTCAACATACTCAGGCAACATTGATCTGTGAAGTTCAAAATTTAGACATTTGTGGCCAAAACTTATTGTTAAATGGTGCCTACGTTGCTCAAGGGAAGGGAGACCGAGACTTGAAAGGCTCTCTTCATAACTAACGTACACTGGGCCCAGGATAATCTTAATTGCTCTTTTCTGGATTAGCTCCAGTCTACTGGATTGCTCCTTAGTCAGACCGGGATGCCATACCTGGCAACAATATTCAAGACAAGGTCTGACATAACAGCAATAAATTAGGAGTAATTGTTTCACGGGAATCTTAAATCTCCTCAGGACCGAGAAAGATTTCAGTAGATGCGACCCATTTCTAACTTAGAGCGTGTTCCACCCTACTTACCTTAGTTACTACGCATGACGTCACGAATTCTGGCTTTTTGCCGTCAAGGCTGGAACGATTTTTCGATTTTCCAGCAGAATAGTCTTTTATTTTGTACCCAAATAACGCCAAATAGGGGGCACTCGTCAAACAACATTAAAGTTCAATGGGTACATGAACTACCCCAATCCCACTCTGTAACAACCTAGGAACAATGCTTACCCCCTAGATTATCAGCCGCTTTTTCAACAGTTTCCTCTCTGTGATATTTCAAAGCGTAATTTTTTGGGCCAGTACATTTTTTGGGTTCAGTTTAATAGCTTGGACAAAGATAAAAGTGATGTTTCTTATAATACTTAGTAGATCTTTATTTTATGCATAAATCAGCTTGTATAATTCAGATTTGAATAGGTTATTTTTTGTTAATGATTTTTGTAGCTATGTTATTTCTTATAAGCTTATTGCGTCTTATGGTACATTTTATAAAGCAAGTTAATCAAGCTTCACAACACTATTCCACAAAGAAAAACTTTTAATAGGCACTTTAAGCCATGAAACTTCTGACGAAACACTAGAACAATCAGGTAAACTGCATCTGCGGCTTGACTTTGGTGACATCTCAAATATATCCTTTTCTATCAAGCATTGCTGGGAGTTTTTGAATTTCCTGCCACGATATCCCAGCTCCTAAGATTTGGATCGTCGAAATGCCAGATAGGTAAAGACGAGGGATAACAAGAAAAGGCCGATTTTCTTAGCGCCTTCTAAAGGAAGTCGGAAATGTTTATTTGCGAAGCATTTAATACAAAGTAAAGCATTAGAAGTGTCCATTGTGCTTGTAACTGACCGCAATAATAAACCATGTCAAACTTTCATCTTTCATTATTAAACAAACAAAAGCCATAAAAACAAACTAACGTATACAAAAATGAGGTACAATGTAGGGTGGCCCAAGGTCGGCTAAGGTGGAGGTCTACTGTTGCTGCCTTATGCTCCACCAGGCGAAGGAGGACGTAAGTCCAAGTAAGTAAGCATGGCCATGCTTGTCCACACGGCACCATACGGGAAGTGTGTAGACGATGCGCCGATGTAAGGGGGGATAAATCGGATTATTTTCATCCACGCATGATTCCATCGAAATGGAACGTAGACGGTCGTTTGTCTTCATAAGCTGTTAAGTCTTTGCCCAACGTCATATATTATAATAATTTTTCAGCGCAGCTCCTATGAACTTTCTTTTTGCTGCAGCGTGTATTAGTTTTGTTCATTATTGTTTGGTTGAAATAAGTGGTTAGTAAAAAAGCCTAGTCGTGTCTCTTCATAAGCCATTAAGTCTTAAAAAATAACCTACTAAAACAACAATATATTGCAGCATACATGGCTATCGCCTCTATAAATTCTTAATATGATGTAGAATTTAGGGATTTGCAATTCGGGAGCAATTGCAGCGGGGATTATGTGCTGTCTAGAATTATGAACTGCAAAGCTCTAACAAAAAAAATCTTTTATAGCAGGATCTGCACAATTCTGTTCTATTCAGACTGTGATGATTTTTTTTGTATTTATTTATTTTTATAACCCGCTGAAAAGACAGAATAGCGGAGTACAAACAATGAAAAAGAAAACAAACTGAACAAAACACTAAAAAACACTCTAATTAATAAAGAAGGAGGGACAGGCCGTGATGTGCGGGGAAGCTAAGATGGGACGTTATGGAGACCTTTTTACTTAGGGCCCAAAGTTTCGGCGATATATTCGAAAGCCTGTAACGCGAAATCAGATGTCTGTTTTTGTACCAAGAGTGCAGGAAAAGGAGGAATTTGCATATCGGTAATAACATGAATGGAGGGAATGAAGTTCTTTTTTCTTTAAAACTGAGGAGAGGCGTAAAAATAGTTTTGAAAGTTTTTTTTATTTCTTTCTTTGCCATTTCTTGTCAGTAACTGTATGATTGGAATTATGATTAGTAATTATGTCTAAATTTTGTGTCTTTTATACTGTTATTTATCTTGTGTTATTTCGCGTTATTCCCTTTACTCCGCCACCATATTCTGTATTTGTCTAGGACATCACAGCGGGTTATAAATAAAATATACATAAGCGGGTCTCAAATAAATAAATAAAATAAATAACTATGCCACTTGCTTTTCGCTTTTACCAGGTTTAGAGAGAGAGAGAGATAGGTTTATTTATACAACAACGTAGCTGACAGCTAATTTGCGTGGCTTCAACATAGTAAATAACAAACTAACACACAAAAAAAGAAAAATATCACTTGGCTTTGTTTAGCAAATCCGTAAAGAAAGGTACACACGAACTTGCGTGGCGGTTCGTTCGCGAAGCTACTGGAACCAGTTTATTTTGGTGACACGTACGGTTGTTGGGGGGTGCAGTGGGTGGTAAGATGTCTCGATGCTGGGCTTTAGAGAGAAGAAACTTTCCAAACCTCAGGGTAATCTGCTCGTATCTTTGGGCCAACGTGGGGAGATCGAGTTTAGCAAACGCTTCACCATAAGATAGCTGTCGATCGCCAATAATAATGAACACGTCCCGCTTTTGCGGATAAGCTATACAGTACGCAGTTCTGAAGGTCCCCATGGTGGGCTTGCATATTTCAGAACTGGACGGACGTGTGTAAGATAAGCTAGCAAAAGGCACTGGACATCACAGCCAAATCTACGCATTGTACTCAAAGACTGCAGACATGCATTAACGTTTTTAACAACATTTTCAACGTGCAAGGCGAAAGAACAATCACTGGAAAAAGTAACTCCCAAAATCTTTATTGAGTCGCAAGGGCCACATTACCTTACTTTCTGAACTGAAGCTGAAGAGTAATATAATAGATAAACAAAAAACTAAACCTCAGTCAATTCATGCATTCAGCAACACTGTAAACATTATGAGATAGGATAATTACTGATATTACTGAGAAATTGTCTGTTCTCTACAGAAAACGGTCCGGAACGGCGTACGCGCGTCTGTCGTCCTCTCGTGGGCTTATTCGTTTATATAACTCTTGAGTAGATTCCGTTTGTATGTGTTGTGTTTTCCCTAATTATGTTTTCCTATTTTCTTTTGTACTCGACTGTCTTCTTTTCAGCCGTGGGTTAGAAATAAATGATTATTATTATTAAAAACACACAAGATTGAAACCACTAATTTGAAAGTCTTAAATTGCTCACTTCTCAAAATGTGTACAGGCTGTGACTTTTAAGAACTTCATTGTCAACCTAACCTTATCTTACTTTTCAGACCCAGTTAAGCCAACTTCTGGCCGCCCTCATCCTCGAGTCTTAATGAGGGAGAAAAAAGTCCGACCGAAAAGTCACCGAGCTTCACTACCCGCGTCTGCCTTTCTAACTGCCAACAGCCCCCAGTTTGATTCCAACTTTCTTATGTTGCCAAATAGCTCATCTCATGATGCCATATCTGCCGATGGTAAGGAAAGTTTGTAATCTTTGAGGGAGGGTGATTTACCTAAGGCGTATTCTCGCCGTCCGAGGACTCCTCGAGGAATCAAGGGCAACGGCGAGAATAGAGGGAGTCACTCCACGCGGACTCCACTTACGGAAAAGAGCGAGAACACGGGTAATGCTTCCAAATTGGATTTTGTTTTAACAAAAAATATGCAGTTGACGAAATTAGTGTGGATCCACTTTATTTCTGGTTTTGTTTATTCTGATCTTTTTTAATTAATTTTACAGTGCACCAGCACCAGCAAAAATTGATTCCCCTCTGAATCTGAATGGGAGTCCTTTTTTATGATGGTGATGATAACTGGATCATTCCCCGTCCGTGAGGACTCGCGAGAATACGGGGAGTGAGTCCCCAGGACAAACAAAAACGCGGGGAGTCCTGGGGGAACGGCGAGAATACGCCTGTAGAGCGTGCTCCACCCTTCTAACACTAGTAACTATTAGTTACTATTTTCGTTACAACATCATGAAAAGTTACTACGCTGACCGTCCCAGGACTCTCGAAATTGTAAATAATAATAACTATTTGCTTACCACGCTCGGGACTGTAGTAAGTGTGGTAACTACGAATCTCTGTGATCTGATTGGCCGGATTTGTCCGTGGCAGGATATTTTGTTTGACGGTGCAAAACGGATAAGTCAGCTACATTTTATTAGAGCTATATTTCGGATATTTTACTGAAAAAAGAAAACTACGTTCCAGCTTTGACGCCAAAAAGCCAGAATTCGTGAGGCCATGCGTATTTATTACGGTAAGTAGGGTGGAACATGCTCCTAGGGCATCAACGACGGCGAAAGAGTGAAAATACCTAGCTTTTAAGTTAAGTTCTCAGAAGTACGAATTTGCTCCGCCGCTACAACTACCCGTCAGTTCGCCCACCGATCAGTTCGCCTACTACCTTGTAACCCCTGAGCAGAGCAAAATAATACTAGGGAGTAGCACCAAGACTTGACAAAATTGACACATACTCGAATCGGTCTATCACCAACGCTGACTCCGATAATTTTATACTCTCACCACAGCAAAAAAAGGATACAGCCTCCATTGTTTCCTTGGTGTATGCAGACCACACCTTCTCTTTACTAGAAATTTCTGAACTCGAAAGATTCTCTCGCTTTAAATGCCGCAAGCGTAGTGGGTGGCGCCATGAGTATTGCCCGTTTGCAAAGCACGGAGAGCTTAGGTACTGGCGATACTGCCTATTGTTACTTTGCTTTGCGCACGAGTGTAGTGCCGGTCAATTGACGAGCGAGTCAGCTGGCGGGTGGAAGAACTCTCGGTTTTTCGTAGGTTCTTTTTCTGCTGCGAATTAAAAATACTCGTTCAGAAAATGTTAGGCTTTAGTTGTGTGGGTGGGAAGCGCGGATATTTGCAAGAATTTAATCAATAAAAAGGTTTAAAATTTATCCATGGTCGAGCCGGTGATTAGAAGCGATTTTTTCCTCGATATTCGACGTAAATTTGTCCGCGACTGCTGTTTTCAAACGTTAGATGTCGCCAAGTGCAGCGTGGAGTTGACATTTCTCCAAAAAAGATGAGACCGAATTTTGTTCACCTAACATTGTTACATGCGTCCGCTCTTTCTTCTGGGTGTTATCCTACACAACAGTCTCTCTCCTGGCTTTCTTAGGTACCTCTTCGTCCGTCGACAGTTTTCGCTTCGGCTTCACTTCAGACGTTGATGCTACTGGTTCGTCCTCTCTTGACGTCCCTTTGATTGTGATAGACCCGGGGTTAGCTGACGCGACAGACTTTCCTTGTTCGTCACAACCCTTAGCGTCATGCTGGTTAGGTTTTTCAAGTGCGCCAAAGGCGTGTCCTGGTGCGTCCTGTGTCTCTGTCTCTTCTGTGACCGATACGAGGTCAGCTGAGGTGTAGGGCCCTCCTTCTTCGTCGTCGGCCTTAGCTTCATGCTGATTGTCTTTCTCACACGTACTAAACTTGAGTTCTGGTTCACTTTTTCTCGGGATCTCTTTTTCAGTGACAAACAAGGGGTGAGCTGACATAGGGGGCTGTCCCTGTTCATCATGGGCCTTAGCTTCAGGCTCTTTGGCTTTCACAGACTTGTGAAAATGGCGTCCGTACTCTTCGTTTGTCGTTTGCATTGCCAGAAGCAAATCCTCTGCAAATCCTCTTGCAGCAGCTTCGTTTCGCTTTAAAAGCTCAATGAAACGCCTGCTCCGTTGTCCCTTTCCTTGTACGGCCCTTGTAAGTTTCTTCACCGTGTCGGGACCTGAAGCTACTTCGTGTTGAGTTTCGGCGCTGCGTGTGTCTCCCCCTGACGGCTGTTTTGCATCTGGTGATCTGTTGGTCTCGCCGAGGACTGGCATCAAATGGTCAAACGGTCGTCCAACTGCTTTCTTCTGAGGCTTCGAAGGCTTGTAGGGTTCTGTCTTCTCCTTTGGAAATTTCTGATCCTGTTGTTTTTGTTGATTCTTGGTTGCTTGCATCTTATTCTTCTTTCCAACAGGGACTGTTGATGGACCGCTTTCTGCAGCAGCAGTTGTTTGTTTATTTGAAATGATCTTGCTTGCGTTTAGGACTTTTGAATAGGGAGAGGATCGGCGCAGATTTGGGCTTGCGTTACCCGTGGTATTATGCGCGTCGTGATAGCTGGTGATGGATATGGATGGGGGTTTTCGCCGATCTTGTCCCAGTGCAAGGGGTGGAGTTGAAACATGATCTTTGTTTGTCGTTTCATCAGAAGGCTTCTCGTCGCAGAAGGTCTCGGTATTTGTCTGTGTGTCTGCCTTTTTTGGAGGATCTGAAGCGTTGGGGGATCCGGTCTTTTTCTTTCCGCCCTTCTTACGATCTTGTTTATGCTCGTTATCGGTCGCGTGAACCGTCTCCCGGATGTTTTTTTCAGTTGGGCTCATCCCCAATGTTTGTTCCTTTGAACTGGTCCTCCAGAAGTTTGCACTTTTCAGACGGCGGGAGAGTTGGCGTATGTGTCGGCCAGCGCCAGGAGAAGGCGTCAGTAATTGGCCGGACGTTGTCGCTTCCTCTACCGGCTTAGTAGTCATCTTTTTGGAGTTGCTTATCGATCGTCGTCTCTGTCCTCGTTTGGAAAGGGAAGCAGTTGGAGTCTGACCTGCTGTCGGCATTTTACCTGTAAGACTTGATTTAGGATTGCTGATAGTAGCCTTTTTGGAGCTGCTGACGGATCGCTTTCGCTGTTGGTCTTTGGCAATTTGAGCATCGACACCGGTGCCGACCGACCCACGTCGCTGCCCATCATTGGCAGAAGGTACCATTAACGTCTGGGCAGCTGTCAGATCTTTTTCCGCAATCGTCTTCCTAGGAGTACGCTCATGGTAGTTACTGCCCGATCCGCCAAGTTGTCGGCCAGTTGTGGGGGATACAGTCGAAGCCTGCCCCCCTGTTTGTCTTCTATTGGTTGGCGTAGCATTTGTCTCACAGGTAGCAATATTTCTGGGGCTGCTCATGGAAAATCGTCCTTTCTGTGCTCTAGTAAGAGGAGCGTTTGAAATCAGCTCCTTGGTTGGCGTTTTTTCGTCTGGATTGCTAGCCGGCTCCCTGACGGTAGTTGCTCCGGATTCACTGATCAGTAGACGGGGAGATAGTTGGTACTGCCGTCGTCCGCTAGGACGAGGTGTGGTATCGGCGTGGTCCTGTTCATGGTTTCTAGTCTGCTGCTCCCTCCTGCTGGTTCCTGTCATCACCTGGAAAGGCTTTCCTCCTTCTTTTTTGGGAGTCTGTTGACGGGAAGATGATCGGCCTCGTAGTCGTGTAGTAGAATATGAAGTAGGTTTACGCTTGGGCGTTTGACTTGCCATTGTGGCTAAGGTCTCCATTGTTTTATTGTTGACTGTTTCTTGGTCATCAACCGCAGCTGCTTCAGTCGTGCTCGGCGTTTCGGCTTCAGAGCCATGGCTACTAGTGAACGAGTCAAAACCTCTTAGAACCATAGCCGTGGCAGGGCTGATAGCTGCCTCCAAGCCGCTTGTCGTGTCATTCGGCTCCGTTCCCAGCAATCTTTCCAGTTCTGTAAGGTCAAGGTGATTATTCCAAAAGTTGTAGCTGTTTTCGAATGGGCCTACTGGTGAAACTTCGGAGACAGTCAGTAAATCTGGAGTCTCGAAGCTTGTATCGGTCGTCCGTAGCAGCGAGGAGACAGATGTCAATCTTTCGAAGTCGAAGCATGCGGCTTGAAACACTGCTAATATGTATCTGACTCCTCGGTAGATGCACCCTGGTTGGATTAGCAAGGCTACGCTGGTCAGCTGAAGCACGAAGCTGATGCTTGCGGTAACGCTTCCATACCAATGGAAAATAGGGTGTAGAAATACTATGAAGAGAAGTCCGCAGAACAGGCCGGCTGCAAAGCTGAGTAGTTCCTCTCTTGTTGGAGTCATCTTTGCGATTGATCGGATAGCGGTTGCGGGCTCTTATATTTCCCGTTGAGTCAGAGTCCATAAAAATGAGTGCATAATTTGATCTCTTTCTAAATTTCTTGGTTAGTGGAAGGGGGGCTAAGAATAGCAAGAACCTCTATAACACACGTATACTTTTATTTTGCACTTTTTATTTTCCACCTGTTTTAATTATTCACGATTTTTCGGTCTTTTCAACTTATTAGACAACATTTTCTTCCAGATTCTTCAGAAACAATGAGTCAGTCATCCTATGCATCACGTGTTTCCGAGAGCCTCCCTGATTGGCTAGTCGTCGGAGAACGGGTTTCTATCCGACCCCATAACACCTACGGGGTTGTTTCCTACGTGGGTCCAACCGAATTCGAAGCCGGAATGTGGGTTGGTGTGACCCTAGAAAATCCTTCTGGTAAGACGCTTTTCCGTTTGTGGTGATAGCAAGGGCCCATTATCTTTTGTTCATAGCTACTCCGATGTATTCTGTCTATCCGAGTTTTTGTCAATTGACCTTATGTCTGCGGCTTTGACCTTTTATATATTGTGATTTTGTACAGATCTGTAAATTAAAATCTTGATTTCACAAGGGTTTTCCGCTAGCCTAATTTTTTGGCAATTTTATCCCCCCCCCCCCCCTTACAAGTTCCCTGGTTTCTGCTAGATGGTGCCGAGCTACTATAAGTGTATGGTCCTCGTTGCGCCCTGCTTGTGACTGCTAGAAAATAAATTTGGTCTTACTGAAAGCTAAAAAAAAAACGAAGCATAAAACAAAAATCCCGAAAATCTCGTTTTTGGGATCCCAAAACGGAAGTGGAGGGATACCTATGACTTAGTAGAAGTTGTCTGTCTGTCTGTCCGTCCATCCGTTCGTCTGTCAGCAAGATAACTCTCGAAGGGATATTTTGATGAAACTTGGTGTGAGGATTGTTTGGGTCAAGGCACAGGTAAAATACGCAGATGGGCGCCAAAGCTGTATACTTAGGGGTGGGAAAGGGGTTTCAGATTAAGGGGCAAACATAAATATTTGTTCGGAATCCGGCAAAACCTCGGCATTTCTCTTCGAAATTTTCCGTCGGCGCTGAAGAAGGGAGGCGGTTGTCCTCCCGAAATTTTCGCTTTGTTTTTCTGTATTTTCGTTGGCCTTTAAAAAAAAACATTTTCAAATGTTTTTCTTCTGATTTCTTGTGATATGTCAGGCCAATGTCGTTTGCGGAATTATCCTCATATGAGCTTCCAGATCTTGTTTGTTCCCGCGTAGCTTCTTTTTCTTTTCTATTCTTTCTTGCTTTAAGATTGAAATAAAGCAAGCGGCTACTCTCCATCTCCGGCTCGGTGACGTTGATACAAAAATTTGCCTCTAAGAGTTGACCCTACTTTAACGTCACCTACACTTTCGTCTTAAACCTTACGTTCTTATTATATTTTCCAACCCCAAAAACTAACGCCTGTTTTCAAATTTCTTTCTTTCATCAAAACTTTCTCATATTTAAAAAAATAAAATCCTTCTACACTACAGTATCACACAAATTATTCTATTCATACTTATATATCTCTATATCTCTTAATTTGTCAGTCAGTTCATTCAGTTTACCTTAAATCTTCAAAAATACTCAAGCAGCCAAATCCGTAGGTCAACTCCAAAACATTCTACCCCCCCCCCCCCCCACACACACACAAAATCATAAACATCTTAAATTTGTGTTTTTATTTACAGGAAAAAATGACGGCAGCGTTCAGGGCGTCCGTTACTTTACTTGCCGTCCGAAATTCGGCGTGTTCGTCCGGGTGGAAAAAGTCGTTCTCGACAAGCGGAAAAGAGTGTCTCCTGCCGGAATGCGGCGAAGTGTCAGCAAAGCTGAAGGCATTTCGGATTTTGAAAGGAGGAGGAGTCTGGTAATAAAAGGTAACTCCATTACGCCTCTTCGTACAGATACTTTTGTTTTATTATTTTTCTTTTCAAATAGCAAATGTGGCCAAACTGAAACATTCCGGATCATCCTGATTGGGTGTATAATAAATGTAAATAGGACAAGAAGACATGCTGAGTCTGTATCCTTGACGCAGACAAAAAATGACGCAAACGAGTTTTGTTCGAAAACTTGCTGATCTACTTGAGGTGACAAAGCTGTATTATTTTCATTTTTCTTTATTTATTTAATTTTACAACTGCAGAACTTCCCCAAGTGCCCGTGATCATTTGTGCCTCAAGGGTTTTGCGTACAAATTAATTTCTAGCTCCCTTAATCCTACTCATCTTAACCTCAAAGCGGAAAAATGCTTTTGACCAAACGATCCATTTTCATGATCTCCAAAGGGCCCATTAAGGGTTGTTCCTGCCCTCTTAAAGGGTGCATCTTAAGCCTAAAATGAAAAAAAAAATTGACTAAAAGATACGTTTTCATGACCCTCAAGGGCCGATGGTCATTTTTGCCCCAAGCGTTTTGTTTGCAGATTAATTCTTAGCCCTCTTAAAGTGCGTATCTTGCGTTCAAATTTCAAAAAAATACTTTTGACCAAACGATGCTTGTTTTTTATCTTCAAGGGCCCATGGTCATTTGTGCCTCAAGGGTTTTGATTACAGATAAAGTTCTAGGTCCTTTAATGTTTGACCGACGGTCCCCTGTATTTAACTCTCATAGACCAAACACTGGTGAGGTATCACACAGTGTGTACACATACCTTAAACCTACGGTTTGAAGATCCGGATCGGATCCTGTTAGATCCGGTTGTTATTATGATTATGCGCATAAACCCACGAATTGACAAATCTTCTGACTCGATTCATCCTCTGACTCAACCTTGCAAGTGCCACCTCAGCTTCTAGCTCTTGATTACGTTTCCTAAGCTTTTTCAAGTTTTGGAAAAATAAATTTAATTTGAAAACCCACAGACACTTGGCAAAGATCTACCTGAAAACGCGCCCAATAACAAACGAGTGAGCAAGGGTAGCTGATGGCTGGCAACTTGTAGGCCAAAACACCTAATAGATCATTATAACAATCAAAAGTCATATCCAGTTTGGGACCCACCAAAGAGTTTGGTCTTGTTTGCTCATGACTAACCACCTTCTCTTTTTTAGACGATTCCGCTACTCTCCGAAGATCCCGTAGCCGAACAGAAGGCTTAAATTCTAGTTTAAGTAGCTCTAGAAATAAGTTATAACTGACCAACTAAAGGATTGTAGAAAATTTGCATTTCTACCAGTTCGACGCCAAATCCTACAAAGCAATATTATTGTTTAGTTGATTTAGACCAGTAATTAACCTAAGAGTATTTCATGGGTGTTGCATGCAAAGACGGTTATGCTTATTTCGGATATTGACTTGGTTGTTGAAGGGGTAGAGCTCGAGAAGAGAGCAGTACATTGGGCTATGATAGGACATTGATACATTGGATAATGGTAGTTCGAGGTTTTCTCTTGACCTGAATATTTTACAGTTGTTGATATCTGTTTCATTCCTGCTAGTTTTTATTGTTTACATTTCCTGGGAAAATTTGCAAATGTTAAAGTTAAATGTAAGGGCTCGGCAGGTTTGTTTGACTGATTCATTCTTTCCGAAAACGCGATGAGAATACCGAATCATTTCTTTCAGTGCATCATCAGTATTGACAGACAGATTAACCTGTTCTTACACAGCTGCCGACATTAGTCTCATTACTCTAAATTGTTTGCAGTTTTGGATTGTTTGCATGTCAGGGTGAAGTGCGTACTAAAAGTGGAACTGAATCTAAGCATTCCACACATTCTTTCTCCCTAGAAACCCCAGTGAGAATATCCAACCAGTTCCTTGCTTTTGTGTAATGTTTCAGGCACGGCACTGACCGACACGCAAACTAAAGGTCTGATTGGGCGCCAGTGGCCTTTCTAAAAAGTGGGCGGGGCGAAGTCTTTTGTGGGAATAGACCCTGTTGACAATACTGAAGAGTGAAAACTGATCGGAAGGTCGTATATGAGGTCCAAAAAATTGCTTCAGGTCGATCTATGTAACAGAAACAGGATGAAACAGAAATTTCCTTCAGTTCGAACATTATTTGCATTGACGAGCTGGTTTAGTTTCCCGAGTTAACTTAAATATCCAGGAAGCAATTTATAGCATTAAATATTTGAGGGGGGGGGGGGGGGGGGGGGGGGGGGTTGGTTGTCATTTTGTGCCATATTTAACGGTGCTAATCGTGTAACATTCCTGTGAGGCAGCTTGTAGGCGTTAGTATGTTGTGTTGTAGGCTTAGGGGTTATTTATCAGTATTCCGCTGTTCAGAATTTTACACATGAGCTATAGTGTGGTGATGTGTAGTCTGGAATGGCGCAAAAAAGATTCTCTTTAGCTCTACCAAAAACATTTTCTTTACTCTTCCGGCTACTTTTCGTCCTTACTTTTAATATGGGAGTCTGTTCTCTCATCTTACGAATCTTGGCCTATGTTGATTTTACGAATACATTTGATAAGACCGTGCAACGGGACAGTAAGATATTTTGTTTATTGTGAATTGAAAAACAAAATCCTCCTCGGGACAGATTTGAAATCAAGACCTAGGTCTCAAATTGCCACTACGCTAACCAACTGAGCTATCCAGGAGTTTTTAAACATAGTTCACAAACGACTACAGTGGGCTACAGGTTCAATGATCCCGCCGGGGGCAAATTGTCTGTAGCCTACAATTTCGTGTCGTGGGTCTTAATAGTATTACGTAAAGATTGAAGTTTGTAGAAGGGACTTGAACCACGACAAATATCATTGCATGAAACTCATGCATCTTTACGTAAAAAATTAAAATATCATATGTATTAGTTATTTTCTTTCTACTAGTTTGGCTATATTGTTAGCTGAGGCATAGGTGTGTCAGAAACGCGTTGCGCCAGTGTCAGCCAATCAGAAAAACGGGAGATGGGTTAGAAAAATGCGCGTAAAAGATTTGGCGAGTCAACCAATAGAGTTAAAGCAATACGAATTTTTTCAGAGGTACTTCTGTGCGAACTAAATATTTGTTCAATGATGGTGTCCCTTCTTTGCTTTCTGATATTTTCCGTAAATTCCTGTGTTTTGGTCTCAGCGAACCTTATCTGTTCCTAGTATAGTTGTATTTTTCTGTAGTTAAGATAGTTCAGCCTTGTAAACCGGCTGTGTGTATGGGAGTTCATCCACACAAAACCTATCTTTTTATTTCAGGGTGGATCCAGTTTTGATAATACCGAATTCGACCAAACCTTATGCTAGAAGGTTTGATTAAGACATATTTAAAAGAAACGCAAAGAAAGCTTGAGAAGCATCAATCTAATAAAATGACTTGAAATTTGAAAGACGACCGAATATTATCTCTTTCTAAAGCTCTTTGCTTTCTTCCTTCATACACTGTAAAAAGTTTCTCCGAGTAAGGATTAAAGTTAACTGCGGGATTCGCTACTGGGGTTAATCGTAGATCTACTGAGATAAGATTAATCCGAGTTAGAGATAAGATTATCTTTTTAGAGACAAGATTAATCCCAGTAGTAAATAGTGCAAGATTTTTGTTTAAAGTGTAATGTAATCCAGGTTGTTTTGAAATTTCCCGCCTGGTTTCCCCGGGAACTTTGAGAGCTTAGTCACACTTAGCCTATTTCTGCGCAGAATCAGGCGCCGAAGTGGTCACAGTAGATCCACGAAAAGGCAGCTTTTTCGGTTGCTAAATTAGAGAAAAGAAAAAGAACAAGATACAGCTAATTCTGACTGTTGTTGTTTTAAATTCAGGAGATCAATAAGAACGAAACAGCATGTTTGATTAGGTACAGGAAACTGACTAGTATTTTTAGTGTCTTAACTCTAAAAATTATGCAAATGAGAAAAAAAAATTCCACTTGAAAAAAATGAAAGTTCAGTTTCGTTTTATTCGCACACTTAATCAATACATAGTTGGCTAGGCCTATAGATAGGAACACTGGAAGATACAGGCCTAGCCTGGAACATACACTATATTAAATAAACCGAACGTGCAAGCAACAGTTAATTTGCAAACTAAACGATAATGAACAAACCTCAATTTTACAATTTTAAATATAAATCTGACTGAGTTACGACCAGACCCAAAAATCAAAATCAAAATATAATAATAGAGTTGTAAAGATATAATAATCATCTCCATTTATGCCCATAAAAGATGAATTTTAAGTTTTTTCTTTAGTGTCCAAAATGATCTATAGTTTACTGTATCCCTGTGCGCCAGGAAAAACAGGTCAAACATGCTTCCTTATCATTCTTTAGTAGAAACAAAAAATAGACATGAAATGGATGTGACTGATGACATTTTGGCAATCCTCACGGCGATCGCACCAATCTGCGCAGATTTTTAGACCCATTTTCAGCAGAGAGACCTGTGCAGATTTCTGCGCTAATTGTCAAATCGGCGCCGTTTTGAGCCCAGTGTGACCAGGCTCAATCCCTGAGTTTGTCACGATCTGTCGCGTTTTTGCTTCTTAGAGCTCAGATAATGTTCTTGACAATGCAATATATGCTCATCTGACGTCCTTTAAATGTTGGATAGGCGTAGTATGGTTTAAATGAAAAAAGGATAGACCTGAATATTCAGTTTGCGCAGTAATTTACAAGCCTAGGTGCTTTAGCCCCTCGCCCAAAAGAAAAGCGGGCTGACCTTGTGGCTACCGTCAAGTCTTTAAAAAGCTCATTTTAGATTTGTCGAATGTTTGTCCGTTTTACCATATTATTTTAGTCACTTGTTTATTTTCGTGCACAATCGAGATAGAAATCTTATTTTTGTTGGAATTATTGGAATAAACCAATATTAAAGTTTTGTGATAACGTTTTCTGTACACCGCGTGACTTTCGTTTGAAAGCATCTCGCTCTTCAGCTGTGTTCATGTATATTTTCTTGCTACAACATTAGTTGCGTTTTTGATCGCCTGTGTAAGTTCTCCTGTGAGTTCGCGGTTGCAGCTTAATTTCCGTTTTTACACTCAGTTCGCCTGACGGCTTCGCCGTTTCAGGACGCAGGTGAATAAAAACGGAAAATAAGCATCCCGGCACCTTATTCATAGAATCGTCTAAATAAGTCAGGAAAGGGTAGCTACACTTGACAGTGAAAAGGCCATTCTTGTAGTCAAAACATACTAGTTGTAATCATCCATTTCCAAACACACTATCCAACACTTTCAAGTTTTGTCGGTTAGATTGTTCATGACAGGCGAACTCGGACCGGGAACTGCGTCTGCGTCACAGTTCGCCGTTTCACTCACAGGTGTTGTAGAACCGAGAACTGACACGGTCTCCGTTTCAGCAAAAACGACAATTAAGCAAACTGCGAACTCGGAAGGTGATCGAAAATGACAAATAAGAAGAACTGAGATCAGGAATGGCAATCAAAAACGCAACTATTATCAGGTGTTCGCTCTTTGTCAGTTCTACTTGTGCCAATAGAGGTTCTAGATTTAATTTGACACTTCTTTACAAAACTAATATAAACTAGACCTACGTTGCCTGGGTAACGTGAAGTGTTGCGGCAACCTTTGTCCGGCTTCGCCGACTAAAGTGTTGCGAGAGCAACACTTCGGTTTTGTTTCTTCGCTGTCTGTTAAATGCTGAAGTTCGCAACTTATCAAACCGTTTGAAACGATATGTTCTAAGAAGATCACGATCAGTAATCTCATTATTAAAAGCTATTCAGCGTTGTAAAACAACAACAAAAGAATATTGGAAGAAGGGACTATATTGACTTTGCAGTCAGTTGAACTTTATCCTTTTCAATCGTAGACATCGTGACGGATGAAAACTTGGAACAATTTCAATTTCAGTTTATTCAACAATAAAGCAAAACATATCTCTCGTGGGCAGAGCCCAAATACGATGTTTTTGTAGTCATAAATAAAGATAAAATAAGTTGTCAACAGATAATTTAAAAGAACAAAAATTAACAAGGCAGATAAATGCTAAAGATCATTGTACTGCTTTACGAAGCTCGGCACAAAGCTTCTACTGTAGCGCATAGTGTTACAGTAGATTGGGGTCAGTTTGGGAACCTCTTCAGCCACTTCTCGGGGGGGACGAGATCTTACAGGAACAAAGGGTGGGGGAAGCAATGAACGGTACATGGGGTGCTGGGAGGAGGCAAGGTTGCGGCATAGTTTTTCGCGGCGGGAAGAAAGGGATTCAATTTTAAATTCTTTGAGGTAAAAAGAGTACATTAGGGGGGGAACCACCATAGATAATTTGCAGCGATCTCTTCTGAACTCGCTCTATTCAGTTTCAGCTTGAGTAAGAGCAAAGTGCCAAACAGGACAAGCATATTTGACTAAGGGTCGAATGAAAGAGCAAAACATTAGCTTTAGCTTGTCCTTAGGAATCCGAAACTTGTTCAGTGTTTTAGCATTTGAATTGCGCTGTTAGCTTTCTTTACAACCGAGCACTTTTGAGTCGCCTTTGAGGAAACCTGGTCGGTGAAACCGGCAGCGTTACTTTTCAAATCTTCAGATACGACTTCCGCTAGGGACAAATCATCAACGTCTTTCCATCTGCCCTCCAGCCCAGCAGCAATTTCATTTATCATGAGGAGAAAGTACAGCGGACCGATCACATTTCCTTGTGGGACTCCACAAAAAACTGCTAGAGAAGTAGAAAAATGGCATTTATACTTTACAGTTTGCTCTCTATCTGTCAAAAAGCTCTTGAAGATTTTGACGGTAAAATCGGGTATATTTTTTTTCCACCATTTTTTCTAAAATAATTTTATGGTCAACAAGGTCAAATGCCTTTTTAAAATCAATTGCAATTAAATTTATCCATTTGCCAGGTTCATCTAGATGTTTTAAAATAAAATCAATCAGATTAACTAGGTAATGGGCTGTCGAACACTTAAGAATGTTACCAAACTGCTTTCGATCAGTTACTTTTAAAAGACTAGTTGGAACACAAACAAAAATCCTAGGCTATACGATTTTTTCTCGTAGCCAACTACTCGGCAACGCCAGCTTTTCCTATAGGAATTTTTTACAGCAGCCAACTAGTTGACTAGTGACCGCGGTCCGCGAGGTGTATATGTATGATTGGATATTCAGGTTTTATTTATAATAATTTCCAACTAGAGTATGTCCCTTTTTTAGGCATGACGTCTCCCTTTTTTGTCTCTGTGTCCTCCTGCTAGTCCCCGAAGCCGCGCCGAATTCAAATTCGGCGGCGGCGGAGAGAATCTGGGTCGGCGGCGGCGCGCCGCCAGCGCGCCGAAAAATGCCCAGCGAAATCATGTTTTCGCGGATTAATCCGATCATTCGTGTGGGGGTGGAGGGAGGGGGAACACGAAAAGTCGAAGTAAACTTTATTTAGTGTGGGATCAAAAAGATACGATTACCACGGGAGGGTGGGGGTGGACTTTTGGATCATACAAGGGACCAAAGGAATATAGTGATTGAGAGGAAACTTGGACAATACAAAGATCACGGGTCGCCAGATACGTGATTTTGAAGGCGAGACCGGATCCAACCTCGGGACACGGGGAGTTGGAAGGGGCGTACGTTAAATTTATCGGAAGTACTCCGATTCAAGGGTGCTTGGTGTCTCACATAAAGAAAGTCCCTAGATGAGACATTTAACTTTTCCGAAACTTTCCCGGTGGAGGGGGAAGCCCGGAAATCATTGCACATGCGCAGATCCCAATTGTATCGTACAAAGGTCATGGGTACTAGAGATTTTATTTTGAGTCCAGACTGGATCCGGCCTCGGTGGGGGGAGTTGGGTGTCACCGAAATTTTACGGATATTTTGCGATTCAAGGGAAACTTGTTCGGTAGTAAGTGCCGTAGATGCAAAATTTGAAACCGATTACGTTGGTGGGGTGGAGGGAGAGGCTTCGTATCCTGCATAGGAACCAAACGGATGGAGGGAATGGGATGAAATTTAGTCATGTGTCCAAGATCCGGAAGTGCTTCCAATCGAGTAAAACTCGGTGGTTGATAGGAGCAAATGCCCTAGATTTGATATTTATGTGTCCGAATCGCATGTGGACACGGTGGAGAGGGGTTTCGGAAATGTTTGGTAGCCTCCGCATAGGGACCAAAAGGAGAAAGTGATGAAACTTGGACGGTACAAAAGTCATGGACCGGATGTGCCATTTGAGATCTGGGCCAGATGTGACCAAATACTACGTAGATGGAATGCTATTCAGTGCCTTTCCCGTGATCCATCAGCTGGTTTATTTGTCACGGTACTAGTCCCTTTTTATAAAATTCCATCTACATAGGCGTAATCTCGCCGTTCCCAGAGGACTCCACTTGAGGAGTCCCCGCGTTTTTGTTTGTCCCGGGGACTCACCCCCCTTATTCTCGTGAGTCCCCACGGACAGGGAATGCTCCGATTATCATCACCATCATTAAAAAGGACTCCCTTTCATATTTGGAGGGGAATCAATTTTTGCTGGTGTTGGTGCAATATAAAATTAATTAAAAACAGTCAGAAGAAACAAAACCAAAATTATAGTGGATCAAAACTAATTTCCTCAACTGCATAATTTTTTTCGAACAAATCCGTTTTGGAAGCATTCCCTGTGTTCTCGCTGTTTTCTGTAAGCGGAGTCCGCGTGGAGTGACTCCCTCTATTCTCGCCGTTCCCTTCGATTCCCCGAGGAGTCCTCGGGGAACGGGGAGAATACGCCTATAGACGTATCCTCGCTATTCCACGGGGAATAGAAGGGAACGTCGAGAATGTAGGGAGTCATAGGTCACTCCATGATCCACGTTATTTTGTTTTATTTATTCTGACTGTTATTAATTATTTTTATATTGCACCAGCACCAGCAAAAATTGGTTCCCCTTCGAATCTGAAGGGGAGTCCTTTTTGATGATGGTGATGATAATCGGAGCATTCCCGTCCGTGGGGACTCGCGAGAATACGGGAAGTAGTCCCCGGGACAAATAAAAACGCTGGGACTCCGCAAGTGGAATCCCCGGGGAACGTCGAGAATACGCCTATAATACCTATCTAGTCCTGTGACATGGGGATGTAAAGTAATGTGTTCAAAAGGGAGCAGTGGCCTTGAAAGTCTATTTTGGCTCAGGGTAGCATACGGCCCGGCCATATAAATAGAGCATTTTGGACATTTGCTCTTGCAAGCTGGCACGTTCCTCCAGGTCAGATCACGAGTCGAGATTTTGACATGTCACAAATGAGAAGACACCCAGGAACCCCTCAAATTCCCGCACCAAAGCCGGGTTCCGTCATGGCCCATAATTACATATCTGGGACCCATAGCCTTGTACCGTTTGCGATATGTGAGGGTCAACATGAAGGGTTGTTCACCCCCCCCCCCCCCTCCATGGATGGTCGGATTCGGAAAAGAAGGACTCTTTGATTATCGGTCGGGTCCTTTATATGCATACATAATTTTATGGTCCTAGCTTGTCTGGAAGTGTAGAAACTAGCAAAGTGAGACGAGGGGATAGACGAAGGAAGCGGCAAAAGAGGACAATTCAAAGCAAGTGCCATACTATCCTTTAACCTATATAGGCTACCTGCTTAACCTGCTGCTTTACTACACATACAATTTGTGAAGAGGGGAATCCCCAGTACTCAAAGATATTTCTAGGGAATTTCGAATGAACAGCAATCGAGAGGATTTCGAGGTAATTAAAACGTTTTCCGACTTTCCGTGTAAAGGCGCAACTGTCTGCAAAAAATGGCAAGTTTCACCACCCTAGCTAGTGCCGTCTTTACCCTTAGGCCAGTTAGGGCGGTGCTGGGGGCCAGGGGAAAAGAGAGGCCAAGCGGCAAGTGTAAATTGCTGAGAAATCAGGCTATGGTTGCTGGCCGTATCGCATTGTTCCTTACGATCCAGGTTATGCACCCTCGTCATTTACGTTACCGAAATTTTGACAGATGTGACCATAGTGTGGTCTCTCGAAAAGGGGCCACAAATCCATGGATGATCTAGGGTCCACCAAAAGTAAAAGACGGCACTGGCCCTAGCTTGTCCGGAAGTGTCTGAACTAGCAAACTTTGGACAGACAGCACGGTCGCTATTGGTCACTTTGTTTACACGGTGTGGAGCTAACATACAATTTTTGGTGATAGATAACAGTCCTGCACTGCCGCCATAACTGACGACTCGCTGCTTACTTGCTCATGGCAAAAACCAGAACAGCGTTTGGAAGATAAAACTCAAAAGAAAAAGAACGTGAAACATTTCACCTAAATAAATTCGGCGGCATAATTTTACCCGCGTGCCGCCGCCGCCGACCCCAACGGCGGCGCGCCGAGATGTTTTCGGCGGCGGCCCGATGAGTTATTTTCGGCGGCGCGCCGCCGACTTTCGGCGCGGCTTCGGGGACTACCTCCTGCCCGGACGTCTGGGAACGTGGAAGGTGTGGCTTTATCTTTTTTACCACCATCGCACCAACACTCAGTGTTGCCAGATTGGGCGCAATTGCGCCATTTGGGCGCATTTTGAAATTCCGTGTCGCATATTTTTTCCAGAAATGCGCCTGCGCACTTTTGGGCGTAATTCTGGAACTCAACTGGCGCTATTGGGCGCATTTTCGGTTGCCTGCTACAAACCCGTCAGAACCGGCATTTCACACTTTCTGCCTTGTTCTGTTTTTACCCAAAAGAACAATCACGTGTTTTGAATGTAATATGTCATTTCTGAACATAGCGAGTGCAGCTTTGTCGATGATGAGTTTGCCGCTAAGCAACGCCTTCGTCGGACGGGTATTCTCAGTGATGAACATCGCAAAGACCAAGTTGAGAAACGGAATGCGAACTGAAATGTTGAACAGTATTTCGATTGTTCGGTGCTGGTTTCATAACCAGGAGTAGTCCAGGACATATGTTGCAAGGATGCTGATTTTTCCTCCTCCACTATGAGGCGCTTCACCTAAAAAATGTACGAATGTCCGGAAAGCCCTGCTGAAGCACGGGAAAATGACGAAGCCGTATTTAGCTGCTTCGATCATTAATTTGAGCTTTTTTGAAGTTTGTCTGTCTAATTTGTTTAACTGCTATACAGTCAAACTGTCATACTGTATACCGCCAACAACCCGCAACTGAAGAATCGCTGTATTTTCTACCATCTATCCGTGAGCGTCTGGCTGAAAAAGTCTGTTGCAACAAGTCAATGTAGAATTGGAGAATTCGAAAATGTGGGTAGTCGACCACAACCTTATATACTAGAAGTTATGAGCGTATTCCATCCTACTTACCGTAGTTACTACGCATGACGTCACAAATTCTGGCTTTCTGCCGTCAAGGCTGGAACGATTTTTAAATTTTCCAGCAGAATGTCATGCCACGGGCGAATCCGACCAATCACGTTGCAGAGATGCGTAGTTACTACGCTTACCACGCTTCCGAGCATGGTAAGCAAATAGTAACTATTAGTTACTATTTCGAGAAGGTTGGAACGGTCAGCGTAGTAACTTTTCGTGAGGATGGAACGGAAATAGTAACTATTAGTAACTATTGTTAGAAGGGTGGAACACGCTCTATATCACGTTTCTAAAATTAAAAAGAAATCGCATTTTGCCAAAAATGCGCCGAATCGGGCGCATTTTCGACAAAAAAATGTCGGACTTACGGCCGAAAGCAGTTTTCCGAAAATATGCGCCATTGGGCGCAATTTGTGGAAGAGGCTGCGCAATTCCACTCGAACGATCTGGCAACACTGCCAACACTGACCAGTGTGGCCAGCCGGCAAGTAATTTAAAATTTCATCGGCACAGCTTTCTAAACAGTTTACTGTACCTCAGCATTGGAGCTTAGTTAGTTGTTCACAGCAATATTTCTGTCTTGGCTGCAGTATCATGGAAAACGAAGAAGAAACATCAATCATTTATGGTTTAGATTCGTTGGTGAGAAAACATTTTTTCAGCACAAATGTTCTTTCAGTTTTTACCTTTTCTCTGTCAGATGCTCCTAATTTAATACTGTAGTAATTGAGATATCTCTCCAACGACCCTCTATCTGTAATTAGAAGTTTTGTTTAGATATAGGCTACCAGGGATAGTTACTTTGGGTCCCAGAATATTTGCACACAGTAGTGCAAACAGGGGTGGAGCGAAGCACTCAGGCCAGGGCTGGGCCAGGGGGGGTGAGAACCCTCTTTTCAACGACTCCTGGACCGTAATATACGACACGCACATACCAACAAAAATGAACTATTGCCACTACGAGGCAATGGCGCACATCAGCGCACATTCCCCACCAACAATTAATAGAACAGTGTAAAACTAGCTGCAATGCATCAGCTGAAATTATTCTTGTATTCAAAATTTGTTTCTACATACATTCATGTCCTCAGCTTTACATTTCAGCTTTCGCTAAAGAGGAAAGCTTCCAATGCCTGTACCGTTGACAAATTAAAGCATGCACTGCAGGCGATTTTTTTTTTAACCTGCCTTTGTCTTGCGACATTTAACAACTTACCACACAAATTCTAGTCTTTAATGTATATCAAATCTAAAAAATTCCAAGTCTTATCGCCATGTAAGTGACACACCGTTCTTCTAAATAAAGAATACTACGAAATGCTCCACAGGCGAAATTTTGTATGACGCTGAGGGGCAGAGCGTCTTCTTGCGATCCCATAGAAAAGGAAAGAATAGCTAGAAAATCACAAATAGAAAACAAAGCAGACCCAAAATAGATTTGTTCTGAATTAATAGCAAAAAAGATTTTCAGGTTAAAGACACGCTTCTTCAGAAAAAAACGAGGGAAAAGGGTCTTGCATATGCATAAAAAAAAATCGGATCTACGGAGGTAAAGGCCAAGGAGCAGAGCGTCTTTTTGCGATTGCAATGAAAAGTAAAGAATAGCTATGAAATCACACAAAATTCCTTCCAAAAAAATTACAAATAGTCGCCATCTAAAACAAAGTAGCCTTTAGTAGCAAAAAAGGTGATTTTCATGTTAAAAATACACTTACTCAGAAACAAAACGAGTAAAACATGTTTGCCAGTGCATTTGAAAAAAAATCCGGATTTACGGACGTGACAAACTTTTGGTCTTTGCCTGAAGGAGTGTACAGATTCGGACTTGACTTTTTATGTTTAAAAAGACGCCGGTTCGCCGACAAGACTTAAGTTGCTTTTTTTTTCAGGTGTAGTTTTGCTATAGATTTGTTATACTTTCGTTTCATAATGAAAGTACCGTGTGTCATTTTATTTGTCCATTCGACACACTGTACTTCAGTGTCGAAAACAAAAGTACGTAAAACTACAGTGAGCTACATCCGGAAAACTGCAACTTTAAACTGGTTTGCAGAATTTGATTCTCTGTGTAACAAGACCAAAGGTCTCTATGGGATCCAAATTTAATATTTGATCCAGACAATTTGGTCTGTAGATATCCGGTCTTCACCAGACTCCTTGAACACTTTTACTATTAAGATTTAGAAACAGAAGCAGGTCAACGGCTAATCATCTGAGAAAACCAAGTTCAGATATGGATTCACCATGTGTGTATTTACCCCTACCCTATGCTATACGTCATATTTACTTTGACGAAACTTATCAAATCTTCCTTCTTTACTTCTGCCAAATCTCCGGTTTTGGGATCCCAAAACGTAAGTGGAAGGATACCTATGACATCGCAAAAGTTGTCCGTCTGTCCATCCGTCCGTCTGTCCGTCTGTAAGCACGATAACTCTCGAAGGGAATGAGATATTTTGATGAAACTTGTTGTGAGGATTCGTTGGGTCGTCGGACCAGTCAAGTTCGTAAATGGGCTTTGTAGCCCTACATTTAGGGGTGGGAGAGGGGTTTCAAATTAAGGGGTAAACAAAATACTTTGAAACAGCTAATGTGATAGTCGATTATGGGGTAAAGACATGCTGAACACGATGGTGAAAACCATTTTGTCATCGAACAAGTAGTTCGCCCGGAATCCGGCCAAAACCGGAAAGTTTGTTAAAAGTTAAAGTTTTATTTTAAGTTAATTAGATGTTCGGTTTAGGGGTAGGAAGACATGCTGAACACGATGGTCAAAACCATTTTGTCATCGAACAAGTAGTTCGCCCGGAATCCGGCCAAAACCGGAAAGTTTGTTAAAAGTAAAAGTTTTATTTTTAGTTGATTAGATGTTCAATTAGGGGTAGGAGGACACGCTGAACACGGTGATGAAAACCATTTTCTCGACCGACAAGTAGTTCGCCCGGAATCCGGTCCAAACCGGAAAGCTGGTTAAAGTTAAAAGTTTTAGTTGAAGTTGATTAGATGTTCGATTTAGGCAAGAAGACATGCTGAACACTTATATGAAAACAATTTTCTATCCTGACATGTATTTCGTCCGGAATCCGGCCAAAACCGGAAAATTGGTAGAAGTTAAAGTTTGATTTCTAGTTGATTAGATAACCGATTTAGGGGTAAGAAGAGATGCTGAATCCGTGTGTGACAATCATATTTTACCCGGACATATAGTTCGACCGGAATCCGGCTGGAGTCGGAAAATTTGTTATAAGTTAAATTTGTATTTGAAGTTGATTAGATGTTCATTATTGGGGAAAGAAGATACCCTGAGTTCATTTTTGAGCTTTCTTTTTTTTGCCGGACAATTAGTTCTGGAGTTTGGCCGAAATCGGGAAATTGGCGGCAGTGGCAGGAAGTTTTTCTCAGATGATTAGCTATTTGGCCTTAATCTGTTTCTGAATTTTAATTGTAAAAATGTTCAAGGAGTCAAGACCCAGTTGTCTGGATCAGATATTGAATTTTTGGGATCCCATCGAAACCTTTGGTCTTGTTGCACTTGTCGGGTAAAAACTTAAGCTTAAAACGAATTCAGCGTATCACCTTACCACTATATCGAACATCTTATCAACTTCAGATAAAACTTTAATTTTTAACACATTTTCTGGTTTCAGCTGGATTCTGCGCGAACTATTCCGGGTAGAAAATGATTGTCAAAAGCGGATTTAGCATGTCTTCTTACCCCTAAATCGAATATCTAGTCAACTTCAGATACAAATTTTAACAAATTTTCCTGTTTCGGACGGATTCTGGGCGAACTACTTCTCTGACAAGAAAATGATTTTCGTATTCGTGCTCAGCATATCTCCTTACCCTTCCATTGACAATCTCATTAGCTGTTTAAAAAAAACGTGTTCGCCCCTTAATTTGTAGCCCCTGTCCACCCCTAAATGTTCGGGCTACAGAGCCCATCTACATTCTCGACCTCGCCCTTGGGATATTTTGATGAAACTTGGTGGGAGGATCTTTTGTGTCAATTAATTTTTTAGCTTTATTTTCTTGCCGGACAAGTAGTTCTCCCGGAATCCGGCCCAAACTCGAAAGTTTTGTTAAAGGTTAAAGTTTTATTGGATGTGCCCGAAACCGGAAATTCGGTAGAAGTAAGGCAGGATGTTTCGATCAGTTTAGTAAAAGTAGTTATGACATGTCAAGGTAAACACTCATGCTGAGTCCGTATTCGATAACTTGGTTTTCCCAGATAATCAGCCATTGGCCTTAATCTGTTTCAAAGTCTTCAGGAGTCTGTTTAAGACCGGAATCGACAAGACCCAGTTCTCTGGAACAGATATTACATTTTTGGGATCCCATTGAAACCTTTAGTCTTGTTGTATGAGTGTCACGATATTTCCTTATGATAGGCTGTGGAATTTTACGAAGGCTTTTCAGATATGCTTTAACACTAGCATAGATGCCAAAAATGTAACTCCCGACTAGAATGAGCTATTCCAGCGTCTGCACAACCCCTCCTGTCCTGGGAAACGACAACCTTCAACCTTGCTTTGTAGTCGACATTTTCCCATCTGTTCTGGGCACACTTGTTTCACGGGTCTCCTGTCATTTGAATTCTGGTAGCTTTTCCATTATGTTTAAGAATTCCATACCTTGTTGACCTTATCCGCGCGTTCCCTGATATTCGAGTGGGCCACTGACGACACTATTATCTGGGGAATACCCATCGGTCTGGAAAGAATGGGTTTTGTAACCCCAATTCCCAAGAAGGATACTCCAAAAGACTTTTCAGGAGTACGCCCAATAATACTAACGCCCATTTTTAGCAAAGTCTACGAGAGCTTTCTTTCATCATGGCTCAAAGATTTCATTTTGACTAAGATTGACCCGAGGCAATATGGCAACATGCGTAAGACATCTACCACGCACTATCACTGGATCAACCTTATCGCCATTGATCTGAATAAAGCCTTTGACCTCATCTGCCATTCTTTTAAATGATTTTAGTGTTTATCCTTTCCTTGTCCGACTAATCGCAACTTTCCTTTCTGACAGTTCCCAGAGAACAAAGTACGGAAATATTTTTTCTGACCCACTTTGCAACTTATTGTGGTGTGTCCCAAGGCACTCCACAGTAACCACTACTTTTCCTGGTCATGATCAATGACCTTGCAGGCTCTTGTGATGACCGCTGGAAATTCATCGATGATCTCTCGATCTTAGAGCGCTGTCACAAGAATATCCGCAGCAGTGCGGCCACCATAATGAATGACATCAGTGAAGAAGCTTCATTTAACCAAATGTCCGTCAACCAAAACAAAACAGCCGTTCACACTGTATGTTTTCCAACTTTCCAACCTGACCTACCGGATCACAGCAGAGTGGAGGAGCTCGAACTTTTAGGTGTTCATCTAACATCAGATCTCAAGTGGGATAAGCAAGTTCTATCTATGCTAAAACGAGCCAATTTGGGGATAAGTTTCCTCAGAATGCTCTCCCGCCATGGCACCCCCAAATACCACCTCCTTCGCATTTATTTTGTGTTCATTCGCCCTTCCCTCGGATACTGCTGTCCGGTATGGCACTTCGATTTAACACGGGAGCAGTCGGAACGACTCGAGAGGATCCAGTACTGTTCTTTACTAGTAATAGCAAAATCCCCCAATATCCCATACATTTCCCTTCTTCACGAGTTTGGCCTCACATCGTTGTCAAACCGCAGAAGACCCCACCCATCATCACATACTTCCCCCTCCCCACATTCCTGACCGTATAAGGTCACAGAGAATGGCAGCACAACCAGTTCCTAAGATCCTACCCAGACGGGCAATTCATGCGCGGTATGGAAGAAGTTTTGTCCCCTCCTTTGCGAGTTATTCCAATGCGAACATTTCCTTTTTTTGTGTTGATTTTGAAGTTTAGCGTTTTAATTTGTTGCTATTTTGTAGTTGTGTAATTTATGCAGATTGACTATTTTAAAGCACAGTTGCATCTAATTATGTTTGACAAGAGAACAAATATTCGTTTTTTAGTTAATACCGTAAGGAATGTTTTTGAAGAACAAAGACTGATTGATTAATTGAAACCCGTGTAGCAACTATGTTGCTGCTGCGGAGCTATGTTACCCTAGCCAAGAGTGTCGACCAGATGGGCTGAACAAGTCTAACATTATATGGGCAGAACAAGTCCTTTAGGAAACAAAAGTAATTTTGTTAGGATTCAAGGTATGGAATATAAATATCACAATTGAATATTTGTAGAAACCAACAGACAGCAGGTACAGCGAAGCAAGTAGCTCTGGAGGCCGGAGCTGTATACTCAAGTTTCTAAATTAACTCGGTACCCTACAATGCTCCTTATGACACACAAGTTGCTTTCTAGGTCTGTACTCTGAATAAGGGAACTTTGTGGCACACATGAATTTCTGAGATTTGTGAAGGAGAATGTATTGCATTGCTCTAAATGTTTCTTCTATGGTACAGCCAATGGCTGAATCTTAGCAATGCATATAAAGGTAAAAGTAACAAAGGACACTGAATATGAATTTTCGTAACTGTTTTCAGGCACGAGCCTTGACTTCCCAATGCAGTGACACAGAGAAAGCCAGGTTCTTTGTCGGAACACAGTCTCTGAAATCTGGCAACTCCATTCATGTGCTGGAGTATGATGAGTACTCAAATACTGTTAGCAAAGTTATTCACCCATTTGAAGAAGGAGAAATCTGGTCTCTACAGTCCTCTTCAGTGGATCCAGAATTGTTGTCAGTAGTCTTTAACCACATTCAGGGTAAGTAACAATTTCTATGTTGAGGAGTAGATGAATGATGATGATGATGATGATGAAATTTTATTTACGCACTTAAGAAGAGGAAAATAGTGCAGTATAGACAAAGAAAATTAACGCTGTTTCGGCTGTTCACGATTCCATTCGTGTCGGATATGGAAAAATAGTTCCAAATAGAGGAAGGTATAACAGAAAAGCCCTTGGTAGTTTATATAATAGTTTTTGTTCTCCCACTGTCTGCAACCTTTCCGGAATTTTTGGTATTCTGAGGCTAAAAGATTTAAAACGTATCAGGACTTTTTATTTCAAATATTATAAATTTCTCTTGTACCTTCCTCGACGTTACAGGAATTCCCGTATAGCTTCAACTTTTTTGCGCTCTGACCCTTGTGCAAAGTTATCTTCGATTGCTCAAGACCTTCACGTCTCTGCCCTTGGCCGTTTCTCCGCACTGAATCTAGGAAGAAGATTTTTTAGACCCGATTAGTCCCTTTTCTTTTTTTTTATTTAAATATTTATTTTATGATCTCGTGCATTTACTACATTATTGAAAGCTCAGTGTATTTTTTTTTCCTTTTCTTTGTCTATACTGCACTATTTTCCTCTTCTTGAGTGCGTAAATAAAATTTCATCATCATTGTTCCTTTGTTCCTTTGGGGTGGAGCTTTATTATGGCAAGGATTTGCCTTGTTCAGAAGAGGGCAAGTTATCACAATCTGTAGTAACCTTCAGAACTTCGTTGAACTAGTCTTAGAAGATCCAGGCTGGAGAAATAATCTAGGTTGTAAAAATAACTAGTTCTATAATTCTTTCCATTCTTGCCTACTCTCTTCGTAAATAAAGAAGATCTTAAGTCGCGCTCCGTCTTATCATTTTAGAAACTAGAAATTGCTATTGTAGTAGCACTTTGTTGACTTATGGTCTGCGCAAGACTGTTATTTTGATATATTCCAGGCCGTAGATCGTATAGTTAATTTGAACTCTCTCAGTTTCTAGTTAGAAACTACATTTTAGGTTCAAACAGCTCGCTTGAGGCCGGCATATACCGAGTTCCAGCGTCTGACGTCATTCCAGCCCAGATTGCAGATGGCAGTTGTGTCGCCGAAATCGTTGCCAAGTTTCCTACCGGTAAGATTGGTAAGAATGTTAGAGCTGTTCGGTGGCATCCCAGCAGTGGGTCAGAAGTTGTTACAGCAGTTGATGGCAGTCTGGCAGTTTGGAGCCTGGCAACTTCTTCTCCAGCGGTAAGTCTCCCTTTACCTTTTCAGTAATAATAATAATAATGTAGTGAATATTAATATTATATTTATATAAAGTCTATCGATATTCCTATCCTTGTCCACTTTTATTTCTTATTTATATATTTATTTTTGTTTAATTGTGACTGTGCCTTGGCCTTACTTTCGGTTAGCTACATGATTATTTAGCGGATGGATGTTATTGGGTATGATTCGTCATGTTTAAGTTAATTTGGTTTTATTTTTTTTTCGTGTGCACTCGAGCTCAGCTCTCAGAAGCGGAAAGTGGTAATGATAGATTTTTTTTTAAAATAAAGATAACATTGAACCTTGAATAGAATAAAGTCCATTGGCCTCCCAAAAACACATTTTTGTATTAGTATCTAACATCTTTATTATCATCTTTATTACCATCAGTATTGATTAGTAATAACGCCACCTAGCGGACAGGATTTGTGACAATATGGAAGTGTTGGAGCTAGTGAGGTGGTAGCATCATAGATGGAAAGAATCAGAAATGTTTTGGTGATGAAAAGAAAAGTACATGGATCGATAGGTAAAGATAATTGTTATGATCAGAATTTAGAGAGCAAAAAGATTTAATAAATAGTGAGGAATGAATTCAATACTATCAATAGTATTATGTTAATTTGATGTTTTGTTATAGGGTTTCTGTGTCTACTTGTGAGGATCTAAATAAACTGATCATCGTTGTCATCGTGTAACCGCTCGGCGTGTGAGGCTAGTAGGCACAGGCCAATTTACGACACACTTTTCATCATAAACTTTTTCAGCGTCCAGAGAATTTTTGTAAGTGGTGATGGACTCACCGAAAACTACTTCCCAAGTAGCTTTTTTCAGAGTTAGTCTTTTTGTGTCCATTGTGGGCCTCAGTCACCATCAGCCAATTCACAATTTATTCTCAGACTGGTCACAACCGATAATTACAAAAATAAGGATATGAAAAAGAATAATTACAAAAGATACGTACAAACAGTCAGTAATTCGAACCCCAACTGCTAAAAATTATCGCACATTCTATTTTTTAGATTTCAGATTATTTATTAACACAAAAAATAATGTAATTCCTGGAACAAATGTCTGCCTAAAAAAAAGCCATGTCGCATATGCTAGCGAACATACAAGTAAGGAGCTCATTCAGTAATGCTTCGTATTGATGATGATGATGATGTTTTATTGATCCACCAAAATTGATGATAATAGGATAAATGATTATATAAATACGCAAAACAAACAAACACTAAAGCGAAATCCATTGGAACGACTAAAATAAACAAAAACTCAGGAAAATGGCGAAGGCAGATTAAACACCGCAAACAATGACAATAACCTTAAAAACATTAAAATTAAAAAAAAAATCCAAATTTAATCAAAAAATCATTTAGAACAAACGTAAAAAGAAACATTATTGTTTAAATACATTTACAAATACCAACTCTCAACTACTAGTAAACTGTAGCGTTCGCTTCGGCGTAAACATAACCTCAGCCTGTTATCGAAGGCCCGTGACGTTGTTGTGACGTCATGAAAGAAATATGAAAATTCGATTAAATTAATGTTGCAGAATATATTTATATGTGTATGTATAGAGCCGAGCGGCCAGCGAGGCGCCGGACCTGTATACACTTATAAACCGTTCTAGGGACGATCACTATATGGGAAATATAGACTTCTCGTATGATGTCCGTCACGAGCTTCGGTTATTCGGGTGAGGTTTATTCGACAACTTCGTTTTATAGACTGAAGCTCGCTTAGGCTATATTATTTTGCTTTGTTTTTAAATAGACAGTTCTGCTGAACGGGCTGCAAAAGCATTATTACATTAAAATTATGCAGATTATTCTGTTCCAAGAAGATTACATCACAATTTGCCTTGTGTCGGCTGTATTCATAGATATATCTATCGTTTATTGACCAAAATAGTAAAAGGTAAGTCAACCTAACACTTGCAACAATATAAGCTTCTGGATACACTTCCGGGAAAGTTGCACCGGGTTCCTGAGTGCTAAAATCCGTGCGTAAAACTTGACAGTGTTTCGTAGGAACGAGGAAACCATTGAAAAGTATTCTTTCTAGCTTTCAAAAATCCTCCGTTTTGTCAAATCCGATCTGAATTAAACTTGCTTGAGGTTGTTCGAGGTAAGTTCGATGAACGCTTCTAATTCGGAATTGCAGGCAAAAGTTCAGCTAACGGTGGATCCGACTCCAGATACGAACATCACGGCCTGTGAGTGGAATCCCCATCAGCAATGTTCTCAGATCGCCACTGCTGTGAAGAATTCCGTTCAGAGTTGGGACGTAAGGTCAATGAAAGCTGCTTGGTCCATTGAGGAAGCCCATCGAAAAGTCGTAAGGTGAGAAAAAGTAAAAAAGCGAAGGAATACGAGCTTAAGCCACGTTCACAGTGAGAGGGATTTTTAAGGATTTCGCTTCACTTTTGCGAAAGTTCGGCCATTTCAAGTCATTGGTCAGAGGCACCATTTCAGTAAATCATAGAGGGGGGGGGGGGGGTCAGGATTGAGCCCCCATCCCAGGTTTTTTACTCAGAATCAAAATTAATTACTCTTTCTTCGGTAGATTTGAATTAGTCTCCGTTTATACCTTAAAGTAACGTCATCGCTTTGCATTTTACCTTCTGAAAGCTGTTAGGGGCAAAAACAGAGTACCAAGATGGAAGAATTTTTGCCGCTCCGAAATCCCTCCCCCCAAAATGGTGCTTCTGGTCTTGACTAAGTCCTTAAAATAGTAAAGACACCTCTGACATTGCATAATACGCTAGAAGTTCATAACATTCAAAACGTACGCTGCATTACTCACTTATAACTATGAAATGACCTCTTTGGGCCCCTACAGTCCCCACGCCCTTCATTATTCAAAGGTCAAGCGCCGTTACCATTCAGCCAACTACACCGGAGTGTCGCAAGGCTGCGGGGAGGGGGTATTTTCGCTTTGACGGATTACCAAATAAGCAAATATACATCATGTTTTATATATAACCCGTCAATGCGCAAGGCGATAACGGAGTGAAAAATAAAAAGGAAAAACAACATAAGAAAAAAGGAAGCACAATGAATTTAGACATAATTTTTATTTGGGCTTAAAAAATACTTGAACTAAAAGTACCCCGAAAAGTGTTCGCCTGTCCTAAGCGAGACAGTTGTTGAACGCAACACAACCAAACAAAAGAACTGCAGGGAGAAAACCAACAAAAAACACCAAACCAAATCATCCGGGTCCTAAAAAAAAACCGTGAATATCTTAAAATTCATATATTTTAAATAAAATCGGTTCAAGACATTCTTTAAGGACCCGTCGTACCTATACTGCGAATGCAACCTACTTCCGTCAGTGCATTCATTAATTCTTAAACCTGAAACCAAATCATCCGCGTCCTATTAAAATTCATATATTTTAAATAAAATCGGTTTCAAGACATTCCTTAAGGACCCGTCGTACCTATACTGCGAATGCAACCTACTTCCGTAAGTGCATTCATCAATTCTTAAACCTGGAGACCCGAATTTCATGGTACATTCTGAAGCCACTAACAGGGGTGGCCCGAAGGGGGGGTGACTAAGTTGTATCAGTCGTTTATTTTGGCCTCGCCGAGATCCCGGGCATTCATTTTAATAAGAAATAATCCGAGTCGTTTAATTTTTTTTTTTTAATTTTATCTCGGCACAGCTTCAGTCGTAAGCCAGTCCCCGAAGAAGTCGTTTAAACCAGGTTTTGTAACCCGATAGGTCGCAGACATGATTCATGGGGGCAGCAATGCGGCTACCTGTTCTACTCCCATGGGATTTGGATCTGCCTAACTTCGGTCTTTCAGATTTTAGCATGTCGAAATTACAATAGGTTAGTTGTTAAAGTGAAGTCTGACTGGTAACATTGAAATACCTTATAGACCAAAAGCGAGAGACAAGGTTATGTGCATTGATTTTTGATCATCTTTGGCTATAAGTGAAAAAAGAAGGAATAGTTTTTTTTTTTACAGAATGGAAAAGCCATTAGAAATCAAATGACAGGAGACCCGCGGAAGAAGTGTGCCAGAACAAATCGAAAAATGTCGATTACAAAGAGAGGTTGAGGGTAGGAACAACGCTTGAAAAGGACAAGGAGGATTTTAATATACACCCGAAATTCGTTTCCCAGGACAGGAGGGGTTCCACAGACGCTGGAATAGCTCATTCTAGTCGGGAGGTAAATTTTTGGCATCTGTGCAAGCAGAGGTGTTACTATCAAAAGCTGACTGCGAATCGTATGTATCACTGCTGACTGCGAATCATAGCACTATCAAATATGGGAGGAGCAAGGTATTTACTGACTGGCTAGTAATTTTTTCGTCTTATTTGCGGAAAAATCGACTGATTTAAAGAAAACCGACCGTTTTTAAGAAAAATCGACTGTTTCCCAAGAAAATCGATTCTTTTTACGAAAAATGGCGAAAAATCTATTTTTACCGGCTAGCCTACAACATCGGGGGAGGGTGCATCCAACCCCCCCCCCCCTACGTGACGCCCCTGTATGCTAGCGTTAAAGCACATCTGAAAAGACCTCGTAAAATTCAGAACACTCATACAACTCGAAAATGATCTCTTTTATGTTTAAGCTATTCTAAAAGCGAACTTCTCGTCTTCATTTGCTGTGTATATAGCATCTTCTGTCGCGTAGAATCAAATTCTGCAAACCAGTTTTAATTTGTAATTCTTTAGATGTAGCTTTACCTGCTTTACTTTTCGGCATGAAAGTACAGTGTGTCGAGTGACAAATAAAACGGTACTTTCATTATGAAACAAAAGTACATCAAATCACCCGGAAAAAAAACGTATCAAGTCTCGTCGGTGAACCTGCCGTCTTTTTCTATAGTAACATCTGTAAACTCCTGTCAGGCCAAGACCAAAAGTTCGATACGTCCGTAAACCCGAATTTTTTTTTTAACGCACTGGCAAATCTGTTTTCCTCGTTTTGTTTCTGAGGAAGTGGGTTCTGAACGTGAAAATTACTTTTTTTTGCTATTAGTTCGGAGCAAATCTACTTTCTTTTCTATGGGCTTTATCTTGTCACTTTTTCGATGGACAGAGGCGTGATTTCATAGCTATTCTTTATTTTTCATTGGGATCGCAAAAGGACGCTCTCGATTTTTTTTCAGGAATTGCTTTTTTTGCTTTAATACGGAACAAATCTACTTTGTTTTCTGTGGCCACTATTTTGTCACTTTTTTCGACGGTCAGATTTGTTATTTCAAAGCTGTTTTTTCCTTTTCAATGGGATTGCAAAAAGACGGTCTCCTCCTCGGTGTTTCACAAAATTTCGCCTGTGGCACATTTCATAGTATTCTCTACTTAGAGGAACGGTGTGTCATTTACTTGGTGATTAGGCTTGGAACTTTTAAGATTTGAAACACATTAAAGGCTGGCTAGAATCTTTCTAGACAAAGACAGATTAAAAAAAAAATCGCCGGCGGCGCTTGCTTTAATTTGTCCCGGGTACAGGCGTTGAAAGCTTTCCTCTCATGCGAAAGTTGAAATGTGAAGCTGAGGCTATGAAGGTATGTATAAAAAATTTTGATTACAAGAATATTTTCAGCTGATGCATTGCAGCTAGTTTTACACCGGCTCTATTATTTGTTGGTGGGGAATGTGCGCCATTGCCGCATAGTCGCAACAGTCCATTTTTGTTGGTACCTGCGAGTCGTATATTACGATCCATGAGTCGTTGAAATGAGGGGTCTCACCCCCCCTGGCCTGAGTGCTTCGGGCCACCCCTGGCCACTAAACCACTAACTCAGTAATCTTTGCACTTGATTCACTGTTTCCCGTATGCACTAGGCATCCTATGAGCATTCGCGTAAAACGTGGTATCTAAGTCTTGCCGAGTTTTGCTAGAAGTCTAAGGGTCTGGGAAAAGGCATAACACAGCCAAAGCTGTGGACATTTTTTTTTTTAAGGCAGAGCCTAGCTATACATTATTCAGATGGTTTTGAATATTAGAACATAGCAGTAAATAGTGCGAGGTATGCTTTAAAGGACCTGTCTTACCTATAATACTAATGCAACCTACTTCCATATCCATAATCACTCCATATATTTCAAAACCCGGTACATTCAAATCCCTCTAACAAAACCATGCTGATTTTCTCACTTGCCGCATTTTGCTACCTTCGATGTGTATCACGCTGTCGACGGTTGTCTGCGAGAAGTTTTTCCATCACAAACACCGGTTATGTAAACTGTTTCCCTGTTTTCGCTGCAAGTCAACGGGTCTCGAAAAAGGCTTAAAACAGCCAAAACCGTGGGTTATTTGAAGAGTAAATAGTGCGAGGGGTCCTTTAAAAATCTGCTTCACCTTGAATCACCCTCTTAACCTATTCCAGTTAAGATTACCTCGGTGCGAGACCGAGAACCCAGAAAGCGTGGTACACAACTGAAGTACAACAAGATTCCCAGGAAATCTCGTATGATGGTTTAGGGTAGAGCACTGTTAGAGGATACTATTCAGGTTCAGGTTCTTTATTTTTTGGAATATTAACACACATAAATAATCATCTACTCTGGCAGAGGGCATAAACACGAATGGCACGAAAGTGATGAATGAAAGCATCTACTTTATTTAGAAAATAACAAAAATTAATAGTAACCACAAGCTGAAACTCACGATACTAAAAAGAAAACAGTTTAGGCTATCCATAGTAATTGCAACTGAATAAATAACTAGAACTGATGAGAGGGGCAAATCCAACAACACAACAACAGAAGAAAAAAACAGATCCTGCCCGACCCTAAAATAAAGAAATAATTATGATGTATAGTTAATTTAGCAATACAAACAGCAGACCACTAAAACATGGTAATTATTGATCACTTCTAGGTGAAAAACTAATAAAACATATAAAACTCACCTAGACAAGCAGCGGGGAGAATACAGGGGTAGAGATAGACATTTGGAACCGAATCACGATAACTTAAGCGAGAGCCTCAATATCAGTCGAGATGCAGTTGTAATCGCGCTCGTCCGGAACCGGCGTGCTCTCATTGGCTGAAAATCGCAAGAAATGGCGAAGATGTTTATTTATTGGTATGTTCCAGGTGTATTGATTTCAACCCCAACAAGCAGTATTGTCTTGTCACTGGTGGTAATGATGGACTGCTGAAGTATTGGGACACCCGGAACACAACACAGCCTTTACTTGTGCAGTCTGCTCACTCTCACTGGTAAGATATAACCTAGATGTCGGAGAGGCACAATATCTTCCGTCTTGGCACTATTTTTAGCCCCTAAATAGGCTTCAAAAGAGAATGCTAAGTAATGACGTTACTCTAAGGTATATTACCTTAAATTACCTTAAATTGCACTTGTAAGCAATAAGGATGTTGTATTCCGATGAGTAGCTTGCGGATGATGATGGTGTTATATTCTGGTTGCTGCTTCCGGGGCGCACTAGTCCTTTTTCCACGGCTGCCCGTGCCAGTCCTCATCGACTCGCTTTTTGAAACCTTCGGGTGTTTTCGCTGGTGACAGTTGGTTCGGACTAGATGTTCTATGGAGGAACAGCTCAGTTACTGATGAAGTGCTGGCGAACACGAGAGGTACAGGACCTTCTGGACAGTTACCGGGAGCGGCCACTAGTCCGCGAGTCGTTGTCGGGGGCGAAGAGGGAGGGAAGACAATTAGAGTTGGGGAGTCTGTAGACTAGTAGCATGTCCTCTCTCTTCCGCCGGCAAGTAAGTGTCAGGATCTTCAGTTTCTGCATTCGCTGTTCATAGGGTAGTGCTCTAAGGCCTAGGATGGATTTTGTTGCTCGCCTCTGGACGCCTTCGATTAGTTTCTTTTCTTGTTTGTAATAGGGTGAGGCGAGGGCGTTGCCGCTCTTCAGCTTAGGCCTGATCATTCAGAAACATTCAGAAACTACTTATAAATTTAGGTCAAAAAAGTAATTCAATTATGATTCTGATTATTATACTAGGAATGGGGGTGAAAATTTGATCTTTGCCCCCCCCCCCCCAAGGTTCATTGAAGTGGCGCCACTGATCTAGTCCCTCTTGTGGCAAAGTTTGATGGATAATAAATTGATTGAATTATCCATTCAAATATACATCTACCCTACCAAGAACATATAAGCATAAAAACCTCCGTCTCCCTATCTGTTTAATACGACCATGCGGAGCCAAATAGATTCCCCATACGTTGCCCGATGCAAACGAGCGGAGGGTAAGAGCTACGCGGAACATCACAATTTGTTACCTCTACGAACAGCTATATCGCAGTAAAGCCCCGTAGAAGAAATTTCGGAAGTACAAGCCGATTGGTTGTCTACCATTGCGACGTCGCACCTGACGTGCTGCAAACCGGGTCAGCACGCCTGCTGTGCTTTTTCCTCTGATATACGCAGTGGCGAAGGGAGAAGTAGGCGAGCATCAACTCGAAGCTCAGCAAGTACCTCAAGCTCGGCTCAGTTTTGTCAGGGTATCCGTTGTCGCTGAATGGGGCCAAAATTGAAGGTTCTGTTCGCGTATTTGCTCTTAAAAGACCTGCCTTACCTTTAATACCAACGCAACCTACTTCCATATTCACTCCATATATTTCTAAGTCCGGAGAACCCAATTTCGTACGGTACATTCTAACCCCTCTAACAAAACCACGCTGATTTTCTCACTTGTCGTGTTCTGCCATCGATGCGTATCACGCTGTCGGCGGTTGTCTGGGAGAAGTTTTTCCATCAGAAAAACTGGTTATGTAAATTTTTTCCCTGTTTTCGCTACAAGTCAACGGGTCTCGGAAAAGGATTAACACACCAAAAACTGTGGGTTATTTGTCGAAAGCACAGCCTAGTTTTAAGTATTCAAATATTTTAATATACTGCAAGTTGAAGAGTAAATAGTGCGAGGGAGCCATGAAGTCTACATGAAAGGTGAACCAGAACAGTTGCGCAGAGCCGTGGTGCAATGAGTTACAGAAGTAATAATATATTTTTGTTTAGGGTTTGGGGTGTCAGATACAACACCTACCATGATCAGCTAGTCCTCAGTTGTGGGAGCGACTCCAAGGTCGTTCTGTCTTCTGCACTTTCTGTATCATCTGAGTTAAATGACAACAACGGAAGCGACAGCGAAAACGAGCAGAAAGAAGAGTGAGTACACCATAGATATTCCTTTAGCGAAAGCTGACTGCGAATCATACATACAAATGATTCAAAACCGAAAAATCCGCTAGGATATTCCTTCTTGGCAAGGGTCCTTCTCAGGCTGTAGCTTTTGTTTTATATAAGTAAGTATACTCTTACCAGCCTTGCCTACCCAGAGCGTGTTTCACCCTACTTACCGTAGTTACTGTGCATGACGTTACGCGTTTTGGCTTCTTGGCGTCAAGGCTGGAATGTATTTCTCTATTTTCAAAATATCACTCCACGGGGTTATCCAGCTTATCACATTGCAGAGATCTGTAGTTACCACGCTTACTTACGCTCCAGAGCATGGTAAGCAAATAGTTACTATTTCCAGAAGGTTGAAACGGTGGCATAGTAACTTTCCGTAAGGATGGAACGGAAAATAGTAACTAACAGTTACTGTTGTTAGAAGGGTGGAACACACTCCTAATCACCCAACCCTCAGGATCACTGTTTTCTCGTCAGTTTTTATTCCTTACAGGTGCCGGCCGTAAATTAAATAGATGAATACAAAAAATGTATCGGTCCAAACACAGTGCGTGTTCCACCCTTCTAACATTAGTAACTATTAGTTACTATTTTCATTCCAGGCTCGTGAAAAGCTACTACGCTAACCGTTCCAACCTTCTCGAGATAGTAATTAATAGTAACTGTTTGCTTACCACGCTCGGGAGCGTAGTACGCGTGGTAACTACGAATCTCTGGGACGTGACTAATCCGATTAGCCCGTGGCACGATAGTTTGCTGAAAAAACGAAAAATGTGTTCCAGCCTCTATGTCCAGAAGCTGGGATGCGTGACGTTATGCGTAGTAACTACGGTACGTAGGGTAGAACACGACCGGAGTTGCTATTGATGGGTTCGGGACAGCGGACGAAAACGGATCGGAAATTAACCAGTAGCGTGCCTTAATTATATTTGTGTTAATCAATATCGTGCGGGCATTTCGATCAGTCGCCGTTTTGTTTTTTAGCCCAAATAGTGCACTTTAGGAAGAACGTTTCTCGCAAAATCGGTTCTCCTCGCAAGCGCGTGCATGTACTGGCTCTTCTGCTCAGTAAAACTCCAGATGTGGTAGCATTGACTAGCAGTGTTTCTCTTATATATCAGGTATAATTGCCAACTTTGCAAAGCAGGGGAAGAGGAAAACATGGACCACTTTCTCAGTCGATGCCAGGAGCTTTCGGAGTTAAGGGGATCTTTTTTTAAGGGGAGTGTTTTGCTTCTTCCGGATATCGTGAATAGCAATTCGGAAAGGGTTAAAACAAAGGTGTAAGAATATATCGACGGAGCGCTGAAGCTAAGAGCGACTAAGCTTAGTAGTGAGGCTTCATAGCCGTAGGAAAATAATGTTGTTGTTTTCTCTTGTAATGTGTATTACTGTTTTTGTTATGTATATGTCCCGTGGAGTTTTATATACACTTATTATTATTATGGTTTCCATCATTGTTTTGTGAGCAGTATCCGAGTAGAGAAGATACTCCGCTAAACTTCGAGACAGCGGCAAGCTACTCCTCTTTGTATCTAGCCAAAAATTATGCTTGGTAAAATTGTATGATGCTACATATGCCGACTTTCAGCCTGCAAGTTCAGAAAATCTACTCATTGAGCATATCTAAAAAGAAGTTCGGGACCGTTCGGTAAGATAACAGGCACCACGGGTGAAGGAGTAGGTTTGAGAAAGCAACTTTAATGATCCCGCAGCTCCTGCAGCTCACGTGAATCAGTATAGGAAGAATAAGACTATACATTTAAATCAAAACTTAATTAGAAATTTTCTTTTCACTAGGAAATGGCGCGGAAACATCGCTTTTCGAAAATACCGTTGCTTGCCACGTCAGATACGCGATTTCCTTACTAGAACCTGTCAACTCTGTCTGGTCTTCCCGTTCTCCGATGCGGTGGATGGATGCAAAAGTTTGAAAACTGAACGCCCTATGCTTAAAAAGTGAGAAAACCAAGGAAAAGAAAAGAAGCTCAATATGTAATATACACCTGGTGGCCTTTTGACCTGATGGCAGTTTTCGGCGAATTTGTGTTGCGTCGTTGGCAAAACTCGGCACAGAAAAAAAAGAGCTAAAAAGTCTTAGGTAGAAAAAGAAACAATGGCGAAAGGCGGTGTTTTGAGGAGCTTATTATTCCATAGGGGAACTGGGGATAATATAAAAGACAGAATAAGCAAGAGGTTTCTTTAATTATATGAGTCAAATATCGTTTTATGCGACTCCTTTGCTTCCTGAAGTTCAAACCATGCTACTAAAGACGGTTGTTTTTCCTCCAGATCCAAGCCGAGGCCAGACAAGGTCATCCAGGTCTACGAAGAGCATGAAGACAGTGTTTACTCTATTGCTTGGTCCCCCGCTGATCCGTGGATCTTCGCGTCCCTAAGCTACGATGGTAGGGTTGTCCTGGGGCATGTCCCCCGGTCCTTGAAGTATGAAATCCTACTGTAAGCTGTTGCTGCTGTGTTAGGTAAGTTCCGTTTCTTTGGTTCTTCGGCTCTTGTAAGTTATTTTATTTCAGTTTTCTTCGTTTTTTTATCCGCTTGGTACAAGACTATAGACAACTGATTTCGAATCAGAAGCTCCAGATATCGGTAAAATTCACGGCCCTTCGCAAAATCAAGAGCTGAAAGCTCATATGGCACTTGTGAGAATAGTTAGCATGTTTGTCAGATACGGTTTGCAGTTGTCAAGGCTGGATCTCTCTCCCGATACTGATTTCATCAGAAAATGGGTTTGATCTAGTAAATCTGAAATGGTTATTACATCACTAACAACTGTTTTTCCCACAACGATGATCGGATTGTGGAAGGGACTATTTTTAGGCCAATCTGATAGAGTCCCTAACATGCCTGCCAAGTTTCGTGGTCATAGCACAGCCTGCCAAGTTTCATGGTCATAGCACATTTGGAAGTACCACAACTCGTGATCACCGGGGTTGTGGGAAACCCTCTCCAACTCCCGAACTGTGACATGCTCCGGTCCTGTTTGGTCAACATTGTCTCTACGGCTTATGCTTGTTCTTTCTTCCAAGTCCCATCTCGATCTCTCTGCTCTAAGTGTTTCAGGAGATTTCCTGCACCCCCTCCAGCCCCCCCCCCCCCCAGTTATCGGATTCGTTCCGGACTTGAAATTTATCATCTGAGACACTTGTTCTTTACACTTGTCAAGTTTCATTCACGTCCGATAACCCGTTCTAAAGTCATGAATGTCACTAGATCTGGATTCCCCATCCCTCCACTCCCCCCAACATCATCGTATCGGGGAAGCAACTATTTTCAAGCCGAACTGGGAGAGTACTGGATCGGGGAAGTGCTTATTTCCAAGTTGATCTGGTCGGTTCCCTCATATGCCTTCCAAGTTTTATTGTCCTAGCTTATGTGGAAGCGTTTCACGAGATTTCGGGTGCCCCCATCCAGCCCCCCCCCTCCCCCGGGTATCGAATCTGGTCCGGATTTGAAACTGAATATCCGAAACAATTTTTCTTGACATACGTCAAGTTTCATGCATGTCCGATTACCCGTTCCGAAGTTCCTAGTTTCCAGATTTTCCACCCCTCCACTCCGCCCACGATGATTGGATCGGGGAAGTGATTGTTTCCAAGTTAATCTGGTCGGTTCCCTGATATGCCTGCCAAGTTTCATTGTCCTAGCTTATGTGGAAGCATTTCAGGAGATTTCCGGTGACCCCTCGAGCCCCCCCCCCCAGTTATCGCATCTGGTCCGGATTCGAAACTGAGCATCTGAAGCATTTGTTCTTGACATACGTCAAGTTTCATGCACGTCCGATTACCCGTTCCGAAGTTATGTATGGTACTAGTTTCCAGATTTCCCATCCCTTCACTCCGCTCACGATGAGCGGATTTAATCTGATTTCATGTCCCAATCTGGAACAGTATCAAAAAATAATAAGGCTACTTTGACCTCGTTTGGCCCAGAGTACAAAATGGAGACAGAAGTAGCTTACTTTCTTGGGAAAAGGCAGAACACACTCACATACAAGTTTAGTTTAGCATTTGTTCTGACCAAAATCCTTACACTGTACCTGTTCGTGCATTTGGCTCTAAACAGCCGTGTGGTAGCTGTGTGGTCTAGTGCGTCAGTGAACAGAGGACGCCGGATCGATACCACATCTTGAAATTGTCCTTTTGCTACCCTTGCTCCTAGTTTCCGGACTCCCTGATCCGGGAAAGTCGGATCGGGGAAGTGATTATTCATAAGTTAATATGGTAGGGTCCCTGATAAGCCTGCCAAGTTTCATCGTCCCAGCTTGTTTGGAAGTGCCCAAATTAGCAAAACCTGGACCGACCGACAGACGGACAGAAATTGCGATCGCTATATGTCACTTGACCCAAGGGCAAGTGCCATAAAAAAACAATAACTCCACATCTTAGCTTCACCACACACACGGCCTATCCCTCCTTTTTTATTATTTGTCATTTTTAATTTGCCAATTCGGTGGTTATTGTAATCCTTTGTAAGCAACACACTCGAGGTACAAATGATAACGGGCCCTCGGTGATCGTGAAAGTGTATCGTTTGGTCAAATGTATTCTTTTGCATTTTTGTGGTTATGACGCGCAATTTAAGTGGGCTAGGAATTCATTTGTAAGCAAAACCCTTGATGAGAAAATAATCATGGGCCCTTGGGGATCACGAAAATGTATTGTTTGGTCAAAAGTACGGTATTTTTTTCACATTGTGGTTAAGATACGCACTTTAAAAAGGTGCTAGAAGTTCATTTGTAAGCAATGTTTTAGGTAGAAATGATAATGGGTCCTTCGGGCTCATGAAAATATATCGTTTAATCAAAAGTATTTTTCGTGGCTAGCGGAGAAGAGAAGTAGGCTACTTTGAGGCATTTATTTCTAAGCAAAACCATTGAGGCTCAAATGGTCATGGGCCCTTTGGGATCTTGAAAATGTATCTTTTTGTCAAAATGTTTGTTATTATCAGTTGGTGATGCGCACTTTAAGGGCGCTCTAAATTAGTTTATAACTAAATCCTTGAGACAAAAATGATCATGGGCCCTTGGGGATCATGAAAACGTATCGTTTGCTTAAAAGTTTTTTTTTACACTTTGCGGTTAATATGAACACTGTAAGGAGACAAAGAATTCATGACACTTGAGACACAAATGGGGATCAGGAAAATGTATTGATTGGTCAGAAGTAGTTTAAGCACTGTGCAACATACACACTTTAAGAGGTTTTCAAGTTTCGTCATAATCAGAGCACATTTTCTAGAGTTGTGCATGTCACGAGATATACCCCCCCCCCCCCAACTCTCCCAATAGTGTCCAGATCCGATCCAGTTCTATAAATTTAACCTAACCTAACCTAACACTGTCAGAAGTTTCAGAACAGACAACACAAGGATGCGCAGTTTCAACAAACAATGCATAACAGACAACACTTGTGATGTTATCTGTTGTGTTTTTAGAACGTTATGCATGAAATGCTATGCATAACGAGAATTGCCAGGAAGAGCCAAAACACACTCAAACAAGAGCTGCAAGCTCATATGGCACTTGCAAGGCTGGGTCAGAGGATGGAAGTAGGAATTCTTCAGTTCGTGGGTTTGTTGTGATTATTTGTAAGCAAAACCCTTGAGATAATGGGTCCTTGGAAATCACGAGAATATATCGTTTTGTAATGCATTTGGCTGCGATGATGCACTTTAGGGGCGCTAAAAATTCAGCTGTAATCAGAACTCTTGATGCAAAAATGATAATGAGCTCATCGGGAGAATGAAATGTATATTTTAATCAAAATTATCATTTGTACATTAAGAAATTCAGTTATAAGCAAGACCCATGAGGCAAAAATATTTTAATCATGTCAAGTCTCTAATGTTCAAGTTTCATGGTCCTAGCACATCTGGAAGTACTTTAACTGGTGATCACCGGAATTCCAGACCCCCCTTCTAACTCCCCCAACAGTGCTCGAACCCGATCCAGTTCTGTCACTGATGAATCTAGGGCTTGTCCTTGTTCTTCCCACCAAGTTTCATCCCAATCGCTCCACTCTTAGTGTGTCACAAGATTTACGGCTCCCCCTCTGACTCCCTCCCCCCACAATAATCGGATCCGGTTCGGGCTTCACGTGGGACATCCGAGACACGAGGTCTTTCCAAATATCAAGTTTGATTAAGATCTGATCACCCGTTCCAAAGTTATACGTACCTCTTGATTCCGGATTCCCCTTCCCTCCGCTCCCTCCACGATGGTCGGGTCGGGGAAGTGACTATTTCCAAGTTAGTTTGGTCGGGTCCCTGGTACGCTTGCCAAGTTTCACTGTCCCAGCCCACCTAGAAGTAACTTAACTCCGTATCACCGGAATTCCGGCCCCCCCCCCCCCTCCAACTCCCACCACAGTGCACGAATCCCGTCCGGTTCTGCCAATGATGTATCTACGGCTTGTGCTTGTTCCTCTCACCAAGTTTCATCCCGATCCCTCCACTCTAAACTTGTCATGTGATTTCCGCCCCCCCCCTGCGCCCCCCCCCACATTCATCGGATTCGGTCCAGACTTGAAACGGAACATCTGAGACATGACGTCTCTCCCAATATCAGATTTCATTAAGATCCGATAACCCGTTCGAAAGTTATGCATGCCACTAAATTCCGGATTCCGGCTCCCCTCCCTCCCCCCACGATGGTTGGATCGGGCAAGTGACTATTTCCAACTTAGTTTGGTCGGGTCCCTAATATGCCTGCCAAGTTTCATCGTCATAGCATATCTGGAAGTACCCTAACTCGCAAACACCGGACTAACCGACCGACAGACCGACGGAAAAGTGATCAGTATATGGCACTTGGCCGGAAGGCCAATGCCATAAAAAGCATCTGCTGACTTTTTTGTTTGTAGTCATGATATCGGAAAGTTCAGCAGAAGTTGCCGGATTTGATCCGAGTTGAAATGAAACATCCGAAGCAAACAAAAATGAAACATCCGAAGCGTTTATTTAAGTCATTTTTGCCAAGTTTCATCGTCCTAACAGATCTGGAGGTACGGTAACTCGCGATTGCCGGAATTCCGGAACCCCCTCCAACTCCCCCCGCAGTGTTCGGATCCAGTCCGGTTCAGTAAATGATTTATCTAGGGCATGTGCTTGTTCTTCCCAGTAAGTTTCATCCCGATCCCTTCAGTCTAAGCGTGCTCCGAGACCCCCCCAGCCCCTCCCGCTGTTGTTGGAACCTTTCCGGATGCGAAATGAAAAATCAGAGACATGGCCTCTTGTCAATGATCAAGTTTCAATCAAATCCCTTTACCCGTTCGAAAGTTTATGCATGTCACAAGATCCCGAATTCCTCCTCCGTCTACTCCCCACCCCACACGGTGGTCGGATTGGAAATTGACTACTCCCAAGTCAATCTGGTCAGTCCCTGATATGCCTGCAAAGTTTCATCGTCCTAGCACATTTGGGAGTACCTTAACTCGTGATCACCAGAATTCCGGGGAACTCCATCTAACTGCCCCCCACAGTGCCCCTAACCGGGGTTCTGTCAATAATGTATCTAGGCGTTATGCTTGTTCTTTCTACCATGTCCCGTCCCGATTCCTCTACGCTAACGGTTTCACGACATTCCGGTGCCCCACCTCCAGTTCCCCCCACAGTTATCGAATCCGGTCCGAACATGAAATGGACACTTGCTCTTACCACTCATCAAGTTTCATTCACATCCGATCACCCGTTGACAAGTTATGCATGACAATAAATTCCAGATTCTGCCTTCCCCCCTCCCCCACGATGGTCGGGTCCTAGTTCAGTCAATCTGGTCGGGTCCCTGACAGGCATGCCAAGTTTCATCGTCCTAGCACATTAGGAAGTACCTTAACTCGCAGTCGGGGGACCAACCGAAAGACCGACGGAATTGCAATCAGTATGCGATACTTGTTGCCGTGGGGGGGGGGGTAGAATGTATAAGTTGTGTTTTACCATGGTATCTGTTACCACGGTAACTTGATCTGCAATTAGTTGTTTTTGCAGTTATCGTAGTATCTGATACACGGTGCTCAGCAAAAACGACTATTGCCGAAATTGCACTTTTCGAAGTCATCCCAAAAGAAAAAACATATATCCAGTTACATCGTTAAGTGTTAAACTTCTTTCTCATGAATGTGATAAAATTTGATGAAAGTGAGATGACTTTTCAGATACCACGACCAGTTACCACGGTCGGACCGTAGTAACAGATAAACGCAACGCAATTATAGTATAGTACGAAATTCAGGTCCACGAGTTTGAGAATGGATGGAGCAATTAGTTGCATTAGTATCATAAGTTAGACGGGTCCTTTAATAGCATGACAGGCTAATGTAAGGGAACTTTGTTTTGACAAATTGGACAATTTGGTCCCTTCGAACTAACTAGCTGTCCCTTCTCTGTCCATCAACAAAGTATGAGAGTCCTTTTAAGTGGAACAATTCAAACTTCAACCGTTTGACCAATAAAACATATTAACCGATGTTGTACCGGGAAAACAATCAACTTTTGCTTTTTATGGCGGTAGTAAATACCTACAAACAGTTAATTAAAAATTAATAAAGGTCCGAAGCGGGAGTTCTGTTGACGGCCCAAGAGGATCTTGGGCAGCACACGCGGTACCAAAAGTTCGCAGAGACCAGTAGTGAGAAAGAAAATACCCGGCTTATTTGCGTACCGGAATTCTGCTGTCCACTTGCCGGAAGACCCGAAGTTTTCTTGAAAAACCGTTGCTGTCATTATTATTATTTATTTTCCGGTTTAATAGGTCATCCGTATTTTACAAGGTCGAAACATGTAAACATAGAACTTTAAGAGACATACAATATCTAAAGAACATACAAGTCTACGACTTAACAGAATATGAGCTAAGAAATAAAATTAACACAAGGTTACTGAAAACAAGAAAAGGTTGGGAAATTGTAGTTGCAAGATGATAAGATTGAGTAAAATCTGTGTATCATCTTTGGGATAAAATTTAGTGAAACCCCGTTAAAGATGGCGCATTAATCAAATCAAATCGTTTATTCATTAGGAATCTTACTCACGGCGTGTGCCGACTAACTGATTCCAACGTCATCAATATATATAGACAAGAAAATGCAAGCGTAACTGCCGAGTCAACTGCTATTTCGGTTTGCATCGAAACAACAGGAAAAAACAAATATATATAAAATTAATTACACTCTACTAAACGGTCAAACATATTTACTTAAAAACAAACATAAAATCATGTGGGCTCTTTAATGGTGGACGAAGCGTTAAACAGTTTAACAACAGTTTGAACAAAGCTGTTACTGTATCTTACGTGGGTGCATTTGACCGGTTGCAGTTTTGGAACTGGGTTCGCAACTAGTCTTGGGCCGTTCGGTTTCAAAATCAGGGGGGAGGATTTTACGGAGGATGGGTGTTCAAGAGTTTTTAGACCAAAATTTACCGATAATTTTTCACGACGACTCGCTAATGTACTAAGATTGAAAGTTTTCAAAAGGTTGATATAAGGGACTTTAGGAGATTTAGATGCAACGAGTAGCGCTCTATACTGGATTCTTTCAAGCGAGTCGGACTTTTCGCGAGTAAGCCCAAAATGCCAAACAGGGCAAGAGTAGCTACAGGGCAACTACAGGTACAGGGCAACAGTAGCTAACAGTTAGCTAAAGACTTAAGTACCGCCAAACTCCTTAGTGCTTAAGTTGTTTATGGTACGGGTAAATGATGTGATTTTCTGGCCGGATTTTTGCATATATCTTATGCCATCAATTTGAAAAAAATCTTTTTTGTACTCTTGTGGAATTTATGATAATGCCGAAAATCCTGACAGGAATTCCAGTCCGCGCCTGCCCAACCCTGATCGTCTATCCATACAATGAACTTATTTTTCCTGCCGGATTTTCTGCGTTTTCATCATCAAGTTGAAAAAATCTAAGCTTTCCCGAGTGGAATTGATGATGGTGCCGAAAACGGACAGGATAATCCTCGACCACCCCACCATGAAGGTCTGTCCAAGGTTCAGGAAACATCTAAATTTTTTCTTTCATTAACCTCCTCGATAAAGACTGCGATGTCTTTGCTTTGACTGCTTTAGGGGGCAGCCTGGTTTCTTAGTTAGTTCCGCTACTGGTAGCTGGGTGGTCTGCTGAGGTGTCTAGTACACGAAACACCTGGCCGAAGGGGACGCAAGGACGCACAACTTGTTGAAAGACCAGTTCCCGCTTTGAAGTTCCGAAGCGCGCCAGAATTCAAATTCAAACAGTTTGTAGAATGGATATTGGTAGTGGTATTAGCTTCTGTGGATGGTATGCATTATTTTATTGTTCGTCTCTATGAAGTACAGCAGAGGAATGGATGAATAGGTTTATTACCCATCTTTACATAAAATGGCACTGATGGAGTATAAAAAGAAGAAAAGTGGAACAATGAACAACACACAAGATACAGTTTTACTTCGCAAAATTCAAAAAAGAGGGAAAAAAAAAATAATACACTATTTCTGTAACTGTCGGTCAATGCTGGATAGAGGCTGTTTAGAGGTTCGAGGGATTCCAGAAATCGAGCACGACGCTCTGCTTCCCTCAATGTTAGTTAATTTTGAACAGTGTTTGAACACTGAACGGTCTTGCTGCGACAAAGTCCACTACTAACAGTCAGTCAAAGTAGCTAACAAAAGGCTCCTACATTGAGTGTTTTGGGTCTTTATTTTTACCTTTTAGCCCCAAAAACTGCTAACTAACGTTCATAGTTGTTTTTTGTCTTAAAAGTTTTGTCATTGTTTGCGGTCTTTGCCATTTTCATGTTTCTTTTTTTTTTAATCGTTCCGATGAAGTAGAGTTTGCTTAAGTGTTCGCTTGTTTTTGCGTAATTAGATAATAATTTATTTTGTTATCATCAACTTTGGTGGATCAGTAAAATATAATAATAATAAAAATACCCCTGATGTACCATATCGGGGTTGGGGGGGGGGTGCAAAGTCAATCGTTTCGAAATTTAGTGGGTGGGATATGGGTGCCTGACCACCAAGTTTCAGTTCGGTTTAGAATCATTGGACTAGTTTCATTTGGATAAAGACAAAAAATATACAACTAACGTAATACTCATGCCAGGAATGCACGAAAGGAGTGCTTGGCTAGGGCAGGAAATAACCGATACTAATAAAAAAAAAAAAAAAAAAAACAGAATCCACTAACTTAATTGCCCAGCCAACAACTATCTGTAGGTCAGAGAAGCCCTTTTTCAGTCTTTCTTCCTCTTCCTAGTGACATGTGGAACTTACTCTTTCCTTTTTACTCAAAAACTCTGTTTTTTCCAATCTTTATTAAACTTTTCTTAAATTAAAATTTGTTTACTTTTTACGGTAATAAAAATCAGAAAAAATAAAGTCCATGAAATCATTGAAAAGAAATTGTAAGATGAATAAAAAGAGTAAAAAACACGCAACGAAACAACAACAATTACATGGAAAAGCTCAACCCACACCGAGGTGACAAAAGCAGCAGAAAACAAGTCTTGAATTCCTTATAGAAGACCTTACACTGATCTCCTAAGAACTTGAATTTGAATACGATTCAGCCCAAGGCCGTATCCAGGGGGGGGGGTTAGGGGATTGACCCCCCCCGAAACATACAAAAATATCCATTTGTATAGGCTTTTCCCTCTGATCAGTGTGTTTTGTGTACTTTTTTGTCCGACCAGCAGGCAACCCCCCCCCCCGAAAGGCAAAGCCCCCCCCTAAATAAATTCCTGGATACGGGCCTGATTCAGTCAAAAACTATACTGACAGCGATTAAGTCCCATTTCACAGGAATGGAAGTCAGAAACACCTCTGTTTTGAAGACCGTTGAAAATCTATGGCGGCTGGCGCAGGGGGCATTGTTATCCTTCCGGTAGTATCAGCTGTTAGTTCCCTAATAACTGCCGGATATATGATGACAGTGATTCTGTAGGCCAGCTATATCACTTTTCAAAGGAGTTAATTAATATGACGAAAAACGGGGAGGGATGATACAAATGACTACCGTTCAGATTACTTTACCTTTTTCTTTCTGTATAGTCCTAACATCGGCCAACATTATTCCCAACTTAGAGAAACTGGATCGACCCTTTGTCGTCGTAAATGTTTTACAATCGCTAAGAACGCGTCGTACTTGTGATAGTAATTTATTCTCCTTCAGTAACCTTTCCATCCATTCTCGTTCCCGAGACTCTTTCTTCACGTCATAACTGTATCCCATCTCCTCTATTAGCAATATACTAACTATCACGCTTGCACGTTTGCCGTTGTTTCCAAGCAGCTTATTCGTCCTGAGGCCGGTCATGCAAATTTTGCCAAGATTATCCTCCAAAGCATGGAAAGAGGCTATAAACAGCCGAAGCTTTTTGTAATTTTCTGTAAGCGCTTAGTTGTAAAGTGGTCTTCTCATAGCATCTGAGCAGTAACACTATGTAATGTGAGGTGTCCTTTAAGGCCTACCCTTAAAAAAGGGTAGGCTTTTTGTTGGCCGTGCCCAAACCCATCTATTGAACAACGTAAACCGCTTACTTGGGTTGTTTTAGTATGACAACCAAACGCTTTTGAGATTCGATTTTAGTACAATGACCCGTCACCTCACCTGTCCATCTTTTGATCCAGAAAACCGTCCCACAACGAAACCGCGTTCTTGGGTTGTTTTAATGTGACACGCTTTTAAGGCTATCACTCAAATTTCTTTGTGTCACAGTGACTCCGTCACCTCACCTAACGTCAGTCGATTTGTCGACTTCCTCCTCGGTGTCAGATTTAATTTCACTGTCGGTCTTCCGGCTTTGGCCACATGGCCTTTCAAAGGGATTTCTTGAGAATTAGTGAGACTTGAGGCGTCTTCGAATTTGGCTCGTCTTTTCAAGTGTCTTTCGGCCGGAAACCGGATTCCAGCCCGGAAAAAACTGGAGCAGGCCAGATCTGTTCTGCCTCATCTTCTTATCCACCATGGCTAACGCATTCCTGATGTCGAAAGTAAAATGGGGATACTTCGTTTCTGGTAGATAACTGCAATTCGTCCGGAAAGCTTAATGACCGACAAGAATCCGGGCCTTTGGACAGAAAGAAGGTGGATTTGAGGCCAAAATCCAGTAATAATCCAAACTCAGATGGCTGGCCTATAAGGAACCTGTCTACACTCATCGCTAACTTACACCAGCCATCTCACAGCTTTTGTTCGGTGCCCCTGTTTTCCGGCCAGAATTCGGTTCCGGCCCGAGAAAAAGAATTTGGGGCTGACCTTTGAAATCAGGAATGTATTCTTCATATTAGATTTATTTGTGATTGTGGTGAAAGAAAGACTTTAGAGGCCGGAATCTGGAAATATAATATCAGAGAATTCGGACTTGGATGTCAAATAAGGATTGTCACAATATTTTTTTTGGCGCAGCTATATTCCGGCTAGAATAAGGTTTGCGGTCTGAAAACGTAACAGAAGAGTAATGGCTGGTTGCTGGATTCCGACTCGCTGGGCGCATGTCCAAGATTTTAGTGGATCCTCTGTTGCCGGACTGTTTTTCTCTTGCATCCGAATCTCGGGACGAAAATACCAAGAGGTCTGTGGCTGTTGATTCACAGATCAGAGGGGTTGTTTCGGGGGCGTTCCGGGGTAGTAAATTGTCGCTCCCTAATGGCTGATGTTTCGTTGGTTTAGGGATCTTTGAAAAGCACCGCGGATACTGGGGTGGTCGGGCCTGTTGCGTGTGTCTGGGTCAGACATTCAGTAGATTTTTGTGGTTCCACGTTGATCTCGTAATTAACTCCCGGTTTTTAAGGAGCTTCGATTAGGGTGTGGAACAGGCTTTAGTGGACGTGATTGAATTTCTGGATTGCCCTTTTCATTGGATTTTTTACTGGTAAAGGCTTATTGATGTAAAGGCATTTTGTGGCAAGATTTGTTTTGTTTTAGAAGCGCAGTTAGTCGCTCAGGAAAATTCGTCAAAGTTTTTTTTTGTGTGGAGGGGGGGGGGGCATCGTCGATTCCCTCTCATTACTGTGTCCACAAAGGAAGAAAGTGTACGAAACAACTATTGCTTCAGAAGGAAATTCTCATTCTGAAGTTAAAAATTGAATATCAATTATTGCCTATTTATTAGTTTTCAACAAAACTATGTATGTGTTCTGATTGATTGAAGATAGAATCAAGATAGATGTATGATTCAGGTTTTATTTTTCGGTTGACATAATTGTGAAAATCAGCCCGCAATAGATATTATTTAAAAGTATGTTACGGTAGCGTCTGTGATTTTGAAATTGATAACTCATTTTGAGCTACTTGGATTAACGAAAAATTTTTGCTTGAAAATAAAGAAGGAGAAAAATAACACAACTTGCTATTGAAGCATCATCGAGAATTATTGCAAGTAGCCTACTTGTTTCGGAAACATACTGATGGTTTGTTCTTCTGTCGTTTGAAAAAATTGCGCTGTGAATGAAGGCACGAATGTACTCATATAATTTAGAATAATATTTGTTTTTGGGTTGTTGGCGAAAAGTCCCCATTCGAAACATCCCCTGGCGAAAAGTCCCCAGCGAAACGTCCCCAGCACAAAAGCTTCCCATGTAGCAAAACGTCCCTACGACGAAACGTCCCCGTGGCTAAACTTCCCCACACGAATCGTTCCCATGGCGAAACGTCTTCGGCTAAAATGAACGAAGAACCAAAATATGGTATGCCTACTATTTATTTAAAAAAAAAAAAATGTTGGGGGGGATTTCATGATTTACATCCCCGGCATTCTTTCAAAGCTGATTAATTTAAGACCAGAGCGTGGGAATAAAAGATTAAAGGTTCAAGGTTGCAAGGTTAAAGGTAAAGGTACAAGGGTCACTAAACAAGATGTTTAACTGACCATGCCATTTGTACACACCATAACGACACTACGCTGATTTTCGCGTTCTCCTTGTTTGACTGTTTTTTAGCGAGGCCAGGCCTCAGCTTGTTTCCTCTGAGGAGCTTATTAGTAAAATATATTACCGGCAATACAGGTTGCTTTAAACGACCCAAAACTACCCTACTGCTGATTAGTCACGAGCCCAGAGAAATGCGAATTACACTGTATATTTTGAAGGGAAATGGTGCTAATCTGAAGCAGCTGGTCCTTATGCCCTTTCGTGCCTATAAAGAAGGCTGCTACATCTGTAATTCAAACTCAGAAGTTGTTTCATCTCGGTCATGCGCCCAGAGACCTTGGCGAACTTACAGATCTTGGGGACGTTTCGTCACGGGGACGTTTTGTCGTCGGGACGTTTCGCCGTGGGGCCGTTTTGTCACGGGGACGTTTCGCTGAGGACGTTTGCCATGGGGACGTTCCTTTTATCGGTTGACCGTCACGCAATAAGTCCACGTAGTTTGGCCTTTAGTTTGAAATTAGTCTCTGTAGACATTTTGTTTTCGTGGGTCGAGAAGGATAATTGAAACTGTCAGTTAATGGTGGAGGATGAGAATTTTTTTTTTTTTTTTTAATTGATCATGATGACTTCTTTCTTTCTTTTGGGATGTCTAGTCTGTGACTAGTTTTATTTTTGTCAAATTGTTGAGCTCCCGCGTTAGAAATTGTGTTCATTCTTCCCTCACGTACTTCTAAGAAATATGTGTCTGTGTTAATGAGGAATATAGCGTCAGCGTTATTAGAAGCTGGGATTCAGAGTATTGCATTAAAGATTCTCAAGAAGATTATGTGAGGATCTTCAAAATTCTCAGGTCTGTTAGCCTTGGCTTTCTTGTGCCAGTTTGATTAGCTTCTTTAAGAAAAAAATGCACTTTTTCTGGGAATTGGGAGTCAAATAGGTACCGCTTACCCATGAGAAATTAATTTTTTCTGAAAAATGTAGGATAAATTTTGCTGAGAAAAACTGCTGTGACTTTTATAGCACTTTTTCCGAATTATAACATTCATTTGGCTCAAGAGAGCTTAAAATGGTTCGGAAGACAGAAGTCGAAAATACCTAATATTGTCTTCGGATCCCCAGGTGTTGTGAATTATTCGGGTATTCAGACACTCAAACCCATCTTTGCGGGGTTTCTTCGAAATCACGCAGACAGTGTTGCTTCTGTTGCATAATAATAGGCTGAGTTTGTTTGTTGATACCGGTTGCTTACGGTAAGCATTGAATACCGAAATGGTTGACTACCGTGGTAGAGTTGATCAACCAACAACTTTTGGATCCTAATCATCAAAAAAAGGTTAACATAAGATTTTAGTTTTCTTGCACTTTACGAATCACTGGAGAATCCTATCCTTCTTCTTCGTTTCAGTAGTTTTATTCAAGTCACGGGCCAATGTGAGCACATTTCCCCCTGAGCCGGATGGGTGAAGGTATGAGGTGAAGAGGTGAGAGGGGGGGGGGACACCAACCCCAACAAGTATACGAACTTTCAACTTGATAACTGTCATGGTTCATGGGTTCTGAACCTCACAAGACAACGGTGAAAACCGCAGACCGTGTAACTATAATGTTATTTAATTAATGTTTGATTTGTTGTGTATCTTTTTTGTGAATAATACCAATGAACCTTGAACCTTGGATCCCTCTAGTTCCGAAAGGAATTAAAGCTCTTATGTAAAACGTTCGCGACACGCTGGCGTCAAAAGTGCGTTTTCTTGCATGTCTGGAGTAACCGCTCAAAATTCTAAAGGGTCGTAAACCAGTCTAGAAACAAGGTAATATGTCACAAGTGTAACCTGGGGATGACAAACGCGATAATTTTCAAATCCTGGTGTTGTCGGATCACTGGAAAACTGAATCAATGTGAAGTTCTAGGCTACACAACATTTTAGTTACTTTCATGAATGTTGGGGAGTTTCTAGGACCCCCGATAACACAAATTCCGGAGCCATTCTTGAGCAGTGTTAGACGGACAGTGAAAACTTCAGTTGTTTCGACTTTATGATGTAGAAATACATCCATGCATCATTGAAAATTGAACTGAATTTACCTTAGCTGTTTGAATTCTATTTAGGCTCTATCTTTGCGTTTTTAGTATTTTCGCTAAGATGACAGTAGATGTTAAATAAAGAAACATATAATAAAGTAGTTTTCGCAGCTATCGTGGTATCTGATACCAGGGTCAAAAAGTTTTGCAGCTACCGTGGTATCTGACCAGGTACCGTGGTAACTGATCGTGATGTCTGAAAAATCCACCTCACTCTCATCATCACTAACACATGAGTCCTTAGTTTGTTTTTCCGATTGGTGGGAAAGAAGTTATGTCACTGTAGATGTCAGTGTATATCAGTATTTCTTTTGGGGTGATTTCTAAAAGCGCAAATCCGGCGATTGCCGTTTTTGCAGAGCAACTGCAGTATCGGATACCACGATAACTGCAAAAATGACTAATCACAGGTCCAGTTACTGGTAACAGATACCATGAATATCTGCAAAACGCAGCTAATGTTATTTTCAGAAAAAGGCTATTTCTAAGCCTAAAATTGTACCTTTTTTCGACGTAAAACTTAAAAGACCATGAAATAGAAAGAAAACCAAATAATTTAGGCAGATTCTCAGTGAATAATATTAAATATTCGTAGATAATAATAGTATGAGTGGTTTGCAGTACAATCCTTAACTTGTTGTGAAGTGCAAATGAACATAAACCACCTACCCACCACAAATACGCTCCATCTCCTACAAGATAGAGTAAATAGTCTTGATGACTATCTCTCCTTGCCGATGCAAAATCTCCGGCCTCTCCGGGTACCTAGCGGAAGAAAGGTAGAAGGGGTATTACGACTGCTCTCAAAGATCGATGTGATTGTTTGACACAGGATTTGAGTCGTTGAGTTTGAGTCATTACGGAGACGCTTACTCCTTCTTTCTGACACTGGTGTGTTTTGGACTTATTCATATAGAGTATTTGGTCGTCATGGCTCAGATGCCCGGTTGATGCTTTGGGAGAAGGGTCCAGCAACGGGTCGAGTCGTTTTTTTATATTATTTAAAATACATCATTCCAGGCGATTTGCTAAAGACTCGTTTCATAGTCCAGTAAACCAGTCATATTTCGAGTCGTGAATGTACTAGTTTCTACGGCCGCATGATTTTTTAGGAAGAAAGATTTGACTTCCTAATATTCGTGTGTTAAAAGTCGTTCCAGCTTACATTTGTTTATTGTTGAATATTTGTGTATTACATTTCTGTTTCATGACTTTTTTACCATTTGCCGCCTTCAATCTTGCATTCTTTCTTGTTGCGAAAAACAAAAATCAAATTTATTCACGCTCGCGTGTAGAACTGACCTCCGACCTTAAGTGGAATTTCAGCTCTAGGGTTTAATTTCATCTTTAGTTCTTATTTGCGATTGAAACTGGTCTTTCGATACAGGTGTGAAACCCACGCAAAGGGTCAGTAGCTCGAGTTGATTCGCTCTAGTCTTCTGGATGTCGATCGAATCCAGAACGTTTTAGAAGGCCTTGTAAGGGAAGCTGGCAGGTCCGTATCCAGGAATTTCTTTCGAGGGGGGGGGGTCTACTACTCGTTGAACGGACCTAATATATACCGAACAAGAACACAGATGAGAAGGGTAAAGCCCATCACAAGTTATTGTTTTGTATGTTTTGGGGAAGCGGGCGGGGTAGACCTCTACCCAGGGGCGTCCCGATACCTTCCTGATAAGGGGGGGGGGGAAGCTTCAGAATTTTACCGGAATTTTTCCAAGTCTTACCGGAATTTTTTAGGTTTTACTGGAAATGTCTCCGTAATGACCATCTCTGCAGAAACTCTAGAATAGGCCTACTGTTGTGTTTTCAATTCTATTATGCGTTGCAGATAACCCAAACTCATCTTGCTAAAATGTCTTTCCCCTTTTGCTGAGGTTACAGGGATTGTCTTGGCCAGCTTGAAAGCTTTCCATACTTCTTAACACATCTTTCAATCCAAGAAAAACTTCGAATATTTTCTTTTTGTCTGTTTTGAGTCTCCTGGCAAATTTTGAGATCATGTCTGAACAAGGCTAACTCGTCTTTGAACTCGTCTTGGTTTATCACCGGTGAGGAGTCGAGAAAGCTGTCTGGAGTAGACGGTACCGTGAAACTATTCCTGGAACAGTATTTGTAGTATTGTAGTTGGAAATGATGGATTTCAGTAGGTTGCCTAATTCTTGAAAGCTACAGAAACTTAGGAGATTACCGGAATCACACGATGAATGTTCCGGTACGCTATGTTGTCTGTCTGCAAGACTCAGTGGTAAGTTGTGTGCCGGGGTCGTCCTGGTAAGCTGTGAGTCTGTACTTATCCGGTAAGCAACAAAATTTCGTAGATTCCCTAAGCCAAATTCTAGTTGATTCCGTGGAGCAAAGTCCGGGGTTCCCCAATCCAGCCTCTAGTAAATTCCCCGAGACAAGTTCCGATAAATTCCTTGAGAAAGACTTCGGTAGATTCCTTGAGAAAGATTTCGGTAGATTCCCTTAGCAAAATTTCGGTAGACTTCCCGAGCAACATTCCGGTAGATTCCCTGAGCAAAATTCCGGTAGATTCTCTTAGCAAAATTCTGGTCGATTCCCTTAGCAAGATTCCGGTAGATTCCAAAATTTTAGTAGATTCCGTGGGCCAAAATCCGATAGATCCCCTGATCCAGCCCCCAGTAAATTCCCTGAGATAAGTTCCGGTAGATTCGTTGAGCAAGATTTCGGTAGATGCCCTGAGCAAAAAGTTCCCTGAGCAAAATTCCGGTAGATTCCTGGAGCAAAATTCCGGTAGATTCTCTGAGCGAAATTCTGGTAGATTCACTGAGCAGAATTCCGGTAGATTCCAAAATTCTAGTAGATTCCGTGGAACTTCCTGTTTCATTTTTATCAGTCGTAATGTCAGTACGCTGATTTTTGCATTTGCCACATTTGGCTGTTTCCGAGGCTGACCAGCTTCACACGTATTAAACTCCATATATCACCAAGTGCGCAAGCGCTCAGACGAGGAGTGTGAAAGTAAATGTTTATCTCATCTTATATACAGACAGCTTTAGAACCAAGACGTTTCACAACCCCAATAACCAAACAACTTTTTTTTAGTTTTTTTGGTTTAATACTCTTTATTATACAAACCAACTTTTACATGCTAAACTACATAAATACACCTTTTATAACCCTCTTAACATCCTTTATACATGTAGCTGATACTTCTGACTGCATGAAAGCCCGAATGGGCCTGTGGGGGCAGTAAAAAAAGAAAGATTCACGTTACATTAGTTTTCACATACTTTAAAAAAAAAAAGAGAAGAAAACTGAAAGAAGAAGAAAAAAAGAAATGAAGAAAGTAAGCAAAGAAAAAAATAACAACAACAAACAGTAGTAAGTGGGAAACCATGCCGTCGTACCAAAATCAACCAAACAACTCAGCAAATGGATTAAAATTGTATCAATGGTGGTCTTTCAAGAAATGTTTCTTTAGTCGGACCTTGAACTGAGCTAAACTTACCGCATTCTGGATTTCACAAGGAATCGAGTTCCAAACTGCGGTTCCCATATGCTTTATGACGAAGCCCGAACGTGTAGTGTTTCTCGCTTGACTCGCCAGTAGTTCCGCATTTCTTGTGTTATAGTCATGAAAAAACCTATTCATTTTAAATAAATCAGAAAACACTTTTCGCCCAAGTTCATAAAGACACTGGTATACAAACGTTCCAATCTGGTAATCTCTAATTTGTCCAACATTTAAAATATTATACTTTCGAGATATGGAATCAGTACTCACAACACCTCTTTCATACTTACCTATTGCCCGTAGAGCTTTGTTTTGCTGAATCTGTATTTTCTTGTAGTTACCGTAAAAATTGCTAGCCCAAAGTGAACAACCGTAATAAATGTAAGGTGTTATTAACGAATGGTATAACAGAATAAGAACGCTGGTGGGGAATATATTTTTGAAACGGCGCAGCATTCCAACTCCTCTTGATACTTTAGAAGACACAACATCACTATGCTTTTTCCAAGATAAATTACAATCTATTATAAAGTAAATAACCTAATTTGTAATCATCCCACTTTGACAGCTTTAAATGTCAACAAACCGCAAGCATAAATTCAAACAAATGTTGAAGATCTAACACGAATACCTTGAGTTCCAGCAATGGTCTGCCAGCAAGTCTGACCCTTTAAACCTCTTTTCCATTAGCAAGGTAATAACAAATGCAATTAACAAAATCATAGCAGCCTAATGCCCACTTTATCACAATTCATTATAAGAACGGCATATCATCGATCTTATGACAAAACAGTTCAGTTTCCAACTGTTCATTAAAGATTAAAGTACGTCGCGTCGTCTTGATGTTGCTGTTGATCAAAAATCCTCATTCATAGATATATCTCCCCAAATACACAAGAGTTGGACTTGAGACCTGTCATAGACGAACTTCACTCATAGGAAATCTGGGCCCAGGTGCCCATGGACGGGAGGGGGGGGGGGTCGGGACCCATCAAAATCAGTATTTACACCTCTTTTTACTCAAGTATACCAGCTTAGAGTTTGATTCCTGTCAGGGGTCAAACACTTTTTGGGATCCCAAAACGTAAGTGGAGGGATACCTATGACATGGCAAAAGTTGTCCGTCTGTCCGTCCGTCTGTGAGCACGATAACTCTCGAAGGGAATGAGATATTTTGATGAAACTTGGTGTGAGGATTCGTTGGGTCGTCGGACCAGTCAAGTTTGTAGATGGGCTATGTAGCCCTACATTTAGGGGTGGGGGAGGGGTTTCAAATTAAGGGGCAAACAAAAATTTTTGAAATAGCTAATGTGATAGTCGATTATGGGGTAAGAAGACATGCTGAACACGATTTTGTCTTCGAACAAGTAGTTCGCCCGGAATCCGGCCAAAACCGGAAAGTTTGTTAAAAGTGAAAGTTTTATTTTAAGCTGATTTAGATGTTCGATTAAGGGGTAGACATGCTGAAGACGATGGTGGAAACTGTTTTCTCGACGGACAAGTAGCTCGCCTGGAATCCGGCCCAAACCGGAAAGTTTTTTAAAAGTAAAAGTTTTATTTCAAGTTGATTAGATGTTCCATTTAGGGGTATGAAGACACGCTGAACACGGTGGTGAAAACCATTTTCTCGACGGACAAGTAGTTCGCTCGGAATCCGGCCCAAACCGGAAAGTTTATTAAAAGTAAAAGTTTTATTTTAAGTTGATTAGATGTTCGATTTAGGGCAAGAAAACATGCTGAACACTTATGTGAAAAAATTTTCTATCCGGACATGTAGTTCGCCCGGAATCCGGCCAAAATCGGAAAATTGGTAGAAAGTTTTATTTCTAGTTGATTAGATAACCGATTTAGGGGTAAGAAGAGATGCTGAATCCGTGTGTGAGAATCATATTTTACCCGGACATCCGGAATCCGGAATCCGGCTGGAGTCGGAAAATTTGTTATAAGTTAAATTTGTATTTGAGTTGATTAGATGTTCATTATTGGGGAAAGAAGATACCCTAAGTTCATTTTTGAGCTTTCTTTTTTCGCAGGACAATTAGTTCTGGAGTTTGGCCGAAATCGGGAAATTGGCGGTAGTGGCAGGAAGTTTTTCTCAGATGATTGTTCAAGGAGTCTGGCGATGACTGGATCTGGCTAAGACAAGACCCAGTTGTCTGGATCAGATATTGAATTTTTGGGATCCCATCGAAACCTTTGGTCTTGTTTCATGGGCAATTTGGGTGCACTTGCCCATGAACGGGGAGGGTGGGGGGTGGTTCAACTCCACATATATATCCCCAACCCCTATGATCCAGCAGCACAAAGGAATTTCATCGCCTTATCTCCAGTTAGTGTCAAGTTAAAAAACGAGCAATCTGGGCCCAAGTGCTCCTGAACCAAGTGGGGGGGGGGGGGGGGGTTTGGGACCCGCAGAAAGTAGAGAGAGTCCCCAATTCTCACAAACCTACCAAGTTCCAACTTGATACCTGTTTATTCTTGTCACGGGTAACGAACTTTACTCCTGGGCAATCTGGGCCCAGTTGTCCATGAACGGGGTGGGTGGGTGGGGGAGATGCAACTTTGAAAGTAACTTTCCACGCCTAGTATCTACATGTACAAGGAATTCCATCGTCCTATGTCCAGTTCTGGTCAAGTTATGAAAATTATTCACTGGGCAATCTGAGCCCATTTGCCCCTGAACCGGGATGGGGTGGGGGGTAGGACCGTCAAAAGGTACAACTGGACCCCAATACCCACTAGTGTACCAAGTTTGAACTTGTTGAAAAAATACGGTGAAAAGCGGAAACCGAAAGCCGAAACCTGCGACAGCGCTCGCAAGAGTGGATTGTTCCAAGGAGCACTCTACTAAAATTCATAGATCAATCAATCCAGATCAAAATCCAAATTTATTCCATCATAAAAATCTCTATAAGTTTCTTAATAAACGCGTTACGACAAGGGAGACGAGGGTGTTCTGTTTCACAACAGTATTGTAAGTTCTTGTTCAGAGTAATGCTTAAGGTCAAGTCGTCAAATGATTATCTAGAGAAAAGCCATGGAAGCGTCACGGGACTGCATGTGACGACCTCAGCTTTGCGTTGCACTCCCAACCGAGGGCGGTAATTCTTAAAGGATGTCTCTTGCTTATTCTGTCTTTCATATTATCCCTAGCTCCGTTCTGGAATTATAAACTTCGGAAATCTCCGCCTTCCGCCATTGTTTCGTTTCATACCTACGACATTTTAGCGCTTTTTCGCCCGAACCGAGCTTTGCCAGTCACGCAACCCAAACTTGCAGCAAGCTTTGTGGTCCATCGACACTTCTTTCACACATACAGACATGAGAAGCTTCGAAGTATTGTTTCTATTTTGGAAGACCTGAAAGACCATTAGATCATCTGTTCTGAGCTTGTTTTCTTTTGGCTATGTTTTCCCAATTTTTAACCACGGCTTGTTCTGTTTCCAAATATTTCGCTTCCAGCCGCCACGTCTAAGAGCAGGATGGCTGCATGGAGTTGCGCTAACAAGAAAACCGCTAATTTCATGTGAAATGTAATGGTATCATCGGAAAATGGTATTTCTGAGCCATTTCGTCGTCAAACGATCGTTTCTTGTAAGACCTGTGCTTTAAGATAATTATAGCCTGTGGTATGAAATTCCACTTACCTTGCACTTTTGATCAGATAACAGTCGGACAGCAGAGATACTGAAGCTCCGGTACCGTATCAAGTTTCCCAGAATACCAACTTGTACCGTAAGATGTAGATAGAACAGGTTGGCACCAGCCGCTCCGATGGTATCAATGCTCTATATGACTAAGTCCAAAACACGCCAATGATCCTCAGGAAGAAGGAGTAAGCGTCTCAAGACCCAAGTCCTGTGTCAAACAATCACGGCTATATTTGGCAGCAGCTGTGACACCCGAGGGGTTGCTCCCTCCGCGCCACCGGTGTACACCTCGGCGCGGCACCAGCGTACACCGCGGCACGCGCCAATTGGTGGCCACCACTTCTGCCTTTCTTCCACTAGGTACCCGGAGAGGCCGGAGATTTTGCATCGGCAAGGAGAGATACTCATCAAGAGTATTTGCGACTTTGTTGTTGTCGGAAGCCATGTAGCTTTTTCTAGGATTTGGTATATTCATTTCTGGGGTGGTGTCATACCACGCCGGATTTATGCTGTCTTGGATTGGCTTGCCTGGGATCCCGTCAATACTCAAACGTGGCTCTGCCACATCTCGCCACTGTACTAATAGTAGTTGTAGTAGTGCAGTTTAGTTTAATCATAGCACAACAAAACTGGAGCTTGTGAGGATGTGCTAACTTGTAGAAAAAATAAGAGAGAATATGGAGACTGAGATCCTACACCGAAACTAACAACAAAAATAAACTACGTCACCCCAGAAGAACAAACAATAATTACAGAAACATTACAAAAAATAACCCGAGGAGAATTTATATAATCTGTTTCAAAAGTATACCTACCGAGGAACTCCATCCGTAAATCAGACTTAAACTGGGTAAAATTAACTCGAAGCTCTGTAAATAAGTGATGAAGAAGACGTACAAACTAGTCGAGGAACCTCAATTTTTCGTCGTATCCGAGTATCAAGGTGAACATACGACATTTTCGATGGTTACCAAATGCCATTTACTGGATATTTTCATCCAGACAATTAGGTCTGGCGACTTCCTGTCTTAGTCGGACTGCGTAAACTAATCAACCCTTTAGTTCTTACTTCAAACCTGCTCTGCTTCAAACCCAGTAGTTCTGGATTTAATTTAGCGCCCAGTCCAGATTACGATCGGAATGTCAATGCTATAATTTGAAGATGCAAAATTGGGGTCTTAACATTTACTCTGTAGAGATGCGAAAGTCCTCTTATTTTCCCTATACCGGCGCGAACAATTGGGCAACGATATTACCTAGAACTATCGAATTTTCCATTTTCGTCGGATTCCGACGCTGGACGAGCCATCGGCGAACTAGGAAAGCGAAGATGGAAGATCAATTTGCTATACTTTCTTGCCCCTAGATCGAAATTCGGAGCATGTGATATAGAGATAAAAGGAAGGCATATTCAATTTCTGGCTTTCACCGGATTCCGACCAAACATGAAAATAAACCAGGTAGATCGATTCAGCTTGTCAGCTCACTCTACTACCAACGACTTATAAATTATAAGTACAACCGAAATCCTTTTTGTCTCACTTCTGGCCGAGTATCAATTCGGCAGGAAACAAAGTAAATATTGTTTACAACTGTGTCGCCACTATAACCGGACTCCTTGCAAACCACTTGCCAAGCAAGAAATTAAAGTTCAGAAAACTTATTCAGATTGTTTTCTTACCCCTGCATCGAAAATCTATTTGGCTTCATTATATATATTTGTATATGTTTTGGGGGGAGGGGAGGGGGATGCCCTACCTAGGAGACGGCCTTGAGTCTGCCATAGGAGCGCTGTTCTGTTTGGATTACATCAGGAGACGCCTGGATGATTCCTATGCAATTGCGATGTGTAAGGAGCCTAAGGGTATACTTGTCGGTTTTCATATAGCTGAGTGGTCTGGTCAGTGTTGCATTTATTAAAAAAGACCAGTGGTAACCTGGCCAATTCTTCACATCTATAACCCGTTCCTACGTGCAAAGGTCACTCACACGCACACAGATGCTGGCGATACATAAGCATTACCATCTGAGGGGCTAGTCAGCAAGAATGGTGGAATTTTACCGCGGTGCTGCACCGTTTAATTCTTTGGGTGGTTGATGAGTTTCTCCTTTTGTTGGTGATCTTGCTATTGGCTTCGTGTAATTTTGTGCTTCAAGTTCTGTTTATTGATCTTCGTTATGAATTTTAGTAAGGGCAGAACAAAAATCTTAACCCGTACATTTCTAGATTTGTTTTTGTTTCAAGTCGGTGACTAGAGTGATCCGTTGACCTGCTAGGTTGATGAAAACCCTTTGTCAGGCAGTCTCTGAGTTGTGGTAAACTATCTGTTCGCACATTGCGAACAAATAAACACGAATGTCCTAAGAGGTGATAGTATTATGGCCTTTTCGGTTGTTTGTCTATAGCAGTGTCGACACTATGTCATATCCTTGTCATCGTTAGGTTGGGTGCTTTTCCTGTCCGGTTTCCATGCTTTAAAGTAACCTCTATCTCGCCTTCAAACAGCTTGTTGCTTGACTTCTAGGACGCTCATGCGGCATTTGGAATAGTTACTACATTTGCCGTAGTCCTGCTGCCATATCCTTAAAGGACCCCTCTTGCTTGTTTTGCCTTTTAAAATATATATAGCCGCCTTATGGAATAAAAGCTTCTAAAATCCCCACCTTTCTCCATTGTTTCCTGTTATGCCTACAGATTTGTAGCCATTTTTCGCGTCCGTGCTGAGTTTTGCCGGTTACACAACGCAGAGTTTGCAGGATCTTGAACGTCCACTTACAACTCTTTCACACGCAAGGCTGAAAGAATCTTCGGTTTTTTTACTTTTTTCATCTGCTTAGTTTTCCTAATTTTTAACCACATTGCGTTCAGTTTTCAAATGTTGCGCCCAGCCGCCGCGTCGGAGAGTTGGATATAATCGACAGCGCTAACAAGAAAATCGCTTAATTCAGATGGAAAGTAATGCTATTTTCGAGAAATCTTTTTTCTGATCCATTCATAGTGAAAAGATCATTGCTAATAAGAGTTGTGCCTTAAGTCCGGTTGGATCCTTACGATAGGATAAAAGGGAATGAGGCACATTGATTCTTGGAGTTTAGGCACGGTTGAAAAGGCTTGGAAACGTTTTCGGGGTTATTTCTATCCGTCGACGTATCTTTCTGTCGTTAAAGTTGAACTGAAAAGCCAAATTATTTGTCTATCATTTAACGAGTAGGCCTACACTGCATTATCTGGATTGTGTTAAGTGATTTTTCTTATTTTTCACTATTTGCTCTTGTATGACGTTCAGAATGTTCGGTCGGACAAAAAAGTACATAAAAGACATAGATCAGAGGGAAAATCCTATACAACTTATTACTTTCGCATTTTTCGAGGGATGGGGTTCAACCCCCCCCCCCCCCCCCCTGGATACGGCCCTGTCTACGGCGATCCTCGCAACCCAAAATCATACTATGACCTGAAAATTTGAATCTCAATACAAACACGGCTTTTCAGTGTCTAGTTATCAGCTTGCGGAAGGTAACTCACCGCGTGAACATGTTTCGTAAATCGTTTTCGTCGAGCATACAAAACAGACAGAAGCGCATAAAGGTACCACCAGTTCGACAGGGCAATTCCACTATATGAAAATTCGTTAGTCGTGGAGCAACGGAGTAATGCATTTTGATTGGGTCTTCAAGCTTCTTTGAGTGAATAAGTGATGGGTAACTGGATTGTCCCGTATCAGACCTTTTCAGGTAAACTTTAAAGGTTCATGGAAGACCGTACCTTTCAGTTTCCCACCACGAGCATGCATTTAATGCCCGGCAGAAATACAGATAAGCTTCTATGTATCGACCCCCATTGTAGCTCTCCGATAGAAAGCGCAATCTTGGCTAACTCTATCAATCACAATACACTCTGATTGCCGATTGGTGTGTATATCCCATCATCACAAAAGACGCGAGAGGCGGGGCTTAATTGTGAAAGGAGTCTTGGAGATTTGCCTTGAGAACAAAAGTATCAAAACAACTGCGAAGAAAAATCGAAAGTAGGCGGTGATAGCTTGTCAGGAAAATAATGGCATAGTACTAGGTTTCAGTTTTGCGTTAACGCTGATTGGTTTCTTGCTAGATTCTTGGCTATGAAACCTGTCTCAGCAGTAACCTGTCCTTGAAGAAACACATCCTTGTGATAAGGTAAAAGAAAATGCGGCCCAAGTGACTCCTGGTGTTCAAGCTTGTTTCGGAAGAGCTTTTGTATCGTGTTTTAGATATTTATCAACGTTTCTGACGTTAACATTGATTTAGCTGTTAACAGCAGGGGCGTCACGTCTGGGGGGGGGGGGAGGGGGACGCCCCTCCCCAATGTAGTCGGTAACAAATAACCGAGTCGGTGCAGCGATTTTTTGTAAAAACAGTCTATTTTTTTTTTTGAAACAGTAAACTTTCTTCCAAACAGAGTAAAAAGAATAGTCGAGTTTTTCTTGAAAACAGTCGGTTTTCTGAAAATCCGTCAATTTTTCGGTAAATATTCAGTAAAATTCTTGTTACAAGTGTTAGAACCTATGCTCCCTACCTTGGCCGAATCCAGCCCGGACGCCAAATAACAAATCTAGGCCGCATAAACTCGGCACTGTCAAACTTGCATCTCATTCGGTCCATCCGTTTGGTTTTGTGCATGTCAAAAGTTTCCGTCCCCCCCCCCCCCAATTCCCCCAACCGTGGTCGCATATAGTCCGAACGAGTGTTTTACATACCGACGCCATCGGTTCATATCACCCATTAAGTTTCAATCGAATCACACCACTTATTCGCAATTTACAGAAGTCAATTTCCATATTTCTCTTCCCTCGCTCCCCCAAAAACACTCGGATCTAGGAATGGAAGTTTCCGGGCGTATGTTGTGTCAGGTTCTTAAGTCAATTAAGTCGGGTCGCTAATATGCCTGCAATGTTTCGTTGTCTTAGTAAATCTGGAACTATTCCAACTCGCGACTACCGGATTTCCAGGAAACCCCCTCCAACTACCCCCACAGAGCTCCGAAACCATATGGTTCCGTCAATTTCGGATCTAGGCCTACTGCTTGTTCTCTCCATTAAGTTCCGTCCAATCCCTCTGCTTTAAGCGTTTCTTGAGTTTTCCGGCCCCCCCCCCAATCCCCCAAGGTATCGGAACCTACTCGGACTTGACACTGAACATCTGAGGCGATAGCTCTTTCCACCAGACAAGTTTCATTCAAATCCGATCACCCGTCCAAAGTTATGCACGCCACTAGATTCCGGACTCCCCATCCATCCACTCCCCACACGGTGGTCGGTTCGGGGAAACGGCTGTTCTCAAGTCAATATGTTTGAATCCCTGAAATACCTGCCAAGTTTCATCGCCCTAGCACATCAGGAAGTATTCCGAACTCGCGGGATCGCTAGAAATCCGGACCCCCCAAACTCCCCCACACTGCCCGGATCCGGTCCGGTTATGTCAATGACGTATCTAGGACTTGTACTTGTTCTTCCCACCAAGTTTCATCCCGATCCCTCCATTCTAAGCGTTTCTCAAGAATTCTGGTTCCCTCCTCCAACTCCCCCCAGTGTCATCGGATCCGGTCCAGATTTAAAGTGGGATGTCTGAGACAATAGGTCATCCTAAATATTAACTTTCATCAAGATCCGATTACTCGTTTGCAAGTTAAAAATACCGGAAATTTTCCAAGACACGAGGTCCTTCCATATGTGAAGTTTCATTAAGATCCGATCACCCGTTCGTAAGCTAAAAATATCTAATTTTTCCTATTTTTTTCGGATTCCTCCTCCCTCCGCTCCCCTCCAGATGGCCGGATCAGGGAAGTGACTATTTCTCATTTAATCTGGTCCAGTCCCTGATATGCCTGCCAAGTTTCATCGTCCTAGCTTATCTGGAAGTGCCCGAATTAGCAAAACCGGGACCGACAGAGCGACTGACGGACAGAAATTACAATCGCTATACCCCCCCCCCCCCCCAAACATACAAAAATACTCATTTTTTTGTGCGACCGCAGGCCAAAAAAAAACCGAAAGGCCCCCCCACCCCCCGAAAGAAATTCCTGGATACAGGCCTGATCCATCTTTAGCATTGATTAGGATTAGTCCTATAGGCTACTTCTTGGCCCGTTTCTTATTTTAATTTTAACTGTGTCTTATCTTTTGTTGTTGGCGACTCTTTTTTGCTTTATGCATTGCGTGGACTATAAATAAAGAAAAAAATCACAATATCCGTACAAGAATGCATTCTGTAGGGAGACGAAACATTCTGGAAAGTTTGGCTCTTTCCTAGATCTGGATCAAATTCCATCGTGACACGTTTTCTGACGCGTTTTTTACAGACCCATTGATAGAAGATTGAATGGACATTTCTTAGTTTTCCCATGCTCAGTTTTCTTTATACCGACATTTCTTGCTGGCGGCTGGACGCTAGCCAACATTGAGGGGATACCGATCCAAAGACTGATTACTCTACTCGGTCCTACTCAAGGGAAGGTTTGTAGGAAAGAATTAAAAGATTTGTGGGAGGAAACTTATTTGAGGTGTTTGGAAAGGGAGGAATGGATGGAGATTATTCTGAGAGATAATGGGGAAAAAGAATTTCGGAAGGTTGGGTAGTATGGGTTTGGCACATAGAGACATATGTTTTTAGATTCTTATTTGTTTTTGGTTTAAGTTATGGTGATTTAGGAGGAAATGGTTGCTTATTTGATTACATTATCGGAAATCTGTTGGTTGGATTTATTTGGAGTTTGTTTGTTGGAAGTTAGTTGTATTTTTGTACCTTTGTATTAACTATGACCGATTGGTTTTCTACTGTTAATAACATATATTTATCTTTCTTAGGTATGGTAAGAAATGCATAGTAGAAAGGCCAACTAGTAAGCTAGTAGCCTAAGAACTAAAAAGAACTTTCCAGAGTAGAATGTTTTCCAAATGAAATTGAACTAAACTGCTGATTTTTTTAAATTTTATTTATCATAATGTTTTCAACTCGCATGGGGTGATATTGAACTGGATTTCAGGATCAATAACTTGAGATTCTGTATACGATTATTATACGAATAACGGACTGGTGTGGCTGACGAGGACCCTTGAAGTCCGGTGAGGCGACTTAGGACTGTAGACGTAAGGACTGAACAGGTTTGATACAGTAAACTAATTTAATTAGTTAAAATAAAAATGCTATTTTGATAGGCCTATTGCTAATCCCCGTAGGAAGGCTGGGAAATAGAAGTACACTGACAATGTACATCTAGAGTTCTGCCATTACTTGTAAAGTGCTGGTGAAGAACTCGTTCCATAAGTAGGTAGCCCCTCGGCTAAACTGAGCATGGGAAAGAAACAAACCAAATCTATGGTTCGTGCTAAACAAATTTGACGACGCTTGATTATCAGATGATTAAACTGCTGTCGCCCAAAGGTTGTCAATATTTGATGTCGTGATGTCCCAAAACCTTTCAGTAATAATTGTAACAAAAACAGTTATTTGTTTAACTTGCTTCCAGTAGTACGGTAGGTTCAGAATAACGAACTAACCAGCCTCTCTTTCCATAATAAACGATTAGTTTAGTATAGGTCGTTCATGCGCTCACATATGCTGGTGATACACCCGTTAAATTTGAAAGTTGTAGCAGCATACAAAATAACTATAGGCGTATGAAAGATAATGCCACTGATGTTACTGATCTCTAATCAGTTCAGCATAGAATTATCCGCATTTGAATACTCTGTTAGTAAGTAATTTATTTACGACCCGCCATTTTCAAAAGCGAAGTATGTAAAAGGAAAGAAACGGAGACGTCACTTAAGATTTGATCCAGCGGTATTTTGACCCTTCTTGGCAAGGTTCCTCACTGTTCCGCAGCTATAGAAGAAACGAGCCTGCAACCCTGAACCTACTTATACCCTAGTAAGGTTAGTCGGAATAGTAACTTTCCGAAAGTTGATCTAAGCTTGGAAGCCGACAGGTTTTAATGATTTTTGCGAAAATTCAAAAAAATGTAAGCCTAATCTATTCGTGTAATTCGCGTTGTATTGATTTTCTTGTGTGTTGTATTGTTTCGTCGTTGCTTGTTGGGTGTGAGGTAGGAAATCCTTGACTATATCCCTCGGAAAGTTATGATTTGATATTTATTCCTCTAAAACCCCAAGGGCCATACGTACAAAAAAGAAACAAAACGACGAACTGATCTCTAACGACCACTCAAAACTACAAAAAAATTAACTTAAAAATCAACAGAAAACTACCCAAAAAATATGTTAATATCAGTAACGTATTTAAATAAAATATCCGCTTACCGAGGTTAAATGCAGGATATCCCCAACCTGGGTCCTAAAACACTAAAAATGCATTAGAGCGCCATTAAAATTTAAATAAATCTCTCCCATCAAAAAGACAGATCACGTCAGGTCAAGATTGTGCACCCTGCAGTCTGAACCCTCTCAGCTCCCGGAAACCAATTTAGTCATTTTCTTACAGATTCGTGACGAGCGTTAATTATCCCATATGGTAAAATGCAACCCGTCCTGGATCTCAGTCGTATGCCAGCGAATGTCTGGAACAGAGTGCGAGACATTTCTAGGCAGGATTCCTAATCGAATTGGAGTGCTTTAGAAAGGCTTCTATTGTTATAAGTGGCTTAGAAAATTGCGCCGAAAAGAGCTGTTGATCCTTGTTTGGAAAAGTTTCAAAAGTAGTGCCGTAAATAATTGAATAGCTGCTCCGAGTTTCCGAAAACTGCCTGTTTGGAACTACGAAATCGTAGAAGGTATGTGAACCCCTTCCGAAGATTATTGTGAAAGTGCACTACCATCACACTTGATCGCAGGAGCTCGGTGATCCCCTCGGGTACATATCAACGGTGACCTATACACCTCCTGTCATGTGAAAGTGACCCATGTTGAAACACATGCGTTCGCCAGATCATACGCGCCACCCCTCCCTCGGAGGGGGCCCTACCTATGGTTACCCCCACACGACAACCCCCAAAATGGGCAGTCAGCGGTATGCCAGGTCGCACCAACCCACCTACGGCATGCGAAGTGTAAGCACTAGCCCAACCCGAAATCTCAACTATTCCACGCTGAACGGTGCCCCGAGCTTAAACGCCAGCCACTTGAACAGTAGCCACTTAAACGGCAGTCTGATAAACCCAATCGCTGCGCTAAGTGCGTCTAAACATAGCATCGGTGGCAATTCCAGCAGTGTGAGCCCTGGCACGACTGCTCAAACTAAGACGACGAATTTGGACCAATCGCATCACAGTATTCACGATGTGACGCAGCTTTCAGCCAATAAGAGCAAACATTCGATTGCCAACGGTGGGGTAAACATACGAAGGCAAAGTTTTCCAGTGCCGGGAAATCTTTCTAAATTCGTGATGCTTTCCAAAGAGGCAGGAATAAAGGAAATGTTATCCTCCCTCGGCCTGTTAAGCCTTTTATCATTACTGTTAGCCATTTTGGCCTTAGTGTTTCTGTTAAAAATCTCCCCCGTTAACCCCGCAGAGTTGAGGGTGACTCTTGCCACGGAGCAAGTGAAAATCATCTCGGCAGATGAGTATATAACAGTGTTTGAAGTGACGTTAGCTCTGGCTGCATTGACGTTATCACTGAACTTGTGTTGTTTGTTGGTGTGCACGATACAATTTCTGTTTTCTGTGAAGCTGATACAAGTTCCACGTGGGAGGGAAAGGTGAGTCACTTTTCTGTTTTTTATTGTACGTGCGAAATTCTTTGCGACCCACCCATTTTTTCGGTGGAAAGCTGTAACTTTGAAAGTTGACGAGAGGGAGGATGCCTTGCGTCACCGCAAGGTGGGAGGACATCCAAGTGCTATCCTCTCCATACACATGTTTACAGTAGCTCATGGCGTTGCAGATCTGTCAATGAAAGGATTTAATTTCATTAACTAATCTTCCGTGGATTTTTATATGTAGTAAACTGAAAGACAAAAATGCTCCTCAGCCGGGATTTGAACCCAGGACCCTCTGCTTACAAGGCAGGCGCTTTACCAACTGAGCTACCGAGGGGCTTGAAAACAGAGGTCGCAAACCACTACAACAGTCTAGTAGAAGCCGACCATAGGAACAGTGATCCCGCCCGAAGGCAAATTCATCTAACCAGTTCATATCCCCATGTCACGTAAATTTATAATAATACATAGATGGCACTTTTCACAAGGGAATAAAAATATACCAGAAACAGTTCTTTCGAATATAATATAGAAGTCTAGGACTCCATTGTCGGAGCCACGTAGACATACCATGGGGAAGACGACCTTGAGATGCAAACATTTTATAAGTAGTGAACTGAAAGACAAAAATGCTCCTCAGCCGGGATTAGAACCCAGCACCCTCTGCTTACAAGGCAGGTGCTCTACCAACTGAGCTACCGACGGGCTTGAGAAATTATAGTGGTTTGCGAACTCTTACTTCCGTGGATTTCGATTACTCGAATGTTCCGCGAGAGAGGGGGTTGGTCGGTATTGTCTTTAAGTACCAGATGTGGGGTTCCGAGTGGTACCCAGTTCGTTCCAGATCTGTCCGTCAATTAATTAATTTACCATATAATAGCTTAAAGCCTATTCTACTGTGTATTCGTGATGCCTCTAAACTTCTATTTCCGCCAAGGTTGCCTAGATTACCTGCAAAACTACCCTTTTGCAAATGTATTGATTACTTCAGCTTATTGATTGCCAGGAGTTGCCAACTCTCGGTAGTGTTTTACAAGTGCCCGGTGTTGGCACCTGCTGCCATATGATCACTAGAATCAGCATATTTAGAAGCAGAATTGCCTAATTTATGGCCGACACCGATGCCAGCACCGCTGTTTTCGGCCGGTGTCGGGAAAGGATGTACAGCAGGTGCCGAGGAGAGGGTAACCCCTCCGTTAATTGGTTAATCTGTTAACTGTTTTGCTGTTTGCCCATCGCTTTGGCCACACGACTCTAATATAAAAATATCCCAGGCTATTTTAACGAATATTGGGAAAAATAAAATGATTCTGATTCTGACTCTGAAGTAGCTTCAGAGAAATAATTAGCAAAATGTTTCGGAGTCAGCTTAGGCTGGAGGACTACGTACTCTTCGATACACGGTGACCTCCATCTCACCGCATTAGATCCTCGTGAGTGATTTATTATCAGGATGATCGGAATATGGCTGATTCCGTCCCCAGTAATCAAGGTTTCCGTATCACACCATCTTTATAGCTTATGCGCCAGTCCTAAGCCATGATTATCCCATAGTTAAAGTGGTTGAAATTGAGTTGCATCGACTAGTCCCATTATCGCGTATTCCTGCAATGGACAAATCACTTCCTGTCAGTGGATTGCGGTTATGATTTGCGAATTTGTCATTACAGAGCGCGTTTCCCCAATAGAGTCTTATTTTATGTGTATCTAGTACATAGGGCAGACTTGGGTGGTGGTTACAGCTCAGCTAAAACTGTTTCAGCTAAAATATCTTGATTTGAAAAATTACTTGTTTTAATTAAATACCCTATTTTGAAAAAGCTTTAAAAATTCTTAGTGGTTTGTTGTAGCAGGTGAATGTAAATACTAAAATAAAAATAATAACTTTTCATAGAGGAGGGGTACAATAGTGGTCATATGGGTAAATTTGATTGATAGATTTATTTATTGTTGGACCTAACTAACAAACATTCATGAAAAAAAAACATTAATTCCTCCTCTAAAAGCGAAAAAAAAACACCCGAACAAGGAGAAACAAATAAAAATCAACTATAACTAGCAAATTTTCTATCGCACTAAACAGTTAGATCGAACAACTATCAAAGAAAAAGTAGATATGTTAGTAAAAGCAAGGGCCCGTGATGTGTCACTGATTTCTCGCAATAGCCTCGATTACATTCTTCAAGCACTGGTCAGGCGCGTGTCTGAAATACCATTAATACGATGTTTCTGCCCGCCGTCCATTTGAGCACAATTTAGAGTACCCTCGTTTGCAAGGCCGTATCGGGGGGGAGGGGGGTTAGGGGGTTGAAACCCACCCCGAAACATACAAAAATACTCATTTTTATAGGCTTTTTCCTCTGATTTATGTCTTTTTTGTACTTTTTTGTTCCGACCGGCAGGCAACCCCCCCCCCCCCCCGAAATAAATTCCTGGATACGGGCCTGCTCGTTTGTCTTCTCTTTTTCCTATTAAATGTCTTGATTTTGGGGGCTCCAATTGGTGACCTTAATGTTTGACTGCTGTAAAGTATACCTTTTACTTTATGTATTTTGTTTGGCTCATTTATTATTAGTTTTCTTGTAAAATATTAGCGTTTTACGTCACTTGCACTCTCTTCGAATAAGCAAATTTTATTTATTTTTCATACATGATTTGTAATATTCTTAATACTTATTTCGTAGCTATGTAATTTGTATATTGTAGCCTATTGTTCCATTATTTTTTCTCTTTACTAAAGATCTTTCCCGTCTGAAACTTCGGAAAGTTTGAGGAATCTTCCAATACAAGAATATTTACGCTTTGTTAGGGTGTATGTGTATTAAAATTTGAATTCGGCCGTCAGAATATATTTGTCTGGTTGGCGCAACTCTGTCTTGCAATCTTACAATCGGAGCCTTTGGGCTACTTCAGAATCTGCGTGATTGAATTCAACCTGAGGGATACGAAGCCAATTTACTAATTTATCGTGACGCTAATGATATTATGGTATGCTATTCAGGTGTGATCAGTCACACCAGTTTGAGTTGGCAGGTGTATCTGTTCGTGGACGTGTCAGTAAACAGTTGTTCCTCTTTGCTTAAAGCACACCTCTAACTAGAAATGATCTTCTCATGATGAAATATCTCAGAAACATGATTATCAAAAATACCATTACTTGCCACGAGAAATTAGTGATTTTCTTGTTAGCGCTTGTCGACTCTTATCCAAACTCTCTCTCCGATGCGGCGGCTGGACGCAAAATATTTGAAAAATTGAACGCGCCTTGGTTAACAAGACCAAAGTTTTCGATGGGATTCCAAAAATTCAATATATGATCCAGACATTGGGTCTTGTCTTCGCCAGATCCAGTCTTCGCCAGACTGTTTGAATATTTTCACTATTAAAATTCAGGAACAGATTAAGGCCAAATAGCTAATCATCTCAGAAAACCGAATTCAGATATGGATTCAGTATGTGTGTTAACCCTATGACTCATATCTACTTGACGAAAACTTCCTGCCTTACGTCTGCCAATTTTCCGGTTTTGGCTGAAGTATGGAACTACTTGTCGGCAACAAAAAATAAAGCTATAAAACGAATTCAGCGTATATCCTTTCCCCTATATCGAACATCTAATCATCTTAAAATAAAAATTGAATTTATAACAAATTTTCCGGTTCCAGCCGGATTCCGGTCGAACTATATGTCCGGGTAAAAATGATTGTCATATATGGATTCAGCATCTCTTCTTACCGTCAGATCGAATATCTAATTAACTACAAATAAAACTTTTGCTTTTAACAAATTTTTCAGTTTCGGCCGGATTCGGGCGAACTACTTGTCCGGCGGGAAAATAGTTTTCATAATCTTATTCAGCATGTCTTTTTACCATTGATCGACTATCTCATTAGCTGTTTGAAAATATTTTGTTTGACCCTTAATTCGAACCCCCTTCCCCATCCCTAAATGTAGGGCTACATAGCCCATCTACGAACTCTGAAGTTTCCCTCGACCCAAAAATCCTCACACCAAGTTTCATCAAAATATCTAATTCCCTTCGAGAGTTATCGTGCTCATGGACTGACGGACAGATGGAAAACTTTGCGATGTCATAGGTATCCCTCAATTAGATTTTGGGATCCCAGAAAGTGAGAAAACCAAGCAAAAGAAGTCCAAAACAGTCCAAAATGAAAAATAATACTTTGATGAATAATCTGTTGAATAATATATATATTTGTGAAAGAGTTTTTGGTGGACTATTAAACTTTCGGGAAAGTCTGCGTTGCGTGACTTTCAAAACTCGACAATGCCCAAAAAGCATAATCCCATAAGGGCTAGGGATAATATGAAATGCAGAATAAGCAGGAGTGGTCCTGTAAGCCTGGCCAGTCATACAGAAAGCTTAAATTTTTGGGTATGGTACCCCTACGTCGGGGCATGGTGCTCATACGTTAGGGCCCTGCAGCAAGGGCATGGTGCCCTCGTAAAAATCGGTCTGAAAAGCAAGTTTCCGACTCAAATGTTGACAACAGATTTTTATGAGGATACCATGCCGAAAATTTGATGATTTATGTATGAATGAGCCTGGTCTGCTGTACGATATGAAATGCTATTTAGTACACTTTCTTGTACTCTCAAATCATTTATTTCCCGACAATGCCGCACACTCATTCATAAGTAAGGAGCAGTTCGCTCGACCAATATACGTCCTCCTATCCCCCAAATAATGTTTCAAGCACTGGAAAAGCAACTCTCCCTGTTGTAATGTGTCATATTACCAACATGATTGGGAAACTGTCAGCCGCGCTAATTCATTTACATTTTTCAGGCCAGTAGTAATAAAGAAATATCTAAATCTGCCTGCTTAAATCCAATCCAATCCCATGCTGTCTTAGCTGGACTGCCAACGACGCTTGACTTACCATTATTACCAGTAGTGGTTTCCCTGAAGCTGACTCGCTGCAGCTTTCCCCCAGAATCAACTCTGAATTTCCGTTTGTGGCTCTCGCTGGTCGTTAATGAAATCAGTTAACAACTATAAAGAAATAATAATGATCCGACCAAAGAAGTAGCCTGGATTCTTTGGAATAGAAGACCGTAAAGTAGAACGGTTCAGAACAGTCATTCTAGTTTATAGTGTGCGGTGTTGCCACTATGGGCACGATATGAATGTACGAGTAGACTATAGGTCTACTAAGAAAGCAAAAACTGTAAATCTGTAAGGAGACCAGGCACGTTTCAACGCAATTAGTGCCTGGAAACTAAGTCAGATAGCCTATGTTCCGGTTTCAGTTTATTTATTTACAAAAAAAAAGTTATACACTGCCGACAGGTCCGAATCCAGGAATTTATTGCGGGGGGGGGGGGGGGTGCTACCCCCCCCCCCCCTGGATACGGCCCTAACTGTAGACTTTAACCCCACCCTGATTGAGCACTGCCATGTAACGGTTGGCAGTATTAATTCATTTGTCTAAAACAAAAAGAAATACAAGGAAAAGAAAAAAGGGGAATCGCCATCCGAATCAGCTACTTATGGAACCAAATGTGCAAGCTTAATTCTTTCGTCTACATTTGGGGGGACGGGTAAAATTTATCCTGTTTCGTTCCTCCTATTGTCTAGCCTGTTCAGTCTACTGAAAAAAGAAAGTCTGTGGTTTTGAGCCGAAGTTTGAAGTGAAGTGACAACCGAACCGAAGTTTGACGCCACAGAAACAGGCATGATGTCTTCCATGAATTTGTTTGGTCCAGTTGAAAATTCTACCTAAATTCTCTGTTAAATTCTGGATTTTCTTGATGTCGTTTTTTTTTTCATTTGTTTCACTCCTGTCGCCAAGTGTGTTTGACGGGTTATAAATTTCATTCGTTCATTCATTCGGTATGGCTCAAAATGAGAAAGAGAAGTTTTTCCGAAAGAAAGATTTCCCGGAACAGAAAGGTCGCCAAATTATTGCGGGCGCGATTTCCTAATTGGAATTCTACAATCACCATTTCCCGTCCTATCCACGTTCCCTAAAGTTTATTGTCGGATCTGTCTCTGTCGCCAGTTCGCATTCATTTGCTTTCCCAGGCCGTAACTTTAGAGAATTTCTTCATGCGGCCTTTTTGACCTTCATGGGGAATCTTCCCGCACCCGGCCGAGGGGCATGTCGCTTCTTTGGGCCACAAATCGACATTTCATTGCTCGTTGATCCGTCGTATCTTTTGTAGATATTTGATTGTAATTAATAATAGGAAAATATCCGAGCAGAGCGAGTACCAGTCACGGTTCCTAACGCTCATTTAGGTTATACTATCTCGACATGATTTATGGCCTGCATATGCGCTCATTGCAGTATCGGCGTATTAGCTAGTAGACTAATATTGCCTCGATCCACTATCGTGAAATTTCCACGTTATGTCCATACTTACCTAACACAGAATCACGCTGATCGTGTCAGTTCCGCTCGCGGCTTTTCCGCAGACGAAAACTTGATATTTGCATGATAAGGGTGTTTTTATTACCTAAATATTAATGATATATGTGGCAAAGCCGTTGGCCGGATGCCGGAAACTGTTTTGGATGAGATTGACATCGAAGAAACATGGGTCTAATTATCTCCCTGTATCGTTCCCCTCTTTCTTTTCAAATTCAGATCTCTGTCATCTCCTATACTGTCAAAAATATGAAAACCGGATAGCCTACCTGGAAACATGTCCGCATATTTACATATGTACTCCGTAAATACTGAGCTGGTGCCTATACCCGAGATATCGTATAAGCGTTAGTCTTGCATTATGCCATGGAACTGATGCATTGGGCATTGCAGGAATGAATGCAAATCGCAAAAAATAAAGAACTTGCGGGGTATAGACGGGGAACAGTGGTGTGCTCACTCGGGTCGGGAATTGCATGTTCGGAGCAAAGATGTATCGGGATAGTGGGAAACCCATATGTTCAACACCACAGTAGAGCTAAAAGTCTTCGTAAGACCTGTACCCTAATGATATACCCTGTATTAGTCGTGTTGGCATAGCTTCGAACCATAGCGGAAATGGGGTGTACAAAGGGCAGGAATCCGGATTGCCGTCTGTTTGTGTTAGATCTTCTGACACTCTTGATGAGTGATGAGTGTATCGGTCGTGGGTGCTGACACGAGGGCGAGTGATGAGTGGAGCCGGAGATTATCTTTGTTTTCCTAGTGTTTTCGTTGAATGGGCTTCTTTTTCCTGGAGATTTTGTTTGTTTTCCTTCTATTTTTGCGCCGTTTATTTTGGCTCCTTTTTCCAGAAAAGTCGCCTCACGTAAAAATACCCTAATATTACTATGTCGCAGGCTTGTGCAAATTTTAGGAACATTTCACGACCCTCTTATTTATCTCCGACTCTTCTGTGAGCAGATGATTTATTGTCATTACTTTTAAGAACCCCACTTGGGAACTCATGAGAACAGTTGCGAAGTATACTGGAACTTTAGATCGGAGGTAATTTGGCAATGCTAGAAGGGTAAAAAGAAGTGATTTTATTGTATGTAATTTTGAAGTTCAATTTTGTTAGTTAAGTGCGATAATGAATACTGCTGTATGGCCCTTTGTTGGCTTTAATAAATTATTATTACAGTATGTCTATGTTATTGAATCTCAGAAACCACGACGCCCTAAATCCTTTGGCTACCCTCCACCCCTGGTCATATTAGCTGGAGCGATAACAGTTGTCCGACTAACTTTATGACCCTTCTAATATGATGAAGGGCGGGGGCGTCACTATGGGGGGGGGGGAATCCCCCCCCCAAAGGTCTTGAGAAAGTTCACTTGTTTGTCGGCGCGGAGCGCCGGCAAACATAGAAGAAATAGAATTGTGTATGCTTTTGTCGAGCGTCGGTCGACTCGTCGGCACATCGGGTTCTTTTTACACGCAAGAAATGAAATCCTGCAAAGATTTGTCGGGCAGAACAAGGAAGAAATCGAATCCTGCCTGCTTTTTGTCGTGCCTCGGTATTCTCTACGGCATATCGAGTTATAGAAGAAATAGGATCTTGTATGTTTTTGTCGAGCGTCGGTCGACTCGTCGGCACATCGGGTTCTTTTTATACGCAAGAAATGAAATCCTGCAAACATTTGTCGGGCAAAAAGAAGGAATAAATCGAATCCTGTCTGTTTTTTGTCGTGCCTCGGTATTCTCTACGGAATATCGGGTTCTTTTTATACATAAGGAAATAAAGAAGAAATCAAACTTGTATGCTTTTTTCGGGCGTCGTTGGCACTTCGGGTTCTTTTTATACGCAAGAAATAAAATCCTGCAAATATTTGTCTTGCAAAACACGGAAGAAATCGAGTTCGGCATGCTTTTGACGGGTCTCGGTATTGTCGTCGGCACATCGGGTTCTTTTTATACATAAGGAATACACAAGACATACAATTTTGTATGCTTTGTTGGGCGTCGGTCAACTCGTCGGCACATCGGATTCTATTTATACGTAAGAAATCAAATGCTGCAGCTTTGTCGGGCACCCCCAGGAAGTTCAATCTCGTCGGCACAACGAAATCCACTTCTGTACAATACAGCCGGGCAAAACAAAAAATGCTGTATGATTTTCGGGGCGTCGGTATTCTCGTCGACACACATTCTATAAACCTTTATCGGGCGCATCCCGAAAGTTTTAAGTTTCGGCGGCACATCGGCTTCTACTTACATGTAAGAAATAAAGATTTGTACAGTCTTGTCGGGCAAAACACAGAAGAAATCGAATTCTGAATGCTTTCGTCGAGGGCTGATGTTCTTTGTTCTTTCGGCACATCGGGCTCTTTTTGGGATCCCAAACGTAAGTGGAGGGATACGTATGACATCACAAAAGTTGTCCGTCCGTCCGTCTGTCCGTCTGTGCGCACTATAACTCTCGAAGGGAATGAGATATTTTGATGAAAATTGGTGTGAGGATTCTTTGGGTCAAGAGTAAGGTCAAGTTCGTTAGCCCTACATTTAGGGGTGGGGGAGGGGGTTTAAATTAAGGGGCAAATGAAATATTTTTAACAGATAATGTGATAGTCGATTATGGGGTAAGAAGACATGCTGCACACGATGGTAAAAACCATTTTGTCATCGGACAAGGAGTTCGACCGGAATCCGGTCAAAACCGGAAAGTCTGTTAAAAGTAAATGTTTTATTTGAAGTTGATTAGATGTTGGATTTGGGGGTAGGAAAACATGCTGAACTCGTCAGTCAAAGCCATTTTCTTGCGGGATACGTAGTTCGCCCGGAATCCGGCCAAAACCGGAAAGTTTGTTAAAAGTAAAAACTTTTATTTGCAGTTGATTAGATGTTCAACTTAGGGGTAAGAAAACATGCTGAACACTTCTGTGAAAACAATTTTCTACCCGGACAAGTAGTTCGCCGGAATCGGGCCAAAACCTTAAAATTATTAAAAGTTAAAGTTTTATTTGTAGTTGATTAGATATCCGATTTAGGGGTAAGAAGAGATGCTGAATCCGTATATGACAATAATTTTTTACCCGGACATAAATTTCGACCGGAATCCGGCTGGAGCCGGAAAATTTGTTATAAGTTAAATTTGTATTTGAAGTTGATTAGATGTTTAGTATTGGGGAAAGAAGAAACGTTGAGTTCGTTTTTGAGCTTTTATTTTTTCGCCGGATAAGTAGTTCAAAACAGATATGACTTATAGGGGTAAACACACATGCTGACTCCATATCTGAACTTGGTTTTCTCAGATGATTAGCTATTTGGCCTTAATCTGTTTCTGAATTTTAATAGTAAAAACGTTCAAGGAGACTGGCGAAGACAAGACCCAATTGTCTGGATCAAATATTGAATTTTTCGGATCCCATCGAAACCTTTGGTCTTGTTATACTTAAGAAATCAAATACTGCAAAGAGCAAATTCTTACGGAAAAAATACAGATTACAAAAATTACGCATGCTGCGCTTAGTTCAAATTAGTCTGGACTTAATTGTTGCAAGCTTCACTTTTTAGATGAACTTGAAACGAAAAGACGAATGTGTGAATTTAAATATACGAATTTACAGTAAAAGCACAATCTCAACTGATGCATTAAAATTAGTTTTACACAAAATTTCGCCTGCGGCGCATTTGTAGTATACTCTATTTGGAAGATTAGTGTTTCATTTAATTGGCGTTTTAGGATTGACATTCTTGGGGGATTGAAACATGTTAAAAGCTAGACTTGTATGGTAGATATAGCAAAATGTTTCCAAACGAAAGCAGAATATAAAAAATTTCACCTGCGGCGCTCACTTTAACTTGTTCAGAATACAGTCGTTGGAAGCTTCGCTTTTTAGCGAAAGCTGAAATGAAAAGCCGAATATGTGAACTTTAGTAGATAAAATTACAATTAAGGAATAAACTCAGTTGATGCGTTATAATTAGTTTTACCCAAAATTTAGCCTTCGGCGCGCATTTTGCAGTATTTTCTGTAGTATATAGTTTTAGTAGTTTTGTTGTATTCTCTGTAGTATCCGTGTTCCATTTAGTTGGCATTTTAGGATGGACATACTCGGTTTGAAACACGTTAAAGCTAGAAATTGTATGGTAGGTATAGAACAAAAATCGGAAAAAGGCTGATTTAACAAATTTCGCCTGCGGCGCTTAGTTTGACTTGTTCTGTGTACAGTCGTTGGAAGCTTCGCGTTTTAGCGAAAGTTGAAAGGAAAGGCCGAATATGTAAACTTTAAAATACGAAATTACATAAAAGGAATATCATCAACTGATGAATTACAGTTAGTTTTACATCGGTTCTATTCTATTCTAGTGGGATATTTGCGCCAACGGCGCATTTTGTCGGCCCATTTTTTAGTCCATCGGCACAAACGGGACGCCCCCCCCCCAAAGGTAAAAGGCTAGTGACGCCCCTGGTGAAGGGCAGTGCCGTTTGAGAGCTGAGGTAACCCGACAGACTTATTAGAAGTAATGTACTTCATTAAGGTTAAATTTTATTTTATTTTAGGACGGTAAAGTTTCTTCGAGATTCGGCGGTGACGCGAGTCTGTGCAATAGCCGGTTTTTTCTTCTCAATTCCTGTTTTCTTAACTGGTAAGTAGAAAAGCTGTTTTCTTTCTTACAAGGTAGCGTACGCCTTCGTGGGCTCAGGTACAAAATAGGTACAAAATAAACTGCAGGCTAGTATTTTCTCATTCGTTAGACTTTCTTTTGAAATAGGACGTTTCTTGCCGATTAAAGCGAGAATGCTGGTATGGCTCAGTTCGAATTTCATAATTGACAAAACGTGAGCTGTTACTGTAACGTACAGTCATTGAATATCACCTTTTTGGGGGGATCGCAGAACGTAATTGGAGGGATACCTGTGACATCGCAAAAGTTGTCCGTCTGTCCGTCAATCTGTAAGGACGATAATTCTCGAAGGGAATGAGATATTTTGATGAAACTTAGTATGAGGTCTATTTGGGTCAATTAAGAGGTAGAGTTCGTAGATGGGCTCTGTAGCTCCATATTTAGGGGTGGGAGAGGGTTTCAAATTTAGGGACGAACAAAAACTTTTAAACAGCTAATAAGATAGTCGATTTAGAGGTAAGGAGACATCCTGAACACGAATATGGAAACCATTTTCTTGCCCGACAATTAGTTCACCCAGAATCTGACCAAAACCGGAAAGTTTGTTAAAAGTAAAAGTATTATATAAAGTTGATTAGCTTTTCGATTTAGGGGTAAGAAGACGTGCAGAACATTTATGTGAAAATCGTTTTCTTGTCGGTGAAGTAGTTCGCTCGGAATCCGTCCGAAACCGGAAAATTTGTTAAAAGTAAAACTTTTATCTGAAGTTGATTAAATGTTCGATTTAAAGGTAAGAACACATGCTGAATCCGCTTTTGACAATCATTTCTACCCGGACATATAGTTGGCCGGGAATCCGGCCGAAACCGGAAAATTTTTTAAAAGTTATAGTTTTATCTGAAGTTGATTAGATGTTAGATATAGGGAGGGGTAAGGTGATACGCTGAATTCGTTTTAAGCTTTAATTTTTGCCGGGAAAGTAGTTCACCCGGAATCCGGAGATTTGGCAGGAAGATTTGATCAGTTTCATCAAAGTAGCCTAGGGGTAAAAACACAAATGGTGAATCCATATCTGAACTTGATTTTCTCAGATGATTAACCATTGACCTTCTTCTGTTTCTAAATCTTAATAGTAAAAATGTTCAAGGAGTCTGGTGAAGACCGTACATCTACAAGACTGAATTGTCTGGATCAAATATTAAATTTTGGGGATCCCATCGAAGCCTTTGGTCTTGTTTTTCTACCATGTATCATATGTCTTCTTTATCTTACATCATATTGCGTTGTTTTCGGTCTTCGAGTTCGTTCTTTGATTCATTTGTCCATTTTCGACAATGGGAATAATGGGGCCATACGGACTTCAGAAACAAAGATAGGGCACCAGATTTGATGTAATCGGTACGGAATGGATCCCGTGGTAGAGTCTGGATTTCATTGAATGCATAGATAGTACTCTCTGCATTTTTCACTACTTTCGCAGAAAGACTCTGATGAATATGATGAAATCCAGACCTAACAAATATTCATGCAGAACACTGAGGGCTAACAAATTTAAGTAAAATAAATCCAAATCAAAGCCACTCGCTGTATTTTTGTCATTCTTTTGCTCAGCTGCTTTTGAACCCTCAAACGGCAACGGCACGGTGTTTGATATCAACCGTTTTCTCTTACTTTCATTACCGTTCAGAATACCCCAACTACATTTTATTAGAGCTATATTTCGGCCCTTCTTGGCAAGGGTCCTCTTCAGGCTCAAGCTGGGAAATGAACTCGAAATAAACATCAGACGGAAAAGAATCAATCTGTTTTCATTCATAATGCCAAAATAAACTTGAAACACTTAGCTCTTAGCATATATCATGTTCTTAATTTGTCATTTCCATTTGAATTGTTTAGATGCGAAAAGCAAGACGTAAGGCAGTCCAAAATTTAGAAAAGTATTCAAAGAAGCATTTCTACCTTGAACCTTAGTTCCTCCTGAGGGGTTCAGAGATCAGGAAGTGTAGCCAGTCCAGAGCAAAATAACACTTGAGAATAGCACCAAGACTGACAAATTGACACACTCGAATAGCAGCGATACTATCACCACTAGCGATTGAGAACATTCCTACTGAAACTCATTCAGTCGTTCACCAGCGCTGGCTCCAATAACTTTATATTCTAATCATTGCAAAAAAATGATACAGCCTCCATTGTTTCCTTGGTGTATGCAGACCGCACCTTTGCTTTACTAGAAATTTATAAACCTGCAAGTTTGTCTCGCTTTAAATGCCGCAAGCATAGTGGGCGGCGCTACGAGTATGTTCCGTTTGCAAAGCATGGACAGCATGTGTCTTGGCGCTACTCTCTAGTGTTATTTTACTCTGAGCCAGTCCTCTCTCATATAAGACGCTGCACAGACATCTTCCCATCCAGGCTGGATGGACGTGCTTGTGTCAAGCAGTGTCATCCCAAAGTTAATTATTAGTTAGGAAATGAATTTTATGTACCCGCCCAACTGCAAGTGCTTTTTTGTACCTTTCTTGGGGCGGTACTGGCAACATAGTTAAATGTATTTATTTGGGTTGTAAAAATAAACTGAACTGAACTGAAAAAAAAAAAAGAAGTATACTTTTACATACCTTTAGCCTACTACCTCACACATTCCAAGTATTTTCTTGCAATACGACCATGTAAGCTATTGTTTATTTGTATGCCATCCCAAGCGAGAAATGCAATTTCTGTAGGAGTCAGAAGAAACAAATTAAAAAAAAAAATGTCCAGATTGAACGATCTGGACCTGAATTCCCCCTAAAAGCTTTAGCAAATCCCACAAATGGCATTGGCTCGACGGACAGCCGGGGTGAAATATAGGTTCATCTCTTTTCCGTTACGTACTTCTTGGACATGTTTTATCTCCTCGTGGCTACTAAAATGACGTAATATGACCGTTAGATCTGCTTCTGTATCAGTTTCAAAGGCCCCAGGGTCGGCTTGGGATACAAATATTCGACCGGCTGTGACTAAGCTGGTTTTATTTGATTTACCCGTAGAACTTTATCAGCCTCTCCAGCTGCTTTCAGACTCGAGCTGCATTCCGTTCGGTACTCGTGACAAAATCACTGACTAGAATGAGCCTATGATAGGGAGTGTCGGCTAAACCCCAGATGACGCGTTTAATTGCTCTACCCTTCTTCACATTAGCAGGTTATAAAGTTGGCCTCCCAGGATCCTTATCGCCTTGCTAATGGTGGGGGGTAGATGGTGGCCAAATGGACTACGTCGCTGCAGGCTTTCAAGATACCTTGCTCCCCCACTACTCTACTGACTGAATTCGCAGAATCTTGACAGAAAAGTATGAAGGGGTAAAACGTTCCAAAACTCTCAAAAGTTGACAAATGAAAATGACCCTAAAAACTGACAACTTTTGTACCAAAACTGTTAAAAACTTTTGAAGAGTTTTAAATAGATTCTAACACAGACATTAATTTCTTGGATTCGGGCAAAATTTGAATTTTTACAGCAGAAGTTAGAAACTTTTCAATTCTTGCCGTTTTTCTTGTTTTTGCGCGTTTTGACGGCGCTCACTTTTTATTTTGTCAGCGTTCAGCCTTTTAATTTGGATGCGCGATGGCAGTAAAATCGGGTGTTGCGGTGGTGGCATCGCACCCCGCACTGCTCACTTCTGCCGCCGCTAGGCAGTGTCACTCCCTTTCCGTTTGCCATGTTTAATCTTTTATACTGTCGCGGTTACTGTCCGTAGTCTACTCTTGCATTATTTATTAACGTTTTGACTTATTATGACTAATCCCGTGAACATGAGTCATCTACACCTACACTTCTTTTCCGGGGCTCGATCGGCTAACAACACCTTTTATGTAAAGGTTGTGAATTTTGTAAGTACCATGAGTAAAACCTTTTGTTTGTATACGGACCATAGATTGTTGTTATGAGCTATGAAACCACAATGTTTTGAATCAATAATTTAAACTAATACATGACTTGCGTCCAATAACAATGAACAAACTTCCAAGATTATTACTGGAGTTCTGACTTCTTACATTACAAAAGTAAAAGTTTGGACTTCCTGTTGCCTGTTTGCTCGCATTGTAGCCCTCTAGCTCTAGGTTAGGGAAGTCCGACCGGAATCCGGTCAGAGCCGGAATGTTCCTTCTGACTGTCCTAGACGCCGTGGCAATTCAGCAAAGTCTTACTTTAAAGAGTTATAGTTACAAACTTCGGACGGCTTGACCCCATCACCCTCAGTCTGTTTATGATCACGATAACTCCTTTATTGTCCGTGAGGCAGCTTTGACAAATATATCTTCAATGGGACCCGATCTTCTAAATCAGCAAGCCTCTCAGCAACAGACAATAGTAATCGCCTTCAGTCAAGCAATATGTCAAAACAGATAACGATTCAACTGTATTCTGTGTTTACTCCTTCCTTGTATATCTGTCCCCTGTTTTTCTGGCACTTGCCTTTCGGCCAAGTTGGGACTAAAAGGATGGAAATCGTCACTTCCCCGATCCGAGCATCGAGGGAGGAGGGGAGGGAGGGGGAATCCGGAATCTTGAGGTATTTATAACCTTTGAATGGGTGATCGGATCTTAATGAAACTTAACATTTGGAAGGACCTTGGGCCTCAGACGACCATCTTAAAATCCGGACCGGATCCGGTGACTTTGGGGGAGCCGGAAATCTTGGGAAACGCTTAGAGTGGAGGGATTAGGACCAAACTTGGACAAGTCCAAGCATAAGTCCTAGATACGTCGTTGAAATAAGGGACCGGACTCGGGCACTGTGGGGGGAGGGTCGGAATTCGATGACCCCGCAAGTTCAGTACTAGGACGATGAAATTTGGTAGGAATTTCAGGGACCCGAACCGACTGCCTTGAGAATAGTCGTTTCCCCGATACAACCATTTAAGGGAGTGGAGGGATGGGGAATCCGGAATCTAGTTGCGTGCATAACTTTTGAACGGATGAAGGAATTTGAATGAAAATTGGTAAGTGGAAAGAGCTATCGTCTCAGTTGTTCGCCGTGAAGTCTGGACCGGATCCGATTCGTGTGGGGGGAGTTGGAGGGGAGCACCATAATCTCGTGAAACGCTTAGAGTCAAGGGATTGGGATAGAAATTGGTAGGAACAAGGCCTACGGTTTCGATGGGATCCCGCAAATCTAATATTTGATCCAGACGATTGGGTCTTGTCTTCGTCAGATCCGGTCTTCGCCAGGCTCATCATCTGGGAAAACCAGGTTCAGATATAGCTCTATAAACCGTATCTATTTTGACTCTACTGAGCGAAACTTCCTGCTTTACTTCTGCCAAATATCCGGTTTCCTCCGAATTCCGAAAGAACTACTTGTCCAGCAAAAAAGAACAATTCAGAAACGAATTCAGCCTATCTCCTTCTCCTTACCCTGTAAAGAACATCCAATCAACTTCAAATAAAACTTTGACTTATACAAAATTTCTGGTTTCAACTGGATTCTGGACGAATTACATGTCCGGGTAAAAAAAACTAGTGTCATATACAGACCCAGTGTCTCTTCTTAGCCCTAAATATGTCATCTAATCAACTTCAAATAAAACTTTCGCTTTGAACAAATTTTCCGGTTTGGCCGGATTCCGGGCGAACTAGTTGTCCGGGTAGAAGATGATTTTCACATAAGTGTTCAGCATGTCTTCTTACCCCTAAATCGAACATCTAATCAATTTCAAATAAAACTTTTAATTTTAACCAACAGTTAACGTAACCAACTTCACGAACTACTTGTCTGGAGAGAAAACGGTTTTCATCATCATGTTCAGCATGTCTTTTTACCCCATAATCGACTATCACATAAGCTGTTTAAAAATATTTTGTTTGTCCCTTAATTTGAACACCCCCCCCCCCCCCCTAAATATAGGGCTACAGAGCCCATCTAAGAACTTGACCTTACTCTTGACCCAAAGAATCCTCACATCAAGTTCCATCAAAATGTCTTATTCCCTTCGAAAGTTATCGCGCACAGACGGACGGACGGACAGACGGACAACTTTTGCGATGTCATAGGTATCCTTCCAGTTATGTTTTGGGATCCCAAAAACCAGCATGAGAACTAGACACTTTCTTGACAGAACCAGATCTTATCGGGGCTCTTTGGGGGGAGTTGGAGGAGGTATAACGTAACTCCGGTGACACTTGCCAAGGACGATAAAACTTGACGGACATATTATTGACCCGATCAAACAGACTTTAAGAGACCGACACATTGCCCTAAGAAAACTTTTGTTCCTGGATTCGACCATTTTTGAGGGAGCTAAGGCAAGGGGAATCCGGAAATTACTGATTTCCGTAGGTTGCGAACAGGTGGTCGATTCGAGTGAAAATTTATGGGGGATAAAAATGAATGGGCTGAATGGGATGCAAGTTGGAGAGGACCGCAAGTTAATGCGTCCCAGAGTCGTTATTTGGCGTCCAGTCTGATGTCCAGCCTCGGTATGAGTAGGGTGAATAACCGGACATTTACAGATATGCTTCGGTTCGAGTCAAACTTGGTGGACAGGAAGAGGAGATGTCAGAGATGTGAAGTTTATGTATCCGAGTCGTATTCGGCCACAGTGGGGGGAGTCCCGGAAATTCTGTGGCTGGCATAGGGTTCAAACGAGTGGAGTGGTTTTAATGAAAATTGCAAAGTAGAAAGATCATATGCCCTAGGTGACATATTTTGGGGTCCGGACCGAACCCGAGCACGGTGGGGGGGGGGGGGGGGTAAAGGGGGTACGGGAATTTCCCGAAAAATGCTCAGATTCAAGTGAAACTTGATAGGCGATAAGAGAAATTGTTGTAGATGATTCGTGTATGTGTCCAAACCAGATTCTGCCGGGGCAGGGGGAGTTGGAGGGGGTACTGGAAATAGTTTGGTACATTTAGGGATAAATCGAGTGGATCTAAACTTAAAGGTAAAGTACGCCCTAGATGATCCGACACAATGCCGGAAATACTCGGACTCGAGTGAAACTAGATATCCTATTTCTAGGTCCGAACCTAGGGTGGTTGAAGGGGGTATTTTGTGACACTAATATCTACTTTCTTACACCACCTACTCGTAACAAGTGCCATATAAGCTCTCAGCTCTTGTTTTAATCTTATGAAAGCAATGACAGCATTATGCCTGCAGACAGAAAGCTAACGTTTATCACACTCGCGTCTCTAACTTTTAGATTCTGTTGAAATTTTCAAGTAATTTCTTGTGAATACTGTTTATCAATATGTGTTTAAACTCGGTAAAGCAAGCAACCGTAGTTGGCAATCTATGCGCTTCTGGCGATTCCTATTTTCATTTTATCTTATACATTTGTTTATGATATTTTGCCAGGTGAAGACCATTCGTCCTTTGCAAAAAGGTCCTAGTAATAAACAGAAAAAATTCGCAGGAAGAAAAATGTAGCATTTTCCCACGGGTCCGAAAGTGGTGCCTTCTGTTGTTGCTGTCCGAAAAACAACAACAAGAAAACGGGCTAGGCCTCTGGGGAGGAGAGAGAGCTATCGGAAGGATCTTAATGTATGCCTAAGAATGATTTAGTCGTTCAATCAACCTTTCAATAATCACGCCTGTTGAAATCATCCACATTCGACTAATGACACTTGTGAAGATTGCCTCCATTTTGGGTTGGGAGTTCAACAATAGTTACCACGCGACAGGGCCTTCCTACCTGCATAAGTGTTTGATATATGTAAGATCATAAAAACAAGGAAGGAGTACCGTTATCTCTTCAGACAAGTTCAAGTTTAATAGTTTTTATGGCACTTGCAGCTTCGCCCAAGTGCCATATACCGATCAATTCGACTAATTCTGGATCCGAACAGTTTAATAGTTTTTATGGCACTTGCAGCTTCGCCCAAGTGCCATATACCGATCACTTTTCGTTCTGTCTGTCGGTCTGTCAGCCCAACGTTCTCGAGTTAGGGTACTTCCAGAAGTGCTAGGACGATGGAACTTGGCAGGCGTATTAGGGACCCGAGGGACCCAAATTAGCGACCCGACCAAATAGACTTGAAGACCCGACACAATGCCCTAGGAAGACTCCCGTTCCTGGATCCGAACATTTTTGGGGAATTAAGGGAAGGGGAATTTGGAAACTACTAACTTCCGTACGTTGCGAACGGGTGGTCCGTTTTAGTGAAACTTTATAATTACCTAGATATGCAAAACGTGTAGCAGAACCACATGTGACAATGATTGGAGGGAGTTGGAGAAGGGGGGGGGGGACTTTGTGACATGCGAGGTGGGCCGAAGGGAATGCAAGTTGGACAGTACCGAGTTTGAACTAGATTGGTTATGGTCCGGCCACGATAGGAGGAGGATGAAGCGGAAATCGGAACTCGCAAATATGTTCCATTTCGAGTCAAACTAGATGGATGAGAAGAAGAGATGTGAGGTTTATATGTCCTAGCCCTATTCGGCCACAATAGGGGGAGTTTTGTGGCTCGTATATAGGGGTCAGACGAGAGGATTGATTTGAATGAACCTTGGAAAGTAGAGAAGCGATATGCCCTAGATGACATATTGTAGGGTCCGGACCGGATCCGAAGACGGTGGGGGGTACCGGAGTTTCCCGGAAAAAGCTCAGATTCGAATGAAACTTGATGGGCGGTAAGAGAAGATGTTTAGATGATCTATGAATGTGTCCGAACCAGATTCGGCCGCAGTAGGGGGTACGGGAAAATAGTGTGGCATTCCTAGGGATCAAACATGTGGATCTGAACTTGGAAGGTAGACAAGCCATTTGCGTTAGATGATCCGAGGCGATGCCGGAAGTGCTCAAACTCGAGTGAAACTAGATATCCTATTTCTAGGTCCGATCCTAAGGGGCTGCTCAGAGGAAGTGCTCAGACTCGAGTGAAACTATATTTCATATTAATTTCTAGGTCCGATTCTAGGGGAGTTGAAGAGGATATTTTGTGACGTTCTCATCTACTTTCTTGCAGCACCTACTTGTAAAAAGTGCCATATGAGCTCGTAGCTCTTGTTAAAAGTTCAAGTTGGCTAAACTAATCAGGATAAATGTTGGTTAATAATAGGATTGGAGCACGGACTCGTGACGAAAGAAATAATTTAATCGTTCTGCCTTTTTTTCGTTCTTCGTCTAGTCGTCTGGCCTCAACTGAGAGGAAGTCATTGACGAAAACTACAAGCAATACATCCGACTAGGCACACGCTTATCAGATAACTATCTAATTAGAAAATTACTTCTTTCTTTTCCGTAATTTCATGCACGCTTTCGCAGTTAAACAACCTATAATTTAATCACATTATTTCACGGTTTTCAACTCCCTGATAGATGATGATAAATCGCTATTAACCAGTTTGATTGTTTTAGCCATAAAGGTGTAACATTCTTCACATAGACTATTATCTAGGCTATTGTTGGGACAGTGGATTTTTTCACGTCCAGTACTTACCATTGGGAATACCAGAGAGAACTGGGTTTATCTCGGCAAGGAGATAATACAATAAATGGGATATTCATATCATGTAGCATAAGTTGTGTAATTCGCTCACTCGAAAAATTTCATTTTATTTTTCATTTTAAATCTTTATTATATAGGCTTGTGAGATTTTTTTGTTTTCAAACATTTATTGGAGATTGCCGGTGGCACACATGCTCTGACTAGTCAGCTTTATCCTCGCTTCTAGTTGTTTTTTTTTATTTAAATGTTCTTTTGTCATTGCATCAGTTTATGTTATAATTTTGTATTCTTCTGGCCTTTGAGCCGCTTTACATGCCGAAAATTAAGGAAGTATTGTCGTGGATAATTTTAAAAACAGATTAACCTGAACAACTTTTTGTGCCAATTTTAGCATTTATCCTAGGAATTGTCTCAGAGCTCAGACCATTTTTTAGGTAACCGTTTTTCTTTTTCTTATGTTATTTCGATACTTATCCTCTGTAATGTCGTCCCAGAGTTTGGGACAAAAGTTGTGTGGACACGAGTCCGAGTCCTGGATAAAATCCCTGGAAAAGAGGCGAGAACGAGACTATACAAACATGTTCTTGGGTCACGCCCCAGAGTCCGTAAGCGACGAGACCGAGACCGAGTTCGAGTCCGTTAAAAGGCGTCTCAAGACATGAGACGAACCCAGAATCAGCTCTGCATAGGATCAGCCAGTACACCAGCTCTGCCCATACGGTGGAGCTTCGTCTTTATGCCTCCGAAAATGAAATATGGTCTGTGTCACGTGGTCTGTGAACTGATCACGAAATTGGTTATTTCGTGTAATTGCTATCACAGCAGGATGGGTACCTACCTCTGTACATACACCCAATTTTTATTGGCCGACCTAGCGGGTCGGATCTTTGTACATGACGGGTTGAGCACGTGATGTAATCCACATTTGCTATCTTGCCAAAACGGCGTTGTTCTATCAAGATCGTAGAATGTTTAACACACTTCGCTAGCGAGCACAAAAAAGAGCGGTAGATGCAAACGCTCCGGACTGAAATAAGCTCAGATTCTGCGGTTTATGAAGATGGTGGTTCTTTTAGGAGTGTGGAAAATTGAAAATACTTTTTGCTAGCCCAAAAATACGCTCGGATTTAAAAATATTCCCGGATTTTACGAGCATTTCATTCCAGGTTGTGCTAGTCCAGATCTAGCTGATAAAGTTTCATCCGCCAACAAAAGTCGGTGGGGATCACCAGGTGTCGGGTTTCTCGTTTATTTCTAACGCATTGATCTGCTTCATTCTGACGTGTATTTTTGCCTTAGGAAACAAGACCAAAGTTTTCAATGGGATCCCAAAAATTCAATATCTTATCCAGACAACTGGGTCTTGTCTTAGCCAGATAGTCATCGCCAGACATTTTTAACAGTTAAAATTCAGAAACAGATTAAGGCCGAATAGCTAATCATCTGAGAAAATCAAGTTCAGATATGGATTAAGCATGTGTGTTTACCCCTATAAGTCATATCTGTTTTGACGAAAACTTCCTGCCACTTCTGCCAATTTCCCGGTTTCGACCGAACTCCAGAACTACTTCTCCGGCCAAAATAGAAAGCTCAAAAACGAACTCAGGGTATCTTCTTTCTCCAATAATGAACATCTAATCAACTTCAAAGAAAAATTAACTTATAACAAATTTTCCGACTCCAGCCGGATTCCGGTCGAGCTATATGTCCGGGTAAATATGATTGTCACAAATGGATTCAGCATCTCTTCTTACCCCTAAATCGCTTATCTAATCAACTAGAAATAAAACTTTAACTTCTAACAATTTTCTGGTTTTGGCCGGATTCCAGGCGAACTACACGTCCGGGTAGAAATTTTTTTCACATAAGTGTTCAGCATGTTTTCTTGCCATACATCGAACATCTAATCAACACCAAATAAAACTTTTAATTTTAACAAACTTTCAGGTTTGGGCCGGATTCCGGGCGAACTACTTGTCCGTCGAGAAAATGGTTTTCACCATCGTCTTCAGCATGTCTTCCTACCCCTAAATCGAACATCTAATCAACTTCAAACAAAACTTTTACTTTTAAGAAACTTTCGGGTTTTGGTTTTCACCATCGTGTTCAGCATGTCTTCTTACCCCATAATCGACTGTCACATTAGCTGTTTCAAAATATTTTGTTTGCCCCTTAATTTGAACCCCCTCCCCCACCCCTAAATGTAGGGCTACAAAGCCCATCTACGAACTCGACTGGTCCAACGACCCAACGAATCCTCACACCAAGTTTCATCAAAATATATCATTCCCTTCGAGAGTTATTGTGCTTACAGACGGAGGGACGGACGGACAATTTTTGCGATGTCATAGGTATCCCTCCACCAAGGCCGTATCCAGGGGGGAGGTTAGGGGGTTGACCCCCCCCCGAAACATCCAAAAATAATCATTTTTATAGGCTTTTTCCTCGTCTTTTTGTACTTTTTTGTCCGACCCACACGCGAACCCCCCCCCCGAAAGGCAACCCCCCCCCCCCCCCCCCCGAAAAAAATTCCTGGATACGGGCCTGCCCTCCATTTACGTTTTGGGATCCCAAAAATAACGTAAACAGTCATTTCAGGGTCGTATCCAGGGGGTTGGTTAGGGGATTTGAACCTTCCCCTGAAACATACAAAAATAATCGTTTTTTTATAGGCTTTAACCTATGACCTATGTTCTTGTCTTACTGAAATAAATTCGTAGATTGAACCAGAGTCACTTTATTTCTAGACTTTCTTCTGTGTGTGTTTTTGGGATCCCCAAACGTAATTGGAGGGATACCTATGACATCGCAAACTGTCCGTCTGTCTGTAAGCACGATAACTCTCGAAAGGAATGAGATATTTTGATGAAACTTGGTGTGAGGATTCATTGGGTCAAGGGTAAGGTCAAGTTCGTAGATGGGATCTGTAGCCCTACATTTAGGGGTGGGGAGGGGGTTCAAATTAAGGGACAAACAAAATATTTTTAAATAGCTAATGTGATAGTCGGTAATGGGGTAAGAAGGCATTCTGAGCAAAAACCGAAAAAATGGTTAAAAGTAAAAGTTTTATTTGAAGTTGATTAAATGTTCGATTTAGGGGTAAGAAAAGATACTGAACACCATGGTGAAAACCATTTTCTCGTCGAACAAGTAGTTCGTTGGGAATCCGGCGAAAACCGTAATCATTTTCTCGGCGGAACAACTAGTTCGCCCGGAATCCGGCCCAAACCAGAAAATTTGTTAAAAGCAAAAGTTTGATTAGATGACAGATTAAGGGGTCAGAAGAGAGTCTGAGTCTGTATATGACAATCGATTTAAGTCAAAGTTTTATTCAAAGTTGATTAGATGTTCTTTATAAGGATACGGAGATACGCTGGATTCGTTTCTGAATTTTCTTTTTTTGCTGGACTAGTCGTTCCCTCGGAATTCGGGCGAAACCGGAACTTGGCAGAAGTAAAGCAGGAAGTCTTGGTCAGTGTCGTTATAATAGATATGGCTTATAGAGGTATATTGAACTTGGTTTCTCTGATGATTAGCCTGGCGAAGACTGGATCTGGCGAAGACAAGCGACACCTGTGGTCTTGTCTTTTCTGGTCTCACGCCATTTTTTGAATTCCGGACCACTCATCATGTTCGGTTGAAGTAAGAACAAATAAGCCGATAGAGCCCTTTCTTTGGTCCCATGTAATGACTATGGATATCCCGACAAAACTGAGCTGAGCTAGAGTACTTGCTCGAGCTTTGAGTTGATGCCCGTCTACTTCCATCTTCGCCGCTGTGCATATAATAGAAAAAATTGCAGGAGCGCTGACCGCTCTGTAGCTTGTCCAGACAACCAGTTGGCTTTCACTTTGGAAATTTCTTCTCTGAGGCTTTACTGCGATATACCTGTTTGTATATGTGATGTGCCGCGTTGCTCCTGCCGTCCCGCGCTTGGTTGCATCGGGGAGGATATACGAATCTATTCGAGTCCGCATGGTCGTATTACAGATAAAGGTAGACGGAGGTTCTGGTGCTTATTTGTTCTTGGTTGAAGTAAAAGCTGAAGGTTAGATTAGCACCAAGAAGTCCAGGTTTCGATACTGACAGATTTGGCGTGACATGAGAGTTTACGACAAGCCCCTATCGGTAAATATAGGAGAATAACTTTTTTGAACAGGTGTGTAATGCGTATCATCCTATAACCCATGGTCAGTGTTATTACAATAATCGTCACACAGGAAATATTGGTGGATAAGGCTTCATATGAACCTTTAGAGAGGTTGACATGATGTTATATCAATCTCTAGAGAGGGTTGATATTAAGTCATATCCACATCTAACTTTGTGGTGTGAGGATTATTATAGCAAATGTCGATGGGACTTACGATGGTATGAGTGGTTAATAGTTAGTTGTGCATGGCTATGTTCGACGAAAATTATAACAGTTAACATACCTCCATCTCGTTTTTGGGATCCCAAAACGTAAGTGGATGGATACCTATGACATCACAAAAGTTGTCCGTCTGTCCGTCCGTCCGTCTGTACGCACTATAACTCTCGAAGGGAATGAGATATTTTGATGAAACTTGGTGTGAGGATTGTTTGGGTCAAGAGTAAGGTCAAGTTCGTAGATGGGCTCTGTAGCCCTACATTTAGGGGTGGGGGAGGGGGTTTAATTTAGGAGGCAAATGAAACATTTTTAAACATATAATGTGATAGTCGATTATGGTGTAAGAATACATGCTGAACAAGAAGGTGAAAACCATTTTGTCATCGGACAAGTAGTTCGCCCGGAATCCGGACAAAACCGGAAAGTTTTTTAAAAGTAAAAGTTATATTTGAAGTTGATTAGATGTTCGATTTAGGGATAAGAAGACATGCTGAACATGATGGTGAAACACATGTGTTCGCCAGACAAGTAGTTAGCCCGGAATCCGGCCAAAACCAGAAAGTCTGTTAAAAGTAAAAGTTTTATTTGAAGTTGATTAAATGTTCGATTTAGGGATAAGAAGACATGCTGAACACTGTGGTGAAAACCATTTTCTCGCCTGGCAAGTAGTTCGCCCGGAATTCGGTCAAAACCGGAAAGTTTTTTCAAAGTAAAAGTTTTATTTGAAGTCGATTAGATGTTCGATTAAGGGGTAAGAAGACATGCTGAACCCCTATGTGAACAGTATTTTCTACCAGGACAACTTGTTCGGACGGAATCAGGCCAAACCGGAAATTTGTTAAAAGCAAAAGCTTAATTTGAAGTTGATTAGATGTTCTTTATACGGATAAGGAGATACGCTGAATTCGTTTCTGAACTTTTTTTTCTGGACAAGTATGGTAGTTCGTTCGCAATTGTCTGGATCAAATATTAGATTTTTGGGATCCCACCGAAACCTTTGGTCTTGTTTTTATCGAAATCACGAGATTGACGTCCATAAAAAAATATCAACCTTGCTGCGTTCGGTAGATATTTTTCAAAACTTACATCGCCTTCGGCTTGGATATGTCTTGCTGTTATTTTCGTGTCAGAAGTTAACCTTTGATAAAGTCTATAAAATATCAGTTTCCCTGATTTATTAGCAATATAAAAAATATGGTGTTTTACTCTTACGGTAACTCCAGCAAAATATTCTGCAGTAGAACATGGCAACCGGTAACGTTTTGAAAAGAGTACAGTCTACCACAAATCGCTGATTTTTTACACATCATGCATTGGGTATATCCAGCATCTGGCGTACCCTACGCCAATATACTATGCCAATTACTAGTTGTACTAACCTAACGAAAACCTGGTGGTTTGAATGAAGCTCAGAAATCGACCAATCAGAATCTCTTTATAGTGGAGTAGCTCAGGGCTAGGGTACCAACATGGCACTGGGTATGGCAGACGTTAGAAATACCCAGCATTTGACCTAGAGAATACAGAAATCAGGCCATTCAGGGGTTTGTGGTAGACTGAGTGAGTAGTGGATTTTGTTCGGGTTTGGAATTTTAGTGTTAATAGTTGATGCCGTGATAAAATGAAAAGAAGAAAACTCAAACGGCTAGAGAGGACCGGAAATTAGCTGAACGTATGGCATATATCCAAACAATATATTCAAAATGAACATACGTTCAGCGTGCTTCCCAGGTCGTTGCCACTGACCGAACCCAAACTTCACAGCTTTATTTGTTTATATTTGTTTATTTATTCTAGGTGTGATACTGTATACAATTATTCAGTTTCATTCAACACCAGCCATCATCACCTCTATTTTCATTGGTCTCGGAATTATTTTCTGTGGCTGTGCCATGGTTCACAATGTCTTCATTTGGCAAAGGGTAAGTTAAATCATCCTCTTCACTGTCACCTCTCCTCCCTCCATCTCTAGGGTTTGTATTCGCGCCAATCGCACCACAGAGATAGTGGCTACCAACCTTACTACGCTCCCTGGCTTGGGTAAGCAAATAGTTACTATTTCGAGATGGTTGGAGCTTTTTTGTAGTAGCTTTTCACGAGGTTGGACCGAAAATAGTAATTATTAGTTACTATTGTAAGAAAGGTGGAACACGCTCGTAGTGGGACATCCTTCCGAAACTTCTGACAGTGAGCGTGTTCCACCCTTCCACAAATAGTAACTATTAGTTACTATTTCCGTTCCATCCTCACGAAAAGTTACTACGCTGACCGTTCCAACCTTGTCGGAATAGTGACTAATAGTTACTATTTGCTTACCATGCTCGGGAGCGTAGTAAGCGTAGTAACTACGCATCTCTGTAACGTGATTGGTCGGATTCACCCCTGGCGTGAGATCCTGCTGGAAAATAGAAAAATCGTTCCAGCCTTGACGGCAAAAAGCCAGAATTTGGGACGTCAGGCGTAGTAACTACGGTAAGTAGGATGGAACACGCTCAGTATAGCAGGAATAAATTGAGCCCCGATTGATGCGTGATGTCGATAGGGCGGCTCGTCTTTTTTACAGCATAGACTGCAGACATGTGAGATAGATTCTTGTCAGTTAGGCTTAGGCTTTTGGGAATCACTGGCTCTTGGGCCCATGAAATCGTGCGTTTTCCGCATCGACAAGCTGTCGCAGAGACGACGATTCAGTTTTCCGCTCCGGTGGATACGCGGCAGTCCTTGCGGAAAGTCTCCCTGTGGTTCCGTTCCGGTTCTATGCCTTTGCCTGAAAGAATTCCTTGTTCGCCCAGAATGCTACCATTATTTTCGTGAGGGTTTTAGTTTTTACCTGTCAAAATAAACACAAAGCACAGAGACGGAGTAGATATAGGGAGAATGCAAATAAAAAAAATAAAACAAGAAACAGACAAATAATTTCCGAAATACACAAACCGAAGATCTAACCCAAACTTACGACGTATTTAGATTAACAGCCGTGATCAGTATTTCTGTTATGTTTCAGTTTGTCTCAATGCTAGTAGTTTTATAGAGGCAAAAGCCTTTCTACTGCAGTTATATTACGATTATTTTTGGTTCACTGAACTGACAATGATTGAACATATCTGAGTTTCTAGTCCGGTGTGGTGGGGATCGACCCTTTTTGGTGCTGAAGGAAAATATTTGACCGTGCTCGTCAGCTACATTTTATTAGAGCTATATTTCGGCCCTTCTTGGCAAGGGTCCTCTTCAGGCTCAAGCTGGAAAATGAACTTGTGGAAAAACAATTAAAGATTCTTCCTTAAATATCTGATTTTGCGAACTTCTTCTCTGAAAATTGGTTGGGGTTAAAGCTGAAGGAAATATATATTAAAGCTGAACGAATAAAATTAAACAGATATCCTAGCACAGTTTTAATTAAATGTTGATGATGGTGGTTGCGTTAGTATTATAGGCAAGACAGGTCCTTTACATCAACTTCCTGTGACGTCATTGCACTTCGCGTTGCCACGTGCTTCTCGTTCTTACCCATTAAACCCAACTTTTACTACCGAAACTAACGTATGTCCACTCCGGATCTCTGAGCTGTGACAAAAAAAAAAAAACGGAGAGTATTGCGCCGTATATGGTAGTTGTAAAGTGCATAGTTGTATAGCCAAAGGATAGTTACCTCAGCAGTTGTTGCCAAATTGTTGTGGAATTCGATGGTGATGACCAGTGGGACGGTGAAAGACTAGCCATCTGGTTGAAGTACTTTCAGTCGCCTTTCTGTCTACTATACCGTCTGTAGACGGTATAATGAACCTACGTTCGTATATGCGTCTTATAACCGTTCAGCAGGCAAACGTTTCGAAATTCTGTTAAACTGAGAGAATAAACAAGACTGTTTCCATTGTCTTTTTTCCACTTTTAACTTCTTGTTCTTTTCCACTTTTAACTTCTTCTGTAAATTTCTTGTTCTTCAGTTATATTGGTTTGCTTTCAAGTCTGAATGTCAAACGTCTAAAACTCACTACGACTAACTCTATTGCCCTATCTGCAGAATCTGGATCGATAGATATCCAAAAATACAACTGAACACCAACACTCATTTACATTTGACGTATTTATCATATTTATCCTTTTGAACTTGTATTTACTAACCCCATTAAAGGTTAAAATACCATAAACCATGTTTATAAAGTGAAATTTATCACGAATTAATTTATTACAAGACCGAAATCTGGCCAGATTTTTGGATAATGAGTAATTAAAGGTAAAACTCGCTCACAATCTCATTTTCTCCTAAGGCGTTTTTTCGCAAAGAGGCTGTCACTCGTAGAGAATACGCCGCTCATAAAATGACGAATTGCCGCCAGATGCGCTAAAAAAACAATAACAATCACACGTGACACCTTAGTAATAATATAACTATTAGTTACTATTTTTGTTCCAACCTCGTAAGAAGTTGCTACGCTGACCGTTCCAACCTTCTCAAAATAGTAACTAATAGTAACTATTTGCTTACCATGCTCGGGAGCATAGTAAGCTTGGTAACTACGAATCTCTGTAACGTGATTGGTCGGATTACCCCTTGGCATGCTATTTTGTCGAAAATAACTTGGCGCGTAAAGGCGTAGGCCTGATTCTGTGAGATTTTGGTTTGTTTTCAGGTATTTGAAAATATCGCAGAAAAACACACAGTGAAAACGGTGTTTCCGCGAGTTTCACAATTAAGCTATTAAATTAAATTTTATTTATAACCAGTCTAGAGGCGTGTTCTCGCCGTTCCCCGAGGACTCCACTTGAGGAGTCCCCGCGTTTTTGTTTGTCCCAGGGACTGACTCCCCGTATTCTCGTGAGTCCCCACGGGCGGGGAATGCTCCGATTATCATCACCATCATCAAAAAGGACTCCCTTTCAGATTCGGAGGGGAATCAATTGCTGGTGTTGGTGCAATGTAAAATTAAATAAAAACAGTCAGAATAGGCAAAATCTAAAATGAAGTGGATCCAGACTAATTTCGTCAACTGCATATTTTATTTTCTAACAAAATCCATTTTGGGAGTATTCCCCGTGTTCTCGCCGTTTCTTGCCGCGTGGAGGGACTCCCTCTATTCTCGTCGTTTCCTTCGATTCCCCGAGGAGTCCTCGGGGAACGGCGAGAATACGCCTTAGGTAAAGACGGAGTATGGTAAAAGATGAGAAAAAGAGAGAAACAACACAACAACCAAAATAGTCAAAATTAGTAAACTGGAACATCATGCAGCTCAATGGTTGGTTACATTTTTCCTTCATCCCGTTGATTGATTTCAGGACAGCCGCAGACGGATCACCTATACGGAACTTTTCAATGAGATGGCTGTTCCTTGTCCAGGGGGGAGACCACGGAAAAACTCCTCTAGCAGGAGAAACCGCGTTCAAACTGCATAGATTTTCAGGCCTCCACACACCTCACCGCAGTCAATGATATTGTCTGTGATATATCGTAAATTAAGAGAAAATGGAAAAGTGACAATTCACGTGTCGAATCGCAGACAGGATTTACGCGTTCAAGCAAAGCTAACAGGTTTCAGACGCAATGTCATTATGGTGCAGTCGGTTAGATAAGAGTGTTCGGTCATTGAAGGAGGGGTTCCTGACTGGCAGGGTAACCTATCTGACCCCGAACTTATGGTTTCTTTCTGGGATCCCAAAACGTAAGTGGAAGGATACTTTGACATCGCAAAAGTTGTCCGCTGTCAGCATGGTAACTCTCGAACGGAATGAGATATTTCGATGAAACGTGGCGCGAGGATTATCTGGGTCAAGGGAACGGTCGAATTCGTAGATGGTCTCTGTAGCTCAACATTTAGGGGCGGGGGGTTCAGATTAAGGGGCGAAGAGATTTTAACAGATAATGAGATAGTCGATGAAGGGGTAAGAAGACATGCTGAACACGATTATGAAAACTATTTTCTCGCCGGAAAAGTAGTTCGCCCGGAATCCGGCCAAAACCGGATAATTTGTTAAAAGCAAAATTTGTATTTCTAGTTGATTAGATATCAAATTTAGGGGTAAGAAGAGATGCTGAATCCGCAGATGACCCGTCGTTTTTTACCCGGACATATAGTTCGCCGTAATCGGGCTGAAATCGGAAAAGTTGTTGAAAAGTTGAAGTGGATTGGAATTGGATTGAATTACATTCTAATTGAATCGAATTTGAACACATGCTGAATCCATATCTAAATTTGGTTTTCTCAGATGAGTAGCTATTTGGACCTAATTTGTTTCTAAATTCTAATAGTAAAAATGTTCAAGGAGTCTGGCGAAGACTCAATCTGCGAAGACTCAAAAATAAGATTTTTGGGATCCCGTCGAAGCCTTTGGTCTTGTTAATCTGATTACAACTGTTTTAGGAGCAGTCTCGGTCGTCGCGATCCGTCTCCCTCGCTGGATCTCCGACGTACACGGCGAACCTGGATGATACCGTTTTCAGTCGGAAGATGGGCTCGCCCCTAGACCCGGTGATGGCAAACGGAATACCCCACGCTACCCTGGATCTGAGTGTGATAGCTCCAGCAGCTCATGAACTCTCGACGCTTGTGTAATCAGTGATGGCACCTAGTGACGAAAATGAAAGTGGCGCTCTATAAAGTTAAAGCTTTTGTTTACCCGGAATCGGTGCTAATGACGAAGTGATGGTTGGACACTTCTCTGTTTATGGAGAGACTGGTGCTGTTTTGACATGGAGATTAGCCCTATTTTTTCATTCCATTAGGCCAAAGGAAATGCAGTACTCCTACGTACACGAGAGGTACCAAACCTAAAATTATGTAACTTTAAAAGGAACTTTCTTCGCAGTCCTAAGGTTGAGAACCAAGGTTGTCTGAAATTCAGAGAAATGTTCAAAGAAGCATACGGTTACTCTACACCTGGATCAACTTTATTCGAGAGCCTGTGGTTGGCGTGTCTTAAAAGGTGAAGACTTCCGTTGTTTGAACGAGCTTCACGAAAAGTGCCTCGGTTTTCGCGAATTATGGATGTTTAAAGTACAATTAATAAGGGTGTTTAATGCTTTGAAGCTAGTGCTGCATTTCCTTTAAAGCACGTATCTTCACTTGACAAGTGCCGTATGTACTCACTTGAATCAGAAAATTTCTAAAACCCGTATAATGCACCGAAAATAGAAACACTGCTACAAAAGACCATGCTACCACGCTCTTTCGCATTTCGACACTTCATTTGAATGAAGCTACGCCGCGCTCTTTGCCGGCTACTATGTCACGCGGAGTCTACGTATTGAAAAGTCGTAGGCAAAGTTTTTAAATTTCTCTTTGTCGTGTTATTCTATTTTCTTTATTTTTATATTTTCTTGACTCAAGCGAGCACATATGACATACGACCTGTCCAGTACATATCAGTCTAGTGCACTAAGCCCCTTTTTATACCCATGCTTAAACGCTGGGGCATGCCACCAGGGGTGAGCAAGGTACTCATGCATATACCCCAGTTGGGTACCAGGGTTTTTTCATGCTAGACTGCAACAGTGAAAACCTGCGGGTTTCTGTTCGCCGTTTTACGATTCTCAAAGCGCTTTCCAGTAACAGCGATTTCAGAGTGAATTCCTCCATACTCAAGGTTCCGTCGCTTCTCGTTAAGTGGCGCGAAGTGACAGCGCCTCCTGCTTCTGCAGATTTGCCTGCATTTAAATCCATTCGCCTCCGCTCCATATCAGATCTGGAATTTCACAAACTTCTTCTGTGACCCTGACTAGATCTTTCGCGGAAATCCCCCTCCTGAAATCGACAACGACAAATAAATCAGATTTCAGGCCAGTTTCTTCGACCGGAATTTCGGCCCAAGGTTACGCCGGCAGAGCCGAGGCTACGACAAAGCACTGAGGCAGAGCCCGAGGTTACGCCGTCGGAGCCGAAGCCGAAATTCCGGTCGAATGTGAAATCGGATCGGAATCCGTTTCATTTTGTCTGGGTCGATTTCAGGGGGTAATTTCCATACGGGACGAGTTCGTCGGAATGAGGGGGAGAGTTAGAATTTGGCATTTTGATCTTGTACAGTACAAAGTTATTTATTTGTACATTTCTGTCTATCTAGACATTTATTTTTGTATATTTTGTTGAATTGTTTTCAGTAAATGTTTTCTAACATTTAAATCTAGTTGCAGGCCTACTACAGTTTACTAGTTAATGACCTGGACTAAAGGTCCATAGAATTTACTTCCTTCGCTGCTTCAGTAATAATAGCATATTGCATCGTAAAAAGCTTTCACAGAGATGAAATCGTTACGAAGATTATCTTCGATCACGAAAAAAAATCAAAGTGAACACACTAAATGATACCACAATACACTTGTAGCTATGAGTCGATTGCGCAATAAAAGCTTCTTCGGAAAGACTATTACTATTACTCCAACGTTTCGTCTCAGTTTGCAGAACTCCATTTGTAGACATCCTTGCGGAAACGCGATTGAAAAAGCTTAAACCCATGACCCCTGTTATGAAAGTTGTCTTTAAATTTCATTGTAACGCTCACTTTAATGTTGTCATAACCGTCGCTGATTAGTTTGAATGTCTGAGTTAAATTTGTTTAAAAATCTGCACGAAATGGATTAAGCTTGGCAAGTCTCGTGGGGTAGGGTAGATAATGCAGATCCCGTAAGAACTTAGTAGCTCACCTTTGAATATTCTCGTAGGCTTCAGTACCACAATATGAGACGTTCTTCAAATGAATGGTCAAATTTGGAGGCAGAGGTTCGTTTTAGGATCCCGGAACGTATTGCAGGGATTTCTATGACTTCGTAAGAGTTGTCCGTCTGTCAGCGCGATAACTCTCGAAGGAATTAGATACTTTGATGAAACTTAGTGTGAGGATTCTTTGGGTCAAGGGACAGGTCGAGTTCGTAGATGGGCTCCGTAGCCGTACATTTAGGGGTGGGGAGGGGTTTCAAGTTGAGGGGCGAACAAAATAACTTTAACAGCTAATAAGAGAGTCGTTTTAGGGGTAAGAAGACATGCTGAACCATATGTGACAATCATTTTCTCGCCGGACAAGTAGTTCGCCCGGAATCCGGCTAAAACCGAAAAATTTGAAAAGTAAAAGTTTTATTTGAAGTTGATTCGATGTTCGAATTAGGGGTAAGAAGATATGGGAACCCGTATATGATAATTATTTTCTATTCGGACTTATAAGTAGAAGTTTTCTCTGAAGTTGATTAGAAGTTCGGTGCAGTGGTAAGGAGGCATGCTGAATCCGTATATGAAAATTATTTTCTCGCCGGACAAATAATTCGCCGGGAACCAGGCAAATATTTCAACATCTCTTACACCGGCTACTTCTGATTGTTCCTTCAAGTACAGCTACCAGGCGACTGTATTTTCTCATTTATAAAACGCTGCTTAAATACAAACCACACAGATATAGGATTAATTAGTGAGCTCCTGTCACCTAGATCTTGGGTTACGAGAACCCATGCTCCTATCCGGGTGAAAGGGTACACACGCGCAGTTTGTAAACGTACACCCCATCACACGCCGACATTCGGCATATTTCCAGTCATCTTCCAACGCCTTTTTTCAAGCCATCCAGGGTGGAAGCATTGACAGTTTTTTTTGGCAAAGGCTGTCCCAGCGAGCGCGCTGTGCCGTTCACGCATCTTACTGGTGGTCAGTTTGAAATCCTTAGAATGGCCTCTCGTCAACTTCGACTGCGAGTTCTCGAATAATTCAGAGACAAAGTTAAAGGCTGACAAGAGTTATCAGGAAATAGAGTATCTCTACTCTAAAGTAGAGACACCATATTTGGCTCCCGTCTTTAAAAGTGTGAGCTGGGGACAATAAGTGAAGGCATGGCTAGAGTTTGCGACAATTCAATTAATTCTGAATCTGCCCTTTTGACCTATATCAACGGTTCAGTTAGAGCGAAGATCCGTGAACTTCAGAACAATCAGCAGTTGCGTTTTTAATAGAAGTTTTGTTCGTCATTGGCTTAATTGGCCGGTTGCTTAATTTCTGTGTAAAAACGCTGTTGAAGTTCACCGTTTGCTAAATGAGCGCTTTGTCGACTCCGATGATACTTGTCCGGTCGCCGTTTCATCTACCTGGCAGGCAGATTTTGAACTTGCTAGTGATGTTAAAAAATACTAGGTTTCTTTTCGCTAAAAGAAGACCTTCAGATTTGACGGTAACCTCAAATTTGGGTAAAAAAAAAAAAAAAATATGCAGCTAGCTACAAGCCGCGTGCTTTAATTTATGGTAAAATAATGTATGTGGTACCGTTGACCTTTCATGCGCATAGACTGCGGACCACGGTCTAGTTGTCGGCTGGGAGTCAATTAGACCTACAAGAAGCTTCTGGTCACTAGGCTAGTCGGTGGCTTAAACTCTTGAGTGCCTTGATGCATTCTATTTGAGATTCTCCAGACTCCATCCCTTAATCTTCTTGTTTAGGTTTTTCAGATGTGGAGAAGTAGATCTGGATCATGCCACTCGACCAGAGGCCATCTGCCAGGAATTCCTCAGCATAAACCCAGAAGACCTTTATGAGCCCATGGTGAAACATTAAGAAATGTTACGATTATTTGTGTATCTTCTAGTGATATATCCAGGGGTGAGGCCCGAGGAGGGTGGATATTACGTAAGCGAAAGCGAGTTTGAACTCGGGAAGGCGGACTTCGCTCTAAGGTATGATTCAGTTTCATTCAAAAAACTGGTTACAGAAGAAATTTACACAAATCCGGCAGAGAGCAGAGGACGAAAAGGTCACACCCTAGTTGCCTAAGTGCAGTTCTTCTTTACCAATTTTAAAGTGGTCGATGCACAGTTCTTAATATGTTCATACAAGAACTTTTTCACTGTGTGGTCTCAGCTTCCATATGCAGCATACGAAGAACTTATAATACTACTTAGTAGTAGAACACCCGTCCGTCCCTCCACGCAAGGCATCCTAGCTCCAACTAAGAAAATCCCGACCCGAATGAGCCTACCCGAAACTTCATACGTTTTCACGGTATTCGAAAAGCTCGATACACTACGTCCTATGGTGCTGCGCAAATCGCATACAAGGCCTCGGCCGGGTGACAGCACCCGCTTAGTATTTACGGAACACGAACGCGGATTTATGCACGGCGAAGGGGCGGTGAGACTAAGTTTCTTATCATTATGTGCTTGGTCAAACCCAGTGGTCCGTTTTATTTTCTGATCTGACCACCCGATGGGGGTGGGGGGTCCGACACGGTATAACAGGCTTAAATCCCGATTGATCCGATTTGGGTGAAATTTCAGAGACGGTTGGAGCTGACGCCCTAGATGTGTCCTGGCTAGGTCACCACATCATCGGGTGAGTGGCACGCTTAGGGATCGAAAAATCGGAAGGATGTAGTTATGCTTAGGCGGTACAATCGACATCATGCCAACGATACCATTTTACGGGCTGAACAGGATCCGACCTCAGTGGGGAGAGATGGAGGGGTATCAGTAATTTCCGAAAATGCTCTTTTCGACGATAAAGAAGATGAATTCCACAGTAATTTTGAAAGGTTCGGTTCACTTGGAAACCAGATGCAAAAACTCTTTAAATGCTGGTTTTATTCGCTGATAAAGCCAGTATAGACAGAGAAAATTTTGGCAGGCTTCTAGGTATGCTTTTCTTAAAGTGTAATGAAGACCACTTATCTCTTCACACCTAGCCCTACAAGGACATGCAAAGGACTTTTTGGGATCCCAAAACGTAAGTGGAGGGATACCCGTGACATCGCAAAAGTTGTCCGTCAGTCCGTCTGTCTGTGAGCACGACAACTCTCGAAGGGAATGAGATATTTTGATGAAACTTGTTTAGAAGATCCTTTGTGGCAAGGGAAAAGTTGAGTTTGTAGATGGGCTCTGTAGCCCAACATTAGGGATGGAGGAGGGGGTTCAAATTAAGGGACACACAAAATATTTTTAAACAGCTAATGAGATAGTCGATTAAGGGTAAGAAAACATTCTGGACACGAATATGAAAACCATTTTCTCGGCGGACAAGTAGTTCGCCCGGAATCCGGTCAAAACCGGAAAGTTTGTTAAAAGTAAAAGTATTATTTGGAGTTGATTAGATGTCCGATTTCGGAGTAAGAAGACATGCTGAACACTTATGTGAAAACCAATTTCTACCCGGACAAGTAGTTTGCCCAGAATCCGGCCAAAGCCAGAAATTTTAAAAAAAGTTAAAGTATGATTTGTAGTTGATTAGATATCCGATTTCGGGGTAATAAAAGAGATGCCGAATCCGTGTATGACAGTCATTTTTTACCCGGACGGAATCCGGCTGGAACCGGAAATTTTTTTATAAGTTAAATTTTTATTTAAAGTTGATTAGATGTCCGATATAGGGGAAAGAAGATACGCTGAGTTCGTTTTATAGCTTTCTTTTTTTGCCGGACAAGTAGTTCCGGAATTCGGCTGGAACCGGGAAATTGGCAGAAGTAAGGCAGGAAGTTTTCGTCAAAATACTACTTATAGGGGTAGACACACATGCTGAATCCATATCTGAACTTGGTTTTCTCATATGATTAGCTATTTGGCCTTAACCTTTTTCTGATTTTGATAGTAAAAGTGTTCAAAAAGTCTGGCGAAGAGTGGATCTGGCGAAGACAAGACCAAATTGTATGGATCAAATATTGAATTTTTGGGATCCCGTCGAAACCTTTGGTCTTGTTCATATTAAGTCATTGTTTCTTTAGTAGCATTTTTTTTTACCACCCAGTAGCCTACCCATAGCGTGGCTAGCGAATCGAATTCTTCGCCGCAGCCGAGATTCCATTATAGAGTCAGTACATAAAATAGGCGTTCAAGAGGTTTCAATCCGTCTGATCAATCATGGCGCAACGACTGATCTGCCAAACTAAAGGCTACTCACTTTGACCCGGACAGAATGGCCCTCGAGCAAGAAAAAAAAATTAATACCCTACCGTTTAATCGATTGATTGTAAAAGGCTGTGCACACCGACAGTTATTCAGTTACTAACAAATAGCCTTAATGCCAACGAATCAAAAATGCCTTTTATTTCAGTTGGCGTCTAACTCGAGAATTCTGATCGGAAAGACTGAGCTAAAAGTTATAGATCATACTGTGTAAAAGTAAAGTTATGTCGTCGAAGGTATAAGTTACATTGTGTATTTCGTGGTGTTTCGCAAGTCAATTCTCTTCTGTTTTCCTTTCTTGGGATCCCAAAACGTGTGACGGGAATCCTACCTATGAAATTGACCATGAGTTAATTTTTTTACCTTTGACCGGAATCCACTCCTAAGTTGGTATACTTTTGGATTTAGAGATCTAGATGTGTAATTAGATCTGTCCCCACCCCCCCTCCCCACCCTCCCTTCCATGGTCAACTCTGCACAGATTCCCAATGAGTCAAGTTCGTGCATGACAGGTCTCAAATTCAACTCTTGTATACACTGTAAATATTTTCTACTGGGATTATTCTTATCTTTATTGAGATAAGATTACCCCTAATTCGGATTGATCTTATCCCAATAGAGGTAACATTAATCCCAGTAGCGAATACTGCATCCTTATTCGGAGATACTTTTTACAGTGTACGTGTGGTTTTGTATGTAAAGATGTGAATTTTGGTGTAAGAGCAACAAACAAGGCTACGCGAAATTCAAAAAGTTGGAAACTGGGCGGTTTTGTCATACGGCTTCATTAAGAATATGCCGTTCTTAATGAAGCGGTGACGAAGGGGGTATTAGGCTGCTACGGTTTGGTTTATTGCACTTATTGTTACCTTGCTGATTGAAATGAGGTTCAAAGGGTCGGACAGACTGGAAAGACATTCAGTATTGAAACTGAAACCGTTCTTACAAGATGATCGATGGATTTTTACATGCAGTCAGGGGCGGTTCGAAGGGGGGGGGGGGACGTTGAGGGGTATCGTATGTTTTGAGCTTGTCTGTATGACAGTAGTATGTTTTGAGCTTTTCAGAATGACATACAGGCAGTTACTAAACGTGAATTTCACCCACAAATCACATTTTTTAGTGGTATGGCTACGAAGAAATTTGTATTCGTATGTTTTCAGATTCACAGCTGTGTCTGAGCTTTCCAGAATGAAAGTCGTATGTGTTAGCTTGCCAGAATGACATCAACCACGAATCTGGCCTGAAAAGACCCGTTTCCTATCGTATTTTACGAAGGGATTTTCTAGTCGTAAATTAGAGACAGTCGTAAGTTTTGACCTTGCCAGATAAAGGCAGACAAAGCAGTTAGAAATCTTGAACTTCGCCTTCAGATGACCTGTTTCTGGTCGTATTGTTCCATAGAGATTTTAGTAGTTTGTTTTAAGCTTGTCAGATTCACAGTTTTTTCTTCTCAGTTTGTCAGAATCACAGTGGTATGGAACTTGCCATCAACCACGAATTTTTCCCGAAAATTACCCGTTTCTTGTCTTATTTTGCGAAGAAATTTTCTAGTCGTAAATTAGAGATAGTCGTAAGTTTTGAGCTTGCCATATGAGGCATTGAGGTGAATTTCGACAGCAAATGACATATTTCTGGTCGCATGGTTGTATACAGATTTTCTATAAGTCATTACGTTACGAAATATCGTGTGTTTTGAGCTTGTTTGAATGACAGTCGAATGTTTCGAACCTACCGGAGTGACATAAATGCCATGACCAAATCGTGATGTTCAATCTGTGGCGCTGAAAACAGGATGATTTTCGAAAATTTTACCTTCGGAGCGACGTTTCGACATTATCTGGTTTTGTGCAAAAATCTCCTTATCTTAAAAAAAAACAGGTTTAATTTTTTTTTTAAATGGCCTGCGGAGAAAGGTTTGCACATAAACAGGCTTTGTAAGCCCTGTATGACGGGCCTGATGATTGCACTATTTTTTTTTGTCGTCTAAATTCAAAGTGAAAGCACTAACACTTAGGCTAACAACCTCCGGGAAAATAGCCCACTCGTTTGCGAGTTATCGGGGCACCGACGGACAGATATTTGAAATTGTAGGCAGCCTTTAAAATGTTTCACAAAACTTTACCTGCGCCGTCTTTCATAGTAGCCTACTCGCTATCTGGTTGAATGGCCCGTAATTTAGGTGAGGTGTTAGATCTAAGATTTCAGCCACCTTAAAAGCTGGAAATGCCAGAAAAAGGTCGGACACAAAAAAATCGCCTGCAGCGCTGAGTTTAAATTTGTCTTGAGTACATACGGTAAAAGCTGCTGCTTGGGATCTGAGCAACGTTGTGTGAAGTAGCCGAATATTGCCGAATAAAAGCCGATTTAGAAATTTTGGCCTGCGGCTCTTTCGTAGTCCTACCCTATTTCTATTTAGTTAAAGTGTGCATCATTTATGTGCAGTTTTAAGCTCGAGATTTGGGGTCTAAGCTACATTAAAAGGTACACGTTGTAAAGGAGTAGTTGAATTTTGCTCTGATCGAGCAGGTATGTAAGTTGGTACCAAGGCTTGTCTTCTCTCCAGCGAAACTTCATATGAACGGCATCGCCTGATTCCTGTTCTTATTTGTCTATTATTTTATTCCTACAATGGCATTTTACGTAACGTTTTAGAACTTATAACGTTAATATTTCTTGAGACTGCCGGTGCTGTGTTTTTAGCCAGTCGTATATTTCGAAGTCCTCACCCCCCGATGCCCAAGCCCTTCGAACCGCCCCTGAATGCAGTTTGTTTACATAAAAAGCTTTCGAACTGCCTGAAAAACTTCATTAGTTCAATACTTATTTGGTTACTGGGAATGTGAAATGTCGTTGTTCTAACACTTTTCGTAAATAAGGTTTGATAAACATTTTACTTTAAAACTCCACGTTTGAGCTCTTACGCACTTGTTGCATGTTGCTTCTGATTCCACATAATTATTTTGGCTCTGTTGAGGGATTCTTGTTTTTTCGCAGTAAGCTCTCGTACTGGCGTTGAGAACATGGACATTGTGCCGACGAGCCAAATTCACAATTAGACCGAACATTGTTTGAATTTCGTCAAGGACGTGATTTTTCTTGTAAAATCTCAAACGACAGAGAATCAAATACGCTGCTATGTACCTGGCTACAAAATAAAGTATCATTCGCTGGAAACCGCCGAAATGGCTGCTTCCGACACGTTGCAATCGCTTTCGACAGCTTACGATTGCCAGTGGAGGACCCACTTAAGTTCAGACGATCCCCATAACTAGCAGCCTAGAAAGTTTATTTATTGACAGCAGACAATTCGCAGTTGTTGATATTCCATCGAGCTACCACAAGTCTGAAAGATCTTTCACAAACAAATAATATCGTTATTCGGAAATAGCGGAGTAATGGGAAAACGCATTTTCATGGGCTTTTTTATGTAGGCTAAATAAGTCATTCTTAACTAGAATGTCGTCTGCAGTCCCACTCGGCGAACCGATAAATTACCTTTTTCACTTAGTACCGTAAATACATCTTTCATCAGAACCTTGGGGGTCATTTAATACGTATTATAAATAAATAAATATAATCGTTGTTGTGTGGGCCTACTCCATTTGTGACGTCTGCACCTCGCGACTGGTCAATAAACCCATTCATTCTTACCCAGGTCCGTGATGGTTCGCAGTATTGGTGAGTTGCTATATTGTTGGCCCTTGCTTATACTTTTATTTCTAGGTCAGAGGACCTGGAGTGCCCATCAAACAACGTCATCACAACCAGATATAAATGTCACAGCAATGGCGCGTGGACAGACTGTTTCCGGAGGCATTGCTGTCAGGGATACACCTACATTGCAGGAAGGTAACCAGTCCTTCCATCTCCTTTCTGTAAGCGCCGTGTGCGGTGGCAAATAATTGCAAAATATCTTCCCAAAATCATACATGAAATAGAAAAAAAAAGCGTTTACTAGATCGCTCAAGGTACCCACTTTAAAGCTGGATCCTCTGATTCTATTCTTACAGAATCACGCCACTGGATCCGTCAACAAGCGCGGCTGCCATTTCAGTTAACCTTAGGGGGTGGGGCAAAGATCAACTTGGGGCCCCCATCCCAGGCTTATAGCTCAGACTCAAACTTCGATTACTCTTTTTCGGGGTAAATTTAAAGTCGTTGTCGAACTTCGTTGCTTTGCATTTTACCTTTAGAAACCTATTTAGGGACACGAATACACTGTCGGAATCTTCATAATAAACAACACAAGGATGCGCGGTTTCAGGAGACAACACGCAAGAAACAACACTAGGAATGTTATTTTTTGTCGCGACATGCTGTGCGTGCCAAACCCAGGAAGAGCCGAAAAACCGTCAAAAAGGTATCTACTGTTTTTTTTTGTTTTTCGTCATGATATCAGAAAATTCAGCGGATACTTTTTTGGCGGGTTTTCGGCTCTTCCTGGCAATGCTTGGTATGCAAAACATTTCATGCATAAACTTTGTCGCGACAACGGAGATAACATTCCAAGTGTTTTCTGTTGAAACCGCGCATCCTTGGGTTGTGTGTTATGAAACTTCTGAGAGTGTAGTAACAACATATAAGATTTGTAAACTTAGCCCCCCCCCCCCTAAATGGCTGGGCGAAGATTTCAACTTCACCCACGTCTGAATATTCTGCAATATCAAACGTCATATGACGCGGGTAACCGGGTTGGTTTGTAGAGCGATTCACCATCCGAAAAATCAGAGGAGGCGCTTGAATAACAGTCAAAACCTATGTCCCCCCTCTGCCCGTTCCTCTTTAACCGACAGGATATACATAGGCTAACTCTCCCAATGATCAGATTCTTCTTGACAGGTGCTTGGCTGAGAATGAAGATCCTTGCTCCCTCAACCTCTGCGAGCAGAAGTGTTCAGTCTTCTTCGGAAGAGTCATCTGTACCTGCTTTGCTGGCTACAAGTTCAGCGCAGAGAATCACAAGAAAGGCGTGCGGCCTGTCTGTTTAGGTGGGTCTCAAAGACGGTCGACCTTGTTGTAAACTGGGCCAAAGTCCACTTCCATTCCAAGAGCGTTGCATATTCCAGCGAAAACAAGAGCTACGAGCTTATATGGCACTTGTTACGAGCAGGCGGTACAAGAAAGTAGATGAGAACGTCAAAAAATACAACCGCCATCCAAAAATGCGGTTCGGACCTAGTAATAGGATATGTAGTTTCGCTCAGATCTGAGGATTTCCAACATCGCCTAGGATCATCTGGCGCAGATAACTGTTCTAACTTCCAAGTTTAGCCCAATAAATCCACTCGTTTGATCCCTAGACGTGCCACACGATTTCGGGTACCCCCACCCAACTCCCCTTACCCGCGGCCGAATCTGGCTCGGACTCGTGAATAGATCATCTAAAGCATCTTCTCAAACCACCTATCAAGTTTTACTTGAATTTGAATTTTTGCAATGTCCGGTACCCCTCCCCCACCGTGGTCAGATCCGGTTCCGATCTTAGGATATGCCATCTAGGGCACATGCAGGTGCTCTCTCTACATTCCAAGTTTCATTCAAATCGAAACACTCGTTTTGACCCCTATGCTAGCCAAAAGATTTCTGGGACTCCCCCTCCAACTCCCCCTACTGTGATTGAATCTAATAAAAAAAAACATTGCCTATCTGAAAACTTCCGGTTCACCCCCCCCCCCCCCCCATACACACCCTGGCCGGTCCGGACGCCAAGTAACAAATGTCGGCCGCATAAACTCGGTACTGTCCAACTTGCGTCCCAATCGGTCCATCCGTTTGGTTTTTATGGATGTCAAAAGTTTTCGGACCTCCCTCCCCCCCTGCAACTCCCCCAACCGTGGCCGCCTGTGGTTCGAACAAATTTTTGCATGTCTAGGTCATCAGTTCTTATCACCATTAAGTTTCATTAGAATCGGACTACCCGTTCGCAACTTGCGGAAGTCCCCCAAGAATGGTCGGATCCAAGAGCGGAAGTTTTCCTTGGGCATTATGTCCGGTTTTTAAGTCAATTTGTTCGGGTCACTAATATGTCTGCAAAGTTTCATCGTCCTTATCACATCTGGAACTATTCTAACTCGTGATCACCAGAATTCCGTGAAACACCCTCCAACTCCTCCGCCCCGATACTATCTGGCTCCGTCAATTACGTATCTAAGCCTAATGCTTACTCTCCCCATCAAGTTCCATCTCAATCCCTCAACCCTAAGCGTTTCAGGAGTTTTCCGGTGCACCCCCCCCCCCACACACGAGTATCAGATCCGATCCAGAGATGACATCGAATATCGGAGACAATAGACCTTTCCCCATGCCAAGTTTCGTTCAAATCCGATCACCCGTTCGAAAGTTATGCATGCCAATAGGTCCAGGATTCCCCATCCCTCCATGATGGTCGGATCGGGGAAAGGACTATTCTCAAGTCTGTCTGTTCGGGTCCCTGACACGCCTGTTAAGTTTCATCCTCCTAGCACATAGAAAGTACGGAACTCGCGGGATCACCAGAATCCCCCCCCCCCCCAACTTGCCCATAGTGCCCGAATACGGTCCGGTTATGTAAATGACGTATCTAGGACATGTGCTTGTTCTTTCCACCAAGTTTCCTCCCGATCCCTCCATTCTAATTATTTCCCAAGATTTCCAGTTCCCCTCCCCCCCAACTCTCCGGTCCGGGTCTGAAGTGGGACGTCTGAGACACGAGGTCTTTTTAAATATCAAGTTCCATGAAGGTACGATCACCGGTTCGTAAATTAAAAGTATCTCACTTTTCCGGATTCCCACCCTCCTCCCCCCCCCCCTCCTCCCAGATGGTGGGATCGGGCAAATGATTACTCTCAGTCTAATCTGGTCGGGTACCCGATATTGCCCGCCAAGCTTCATCGTCCTAGCTTATGTGGAAGTGCCCGAACTAGCAAAACCCGGACACATGGAAGGACAGAAATTGCGATCGCTTTATGATTCTTCCAAGACCGAGAAGTTTAGATATTTCTGAGGGTTGCGGGTACGAGCCTCGAGATATTATTCTGGAATAGTTTAGGATAGATGAAGTATGATTTAGGGAACCTGACTTGACCAGAAGGGTTTACCAGAGCATTCCAGTTTATTCACAGGAAGACGAACAAAAATATCAGGTCGCGAAACTACATTATTACCGGGCCAGCGATGGGCATGTGGCCAGATCGCTTGCCAGATCGCGAGTAAGACGATCCGGAATGAATTGGACATCCGACCTCGGCATGATAACTTCTGCAAATCAAAAGAAAGACAAACAGCTGGACACACACCAAGTACTCAAAAATTGTACTTGAGTATCAAATATTAAGTACCTGACATCAAATGTACTTAGGTACTACTTTTAAGCACATGACGTGTACTTCAAATAATGCAGCCTGCAAGTACTGCTCGTTGAGAGCACCCTGTCTTCGGCAGCTTTGAGTGGAGCTCCCGCCATCTAGTAGTAGAGAAGACCAGGGCCGTTTCGGTCACTTTATTTTCTTTGTTGGGATCCCAAAACGAAAGTGGAGGGATACTTGTGACATCGCAAAAGTTGTCCGTCACGATAACACGGCACGATAACTCTCGAAGGTAACGAAATATTTTAATGAAACTTGGTGTGAGGACTCTTTGGGTCAAGGGAGAGGTCGTGTTGTAGATGGGCTATGTAGCTCAACATTTAGGGGTGGGGTTTCAAACTAAGGGGCGAACAATTTTTTTTAAACAGCTAATGAGATGGTCGATTTAAGAGTAAGAACAACATTAATATGAAAAACATTTTATCGCCGGACAAGTAGTTTGCCCGGAATCCGGCCAAAAGCGGAAAGTTTGTTAAAAGTAAAAGTTTTATCTGAAGTTAATTAGATGATCGATTTAGGGGTAAGATGACATGCTGAATCCACTTTCTACAATCATTTTTTACCCGGACATATAGTTCGCCCGGAATCCGACTGAAACTCGAAAATTTGTTAAAACTTACAGTTTTATCTGAAGTTGACTAGATGTTCGAAAGAGGGGTAAGGTGATACGCTGAATCTGTTTTTGAGCTTTGGTTTTTGTCCGACAGGTAGTTCGCCGGGAATCCGGTCGAAACCGGAGATTTGGCAGAAGTAAGGCAGGAATATTTGATCAGTTTCTTCGAAGTAGATGGACGTCTAGGTGGACGCATGGTGAATCCATGTAAGAACTTTGTTTTTCTCAAATGATTAGCAGTTGCCCTTCTTCTGTTTCTAATAGTAAAAATTTTCAAGGAGTCTGGCGAAGACCGGATATCTACAGGACTGAATTGTCTTGATCAAAAAGTTAAATTTGTGGGATACCATCGAAACCTTTGGTCTTGTTACAACTAGAATATCAGAAATACTCCCTTGTGATAATCCGAATTTTTCAGATGTTAACGAGTGTGAGACTGACACCCACAACTGCGAGCAAACCTGCGTTAATCAGCCTGGATCTCACTCTTGTGGTTGCAAGCCGGGTTACTCCCTAAAAGAAGACAAAAGAACGTGCAAACCAATGACGGAGCTCGAAGGACAAGCTGGCCTCCGACCAAACGAGACCGAAGCTCAAGCCCCTCACACCATTGTAGGGTGCGTGTCCTCGTGCCAAACTGTTCTTCAACTAGAGGAAAAGATGAAAGGCATGGAGGAAAAGGTAAGGGATGATGAAACCGGAGTTCAGCAAGCTCCGTTTCCTCAACTACATGAGGCTCTTGGCGCGCAGTGGCTCTATAAACCTTTCCGAAATTTCCGTCCTTCCTAAATGGCTAGCACGCTGGAATACTAGGCGCAGGGGCGCTTGTTCGAGGCTTAGTGATGCCGTACCGTTTAGTTTTGCGCAGGTTTAACCTTGTTAACCGGAGGATCAACCAGGGTTAACCGTACACTGTGAGACAAGCCAAAGTCTACCTAGCCTTGTCATACCTGGCTCCGTCGTATGGTCTCCAGGCACCCATCAAATGGGCAACACCACTCTACTCTACTACACTCTGATGCTTTTACCGAGAGGCCACTGTCAAAATCGGTGAACACCAGGTGGCGCGCGTGGCGGAAAATAGCTATTTTGAGGAAGAGGCGAGCTGGTGGCAGATCAGTAGCGGAGGAGTGGCGCGCGTGGCGGATGGGTGGCGCGCGTGACGGGTGGGTTGCGCAACATGATGTACACCAAGTGGTGGAGAGTGGACAGCCCCTCGGCTTTTACCTAACCGTTTGGAGACCCAAATATATAGATTTATGGAATGGATATAGATTTATGGAATGGATTTGAGGCTAAATATGTCGAAAATGTGTCCAAGTATCCCCGAAATGTATTCGAGAATCCCTTAAGTATCCCTTATATTCGAGAATATCCCTTATTTTCGAGAATCGAAGAAAAGTTTTCGAGATTGTTCTTAGATCTTCGATAAACTACTAAATGCATTCGAGAATTTCTAAAAACGTATTTGACATTTAAATTGAAATAAAAACTCCAGAATTTCAAAAATGTATTCGAGAATGAAAAAAATACATTCGAGAATTAAAAAAAAAAATCTCAAATACATTTTTGTCATTCTCGAATATATTTATGTCATTCTCGAGTACCTAATTTCAATTTAAATGTCAACTGCTTTTAAAACATTCTCGAATGATCTTTGTAGTTTCTCGAAGACTTAATTTCTCGTAGACATTTAAGAGAGTCTCTAATACATTTTCGACGTATTTAACCCTCAAGTCCATTCCATACAGATTAGTCGAACAAAAATCAAGGGACAGATGGGCGTCACTGCGGTTCGGTCAATCAGATGACGGGAGTCACGGATGTAGCAACGAAATTTCTTGGGTCATCATAGCATGACATATTTGAAAAACAATAGCTAAACCGTACCAGCAGAATCAACGGCCAGAAAAGCCGGTTAGTCCCAAACTGTCTCACTGTTCCTTTTCTGCACCTTTGACCGACCATTTTCGATTTCGAGGAGTCTCTAAGCTAAATTTACGAATCTCTTTTCGATCAAATCGACTATTCGGGGACCAACGACATACCAACCAATCAGGACCACCGTTCATAACTTCCAACCAATCGCTCAAACCGTTAGAAATAAAGAAAGAAACAAATAGCAAAGTTCAGTATCTTTGTCGTACAAAAAAGAAGAAAAAAGAATACAATCTGATCATTATTTTTACAGATCCAAGCTCTGACAACTGCCATTCGTCTGTACAGCTTTGCTGCCGGACCCCCAGGACCCGAAGGTCCACCTGGACCTGAAGGTTCCCCCGGTCCGAGGGGCTTCCCAGGCAGTGAAGGCCCTCAAGGACCAACGGGGCCACCAGGACCCCCTGTGAACATCACATCCCTGGCGCAAAAAGAAAAATTAACGGCAGATGACTTCCCCTTCGACAGCTATACTATCTTTGGTACTGAAAAGAACAGCAAGTTCTGTCGCTGCAAGAGGGGACCAATCGTAAGTAGATACTCCTTGGTCTATAAAATAAGTACACCCTCAGACGAAGCTAACTTCTGAGGCTTTTTTTTTCACAGAATGTTAGTGTGTATTCTCGCGGAGACGCGGTTTTGTCTGCTTTTATTTTTGGCGTCAACTTGAAATATATTTCAAAGATTAATTAAAATCCGGATAACATCTCACTAAATAGAACTTCAGGGTTACGTCCTAACCATTACGTACTAGAAGGATCCTCACTTGTGTGTCCCTCTGTGTGACAAAGTAGCTACAGTTATTATTTACACTTTAATTGGCAACTAAATTGGAACTTCCGCTCAAATTCAAGCCACAAAATCGAAAATCACATCGAAAGTTGTTTCTATAATCTGAGCCACAAAAAATCTTGTTGGTCGCGCAAAAAACACTTGTGGGAGAAAAGACGACCGCGGGAACACTCTTTTCTAGCCGCAATCGAGACAAACTCTTTGTGCGATTGCTGAAAAAATGCCACTGACTTCGCGGAAAGGGGTAAGTCAGCTGATTCAACTATCGGCTTATCGCAGTCAATCTACATAATAGACGAGAAATCCTTATATTTTTAAACTGGACTACGGTGAGATGCCAAGGTTCCAAAGCTAAAAGAAACCACGCCCGAACCCCAGAAATCACCTACGGTCAGATGAACGCGAAAAAATCGTGTTGGCTTCCTATAGGCTTTGAGACTCTAGTGGCACAGAACTGATACGTCGAATCAGTACTCAGACCAAACGCGAACAAAATCGTGTTGGCTTCCTAGGCTCTAGATTCCGACGACGCAAGTTTGTGCCACCCAACCGACGTAGAGCGGTTTATACCGAGGAACTCACAAACAACCAGTAAGAGAGCCGAAGTGTAGAAGGTCGAAGGGTAGAAAAAACGAAGGCAGATTAGAAACCATACCAAATTGATCAAAAAAGAAAACCTGTGCTAACTCTCTCTCTTAGTGAAGTTAAATGAGTAGTCCTGTTAAAGGTTTACTGAAGAGCTTATCGTTCTGACTCTCCACCACGAGCATACAGTTGCTGCATCCCAGTTCAAATTTCCGTGAAGAAAAAACTGATCAGCTCCTATGCATTAACTCTCCCGATGTTTGTCCAACGCGAAAACACACTACCTAGCTCTCAATCTTGAGAGCATCGCCAAAAAACTTTGTCTCTGATTGGTTTGTACAAGCGATACCTCCAACTGAACCAATCACAAAAGACGCGAGAGGTGGTGCTTAATTGTGAAAATACTCTTCATGTGAAGTTTAGATTTCGATAGAGAGCAAATGCGTTAAAACAACTGTGAAGGGAAAATAGGTGGATTCCTGATGATGCTGGAATTGAGAAAGAAATAACGGATTAATATCAGGTTTCAGTTTTATTTTAATACATACATTGATTCCTACAATTAGTGTTTTCTTTAGGGTGTTGCTGGCCCCCCAGGCAGTGATGGTCCCAGAGGTCTTAGGGGTGAGCCTGGACCAAAAGGCGACCCTGGGTCTTTCGACTTCCTTTTACTCCTTCTGGCTGATGTACGCCATGATCTGGAAAACCTACACGACAAAGTGTTTCCTGAAGACAGGTTGGTACCAGTTTCTAACATGCGCTTAAAGCGCAAAGGGCAACATTTTTTGTTTGTCGACTTCTTCCCCACAGCTGCACATTGATACACTTTCATGATCCCAGGGCCCATGACCATTTGTGTCTAAGTGCTTTTGCTTAAAGCGGGCTACAAAAAATGGTATTTCTACCACATACAAAACGCTAACCATCCCTATTGTCACTATGAATGTTTAAAACCACTAGAAACACCGTAAAACAATGAGCAAATTAAAAAAAAACACCAAATTTCCTAGGTTTGAAATAACTCCGTCTGGACTACATCTCGGCCGATTATCCCGGACAGCTCTTATGGCACGTAGGGCGCCAAGGCTCAAAATAATAATTTCCATCTAATGCTCCAACTGTTTATTACAAATCCAAATAAATTAAAAAACCAAGACAAGTGTGGTACCTCTGAAGTCATACAAAAGTTATCAATTAGGTCTTTTAATTCTTTGCTAATCAATCCTGGAAAATCTCGTCATCTAGAAAAGAAGACTTTCGGCGTGGGTTTTTTCTCGAGCCGAAACAGCAACCCAGCAATCGCGTTCAATTCAAAATAAACCTGTGGCATGCGATAACTAAGAAAAGGTAAACGGAATGTTTGGATTAGGACTTTAAGAAATGGATTCCTAACCCCCTTAAAGTGCGCATTGTAACCGGAAAGTAAATAGTATATTTTTGGCTTACCATGCATTTTCCTAGCTCCGAAGGACCCATCGTTATTTGTGCCTCAAGACAGCGCGAATCTTGGCTGATACCCTTGGCTACTACGTATGCTTGCAAGTGCCATCTGAGCATACAGCTCTTGTTGTTTCTTCCGTAGTAAATAAAGATAACCTGAACCAGGAAATGAACTGATCAGCCACAACAAGCCGTTTATTCCAAGACTCTCATTTTTTTCTTTTAAATTCTAGGCCGGCAACGTTCGACCTTGAGGAAGCTGTGAAAAAAGAAATGGAAAAGGCGAAAAAGAAATACGCCAACCAAATCGCAAAGGCAGAAACTTCCCCTCATCTGATCAAATATTTGATGATTTCGGACCAGCAAGATACCAGCCAATCAGAACCAACCTCAGTGCCGTCCAACCAATCAGAGGAGCCCTCAGCGCCTCATAAAGAAGAAGTAAAAGAGACAGAGGGAGCCTAGTACACTCTGCTATGCTGTGGACTGAGAAACTTATGATCTATGCATTTTTTTCTTCTTCAGAATCGTATTAAATCTGGAATGAATATATGACGCAAAAAGGACGGGGATCGAAAAACTACACTGAGAAGTTTGATAACATTTATCATAAGGATGCGCGGTTTCAACAGGTACTTGCAAGTGCTGCAGAATATTTCAGTTACGACATTTTCAATGTCTAAAGTTGGAAGTAAAAGTAACGCTGCAAACCATATTTAGTGTTATGTTTGGCAAAAAGTCACACTTAATGGCTCATAACACTGACAGCAACACATGCAGCTTACTGACAGCAGCTCATAATATTGAGAACAACATAATATTGACAGATAGTGTGTTGTCGGTTTTCTGTTCATAATGTGCATCCATTTGTTAGATGTTATGAAACTACTGACAGTGTATTCAATTCAATACATTTTATTCCGGTAACTAAGACCATAATTTGAGAACACACATAACGACACTAATAAAATGAAAAACAAAACAAAACCAAGACCACATTACCCTCTATCAATAGGCTCATATAACTGTTTCCATACTGGAAGTGAAAGCCGTAGGAGCGAAGTACTCAATTGACAAATAAGGGTATTGTCGCTTGCAAGAAGCCGTTTTCTCAGAGACTCACGACACAGCCAATGCAGCTCATAAAAATTCGGGACATTATGATCAGAAAACACTTCACTAGCACTTGTAAAACGAGGGAGTTTATGAAGAAATCGAAAAATATCATTGTACGCAATACGCAGCTCGCTTATTCCTTTCTTCGTAAAAGAACAAACAAGAGAAAGACCAAAGATACTTGTGCAATACGACCGAAAAAGAAACGTCTTAACGTCGGGAGTACAATGGTGGAAATTCCGCAACAGCATATTTCCACGTGTATAAACCGATTTCAACGAATGACGAATGTGGGTATCATCAACAAGATGCTCATTAAACACAAACCCGAGGTATCGAAATTGTGAAACAAATGAAAGCACACTACCATTCAGAAGAATAGGCGGAATAAACGGGGCGACAGAACCCTTAGGCCTAAAACAAACACATTCAGTTTTTGCAGAGTTAAAAATGATATCATTTTCATCTGCAAACGATTGGCAAATTCGCAGTAATTTATTCAGGGCATTAGGGCATGTTGCTAGCAAAACTAGATCATCGGCATAACTAATATTATTTATGCAACAAAACCCGACGTGGCAACCAATGCCACTAGCACTTAAACGTTTGTTTAGATCGTCGCAATAAACCGTAAACAAAAACGCGGAAAGCACGCCCCCTTGCCGTACTCCGTTAATAACAGAGAAAGGGGAACTTAGCTCAGACCCCCATCGTACCAAAAATCGCTGGTGCTGGAACCAATACGCAAGAACACGCAGGTAAGGTAGAGGAACACCTCTTTTTCGAAGGATTAGAAGGAGCTTTCGCTGATTAACTCGATCAAATGCTTTCTTAACATCCACGAAGCAAGCATACACGTACGTTCCAAAAAGCCAGTAGTACTCAATGACAGCACGCAAAACGAATATAGCAAACTCAACCGATAACTTCTTTTTATACGCAAACTGATTTTCGGTAGTCCCTAGGAAGTTACTCAACCGACCAAGGAGAAGCCGCTCTAGAACTTTGGACATCGTTGACGCTAGAGCAATGGGTCGAAAATTATCTGCCTTCGACGAATCTTTTAGTCGATTTTTCTGCAGTGGCACAAGTAAAACTTCCATCAACGAATCAGGAAGAAAACCGTGTCTAACCATTAGAGAAAATAATATCGCAAGGTAAGGCGAAATAACGGTCACGCATAACTTAAGGTGGTTGGAAGTCAAACAATCACGTCCACCGGCAGAATTACCACGTAAATTTTGTATCGCTAACATAACTTCTGAAGTTGTAAAATCAGCAACACTAGTAGACACAGTACGATCATCAAGAACGTCTGCAAAACCAGCGTGGGGAACAGAACTAAATATATTAGCGAAATGGCTTCTCCAAAAATCGCATATCTGACCAGGAGAATTTCTATCTTCAACAACAACGGGCAGGACTGAAGATCGACGGTTGGAAGCACTTATTTCCGTCCAGAAAACACTAAAATGCTTATTACGGAAATTTGCAGCCATTTGGTTAGCGCGTATCGCCAGCTCTTGAGAACGTACCCAACGGAGCATACTTTTGAAACGGCTTTTCCAGATACGTCGGGTATTATCGAGAAAACCTCCGCTCACACTACCTTCTCTTACCCACTGCAGAAACCAGTATCTGGCCATATCATAACAGGGTTTAACGAACACGGACCAACCGGGGACGACATATTTCCGGTTACACACTCTAGAAGATGCACAGGGAATCGACTTTTTAGCAGAAAGAAGTAGAATCGAGCAAATAGACATGAACATATCAAGGATTTCGCTTTTGTGCATATCACAACTACATATAGTTTCACCACAATTTACAAGGTCGTCGAAAATCGGTAGGTTATCTAAACCCGCTGAAACTGCATTTTTATAGTCACTCAGCTGTAACTGGCTTGCATCGGACCAAAGTAGCTTCTCGAACTTACGGGCAGTGCTGGGATCAGTAACTAATTCACAACACTCTACCGACAGATGACACTGCACTGGAAAGTGGTCAGAACCGATTGTGTCAAGGCGAACTTCTACATCGGTCAAAGTGCCTAAAATTCGATCACTGACCAGAAAGTGGTCCAGCCAAGATCGCGCATCGCACGAGTTGCTAAGGAATGTGAAGCTGTCTGGGGGCAGCGCTAGCTGGTCGGCAATGTGAAGACCATTTTCATTACAGTAGTTCACTAACTCGTCATGGAAAACAGTTTTGTTTAGCAGATTGGAGTTGAAATCACCGTCAATAATCACCGCACTTATATTGGGAAAAGCGGTGTGAAATCCAGTAATATTATCCAGAGCGGCTCTTAGCTCAGAGACGTTCTCGGTCGAGCACACAGGCATGTATACATTGAACAGCAAAATGTTTCCAATATCAGTAGAAACATGCAGCACTTGAATGCGATCATTATCAATTTCTAGAGGCTTAACTGATGGTGCAAGTGATCTGTGCCACATCGCAGAGAGACCGCCCGATGGACGACCTCTACGGAGCTGAGAGTCATAGCACACTGAAGACTTAGAAGACACAATAAAGTCAGAATTCAAATTTTCGAGTTTACCAAATTCAGAAGGAGGGAGCATAGTCTCTTGAAGCAAAATGATGTGATTTGAATTGCAAAGCATCATAATCTGCTGCAGACGAAGACGAGCTGAGCAACAGTTATACGATACTATTTTCACAGTCATTAGTTATCGTTTTGAGACGGGTCACTCTGAGAGTCGCTAGCAGCTGGGTGCTCATAGAACTTTCTGAAAAGGATCCCAGCAGGCCAAAATTTCGCATTTAACAATCTATCCAGATAGATACTAGGCACCTCTATCTTGAAAGAGCAATACGTATTGAACTTGGTGGGAACCGGAACGCAACTAGCTTGACACTTCAGAGCTTTGGCAACGAAATTTTTAACTTCATCAGATGTGGTATTGGGCGCAAAACGTGTCACAAACACCTTAGATGTGCGGATAGCAGCAACGGATTTAAGGCTACATCTTTTATCGAACGAATTGCCAATGTTCTGCGGAACTCTCTTATTGTTCTGTGAAGAGTTATTACTTCTTCCATCCCGTAGAGTAACACGAGGCTGCATTCCATTCACTCTCGCAGGTCTCCTAACAGCCCCGCTGTACGTACCGTCATTGCCATCTTCCGGTGCAGCAGGGATACTTATGCTTTGACTAGTGGCACAAGGAGGCGTCGCGATCGGGACGGGCTGAATATTCACAGACGCAACCGGTGGAGGCACGACAGAGCTTGGCGCGCCTGAGGGCATAACAGTGCTGACGAGAGATCGAAGGGAATTTATTTCCGCTTTCAGTGTATCATACGACGAGATAATAGTCGCAAGATCAAAATGTGAAATGTTCAGAGCAGGAAGGCGCTTCAGATTTGCTGCAACGAAGACTGGCAAATCTTCCAGATCACACTGAGTCAAAATAGAGTACAGCTCGTTCAGGACAGGTCTCTTAGCGGTAAGACCAGAGCGCGTCCTCAGAAAATCATGGAAGTCCTTTGTGATCTTAGACGTCAGGGCACTGGGTAGGAGGGGAACCAGAACAGCTTTTGCGCTAATGATCTCATCGGGCTCATAAAAATCATAGCAAAGTTGCAGAAGAATATCTTTCGGAGTACCATTTTCAATCCGAGAGACCAAAAAGCACAGGAGCTCACTAATAATCGGGGGTCCCGATGCCATTACTTTACGACCAAAGTTATGTCGAATCAATGTCCAAAAAGAATGTCCAAATTCAGGTCAAGGGTCGATAACACTGAGCAGAAATTATCATAGCACAGTAAGATCTTGTAGGTGTGCACTCGTCAAATACTGAATGAAGACTGACTACTTGTTCGGCAAAAAAAAAAAAAAAAAAAAAAAAAAAAAAAAAAAAAAAAAGAAGGTCACGTCTCCTTGAGTTCGAAAGTGTATTCGAAAGTGTATTGGGCAGTTGTAGTTTTACAACGTTCAGCATGATCATTGCATTTGCGCATGTAGCGGATAAACTGCAGCTTTGTTGTGCACATCCACATCCTAAATGTACAGGCCAAAAGTCCTCTAGAAGGGCAAGTGTGGTATTGGTGACTAGGTGCGACCACGCGGAAACCCAAGCGTACCAGGGACCCGACCAAACTAACTTGGAAATAGTCACTTCCCCGATCCGAACACCGTGGGGGAGTGGAGAGAAGGGGAATCCGGAATCTAGAGGTACGTATAACTTTGGAAAGGGTGATCAGATCTTAATGAAACTTGATATTTGGAAAGACCTCGTGTCTCGGATGTCCCATGTGAAGTCCGAACCGGATCCGATTATTGTGGGGGGGGGGATTCAGGGGGGGGGGGAGCCGTAAATCTTGTGACACGCTAAGAGTGGAGCGACTGGGATGAAACTTGGTGGGAAGAACAAGCACAAGCCCTAGATTCATCAGTGACAGAACTGGATCGGGTTCGAGCACTGTGGGGGGAGGAAGGGGGGTCTGGAATTCCGGTGATCACCAGTTAAAGTACTTCCAGATGTGCTAGGACCATGAAACTTGAACATTAGAGACTTGACATGATTAGAATATTTTTGCCTCATGGGTTTTGCTTACAACTGAATTTCTTAAAGTACAAATGATACTTTTGATTAAAATATACATTTCATTCTCCCGATGAGCTCATCATCATTTTTGCTTCAAGAGTTTTGATTACAGGTGAACTTCTAGCGCCCCTAAAGTGCGCATCATCACAGCCAAATATATTACCAAACGATATGTTCTCGTGATTTCCAAGGACCCATTATCTCAAGGGTTTTGCTTACAAATAATCACAACAAACCCACGAACTGAAGAATTCCTACTTTCATCCTCTGACCCAGCCTTGCAAGTGCCATATGAGCTTGCAGCTCTTGTTTTTCCTATGAAGCTCCATAAAACTCTAGCCTGGGACCAGTAAGGATGGATTTTGCTTGTCCTCGAGCAAGAGCCTACGGTGTGCGAAGTGAAGTGGAGTTATATAGCCCATGTCAGAGAGGACTATCTGAAGCGGTGCTTCCACTCGACCCTCTCTAAAAAAAAGTAGCAGCCTCTCCAAAATAAAGTAGATAAAAGTAGATTTCGATAGTAACAAAAAAGTAGTTCAATGTCAAGAGGCGGGCTTAATGCAGGAGTAATGCAATCGCCAGGCCCGTTATTTCAGACGTTAATGCTAAATGAGCCCATTTATTTCCAACCTTTCCCTTCAGGAATAACTTAAAAAAGTAAAAAAAAAAAATTCTTTTAAAATACCGAGCTTCTAATATAAAACCATATTTTGTTCAAACTGCACAACAGGCAAAAATTTCGAAGCTCTGACTGTTTTTAATTAGCCTACAGATATTTTGGCACAAAACCAGACTGTGTAAACCGGGAAAAAGCAGCCTGTTTTCTACAGAAAATCAGCCCTCTATAAAAAAAAAAAAAAAATCAGTCTCTTTCATGTTTAAATTGGGAGAATTTTATACAAAACCAAATTCTTTTCCAAAACCCTGTGTGTCGCAGACAAAATTATTAGACATAAACTTCTTTTCTGCTTGGTAATCAATCCAAAATAAGACAAAATTTCTACTTTGAAATACAGTAGAAGTGGAAGCACTGATCTGAAGTTGTGTAGCGAACCTTTCGTTTCATTAAACTATGTTTCTGCTTTCGAGTGGAAAGCTCCGTTCTAGCACGCAAGCAGGCAGGCACCAGTTTTAAATTGAAGATGGACTAAAATCAATAAATGTTAAATATATGCGACAGTTACCCGGCCCCACAGCCAACATATCTTCTTTGAGTGATAAATAAAAAAATCTACAGAAACAAAAAAGGGGCTTTTTCCCACGGGTCGGAAAGGGCTGCCATCTATTGTTTCTGGCCATTTCTGTTCGCGATTTCAGCTGAGTTTATCATTCGTCTTTTTGCACATGGGTTTGCGGCAGAGAAATAGTATCAGACGTGCGTCTTAAACTTTTAAAATTCTCTCATTGCTAAAGAAACTAGAGCTTATCCTTTGTTCCTTTCTAAGTGGTGACGTTAGAAAGTTGGCCTACGGCAAAAAAGTCAACTTTTGAAACAAGACAGGTAGAATTTCTTTTTCGACGGCAATTGATAGCCGTTGATAAGCTGATCAAAGTATATGTCATCCATTTTTTTTTACAAAAATTCCTTCATGAGATACACCAGTTTGAAATTTTCAAGGGATTGACTACTTCAGTAGTAAGGTACACACTGATACAAAAATAGGCCGATACCAGTTGTGAGACATGTAAGGGACTTGTAAGCAACAGTCGACTGTTAGCTCATAATTAATTTCGGTAATGAAGGATTTGCAGCTTTTGCTAGTTGGTGTACCTGTTATGGTTTCCGATGTATTCGATGGTAAGGACAATTTGGCTCCCAATTGTAAGACATGCAAGGGACTTGTAAGTAATAATCGGCTATTATGCTATAATCATCTTCAGCGATGAGGGGTTTGCAACTTTTGCTAGCTGGTGTACCCATTCTTTATTTCCGGTCAGCTTGATGCCTATCACGGGAGAGGGACTTGTAAGTAGGAATCGCTTCACGAGGGGCTAGAAATTTGTGCAAATTGGTGCACATTATATTCGATTTTTATAAATCGAACGGTAAGAAAGTTTGTATCGATGGTCTACCGCTGTACTAGGATCAACTGTTTACGCAACGGGTGCAAACGAAAATGTAAAACAATGAGGTAGTTTCGTAATAATTAATAGTGTCATCTATGGTACTTTAATCCTGAAAAGTATAGCTTTATAATACCAACTAGAGTATATAAGATATTGTCCCAAGTTTTCATCTGTCACAATGTCTATGACTGAAAAGGATAAAGTTCAACTGACTGCAAAGTCAACTTAGTCCCTTCTTCCGATATTCTTTTGTTGTTGTTTTTACAACGCTGAGGAATAGCCTTTGATCATGTGATTACTGATTGTGTTCTTCTTAGAACATACCGTTTTATAAGCTTCGATAAGTTGACAACTTCAGCATTTATCCGACAGCGAAGAAACAAAACCAAAGTGTTGCTATCGCAACACTTCAGGCTGCCGAGGCAACGTAGGTCTAGTTTGGACTCCATTTTGTAGACAGATCCCTTTTGCAAAGCGGGAAATTTAATTTTGTTCACAAAATCTACAAAAGTAAAAAAAAAAATGTAACAAATAAAACAGGGTGGCGACACCAATCGGGAGTTGGATCTAACGAGTACCGCAGATCCAACAAAAATAAACACTTGGGCTACCATGCTATAGACCTACATACGTCTAACCATACAGAGATTTTAAACCGTTCACCCAATAACCTAGTGGTATCCTACACTATAAAAGCAAGAGACATGAGTGGTGGCTCAGAAACCTAGGCCGAGTATTTCTTCGTGACTACAAGATAAAAGTAACACGAAACAAAACGACGAAAAACATCACGGCCATTTGGACGGAATCTTTACATCATATAAAACACTTCACAGTGTATGGACGGAAATATTATGGTGGATGGGAGGATATAAGCAAATATACGAAAGGTTAGGAAATGGTAGACCGCAGAGACGATATTAGCTGATACGGCCTTTGAACATGCTTAGGTTTAGCCTATGTTATGCCGGATCGAATCCCCAATAGCATCCTGATAAGGTAACCTCCGCCTTCCCCTGTTACATGAACCTGCGACTCCAAAAATCAGGAAAGCTGTGAGCGTGTTCCACCCTACTTACCGTAGTTACTACGCATGACGTCACGAATTCTGGCTTTTTGCCGTCAAGGCTGGAACGGTTTTTCTATTTTCCAGCATAATATCATGCCACGGCCGAAGCCGACCAATCACCTTACAGAGATGCGTAGTTACCACGCTTACTACGCTCCCGAGCATGGTAAGCAAATAGTTACTATTAGTACTATTTCGAGTAGGTTGGAACGGTCAGCTTAGTAACTATTTAAGAGGTTGGAACGAAAATAGTAACTAATGGTTACTATTGTTAGAAGGGTGGAACGCGCTCTGTATCTCGCTTCGGCCTCTTCCTAAAAGGTGAGTTAGAGCAAGTACCCACATTGAGCTGTTATAACATAATTACCCCGACTGAGACCTCCATGGGTAACTTTGAGATACCATATGCAAACTGTTGCATGCCCTTACGCGATAAACATTTATGATTTGATTTGAAGTTCAAAAATCAACCAATCAGAATTTCTTTATATTGGAGTAGGTCAGGGTTATAGGATACCCCAGCATTTGGCATAAGGCATCCCAAAATCAGGGATTTTTGGTAGACTGATCTACACCAACTATGTACCCGTGATATCTCTTCTGAAAGAGATTACCGAAGGAAGCACCGTATATGTAAATTGGTGCTTGTTAGGGCAGGGGCCCATGATCAGTTATTTCCAAACTTAGTTATTCATTAATGCCTTCCACTAGTACCTCTTATATGTTGAAGAATACAAATTGAGAATTGAGAAAAGAGAGGAATATTCTTCTCATTTATTTCGGGCTAATTTTGTCCACTGTCTGAGATGGCGCTGAATGCAGCCTTTTTTGGGTAGATAGAATAGACAACTTTCCTTTATAGAAGTCAATTTACAATCAACTTATTATCTCTTGGAAGTAGAATACACAGAGCGCCATCTAATGTTCATCGCTGGTATCGCCAAGTATTTTCGCGATCCCACAAAGAGGCTGTGTGGCTCAAAATGAGTGTTTCCGCTATCGTCTGTGTGGCCCACAAGTCTGTTTCCACAACCAAGACGGTATCTGAGGCTCGCTATGTGGCTCATTTTACATGCAACTCTCGGGATGATTTTTTACTTTGCGGCTCGAAATTTGGCGGGAAATTGAAATTTAGCGGCAAAATCAGGTCCAATTAATAAAATGAGCAATTTTGTTAAGAACATGGACGCACGATTGATGATCCTTTTAGTAGAGAATGTTACAGGATTGAGTCTGATTTCCTTTTTATTGAAATTTTACTTTTATTTTCTGGTACTTGAAAATACCGCCATAAAACAGACAAAATAGGGTTCCGCGAGTTCAACTTGTGTGTCGAGTGCGTCACGCTCACTTCCGGAACGAGCAGTCTATACGAACACACCTCTAACTGAAAGCGAAGAAACTTATAACGATATAAAAGATTGCCAAGAAGTCAAGGTACTTTATGAACATGTTGGAAACGACACGTATTGTGTTGATTTTTTTTTATTGCTATTTATAGTCATAAGAATACCTTTGTAGAACAATACATCATGTGCCCTTGGTAAACTAGGATAAAATTTCATTATGTTAAGCGAGCAAGCAACCATTCTTAATGCTGCAGGATTGGAAAATAATTTGGCACACTTGGTAACACTAAGGAACGGGGAAAGAAGAGCCCCCCGCCACCGCTCTCAAGACCGCACACTAATATTAAAAAGCGTTAAGCTAGTCCCTATTTCGGGACGGGGGTAAATACTTCATAATCCAGGACCGAAAAGTTATACTCCCCCATCAGGAGAGCAGGGGAGGCATCGTCACCGTCGTAGGAGTGGGGAAAGTTTGAGTAGCTTTCCATGTTTTCGTTGGCATTGCTTCCAATGAAGAGGTCCGCACCAGCTCCAAAGATTGGACCACAGCTGCAATTACAGACATGCCCCATCAAATTTTGGTGTCATTCCCAACCAAGGTGGGAACACATATGCCATCTAGGCAAGAAGTTCCGGTTATTGCATTTAGATAGCGTATGTGTCTTTATCGTCATTGTGACCTAGCTTGTTACCTGGATGATGCCGATCGGCCATCGGCATCATTACTTTACAGGTAGCCATCTTCAACTTGACCTTCTTGTTGACCAAGGAGACTTTTTGTATGAGAAGTATACATTATTTGATTTGGAGAGAAAGAGAAGAATGCGTCTGAGCCCTAGGCTACCTAGCTATCACGCTATCCACAAGGTCCCAGCGACCCCTGTTCAAGACCTAGCCTAATCTCCACCCTCGAAACCATATCAAGAGTGTTTAGCCGGTCGGTCTGTTGTTGGAGTGTTGCGAATTTGGAAGGTAAGGTAAGGGACAACTTTAATGAAAACGGTAACAAAAACCTTAAATGGCACAAAAGCATCAGGCTTTTGATTTGCCTAATTGATTTGTAAAAAAAAGTTAATAAACCCTACCTGTGGAAGAACCCCCTGCACAGTGGGCGCGAGGGTATAGACAATTCCTAGACACTGATAAAGGTGCGTTTACGCTGACTTAAGTGGTTATATGACCCTTTTCCATTTGCTTGCTTAAATTCTACCCAATAGGGCTGAGATACGACAGACTAGTCATCCATCACTTATTCACTTAAATACACTGGAAGAACCAATAAACACGCGGCTTTCCATCGTTTCATAATCGATCAATATCAATCAATTCATCGATTGTAATCTATTTTCATCGAACGAGCTTTTTTGTTGTACCTCTATGCGCCTGTACCTCTATGCTCGAGACATTTGGCAACTAAAATGGTAAAGCATTTCCGAAAAAGTAATTTACTTGGGGTCACACAATAGCGGGCTTTCTACTGAGCTGAACGTTTCCTGAGGTTCGCTTCTTTAGCCGTTGAAATGCCCGCATTCGCTGAAATTCAAATACCCCGCATCGGGGTGAACTGTGTCTTGTCACGCCAGCAGTCCATATTCTTAACGTCAAAACTAGGGTCCAAAGTGAAAAAATAAATATCCCTTAGCAGAGTCAAAATATTTTAGTATACTGAAATCTAAGATATAAAAAAAGCTGGCTTTTCAGTCAAACTTTAAGGGAACAAGGGATCGAACATCAGGCCGAATTCATGATTAACTTCAGCCTTAGTCCCCCAGTTGAACCTAATAACTTTCCAAAACTGGTAGGAACTCCCGTGGAGGTATATTTTGGGTCAATTTCAGAAAAATTCGGCAAGAGAAGAAACTGGTCAAATCTCCCATTCGCAATGATATCAAAGATTGTTTCGATTTTTTTCCCTGGTGGGACTTTTCAAAAGATTGCTCGGTGAGAAAATAGCCTAAGGTTAAAAAAAGGAGATGAACTTACTCCTGGTGAAGACAGAGGGCGTACATCTTTTTCGAAACGTCAAACTTCGTGGGGGGAATCCCTTGATTGTTGACGAGGGTGAAAATGAACGTGTTGTCAGAGGATACGTACCGTCCCTTCTGACTGGTCTTGCTCCAGGGGATGTCACTGAAGCCACCACAGATGTGACCTTCAAGGCCCTGAAGATAAAAATTAACAATCACAGCTTTAATTTATTTATTTGCAACCCATCACTGGCCGAAACCAAAAAGACTAAGCGTGAAAAGAAAAAAAATTAGAAGGTAAATATAGCTTCCACAAATGGGATGTTCGACCAATCAGGATAGCCATAACGCCCTTGCCTCGCTCTTCGACAAGCAGGATGTAATATTAGTAACTTGTGCTGCAACCCAGTTTGTTCGTTGAGTAACTAACTAGTATCTGATCACCTATTCACTTTAAGGTTAAGCCCGTAGCTCATGGGACTTCATTAACTGATTTGAGTTTGTATTTAAAGTCAAGTGTAATGTCATTTATTCGTCTATCGTTGGTGTCTGTAGGCCAGTGCAGATGTCTGTATGTAAACTGCACATAGCAACCGAACCTGGTCCTGTCAATATCCATATTATATGAGAAAGGATAAGAACTAATCTAAGGCGTCCCTAGGCAAGCAACAAAATCTATTCGCGGCCTCAAATCACTATCTTCTCACTACCTTACCAACTACGGTCGTGGAAACTGAGATTGTCAGCGCTGAGTTATCGATGAAAGGGGAGGGACATGCTACTGGTCTTTAAAATTCTCAACTCTTGTTGTCTCCCGTCATTCTTTACTCCCGATTGTCAATCGTGGATCCAGGGTCGCTCCGGAAACTGTTCCGAAGGTCCTCGTGTGCACCGATACCTCTTCACCAATCGCGCTGTTCCTTAACAACTGTCACCACTGAGTCACGAGAGGGGGTCAAAAAGCGGCTTCACGAAGACTGGCGCGCGAAATCGTGGGTAGAGAACTAGATCGCCTTTGAAGCTGTTAACCCGGAAATAGTCACCACAGCCAACTGCAAGATATTCATCGGAATACAATATTCTTATTGTTTGCCAGGTCCAATGTAACGTTTGCTTAGTGCATATTTTGTGTCAGTGCGTTGCTGTAACGTTATACGTTCACTTGTTTTGTTATTCTAAATGTTTTCGTTCGTGTCATTTTCTAAATTTTCTTTGTTACTGCGATAAGTGGGTTAGTAATAAATTATTAAATTCAAGGTTCTTCTCCTGTCGTGTCGTCAACTCGTAGAAAAGTCTTAACAAAACAACAGTATCAGCACCCAACAAGGAAACCTACAGGAGGTCGGTAGATATCGATGTACCCCGAAACTAGTACTGGGACGCATCAAGAGCAAAATAACATTAGGGAGTAGCGCCAATACCTATGCTTTCCATGCTTAGCAAACGGGACAGACTCATAGCGCCGCCCACTACGCTTGCGGCATTTAAAGCGCGACAAACTTTCGGCTGCGGTCTGCACAAACCAAGGAAACAATGGCGGCCGTATCATTTTTTTTCCATTTGCACAATTTTATTTACTTATTTATGACCCACTTTTTGCGTAACAGCGGAGTATGAATAACATACAAAAGTAAAATATACATATTAAAACACTTAAACAAAACAATGTAAATAAACACGACAACATTCTTTTCATATAAATAAATGATGTTATGATGTTATTGGAGCCAGAGCATGTGCACGACCGATTGAGCTTCAGTAGGGACGTTCACTCTCGCCAGTGGTGGCTAGTGCGCTGGATTGTCACCAAAACTATTGGATTATTCCAGTTTATTAAATCTTATTTCAACAAAACATTGACACTTCTCTCTGCGCGCTTCCCCAGTATACTAACAATCAAACAATATTCATTCCACTCAGAGTCATTGCACACCCCGGGGGCAAACGATGTAATACAGCATCCGCTACACCTAGTCAACTTGAGCTAAACGCCAGTAAGAAAATTAACGTAATATTGCATCCGCTATAGTCCTCCCTTTATAAGTTTGAAATAAGAAGGAAATGTTCACACAAAAACGCACAACTGGCCACGTTTATACCCACTTCTTAATCACGAATACGAACTGTTATGCCCTGAAAAGGTCGTTCAGAACGGCAATCACAAGTATACAGCTCTCGCTTGATATCCTTTAAAATATCTGACCAGAAGAAGTGCGTCAGCATTATTTGGTTGGTCACATTTCTCCCGTGATGTTTAGTCTGTCCGGTTTTGTCAGGCAGACGGTGAGCAGCCATAATAAGATCTCTCCGATAATCCTCGGGTATCAGCATCTGGTAGTGGATAGACGAATTCGTGATTCGTTTCTTCGTTCGGCATAGGACTCCCTCGCGTAAGACATACCGGGCTCCTTCTCTGTCCTCCTGGTCCACGGCTTGCAGATAGAAAAATCGCACAAATTCTTGGGCGTCTCTTTGACGTTTCCGAAAGCTCGGGCTTGATCTGTCGTTCAGGACGTCGCGCAGTTCACGTGGTAGCTTCCGAAGACTCATCTGAAATACACATATTTACAATATATACACATTACAGGAGCCGCGACAAGGCGTCGGCATTGCCGTTTTCAACACCTGGTCGGGCCTTCACTGTAAATGAATACTCTTGAAGATGACCATCTTGCAAGTCGAGCATTCTTGGACCGACAGACATTCATCCAACGCAGAGGATTGTGGTCTGTTTCTACGCAAAAGTTCCGACCCGTCAGATAGTACGTAAAACACTCTATGCCCCACTTTAGAGCGAGAGCTTCTCGTTCAACTGTGGAGTAACGAGATTCGGCTTAGGACAGTTTTCTGCTTTTATAGGCAATGGGATGTTCTATGTCTCCCCATCGCTGAGAAAGCACTACTCCAAGTCCAGTGTTCGAGGCATCCGCCTGCAAAATGAAGTCCCGTTGGTAGTCTGGAGTCCTCAAAATCGCTGATGATGTCAGGGCAGATTTCAGATCTGCGAAGGACCTCTGGCATGCATCTGTCCACGTAACTTTTTCGGGTTGTTCTTTTCTGATCAGTGCAGTAAGTGGGCCAGCACGTTCTGCAAACCTTGGCACAAATTGATTGTAGTAGTTGTAACGATCTGACTTCCTTCTTCGTTTTTGGAACTGAGAAGTTGTTGACCCCTTGGACGTGTTCTTCAACCGGCCGAACCATATCGTTACCAATGCGGTGTCCAAAGTAAGTTGTCTCGGTTTCTGCAAAGCGGCATTTCTTTGGATGAATTGTAAGTCCAGCGTCTTCAATCTTGCGCAGCACATCTTCTAGGTGTGCCAGATGCTCTTCCCAGCTGTTGCTGAAGATGACGATATCGTCTAGGGAGGCTCGTGCATACTTGCGACACTGTTGAGGATACGGTCAACTAATCTTTGAAAAGTAGCAGGAGCCCCGTGTAGACCAAACGGCATCACAGTAAACTCGTACAGACCTGAGGTTGTCTGAAACGCAGTCTTCTCGCAGCTCTCCTTAGTTAGTACGATCTGCCAGTATCCTTTGGTCAGATCAATAACGGTAATGTACTTGGCGCTTCCTATTGTTTCAAGGAGCTCGTCGATCCTGGGAAGCGGGTAAGAGTCGAACTTTGACACCGAGTTTATTTTCCTGAAATCAAGAAAAAATCTCGTCGAACCATCTGGTTTGGGAACCCATAACAACAGGGGAACTCCACGCACTGCTTGAAGGTCTGACGATTCCAAGGTCAAGCATGCGCTTCACCTCTTCCTCCATTGCTGCCTGTCGAGCCTGCGGTTTACGGTAAGGACGCTGCTTGAATGGTTTTGTGTTCCCAGTATCAATTTGATGTTTCTCAGTTGAGCTACGGCCTGGAAGTTCTGAAAAAACATTTTTGAATTTCTCGGCAATGGTCAGTAATTGTCTTCGGCTCTTGTGGTTCAAGTGCTGTAGTCAATCTCTGAATTTCTCTTCCAAGTCAGCAGGTGACTTTTCCATGGCTGGGCTTTGAAGGAAACCGACATCCTCCGCATATAAGTCGAACTCTGGCCCTCGACGTTCGAAACGCCGCAGAAGATTTACATGCAGGACTTTTGATTTCTTCCTGCTATCAGTCATCTCCACTTCGTAATCGTCGGCAATGATTTTTCTCAAAACTCTGTAGGGTCCACTCCATTTTGTCTCCAGCTTGTGGGTACCAGTTGGCAACAAAACTAGTACTTCATCTCCTGCTTCAAGTGATCGTGGCTTAGCTTTCAGATCGTAGTATGACTTCTGTTTTGTCATGGCTAATTCCAGGTTGTCTTTGGCTTTTTCGACCATGTGCTCGAGACGAGCTCGTATAGTCAGTAGATGATCGACCGCTGATTTCGACGTAGTCCTGTTGACCTCAGCTTCTCACTGCTCTCGAACTATGTCAAGAGGACCTCGTGGCCTCCTTCCATAGAGAAGCTCGAATGGACTAAAGCCTGTAGAGTTTTGGGCTGTTTCCCTGTAGGAGAATAGGATGTAGGGTAGCATCCTATCCCAGTCTTTGGTAGATTCTGCAACAAATTTCTTGAGCATTGCTATCAAAGTACCGTTGAATCTTTCAACCAAACCATCGCACTGCGGGTGGTATGGAGTTGTACGGATAGCTTTGATGTCAACAATCTTGTACAGTTCCTTCAGCGACCTCGAAAGGAAATTAGCTCCTTGGTCAGTCAGTATTTCTTCAGGTACCCCAACCCGACAGAAATACTGCTCTAAGGCTTCGGCTATTTTCCTCGCATTAGTTGTCCGGAGCGGAATGGCTTCCGGATATCTTGTTCCGTAATCTGAAATAACAAGGATGAATTTGTGGCCATTGCGGGATGCAGTTAGGGGACCTACAATATCCATTGCTATGCGGCGGAACGGTTCGATGATGAGAGGCATTTTGACCATCGGGACTCTCTCCTTCGGTTCGAGTTTGGCTGTCAGTTGGCAGGCATGACATGTTCGAGCATAGTTTGTGACGTCCTTCCGGATTCCTGACCAGAAGAATCTCTGAAGAATTCTGTCGGTTGTTCGATGTTTTCCTGAATGCCCTCCCATCAGCTAGTCATGTGCAAATTGCAAAATTAATTTTCGGCATGATTTTGGGACCACCAATTGAAGTGATTCATTTCCGTCAAGTCGCGATACGCTTCTTCTGTAAAGGAGATTATCCTGTAGTTGAAAGTCTATTCCTAGGCTTGCTTTCTTGAAACAGAGTTTAAGCGAATTGTCCTTTTTCTGCAGTTTTTCCAGTTCCTTCGATGAAAGGTTTTCTGGATCAATCTGCTCTGTTGTGCTTGACGTTCCTTCGCTTCTATTCTGAGCCTCTATTCTCTTCTGTTGACGACTTTTCCTAGTTCTGTCAAGGCCTATTCTGTTAACGACCAAGTCCGGTTCGACTCTGGTCAAGTCATTTTCTGGCAAATCCATCGGCTGGCCACTGTAACTTCAGCTTCTAGTTGTAAGACAAGCCTCGTCCATGTGATTCTTGGACAATGTATTGGCTCTGCACAAATTTAGGAGCCGCGGAAACGATTTTCCAATCAGGACATCCACGGGAAGATTATCGCTGACTGCCACCTCAGAATTGCAGATATATTTATCGCCTTCTTTGTTGACTGTTATTTCTGCTTAATTCACAGGATATGTTTTCTTGTCGCCGTGGCCGCAGCAGATATCTATCTTGTCAGCAAGCGGTGAAGTCTGATGGATAAACTTGCTGTGGACAATGGAAGACGTAGCTCCTGTATCCACCATAACTCGCGCAGGCTTGTTTGCTCCTGTTTCTCACCCTTCTGCTTTACCTTCGTGTTGTTGGGGCCTGTAGACGCAGAAGAACGGTAAGCTTTCCTCGCGAGAAGAAAATTCTCAGCCGTTTTCTACTGCAACGTCTGAAGTCGGAGCTTTCAGCTCTCTGATTCTTATTTGTAGCTGCTCGCTACGCAAAGTGTTCACAAACTGTTCAACCAGTAGTTTTTGAAGAATACTGTTGATCAGCGTTATGAGTATCGCTGGATCTTGAATGATTTTGTAGTCCCCCAGTCCTAGCCATTTGGTCAGTAGGTGCTCAAGCTTCGCTCCAAAATCGATGAAAGATTGGTCACTTTCCTTTTCTATGGAACGAAATCGTTGGCGGTACGTTTCTTCGGTGACTTCATACCATCTCAAAATAGCCGCTTTCAGTGCATCATAATCCTTACATATATTTTCCGGAATCAATGCTGCAGCTTCAGCCGCCCTTCCTGACAGTAGACCTTGTAAATGCATCGCCCATGTTGCTCGATCCCAGCAATTTTGTATTGCAGCACGTTCAAACATCGTCAGATAGGAATCTATGTCTGTGCCTTCTTCAAACCTTGAGATTTTGACTTTGGATCCCGAAAAGAGATTGGATGACCCTTGCCTAGCAATCTGATTTGTTTGAATCGCTGCATACAGTGACTGGAGCTGATCAGTTAAGGCTCTGATCGAAGAAGCGGTTGCCTGCCTTTCCGTTTCCAAAGCTGTCTGGAGCTGGCTCTGTGATGCCTCAATTGCCATGGCCAGTGACTTCATGATAATTTTCAACATTTGTTCGGTATTCATGCTTCCTGATGGGTTTCGAACTTTTCTTCTTTGAGAGCTCTAAGAAGAATTCTTCCTCAGACGAAGAGGACTGGAACTCTGGTTTCACTTGTTCAGTTACTTCGTCCGCTTGGTGATCTGATGAGACGACCGAAGCCTCCGAACAGGTCCGTGATGTTAACGTTGATACACTTGGTCGAACTGACGTATTTAGCCGATAGTACTCAACCGGAAACCCAGTTCTTAGTTCTCTTTCCCTCGCCTGTTGACGTGTTTCAACACCAGTTTAATTTTGGGCACTTGAAGACTGTGTTGGTACTGGATTATTCATGCGGCAACATGAATTAAATCATCTACTTAGTTCGATGGAATCTTGACAAGTGCTGAAAAGCACACGTTTCGTCGTGATACAAATCACGGAGAGGTGCTGAGAAGCAGAAACTTAAATGTGAAATAAATCACGCAGGTGTGCTGAAAAGCACAAACTTGTATGTGATATAAATCACTGTCATGTGCTGAGAAGCACACACATTAATGTGATATAAATCACGGCAGAGTGCTGATAAGCACACACTTAGATATGATGTAAATCACAATAAGTGCTGAGAAGCACAAACTTGGATATGAAATAAATCACGCAGGTGTGCTGAGAAGCACAAGCTTGGATGTGATATAAATCACAGTCACGTGCCGAAAAGCACTATCTTAATGCGACTAGAGTCCCTATATGGTATGCTGAAAAGCACTTGAAGACTGTGTTGGTACTGGATTATTCATGCGGCAACATGAATTAAATCATCTACTGAGTTCGATGGAATCTTGACAAGTGCTGAAAAGCACACGTTTCGTCGTGATACAAATCACGGAGAGGTGCTGAGAAGCAGAAACTTAAATGTGAAATAAATCACGCAGGTGTGCTGAAAAGCACAAACTTGTATGTGATATAAATCACTATCATGTGCTGAGAAGCACACACATTAATGTGATATAAATCACGGCAGAGTGCTGATAAGCACACACTTAGATATGATGTAAATCACAATAAGTGCTGAGAAGCACAAACTTGGATATGAAATAAATCACGCAGGTGTGCTGAGAAGCACAAGCTTGGATGTGATATAAATCACTGTCGAGTGCTGATAAGCACACACTTGGATATGATATAAATCACAGTCACGTGCCGAAAAGCACTATCTTAATGCGACTAGAGTCCCTATATGGTATGCTGAAAAGCACACGCTTAAATATGACAAAAGTCACAAATCTCGTGCTGAAAAGCACAAACGCTAGAATGACAAGAGCCACTCTTCCAAATTTGTAATGGTAGACCAATAACGGGGAACGAATATGATGTGACGATGGATTGGCTGCTTCCCTCAATGAAAACTGTTCATCACAAATATTCAGGGCTGTGGCACGGCCACTGGAACAACCTGGCACAAACAAGAGTGTAGTCACGCCTCTTGCTTCAGGGATTGTTCACTGCGCAATAGGAATTGTAAAACAACACAAATACTCGGAAGTACTCGCACACGGAATTCGGAAATCCCACAAAATAGCCTCGATGACTATTCGTGTATTTTTGCGACACGGAATCGCCTGTCTGAACACGACAACGAGTAGGGGAGAGCCGGGTACCATGAACCATACTTGTGTTTTGATTTTTTTCCAGGCGAACCAAAGGAGCTTTCAGCATCGTTTTCACTTCAGAATGTTGCTTATTTATTAGCCCATCTCCGAGTATTTTTCGTTGACATGTAAGTTGTTCGAGTACAGAACACCGACGGTTCTAGCAAACTTGGTCAGCTGGTTCAAACTACCCCACCCCCGGGGTACTATGAACCACCCTCGGGGCATGATGAACCAGTGTGATTGATCTTCTTTTACTGTATAGTTTTTTAGTATAATTTGAAGATAAAAACTACTAAAACGTAGAAAGTTTATAAAATACCAACTACATCTTCCAAGTGGAAACCTGCCATGGTTAACTCCAAAAACAAACCTCCCTGCTTGGTGGGATGTCGCACCAACAGGGACTGGCTTTGGGAGGCGAAACACGAACCGGATTTTCAAAATTAATCGCGTCTCATCGGTAGAAACAATTTCCTTGTTATCCAAATGCTTCCAGAACTCCAGTTCAAGGTCTTTGGGATGCATTTTGACGTCAGTTACTTGCCCTTTGTCCTTCTTGTCCTTTGCTGAAGATCCCGTAGCCTTTTTCGTAGTCAGGCGGACTGACCTCTTTTTCCTTGTGCTTCTGAATGTATCGAAAGGGGGCTAGACAAACGAGCTGTTCCTCGTACTATTGCTTCTTCAATTTCTAGGATGCCTTCTTCATCACATTTGCAGGAGTCAAGCCTTTAATAGTTTTCCTTGCGGCATTTATCATCATTAAATCAGCAGATTAAATCCAACCGTTCAAATAGATTCAGATAATTAATAGTAGTAAGCAAAGTAGTAAGTAATCAAGTATGCAGTAAGGAAACAAAATGATTGGCCGTTCACGATCAATAACGGGTACGGTCAACCACTGGTTCATTCTACCCCATGGCAAGTGGTTCATCGATCCCCTATGGCATAAGAATTGCTAAAAAATGGCTAACTAAAAATGTAATAAACGGAACGTAAATCGAAATCCTCAGTCTTAAAGCCATGATATCATTCCATTACAAACCCAACAATTATCCTGATCTGACAGGTTCTTCACCTTAAAAGTAAACAAATAGTCTGAAACAAAATTTTTACTTTATCACCACAAAAACACTCTTATTGCCGTAACAAGTGGAGCCTTGGTCCATAGTGAACAGAAATACATGAGAACCTAGAGGTACCAGTGGTCGATATTGGAGGAAAAGGAGGAGCAATCAGAGCAACAGGGAAGTGGGTGATACAGCCCTGGTTTATGGTACCCCGTGGTTCATGGTACCCCGCTCTCCCTACACTGGGGTCGATTTTTCTACGAAAAACCGATACCGTCTCAAACCAAGAAAATGTCACTTGTCCTTTAAGGAGCCCAAATCCAAGGCTCAGAACTTGTTTTGAATTTTCGGGAAAATGTCAACGAACCTTTAACGGAACACACTTATTGGGACAAAAATGTGATTCTGTCACTGGTCCTTTAAGGAAACTCGATTTGATTTTACAAAAATTTTCCGAAACTTTAACTTAATCTTCCAAAACACAAATTGTTTATGGTGATTCCAAATAAAAGTTAAATTGTCCAGGAAAAATCACAGATTGAACCGCTATTGTCTATAAAAGGTTATGCAAAATCTTACTCTGATGATGAAAACGGTGAAGACTCGGTGACACAACGAAGGTAGATCAGGTCTCTAATCCAAATTCTGCTTGCTGTATCCAACAGTCACTTTTTCCCGTCTCAATAATCTCACGTAATCTTTAAACAAAATTCACGGAATCTGGGACCGAAATCGGGGCGAATTCGTTCACTTTAAACAACCTTTTTCCTCAAGATTGTACACTTCTGACACCACTACGCTGGATTGTCACCAAAACTATTGGATTATTCCAGTTTATTAAATCTTATTCAACAAAACATTGACACTTCTCTCTGCGCGCTTCCCCAGTATACTAACAATCAAACAATATTCATTCCACTCACGAGTCATTGCACACCCCGGGGGCAAACGATGTAATACAGCATCCGCTACACCTAGTCAACTTGAGCTAAATGCCAGTAAGAAAATGAACGTAATATAGCATATGCTACAGCTAGTGTCGCTGCTACTCGAGTGTGTGTCAGTTTTGTCAAATGTTGCCGCTACTCTCTAGTGTTATTTTGTTCTGGACGCATCTGATGTACAACAACACAGACCATATCATTAGCTACGGAGTGATTCAACAGATCAAGCGAATCTTAATTCGCCTTTTTTTGCCATCTGCACAATATCTGCGAAGTGCGAATTAAAGCACCCCTCCCACTGGTTCTTGCTTATGTTCCAGCATTTTCAAATAGTAGGGTCCTTCAAGAAGCTCTGCTTTCAACAAATAGCGGCTTTAGGTGTTTTAAGCCTTTCGCGAAAAAAAAGCGAAATAAGGCAATGTTATAAAAGAGAATATCGATGGATGGTTCGGTATATGTTGGGATACAAGTGATACAACATCCTTATTGCTCGCAAGTGTAATGTAAGCTATTTTAAGGTAGTGGATGGAGCGATGACGGAAGTAGGGTTGCATTCCTTTAAGGTAATAAAGGTAATGCTCACCTTTACAATGACGTACGTGGGCGCCACTCCATCACAGTGCTTATGGAATGCTTCACTAGAAAATCCATGGATTGATGCGCGATAGATCATTTGCCACTGCTGGTGTGGGTTTCCATACCAGGCATTTAATGTCTTCTGAAGTATAGCTTCTGCCTAGAATTTTAAAAGAGTTGTTGTAACAGCACACGGGGCACAAGGCACACAACTGTCAATAAAGAAAAAACTAAATAACATGAAGTTATCTCTTAGCCATACTACAACTGAAATATCACTGCACTTGACTTGAGACGCTCCAAGTAATAAATAAAAGAGGCTTAAGAAGCAGAATTCCTTCAGCACAGTCCCACCACCTAGCGATCTCTTTAATAACCGAATCAAAGATGGCATAGAAGCTGGCAGAGAAGCTGCATGCTTGCAAACGATGGATAAAGGCACGCTTAAAGCACCCATCTAAAGTGGGTCCTCTATCGGCAATTATATTCTGTCAGACGCGATCGTAACCTTTTTTGGCGGATTTGCGCCAATGAGATTACACCGGTTCCGGACGCGCACGGTTACGACGTACTTACGATTACCATTGGATCACTTAACCTATAAAACATGCTCGCGTCTAAATCAGAGATTTTCTGCACTGTATCTCGAACTCTATCTTTGCTTACGTCAGGCTGCTAAAGAACATATTCAGTGACGATGAATCTTGTTGAAAATTTCTCTCTCAATAATGCCACAGTAAATGCTTTTTTTTCACTTTTCTAAGGTTAACCGACTACTTTAGAACTTGGGTCTACTCTCAAAAATTTCACATGAGTTGAGCTGTGTTTAGACCACATTCCTGGCCGCTTGGCTTCGATGTTGAAGTTTAACTGAAAAGGATAGAGAAGGGCAATCTAGTTACCTATCACTCATTCACTTTAAAGAGACTTGAAGAGTCGGTTAAATGCGATACTTCGTTGCTCCGCTAGTCCTGAATAATCGATGTTCATATAGTGGAATATCCCTGTCGGTTTTGGGGTACCTCTATGCGCTTGTACCTGTGTTGTATGCTTGACGCAAAAGATTTACTAGAAATAAGTGTTCGTGCAGAGAGCAATGACCACCTAGTTCACCGGTATCCACTGAAAAGCCGCGTTTGTGTTCAGATTCAAATCTTTCGCGTCATTGTAGAATTTTGCGTCGTGAGGACGGCCGTAGATATTCTGAACGATACTAAAGCAAACAGTGAAACATAAAACAATCCCTTAACACAATCCAAAAAAATGCAGTATATTAAATTAAATGATATAAAAATAAGTTGGCTTTTCAGTTAAACTTTAAGTACGTGCGACATTATAACGGCTGTTTGGGAATAATACCCGGTAGCTTTCATGCAGAGTATCTAACTTGTCGATGAAAGCTTCTCCTGACCGGGCCAACATAAAGTCACGCCCAAATCACAGATTACACAGCGAGTATCTGCTGCTGGAATCAGAAGAAATACGTGATGTCACTGCTCAAGCCCAGTCTTGATGGAGCTTAAAAGTCCGTCTCAAATCCTGGACTTCAAACCTTTGGCAGTTATTTCATATATGAAATTTTGGGTCATTGTTGAAACGAGATTCGACTTCAGTCTTCAAATCATACAAAATGGCAACTAATTTCGAACAAGGATGGTAGTAAAAATGAAAGAAGACGGTCAAATTTTTGTCAGGGTCAACTGTTTACAAGATGATATGTAGAACTCGACAACATGCAATTACTAATTACTCGCGTGATGCTCAAGGAAGGAATTTGGAAATCCCGGTATCGCAGGATAACAGAAAAGAGCGACGGGAGTTAAGCATATGGGGTAAAACAGAGCAAAGTTTAGGGAGTAGCGCCAAGACATATGCTTTCCATGCTTCACAATGGGCCATACTCATAACGCTGCCCATCACGCTTGCGGCAATTAAAGCGAGAAAAACTTGCGGGTTAGAAATTTCTAGCAAAGCTAAGATGCGATCTGCACAGATTTTTGCTGTGTTCAGAATATGCAGTTATCGGAGCCAGCAGCGGTGGTGAACAACTGATTGTGTTTCAGTAGGGACCTTCTCTATCGCTAGTGATGCTAGAGTCGCTGCTATCCGAGTATGCGGCATTTTCTTAAGTCTTGGCGCTACTCCCAAGTGTTATTTTGGTCTGGGTTAGAGGCCCTGCAAACGGAAAGGAGGAAAATGTTTGGGCATTTTTTTCATTCTCTATGGTTCTCTGTTGGAAGATAAAGCTTGAATGTATAAGGAAACTGAGTGATATTTTATTTTGAGGCAGTCTCAGAAAAGACTAGCAAACAAAAAGCAAATAAAAAGAGGCGTAATCCAGAACTTGGGTACAAGAATTACTAAAACTGTATAAATAGATAGATAAATCTTTTTGTTCACCAAATAGCTGTCACGGTTTACGTCAAACTTGCTTTGTAACGTCATAAAAGTGTAACATATAGTGCAGCCTGAGTGTATCAAAGAATGACAGTAAAGGCACCATTAATAACTAACGCTAAAAGTCTGATTTGATTTATTAAAATATATGCGAGACAAAAATGATTTTAAATTTCATATAATTTATCATGTTTAGATGTAGCTGTTTAAAAAAAAATTGTTTTTGTTAGAAAGAATTGGTATCGGAGGAATCATCTACGGAGGTTCCCCACTGCCTTACTCTTTTTATCTAAAAGAATACAAACTTGACCCCCTTTTTGTCCGTCGAGAGAAACTGTGCCTAAAATTTGGCTCAACCCTCCTCCTCCACCCCATCTACAAGAACTTCCTCCCGCCTCCCTTTGTCCCCCTCAGATCCCGACTCCCCAGAGAGGCGGCTGCGGAAGTTCCAAAACTGACACCGGTTTACTCCAGGTCACAGCGTTATTCTCGAAGCTTTGTACCGAGTTTTGTTCGTACTTCTAACAATTCGTAACTTGTGCGTTTTATCCTATTCTTTTTGTTTTTCTGGTTGACATATTTATACCATATACCATATTTGGGCTATGCCTATGAGAGACTGTATCTTGTTTACATTAAATGATTTGATTTGATTTGATTTGATTAAAGAGTATTAACGTCAGCGGGAGGGTGTTGAGTCGTAGACCAAAAAGTAAGAACATGACTATAAGACAATATGCTACGCAGGTTAGGAAAAAAGAAAAAAAGCTGGAAAGATAAAACAAGACCAAAGGTGTCGATGGGATCCCAAAAATCTAATATTTGATTCAGACAATAGGGTCTTGTCTTCGCCAGATCCAATCTTCGCCAGGCTAATCATCAGAGAAAACCAAGTTCAGATACACCTCTATAAGCCATATCTATTTTGATGATACTGACCGAGACTTCTTTACTTCTGCCAATTTTCCGGTTTCTCCCGAATTCCGAGCAAACTACTAGTCCAGCAAAAAAAAAAAAAAAAATTCAGAAACAAATCCAGCGTCGTTGATGTTGGAACAAATACAACATCTAATCAACTTTTAATAAAAGTTTGACTTTTACTTCTAATTATATGTACGGATGAAAAATGATTGTCATATATAGACTCAGCCTCTCTTCTTACTCTCTTCTTATCTGTCATCTAATTAAACTTTGCTTTTAACAAATTTTCCGGTTTTGGCCGGATTCCGGGCGAACTAGTTGTCCGGCGAGAAATTTTTTTTCACCATCGTGTTCAGCATGTCTTTTTGACCGTAAATCGAACATTTAATCAACTTCAAATGAAACTTTTACTTTTAACCAACTTTCCGGTTTTTGCCGGATTCCGGACGAACTACTAGTCCGGCGAGAAAATGGTTTTCGCTATCGTGCTCAGCATGCCTTCTTACAACATAATCGCCTATCACATTAGCTGTTTATAAATATATTGTTTGTCCCTTAATTTGACCCTCCCCCCTAAATGTGGGGCTACAGAGCCATCTACGAACTTGACCTTACCCTTGACCCAATGAATCCTCACACCAAGTTTCATCAAAATATCTCATTTCCTTCGCGAGTTATAGCGCGCACAGACGGACAGACGGACAACTTTTGCTATGTCATAGGCATCCCTCCACTTACGTTTTGGGATACCAAAAAGAAGAAAAGAAAAAACAAAGAAAGGAAAGACAAAAAAAAGAAAACAAGAAAAAACCAAGAAAAGAAAGCTAATGACCAAGAAGCTTTAGACTATCTAAGTAAGTAAGTAAGTAAGTAATTTATTTATGACCCGCCATTTTGAAAAGGCGGAGTAAATGACGAAAATAAAGAAAATAATGACTAGAGCGTCTAAGAATTGGGCTAGTCATCAGGGCAAGTTAGCGTACCTGAGTCAGTATGCCCGAGCTAGGAAAAAACTGTGCAGACGTTCGCGGCTTCAGACGCTTTTCCTCGGCGTTCTCACGGAACTTCGTTGGCAGCGCGGCAAACCGATAACGTTCCAGTGAGACTTCAATCGGTACCAAACCAGTGGGCTCAACTTCTTCCGCAAAGACTTGGCTATCTAAAACATACAAAGTAATTTACATGTAATTGATAAAGAACGTGTCCGAAAGCTTTTTGGTGCTGTAAATGCTGCATTAATGCTGCATTTTCTTTTCTTTTTTTGTCCGAAAGCTGTTACCTTTTTTTCTTCTCTGACACTTCTAGAATACCAAAATTTAAGTCAGGAAGAAGAAGAAGAAAAAAGGATTAGCTGTATAAGGCTGACAAAATGGACCAGCTACTGATATCCAACCTTCTTATTTTCTTATCTTTCCTTTCTTCGTTGGCCATGATCGCCAGTTGTCTTAGAATTTGGACGTTTGCCAAATTGTCAGTTGTCTTTTTGAATTTGTTCTGTTTGCAGCCGAAAACACTGAGAGAATCGCCGTACACTCAAGTTTCTTCTTGAAAATTCAGCACAAAATTTAGCATTCTCGCTGAACTTTTCGATGAATTTTATGCTGAATTAATGCTGCCTTAACTGAGTGAAAATATAAGTCCGAAAGCGAAATGCTGCATAAAATGCTGAATTAATTCAGCATTTTCGTTCGTTTCGGAGCTTTCCGACACGTTCAAAGTGTCAATAAGTGATAATCTTCCTTCAATGACTGGCACTTGGTTTCCACTCTGGATCCCTTCGGCACCTGTTGCTTCTACCTCTTCTTTGCTGCGATTATGGTCTGTCGTAATTTGGAGTTTTGATCTGTAGATTTCTCTTTCTTGCTAGATAGGAATAGTCAGGTCCATGCACTGTCAGAGGTTTCATAACAAATAACACTAGGATGCACGGTTTCAACAGACAATGCCTAACAGATAACACTTTTGATGTTATCCGCTGTGTTTTAAAAGGTTATGCATGAAATTTTATGTATAACACATTGTTAGGAACAGCCGAAAAAGCATCTACTGACTTTATTCTATATCGTCATGACGTCGGAAAACTCAGCAGATACTTTTTGGCGGTTTTTAGGTTCTTCCTGATGGTAAAGCTTATTATGCATAACATTTTGAAACACAAGAGATAACATCCGAAGTGTTATCTGTTACGCATTATCTGTTGAAACCGCGCATCCTTGTGTTATCTGTTATGAAACTTCCGACATTGTGATAGTAGGCTTAACTGAACGCCACCTATCAGTGAACGCTGGACTAAAAGCATTCCACTCTTCGAGTGTCGAATTCCAAATTCCTGCCATTGGCGGGAAGAGTGGAAAACTTTCAGCTTTCCATCAACGTAGCTAAGTTGAAGATAATTCATTTCAACCCCCTAAAGCGGAATATAGATATGCCTGTAGCAGAGATGGGCGAATCCGGATTCGTCCTTTTGGCTGGATTCGAATCGTCTGCTTGTGAGGCTGGATTCGGATTCGGACTCCGATTCCAAACCCTCAATTTTACGAATCCACTCAAATTCCTAGACTTCATCCTTCCATTTTCCGTTTTCCCAACACAGTTTGCCTAGGTAATCCAACTTTTTGGTCTCCACCTCCAACCATCCTCAGTAATCTATGTTATCTGATGCCTTAGATATTACCTTAGACATCAGTGCCTTTTGTCACCTCTGATTTTTAAACCATAACCGATGTACATGATTTGAGCTTTGTTAAGGTCGGATTCGAGCCCGGATTCGATGGATTCGAATCCTCAGCACGAAATGGTGGATTCGGATTCGGAATCGGATTCGTACCTAGCCCTGAATTCGGATTCGAATCCTTTCATGATCGGATTCGCCCATCTCTGACCTGAAGTTTCAATCCCGATTGTGAACGAAATAATTTTTTTGGAGTAACTTTCACGGGGGACTGTAGCTTCAGTGCCCACACTAATTGAACCTTCCACAAGGCTAATGCATGCCTTCAGACACTTTTCAAAATGAGGCGTTTTGGGCGTGACACTGAAAGTCGTCTCCGTGCTTACCTGTGCTATGTTCGCCCGTTGCTCGAGTACGCGTGCCCGGTGCGGGGTCCATCTGCAATCCGCAATTCAATGCTGAACCGTAACGTGTGTTTGTTCTTTCTGTGTTCGTTATTTATAATTTGTAAGAAACTGAATTTAATTATGCTACTATAGTTTCTAAATATACCTCTCTCTCTCTCTCACTTTCAAATTCAGAAGGCCGCGACAATAAGTGTAATAATGAATGGTGTTTTCGTCAGTTGCGGATAGAGTGATGGCCTCCCATCAAGTGGTCTTTTTTACAGGAATGAGACAATGGGCGATTTGTGGCCTGAGTTTTCGTCAGAGTTGCTGCCCTACCGAACACCTATAACCGCAAACTGTAAAATACTTGCCCAGCATGTCTGATTCATATACCGTTCCGCCAAACGTGACTACATTTCAAAAAATTTGCCATTGATTCAGTATTGTATCTTCTTTGAGATTTTACCGTTAGATAAAGACACCTGCCGTTTCGAAATTTATTTTCAACAGGTCACGCCGCGCAGGAACTTTCTGAATTTTATTTTTCGCGGGCAGATGCGTTCAAATCAACGGACGTCTCTATCCGAACTTCTTTACCTCGCTGATCGATCGTTCAAACCAACGATTCGGAAGACAAAGAACGTTTAAAATTTCAATTAAATTATTCGTACTGAAATCACAGGACCTCCGGCTTTGAGTTTATTTTTGCTTTTCACCATGAGGCCACGCCGTGTGGCCGTGGCTTCTGGTTTGTCTAAGAAGCTCCGACACTAGAGTCCTAGACTTCTAAATTTAATTCAAAAATTTACTTATAGTTTATTTGCTACGGCACAAGTTCCTTGTATAACGCTTAGTTTATGTAACATCTACTGTAATAGCTAAATGGCTTGGACTGAGGACGAGGGATGAATGGTCACGGACTGAAATTCCTCGCAGGATTTTCGAAATCATCATCACTTCCATACGGAAAAGTTGAGATTTTTCAACTCGATAATGAAAATGTAGAAAATCCAGCCTGGTAAACCTACGCGCTCCATTGCTACCAATAAAAGTAAAGTAGGCCTACCTATGAGCAGAAGACGAACGTGGTTAATAACTCCTGAGAGGAAAACAGACATTCGACTTCTTTCGTCCTGGTTCCACGCTTGGGGCGGTGACGTCACTTTAGCTTGATGCTTTGACCACGAGAGGACAGCACGCCACACGTCTTCTTCCTCCATTGCAAGCTGAAAAATAAAAAGATAAGGAGCGTGTTCCACCCCCCTAACAATAGTAGATATTAGTTACTATTTCCATTGCAACCTCGTGAAAAATTACTACACTGACCGTTCCAACCTTCTCGAAATAGTAAGTAGATACTTACCACGCTTGGGAGCGTAGTAACTACGATCTCTGTGACGTGCCTGGCCTGATCAGCCCGCTGCCCAATACTTTACCGTACTTTTACCGTACCAATACTTTTACCCGATACAATACTTTACCGTAAGCTTGTGAGTGGTTGTGAGTATTTCTTTTCTGGTGACTTTTAAAATCGCAAATTCGGCAAATCTCATTTTTGCAAAGCAACCATAGAATCCAATACCATACATATCAGATACCTGCAAAAACGACACAATGCAGATTCAGTTACCGTGATATCAGATACGATGGTATCTGCAAAAATACCACTAGCCAATGTTTAGAGGCACTTCTCTATTAAATAATCCTACATCTTAACTTTCCTCGAAAAGCACGTTCGCCTCTTTTCTCCTGCGGTCCAAGGAATTTTCAACACTTTAGCGACACCGATGAATCCTTTGTCAAAAGAAGCCCCTCACTCTTAAATCAGTCTAGATATTGAGGGATTTTGAAAGTGGAGATTTAGTGAATATTTCAGGGGAGACTTCTCGCGGAAGACAACGCTGTGAATGCTGATCAAGCTTATCGGTCCCTTGAAGGGGAGAGACAATCTGATACGAGTATATTTGACTCTGGAGTGTGGGAGCAAGTCGTGAATAAATAAAGGGAGCAGCAAAGGGTTTGTTAACAGAAGGGAGCTCAAATTCGTCGTTATTGCTCTCCATTCTTTTTTATTTAAGATAAAATATGACCGGTCGGAACTACCTTCGTACTTTCGTTCGTGTAATTTTTTCCCTGAGCAACCTGACCATGCTTATGAAACCCGTCATAAATGGAAAATGCGGCACCTTAAATTAACCACTGAGAGATCGCGGTTCTCACCATATTTTTCAATCACGGGTTCATGGCATCTTTATTTACAATATATTGATATCAGTAAATCTCTTCCAAATGTAAAAAAGCACCTTCATTCTATACTTATAAATAAATTCAAGAATCATCGATACCAAAAATTTAAAGTAAATTTGTATTTGTTTGTTGTTGATATGTTTTGGTTGGGGTCCATATTAGTTGCCGGCCATCGGTAACCCTCGCTTGCGCATTGGTTATTTTTTTTTTGTCTTGATCTCGGGTTGATCTTGCCGAGTGTCGGTGGGTTTGTGGGGCGGGTTCCCGCCTGGTGGCGAGTCATGGAATTATTAACATTTATTTTTATAATTAGTTATGGGTAAAATATGTTTGTTATATATTGTACCGGGTTTTTGTCAATCTACCTTGTGTCCCAGGCTTGACCCTATTTATTTTGATTTTATACAGAAGTGTAAATTAAACCTTGAACCTTGAAACACCGGCTTCCTAAGTTTTGAAAACTGAATGACTGCATGGTTGAACGTAAAGTTATTAATGTTTACCGACCAAGCCTTACATACGACAGTTTAATTACCCTTATTCATTTAAATAGGATTGAAGATCCGATGTAATGTGTTACTTCGTTGCTACGCTACACTCTTGATGACTAACTCTCCTTGCCGATGCAAAATCGCCGTGTACCTAGCGGAAGAGCCAGAAGCGGCACCACAGCTCTCCCTAACGATCGCCGTCATTAGTTGACGAAGGATTTGAGTTTAGGCTAGCAACTACAGCGGTAAACAATAGCCGAAAAGTAAATTTTTTTCGGGTCATGCGCAATAGCGTGCTTTCTTCAGAAGTGACCTTACAATGGTGGAGCTGAACATTTCCTGAGTTTTGCTTCATTAGCCATTGGAATGAACCTTTAACTGAAATTCAAATTCTTCGCGTCAGGGTGAACTTTGCCTTGTCGTGTCAGCAGTGCATATTCTGATCGTCACTACTAGAGCCCAAGGTGAACAAATAAAAAATTCTTTGGCGGAGTCGAAATAAGTCATTGGATTCAAATGCAAGATATAACAAGACCAAAAGTTCGATGGGATCCCACAAATCTAATTTCTGATCCAGGTAAATGGGTCTTGTAGAAAACCGGTCTTCGCCAGACTCCTTGGACATTTTTACTATTTAGAAACAGAAGAAGGCCAATGGCTAATCATCTGAGAAAACAAAGTTCCAATATGGATTCATATACGATTCAGTAAGCATGTGTGTATTTACCCCTAGGCTATATGGCATCTCTGCTTTGATGAAATAGATCAAATCTTCCTGCCTTACTTCTGCCAAATCTCCGGTTTCGACTGGATTCCGGGCGAACGACTTGTCTTACAAAAACACGAATTCAGCGAATCTCCTGACCCCTATCCGAACTTCTAATCAACTTCAGATAAAACTTTAACTTTTAACAAACTTTCTGGGTTTCAAGCCAGATTCCGGGCGAATTAAATGTCCAGGTGGAAAATAATTGTCAAAACCGGATTCAGCATGTCTTCTTACCCCCAAATCGGACATCTAATCAATTTCCGGTAAAATTTTTGTTTTTGACAAATTTTCCGATTTCGGCCGGATTGCGCGCGAACTACTTGTCCGACGAGAAAATAATTTTCATACAAATGTTCAGCATGTCTTCTTATCCCTAAATCGAACATCTCATCAACTTTAAATAAAACTTTGACTTTTAAAAACTTTCCGGTTTTGGCCGGATTCGTAAAAGAAAAAGGTAAAGGTATCAGCACTAGCCTTGACAGGCAAAGCTGGCGGTGCTGATCTCCGACTCTCTGCCCTCAGCCAGGAAGTGCAATGGGGGGTTGGGGGCCAGAAATCCTGTGCGTTCACAAACCCTTCCTGTCACCTTCCCCGGATTTCTCCAGGTACACATTTGAAGCTGGGTGGACTTTGGCTTGTCTTACAGGGTTACGCCACTAACCCCCGTCCCAAACCAAACAGTAGGCACTACCGAGACTCGAACAAACGACCCTTCACTTGCGAGTCCGGCGCGCTAACCACTCCGCCACGGACGGACTACCAGGCGAACTAATTGACCGGCGAGAAAATGGTTTTCATATTCGTGTTCAGGATGTTTCGTGTTCGTCTCATTATCTTTTTATAAAAAATTGCTCGCCTCTTAATTTGAACCTCTCTCTCAGTTGAGCTACAGAGCCCATCTACGAACTCGACCTCTTCCTTGACCTAAAGAGTCGTCACACAAAAATTTCATAAAAAATATCTCATTCCCTTCGAGAGTTATCGTGCTGAAGTCATAGGTATCCCTCCACTTACTTTTTGGGATCCCACAAATAATTTGGGTTTTTAGTTAAACTTTAATTGAGCCCATTGTGCACAGGTCTTGTCCCTCCAAGTCCGCGAAAGCAGGCATCAACCACCAAACGGAGCAATCCTTTTCTGGACTGAAAGGAACGGACTACACAGTTCCGGAAGAGATGGGAGGCCACCAAGTCACCAAGAACATCTCGAAATTGCTTCGTTTCCTTTAAGAGTTATTAAACAAGAAGCATGGACCTTGTTTAGGGAGTAAACTTGCGAAAACTTTCAAAACAAGTTGAAGCTTGAAGAAGTTTTCATGAGGAGTTTGCGAAAACGAAAACTTACAATCCCCAACTTTTGAGATTAGAAAGAGTCTTTCAGAGCGTGTGCCAAACCAGCCTGTCGTGTTCTTTACAAAAAGGATATAAATTCCAAGAAGAGGGAGCTAATCTGAGGGAACAAACGGAATTCCGAAAAAGGAAAGGCAATAAGTTACCGGACGCTAGGACAAAAACGAGGAAAGGGACGAACTTGCTATTACGGCGATGAATTCTCCGGATCCAAGAGAAAAAGTAGCAACAGAATTTAATTAAAAAGAAAGCAGCTTTCAAGACTGCTAGGGCGGCATTTCCCGATATTTCAAGGCGATAACGAAAGCCGGGTTTCGTGTGGAGATAAGCTCAATGTAGCGCTGGCAGTGATTTAGAGAAAGCATGGCAAGCAGTAAAGCTTTATCTTTTAAAAGCTAGAGCTAGAAGAATTGGTGAGAGCTAGTTAAAGAGACATGCGAAATGGGGAAAGGGAAGAGAAACGGGAGAACTAGGGGGAATCGATAGAGAACGAGCCAAAATTAACGGGAAACAAATGACAAGTGCAACTTTCTAATCCTGGAGTGTTGAAGCAGTACACTGAAGGATAAATGCCAGAGCTAATAAACATACTGGGTAGGATTGCGAACACATAAACAATATAGAAAGGGATATAGAGATTACACAGGCGAAAGACTTTTCGCTGCAATATTATTATTATTATTATTTACATGTTATATCATTAAGAGACGAATTAGCCAGATCATTATACTTTTCACCAATTAGTTTATCAGACTAGGCTATCTTTGTTTTTTTCGAGGCGAGACCAACTAGCCCAAGCCCTTACATTTCTAAGCCATTCCCCCTCTCCTAAATGTCGAGTCATAACCTCATCTAAGAACTAGGCCTCACTCTCGACTGGAGCTCATCCACCGATTTGTCATACGTTGCTTTTTGTGGAACGTGCATGCCTTCTGCTCAAGTACCATATAATTATCCTGTCTGTCTCTCAGGGTTTTGCCGATTCCGGCCGTTCCTAGTAAGCCAAGGCGATGGAAATTGACATGCCGACACGGACCAGAACCAATGCTCAACCGACTTCTCGGATCCGTTCATCCTTTTTATAAGTAGTGCGCTGATAGACAAAAATGCTCCTCAGCCGGGATTTGAACCCGGGTCTCCTCCGAGACGGAACCCGGGTCTCGGAAGAGACCCGGGTTCAAATCCCGGCTGAGGAGCATTTTTGTCTATCAGTACACTACTTATAAAATGTTTCCATCTCAAGGGCGTTTGCGTTTTTCCCCATTAAAAATTATACATTGGTTTTATTTGGTTTTCACCATGAGGTCCTGGTTTGTCTACGTGGCTCCGACAAGGGAGTCCTAGACTTCTAAATTATATTCGAAAAATTCTTTGTGGTATTGGTCACGGTACAAGTCTCTTGTGTAAAAAGTGCCATCTATATTACCGTTCATCCTTCTTGGGATGGGGAGAGTTGCAGGGGGGGGGGGGGTCCCGGAATCTCTGTGATGCGCATAGGGACGAGACGGATGGAGTGATAGAGACGACACTTGGACAGTACAAAGGTAACGGGCCCTATTTGTGGTCTGAACCGGGTTCGACTACTACCTGGTCACTTTACAACCTTTGGAGGGCTAATGGGGCGTTCCAGAAACTTTCCAGAATTCTGGGGCATGCACAACTCTCGAACGAGTTACTCCTTCTGGGTGAAACTTGACAGTTGGCAAGAATACAAGCCCCAAATGCTCAGTTTAAGTTCGGACTAGATCCGGTGAATATTTGAGGAGGTGGAGGTAGGGGGGGGAGGTACCGGAATCTTGGGAGTGGAAGGACTGGGAAGGTAATTTTCAGGCAGGATAGTCACAAGTCTTACGGTTACACTTACAGATCCGGACATTGTGGTGTGAGTTAGAGGGAGGTTCCTGGATATTATGTGACATGCATAATAGTCAAACGCGTGATAATCCGGATCGAACTTGATAGTTGACGAGAACACGTGTTCTAGATCTTCCATCTATATGTCCGAACTGTCTGCGACCATTCGGTGAAATATGTGCTACTACCTTGCAAGTACCATCGTCAGTAAAATTACTCTCGTCAGTAAAAGAATAATACCCTTATTTATATAATTAAGGCTCTACGGCTAACAGACCTTTCCATAACCAAAAATTAATCTGTGGTTTATGGAAACAAAAGTAATGCTCCCGCAACATAGTTAACCTGTGGTTGCAACGAGGAAGATATATCAGTTGGATTTACTCCTTTAAGGCATATTAGAAGTGTCGACTTTCACCCCAAAGGATAGTCAACTCAATTTTTATCGGCAATGTTTAGGCCCTAGGTCAGTTTCAGGTCAGGGGAGTGGGGGGGGGGGGGCAGACAAGTTTATTTGTTGTTAAGGGTTAACAAGGTACAATTAGGGTTTAGTTGGTAACTTTCGAAGTGATTGAGATATTTTGTTGAAACTTGGTGCGAGGATCCGCTGGGTCAAAGTACAGGTCAGGTTTGTAGATGGGCCTGATTGCTAAATCTTTAAGGGTGGGGGAGGGGTTTCAAATTAAGGGACAAAACAAAATTGTTTTAAAAAGCCAATGAGACAGTCGATCTAGGGGTAGTGAGACATGTTGAATCTGAATCTTATTTTTTCGCCGGACAATTAGTTCGTCCGGAATCCGGCCCAAACCGGAAAATTTTTTAGAAGTAAAAATTTTATTTTAAGTTAATAAAATGTACGGATTACGGTTAAGCAGACATGCTGAATCCATATCTGACAATAATTTTCACCCGGACAAATAGTTCGTCCGGAATCCGGCAAAAAAACGGAAAGTTTGTTAAAAGCAGAAGTTTTATTTGAAGTTGATTGAATGTTCGATTCAGGCGTAAGGAGACATGCTGAATCCGTATATGACAACACTTTTCTACCCGGTCAAGCAGTTTGTCCGGAATCAGGCCAAAACCGGAGAAATTTGTTAAAAGTTTAAGTTTTATCTGAAGCTGATTGAATGTTCGATTTACAGGTAAGAGACACGCTGAATCCATATATGACAATCAATTTTTACCCGGACATACAGTCCACCCGTAATCCGGATGAAACCGGAAGTTTTGTTACAAGTAAAAGTTTTATCTGAAGTTGATTAGAGGGTCGATGTATTGGTAAAGAGACATGCCGGACACGTCTATAAGAATTATTTCCTCACCGGACAAATAGTTCGACCGGAATCCGGCTCGGAAACCTTCGTTTTTCCAACTTGAGCGGTTATGAAACTGAAGGGCCCTTGCCAAGAAGGGCCAAAATATAGCTCCAATAAAATTCAGCTGACGTATCCGTTTTGCACCATCAAATATGATTCGCAGTCAGCTTGGGCTGAAGGAATATTTATCTGAAGTTGATTAGAAGTACGATATAAAGCTAAACTGCTAAAGTTCGTTATGACCTTTTTCAACCCAAATCCGGCCGAAACCGGAAGTTTGGCAAAAGTAAGACAGGAAGTTTCGATCAGTTTTAGTCAAAGTAGATATGACGTATAGGGGTAAACACACATGCTTAGTCCATATCTGAACTTGGTTTTCTAAGATGATTAGTCATTGGCCTTAATCTGTTTCTAAATTTTAATAGTACAAATGTTCAAGGAGTCTGGCGCAAGACCGGATATCTGCAAGGCTCAACTGTCTGGATCAAATATTAAATTTTTGGGATCCCATTGAAACCTTTAGCCTTGTTTTACACGGTGTGGAAAAGACTCTAGCCAAGAAGCGCCAAAATGTTCAACTAATTAATTAATTTTTTTGTTATGTTTAATATAGCTTTGACATACAAATCAGAATACACACAAAAAACGATCATGAATACAATGTAACTACAAGGTCATATAACTAACAAGGAGAAATCTCAGTTTACGCTGCGTTATTACAATTTTACAAAATATGGGACACAATTTGTTTTGGCGTCCCTGGTGCGCAAAATAGATCGGTTGGAAATCTTCAGTCGCAGTAGCTACCTTACGAGAGGGAGCCTTTTCGAGAGATAAAAGGGTTTAACATTTATTAAATGTTATTTATTATGGTATTAATAACACCATACTCCACGCATTGTTATTAAGCATCACAAACAATTTCGTACTAACACACTGTCAGAAGTTCTATAGCAGATAACACAGGGATGCGCGATTCCAACAGATAACACTTGGGATGTAATCCATCCATTCCAAGAGTTGCCCATTGAAACCGCGCATCATTTTTACCTTCTGACAGTTCAGTCACATGCTTTGACAATCGTCTGAACTAATCAGCCACGAAGAAACCACAAACGTTCACTGGAGAGTGGCCTACCGAGTGCAATTCAACAGCCTTTTTCAGTAGCCGGACAAGAGTTCCTCAACTTGTTGGAGGATTTCGGTGAAAATGTCAGCATTAGAAAATAAAGAAACCTTTCGCACAAAAAAGAACAAGGCCAAAAAAATTAAAGGGCCGGACGTGTGGAGGGTTTATTATTGAGTAAAAGACAATCAGCAAGGAACAAGGACAGGTACTACATCTAGGACTGCAAAAGGAAGATTGGATTTTTTAAAATACGCAACCTTCGGGACTGACTAGACGTGGACGGGAGTAGGAGCTGGCCATGGAGGTTTGAATCTCATTTTTTCTTCTTTTACATCATGTGGAGAGTTGGGTATGGCGTGCGTAAGTATACGGCATGGAACGAGTCCTTCTTTTTATTTGTTTGTGCATATTAGAGAGGAACGACTGACTTATCTTGTATACGTGTAGTGTAGTCATTGGCCGAGCTTGTATCCCTGCCGGCTCCCAGTTACCCGTTTCTACTGTATCGAATATTTTAAATTTATGAACCTCTACCTGAAAAATCAGGGTCGGATTTACACATTTCTATGCCCTAGACCAAAGCGCAGAACTCCTCTTGGGCGGGCAGAGCGTGGGTTTGATTGGGATTATTGAAAGTTGTTGTAAAATTTGTGCCCTGGGTTTTTGATGGGTAGTGAGGTAGATTGAAATGAGAGTTGTGGGTTTTTGTGGCAGTGTTTTGGAAGAGTGGAAGATGAGTGTTGTGATGAATGATGGGTATGCGTGAATGATGATTGGGCGAAAAAGTAAGTGTTAAATTTTGTTTAGTAGGAATTTAAAATATTTGAAGGATAAATTTACAATAAGTTTATATTTTATATTTAGTGATTAGGGGGAGGAACAGTGAATGTAATATGGGTTTTAATTTTAAAAGTTAGGTGACGTAAATAGTTTAAAAGGGGGTAAAAATAGATTAAAATTAACGTCACTGAGGGATGGAGGAGAAGCCACAAAAAGTACGGGAAATGGTTTTCATTGTTTTATATAAATAATATAAAAATAAGTTAAATTAGAAAAGATACTACGGGAAAAAAAAAAAAAAAAAAGCGCAGAACTCTGGGCTACCTACTGTCAAATCCTGCTCCCCTTCTTCGTCAAGGGAGATATTTCGTCTTCCCCTGGCGTAGCAGGTGGAAACAAGATCCAACACTCGGCGGGATCATGATCCACAAAATCGCAATGAAAAGAAGCGGTTCGCTCTCTGGTATTGAGGAAATCCGTCAACCGTCACCGGCATTTTATATGGCCTTTTCAAAAGTAATACTGAACATTTGGTAAATATTTGGTTGTTATTTCTAGGAATCTAGAAGACCCAACTGCGTCTGGATAAAGAAATACACAAACATTTCCCTTCTGGATCCCATCGAAACCTTTGCTAATATTTTCCTGCTACGATCGTTGTTTCAGGAGTTGTGACTGTGTTGGCCTGTGTCTAAAGATGGCACTGGCTGTGTCTCCGATCGCCGTCGGAAGAGCAATTGGGCTACAATCGGCCGGGCAAACCAAACCTCTCTCTAACCGACTGGGTTACACTAAACCCTCGATTAAGCATGGTTCCCACTATAAAGTTTTTTTTACATGTGCAGAAAACCAACAAATATATGAAGATTTGCGCTGATGTAAGTAGCTGTTTTGAAAGCAGAATAAGTGACAAAACGGAAATATCTGGCCAGGTCTTCGAGGAAATCTTGCAGTGGAACCAAGGTTTAGCTCAAGAAAAACATACGTGAAGATTGCAAAACAAATGAACGCTACATACTTGCCTTTAACTCGGTGTCGTAGTCGTATGCCCCCCCCCCCCCCCCCCCCCCCCGGTTCAAGCCAAGCGCATATAAGGAAAACCAGCTTACGTGGTCAGAAGAGATGAGCCGAATCAGCGCCTCCTTTGGCAAACCAAGGAACTCTTGACTTCGAATACATTCGGTAGCGTTTTCGCCAATGAACAATATACATTTCTCCAGAAAAGGTAGAGGGTGCTTGGAACCTAGAATAGTAAAAGTAGAAACTAAAAATTTATTTATTTATTCAACTTACATAATCCACATTTACAAAAAAAAAAACAAAAGAAAAAACAAGAAAAAGAAACAAACGAACAAAACAGAAAACACGAACGTTCTCATCACAAAATTCAGCTAAACGCTAACCTCCATCGAATACAGACTTATTCAATGCGATCCAAGCAGGAATCGAGATTTGTAACCGAATTAAGCATATAGTAGCAAGTAAGTGGTTATCACTAGCAATCAACCACCTCCTGAGAGATTTCCGGGAATTCACCTGAATTTCAAGGAGATTTGACACTTGGAAATCAGCAAACATTTCCGTAGCACTGCAGAAAGTAGGAATACCATGTAGAAACCGGAAAGAATTATTATAGCTTATTTTTAGATCAGAGAAGCACTTAACAGTCGTATCAAAAACAAGTGGTAGCCCATAAAGACTTGTACAATTTGATCTAAACAAATAAGTTTTAACATCAGTAGTACATTATGGATCGACGAAAAAAGGAGCACTTCACGCCGCGACATGGCGCAGGAGAAACGAGTAATAAAAATAGATTAAGCAAGTGGTAGAAGTAGACAAGTAAGCGAGAGTTCGTAACTCCAGAGCCTAAAGAAGGCAAGTTAGAAGATGGTTCCTACCGCTCAGTCTGCAGCCTGAAAGGACCCCCTTAATTTTCGTGCTTCTTTTTAGTACTCGTGCCTCCTCCACTCTACTGTGCCTTGCCTTGCCTCTTTTGGTCCCTCCCACTAATAATCCTGACATTTTAAGGATCTACACGAAGCGAGAGGCCGAAAACACTCTTCGTCTACCCAGTCGGGTCTCCGTAATTAACGCGTTCTTTCTGCCTGAATGGGGTCAGCGACCTGAGAGATGACTAGTGACTCTCCTTGGATGCCTTAAATGCCTCTTGAGGTGGTGCGGGAACTACAAAGGTAAGTACCAACATCAGCTTACCCTAGGTTCACACAGAGCAAATCGCGGCGATGATCGAGATTTTTCAATCGCAGCGACAGAAGATTTTTTTCGCCTGGATGTTTAACAGAATTTAACACGAAAAATAATTAAAAATAAACCCTTAAAATAATAACAAATAATTTATTTTTCTAAAAGTGAATCATTAGAACGGTCGTCCATGTTGCTGTCGCGTGCATAAAATCGTACTGTCGCCCGATTAAAGTTAAATTTTCCCGAACTGAGAATCGCCTGACGAAGCAACAGAAATCGCCGATTTTGGCGACGAAAATCTTGGCGATGGCTGATATCGCCTCATTGTGAACGTCTGTGTGAACCTAGGGTTACAGGCCTAAGTAGTGGTGGTGATTACCGATTCTCTGCCCCCAGCCAGGAAGTGCAATAGGCGGTGGGCCATTCTGGTGCTTTCGCTCGCCCTTCCTTTTATCTCCCCGAGATTTCTCTAGGCACCCGTTTGTAGCTGGGTGGACTTCGGCTTGTCTTACGGGATCACGCCACTAACCTCGACCTAAACCAAACGATTGCGACCATCGAGACTCGAACCAGCGCCCCCTGCATTTCCGAGTCCAGCGTGCTAACCATTCGGTCACGGCCGGACTACGGTAACTGCGGTAAGGTCTGACATCAACGATGGAGGGATAAGTTATACTTACCAAGAACAGATAATGTACCCTCTAGAGAATGTTTAAATAATGCTCAAAGCATCATTGACAGCGTTAAGTTTGTCATATGGATTTGAGACCAGCAGAACAAAAGCTGCAATGAAGTTGTTACGGAGAAGTCACATACGAAACACGTACCAAATACCATTTATTTGATCAGTACTATCAGGCCCATATCCAGGAATTTACTTCGGGGGGGGGGGGGGGGGGGGCGCTTGCCTTTCTTTTTTTTCCTGACGAGTCAGACAAAAAAGTACAAAAAAGACATGCATCAGAGGAAAAAGCCTATACAAATGATAATGTTTGTATATTTCGGGGGGGGGGGGGGGGTATAGTACTATACTGTTTTGTCACTAAGTTAATGATTAAACCTGATCCGTTTATTAATAAATACACTGGCGAAACTCGAAACTTTTCCAGTTAAAATAAACTACAGGTCACTTTGTACAAACATCCTAAACGAAAAAAAACAAAACAGTATAAATACGGAAAGTAGATAAAATCATGACATGCCAGATCATTTTCCCGCAAAAAAATCAAACAGTTCCAAACAATTCCAAAATGTAAACCAAACCCAGCAAAAACTTTTTCCATTTCGTAAAAAGCAGGAAGAGCGAGCTGAGAACAATAGGCTTTCTATTTTATTCATCTTCTATGTAAACCGGTTCATATACTTGCCACATTCCGACGCTCCAAGAAATTCCCCTTCGTTTTTGCCCCGGTGGAACTACCAGAGGAAAGTGCCCTTTTTTGTCACTTGGACATCGTGAAACGGCTCGTTCAAAAGATATATATTTTTTGCTGCTCAGATAACTGGGCGAGAGAGCGAAAGATACAGAAGGATATTTCCTAAATATATAGAAGCGCAGGCAGAGGGGGGCCTTACTTTTGGTCGAGCTGTCTTCGCCGTCAGACCTACAAGAACTTATTTATGTATTTGCTGAGAATCTGGGGAAAAAGTCCGACAGCATTTGTCTACTTACTGAGAATCTGCTGAGAATCTGAGAAAAGTTCCTCAAGTGTGGACGGTTTAATCTACACGAACATTTTTGAATTTGCCATTTGTAAGTATCGTTCATTATCGCGGAGCAGTCCAAAACAAATCCTAAAGCCTTTTGGAGATTTGTGAACTCCAAGCGTAAGCTTAACCACGGAGTGTCGGAACTTCGAGACCCAGACTCAGGCTAAACAATTACTAATGCAGAGGAAAAAGCCAACCTTCTAAACCGACAGTTTGAATCAGCTTTCACTAGGGAGCCTGAGACAACTGATGAGTTTTCGTCTGATAATGAGAAAGCACCAATCCCAGACCTTGATTTTTCGGTAAATAATGTCTATATAAAACTAAAAAAATTAGACTTTCATAAATCCCCAGGTCCCGACGACATTCATCCTAGGGTCTTGCGTGAACTGGCATCTGGAATCCAACTGCCGTTGTACGAGATCTTCAAAAAATCATACGCAAGCGGAAAACTACCTTCAGTTTGGAAAAACGCCATCGTTTCTCCTATATTCAAAAACGGTTCGAGGCAAATCCCATCAAACTATAGACCAGTAAGTCTGACAAGCATCCCATGCAAAATTTTTGAGTCCCTCCTTGCTGATCACCTCTGCAGGCATTTGACTAACATTTCCAAAAGCCAGTTTGGATTCATGCGCAGACGATCTGCAGAAGCTCAGCTTCTACTTGCCAGTGAAGCCTGGAGAGCAATGATCGACGCGGGGATACAGGTGGATGTTCTCTATATTGACCTACGAAAAGCCTTTGATAAAGTACCACACAATAGGCTACTTTTGAAACTAAAACGCTTGGGTGTGGTGGGACAAAATTTAGCTTGGATAGAGGATTTCCTAACCTCCAGAACACAGCAAGTACGAGTGGATGGCCAGCTGAGCACCACGGAGGTGACTGTTCTTAGCGGTGTACCACAAGGAAGTGTTCTCGGCCCCCTTCTCTTTAACATTTACATAAATGACTTAACCGAAGGCATCAGCTCTCCGGTTATGCTATACGCTGACGACACTAAGCTGTACAGAGGCATAATGGGATTGAAGGATGCCAGTCTCTTCAAAAGGACCTTGATAAGACTGCCAGTGGATGACTAAATGGGCCATGGAGATCAATACCGATAAATATCACCACCTCCGTCTTGGCCCCACCACCCTTGACCATCGGTACAACTTAGACGGAAGGACGATTCCGAGAACCACCTCTGAGCGTGACCTCGGGGTAGTAATGGACAGAGATCTAAAATTTTCAACGCATTACGAAACTATCATCAAGAAAACTACAAGAATTATGAACATTATGAGAAGGACATTTACATTTAAGGACAATTCACTATTTCCTATTTTATTTAAAGTTTAACTGAAAAGGGCAGAGAAGGGACAGTCTTATTACCCCTCACTTATTCACTTACAGAGGCTTGAAGACCCGATGAAAATGCGTTACTTTGTTGCTCCACTATTCACGAATAAACAATTTTCAAATAGTGGAATTTCCTTGTCAGATGTGTGGTACTACCTGTGTCGCATGCTTGACGCAAAAGATTTATGAACATTTTTATGTTCAGGCACTAAGCAGTCTTCGCCAAGCTAATCACCGCCCACTAAAAAGCCGCGTCTGTGTGCCGATTCAAATATTCCGCGTCATAGTAGAATGTACGCTGTGGGGACAGCCGTAGACACTCTGACCCTCACTACGAGAGCAGATAGTGGAAAATCAAAAAATCTCTTAGCGGAATCCAAATAACTCAGTGTATTCAACTAAATGACACAAAAATAAGTTGGCTTTTCAGTTAAACTTTAAGGCACTAGCTCGCCAACTAATTGGATATGGCCACGCAGTAACAAGGCCCTTCTATATCAAGGATGTTATCGCAATAGAGCAAGTTCAAAGAAGAGCAACAAAAACAGTGCCAGCCATTCGCCATCTGCCTTACGAAAACCGGCTTCAAAAACTACGATTACCCAGTTTATCTTACAGATCTCTTCGAGGTGATTTGATCGAAACTTTTAAAATTTGCCATAGTTATTATGATAACATTAGGCCTGATGATGTCCTCACCTTCAATCACAACGGTCTCAGAGGACACAACTTGAAACTGAGTGGTAAGAAATTCCGAAAAGACATCGGAAAATTGAGCTTTAGAAACCGAATAGTAGAAAGTTGGAATAATTTCCAGAAAGTGCTGTAAATGCCGAAAATATCAACCAGTTCAAAGCAGGTGTCGACTACCACCTGGCTGAAATTCAATTTAATGTGTAAAGTGTCCGAGAAATTTATAGAGGCGAAAGCCTTATTATTGCAATTATATATATTATATATCTCGATAATGCTCTGAACAGCGGATGGGCACTCCCAACAATCAACGCGAAACACAAATATTAAGTTGCTGGTGTAAGATAAGATTTTTTTTTTCAGCCTACTAATTTAATTTAATCTTACTACTTATTTTTTTTATTTCCTGAATAGCTCACGTAAATTACTCGCTAGCGTCGGATCGTCAGACTGTATAACTACTAATCGCATTATATAAGTTGCGTTTTTGCAGATACCATGGTATCTGTTACCACGGTAAAGGGATCTGTAATTAGTCGTTTCTGCAGTTGCCGGGGTTTCTGAATTACGGTTGCTCTGCAAAAACGACAATTGCCGAAATTTTGCTTTTCGAAATCATCCCAAAGAACATGATCTGGGGAGTCATCCCCACATCACTAAGTGCAAACTTCTTTCCCAGCAATTTGACAAAAACTGATGAACTGAGGAGAATTTTTCAGATACCACGATGATTTACCACGGTCGGACCGTGGTATCTGAATATCAGATACCACGATAACTGGTCAGATACCACGATAACTGCAAAAACGTTTTTAGACTGTGCTATCAGATACCATGTTATCTGCAAAAACGCACCTATAGTAAGTAAGTGAGTAAGTAACTTATTTCTGACCCGCCACTTTCAAAAGCGGAGTATGTAAAATAAATTTGTTTCGAGGTTTCCGTTTCAGTTTCAATTTATTCACAAAAATAAAAAAAAACACCATTAACTGTTTATGGCCCCACCATAAGGCCTAACATAAGTTGTGCTCCATTGTGCTTTGCTCTCCATGGCTCCGCCTCTCTCTGCCAATTTCGCAGAAGTTGTATGAGCCTGGTTAGGTATTTTGCTTTTTTGTCCATGTGATATTTGCACTTGTTGCCGCGTTCGTTTTCTTTTGGTCTTCTTCTTTCTTTCTGTTTTCTTTGTGATATTGTAATTTTTTACTGGAATAAAGTTGATTGATTGATTGATTAACAATTAGCCATATATTCAAGAACACAAAGTTACTCCATAAAGTTACTAGTTGCGTTTTTGATAGAAGTTTGAAGTTACCTTCAAACTCAACGGTCTCTTTTGAAATACCGTTTTTGGTCGCCGGTCACAGTGAGCTTGCAAGTTCAAAGTTTGCCTGGAACGTTGATGAAACGGAGACCGGATAAAGATCGCCGTAGTCGTTAAAACACTATTAAGCAAACGTTTAACTTCAACGGCGTTTGAAATCGGAAAATAAGCAACCTGTAGGCCAACGGACAGCAAAACTTCGAACAAAAGAGCAAGTACTGAATGCGATCGGACCCTTTGTACAAATAATGATAGGGACATATTGACGGACTCGTTGCTGTGAACGGTTAATTCTGTTTCCGTTATTTCCCTACTTCGGTGGTAAATATACAACGCAAACGGATACGTCAGCTACATTTTATTCGAGCTATTTCGTCCCTTCTTGGCAAGTGTCCTCTTCAGGCTCAAACCGAAGTATGTATTTATCACCAGAGTAGGGAACTTCAAATCGCCCAGACATGCAACCGACAAGTTTCCATCTTAGCTGGAAAGAAGAGGAAGAGGCAAGTGATTCCATAACTAAATGCAGGAAAATCTCTACTCTCTCAACGACACAACCTATCAGCAAAAACAGCAGCCGTGTCCAAAATGAAATCACAAACACCAGCTTTAACTCAAAGCAATTTTCTTCTCAAAGAAATTCACAAAATCAGATAACGTATTTCCAAAAGTTCATCAAAGTTCACAAAAGTTTTAATTTTGCTAAGTGCCCAAATATATCTCGAATAAAATGTAGCTGACGTATCCGTTCGCATTGTCAAACATGATTCGCAGTGAGCTTGGGCTGAAGAAATACGTATTTCCGTTATTTGCAAATAATCTTGGCTAGTGTTAGGTGCAAAAAGAAAAGGTACGGTTATGGTCCCGCACTACCAGAAGTTAGTTAACATGTGGCAAAGAACTGTTTACGCATCCTTTGACCTGTGTTAAACATTACGAGAATATATTTCGTTATGGCCCTTCCTTCTGAAAATTCTGTTAATGCTTTGTTAATGCTAACATTAATTCTGTTAAAACATTCTCATAATGCTTAGCACAAGGATGCACATATGTTTTATCTGTTGTCGAACTTCTGCCATTCCTATAGACTGGTAAAAAAAAAAAAGACGCTGGAAATGCACTGTACTTCGTTGCTCCGCACTAATATAATTGATTTTCATCGAAATAACTTTTTCTTTCGGATTCGTGTTACCTCTATATAATTGTACCTCCACGCTTGAGATATTTAGCAACTACAACGGAAACAATTGCCGAAAAATAAATCTTCTCTGGATCACTCGGAATAGCAGGTTTGCTTCAGAAATGACCTTACAGCTTAGAACTCAGTTTCGCTTCATTCGCCACTGCAATGCACACTTTCGTTGACATTTGGATGCTCCGCTTTGTAATGAACGGGGGTCTTGGGTCTAGGCATGTCTGGTCGGTCGGTCGGGGCTTGTCTGAACGGTCTTATCGGGCAATCAGTACATACTCCGAACGTCACTACTCCAGCCCAAGGTGCGTCTTCAAATCCAAGACATAAAGATAAGCTGGCGTTCAGTTGAACTTTAAGTGTCATATTTTCCGGGCAGACCACGTGTTGTTGTTTACAGGCGACACCGGATTTTCTTTACGCTGATGTCACACGTGTTGATTAGTTTACAAACGTTATCGTGAATGGACAAAAACAAACAACACGACCAAATCTGCCTAACCCTGCTAACAACCTACCCAGGATGTAGGCTTCTGATTGAAAAACAAGACCAAAGGTTTCGATGGGATCCCAAAAATCTAATATTTGATCCAGACAACTGTGTCTTGTCTGTGCCAGATCCAGTCTTCGACAGGCTAGTCATCTGAGAAAACCATGTTCAGATATACCTCTATAAGCCATATCTATTTTGGCGATACTGACCAATATGAGACAAAATGCATCAATAATACATAGATGGCACTTTACACAAGGGACTTGTACGTGACCAATAAACCATAAATTTTTTTCGATAATTTAGTAAGTCTAGGACTCCATTGAAGACATAGCAGGACCCACAAGACGGGGTCTCATGGTGACTCACGGCCATGATGGTCCTGGGTTCAAATCCCGGCTGAGGAGCATTTTTGTCTATCAGTTCACTAATTATAAAACAAAATGCATCGCTTCGTCTTATGAGTTCTTTAACTAGCAGCAGAGGGAATCGTGTTTTTTTGTGCCCCCATTAAAGCCTGAATGGGGCTGCACTCCCCCAGAATGAAGCCCAGATAGAGGAGGGGAACGGGACTTACCTCCAGCTCGTTCCTGGATATCCACTGCTTTTGCCAAGTAGAGACAAGCGTTCTTTGCCGACAAGGTTGTCGACAGATGGTCTTCGCAGGCGATTCGGAGGTCTTCAACTCCCAGGTCATTCGCTATGGTCATCATCTCCAGAACTGTTGTGTCATGAAGAGACATCTAGATTTGAAGAGATGAACTAATCAAACATATGTTAAAGAATACCTAAAGGAGAATCCTAGCTACGTAGCAGCAGCGATAATTCCGCGTCCTGTCTGCTCAAACGAAGTGTGAATATTTGTCCTCGTCCAAGTCGTCTCTCTTCTATCTTTCTTGGGGATTTACTCGACTATTTCATATTTCAGAGAACTGAGAAATGAAAAAATAATCTGTGCATTTGGTAATGACTTTTCTTTTGATGAAACTGATATTAAATTATTAAATGAGCAAAACCCATTTTAATATAGATGGCACTTTACACAAGGGACTTGTACCGTGACCGTACAGTTTCTGACGCTAAGCTTAAGCTTAAGCTTGTTGCTAACAGAAGTAAATATAACCGTAATGCATTAGCGAAACTGTACTCGACCTATTGTGACCACTCTGTTTTATTTTTGTCTGGGTTATTTCCAATTTTTCTTAAAAAAGATATCCAAGCTCTCCGATCCGCGTATTTCCGGTACTTGAGATTTTTACTTTATTTGCCACCGTGGTATAAGAATAGACAAATTATCCAGAATTTTAACGCTTCGGATGTCACGGCAAAGCTGGCCTTGCTACACGAGGGGTTATCCTGGTATGCAGTTTCGAACCTTGAGCCTTTCCACGGTCTTCTACAATGTTTTTCTCGTAGTTGAGTTATTTTCTTTCTTTTTTGTTTCTTTTTGGTTTATTTAGCTTATTACTCCACCTTTTCTTGAATGTTGTAGTGGGTTAAAAATAAAATTATTATTATTAATACCATAAAGAATATTTCGAATATAATTTAGAAGTCTAGGACTCCCTTGTCGGAGCCACGTAGACAAACAAGGACCCACAAGACGGGGTCTCATGGTGAAAACCAAATAAAACTAAACATATAATTTTTAATGGGGAAAAACGCCCTTGAGATGGAAACATTTTTTTATAAATATTGAACTGATAGACAAAAATTCTCCTCAGCCGGGATTTGAACCCAGGCCCTCTGTTTACAAGACAAACGCTCTAACAACTGAGCTACCGAGGGGCTTGTGAACAGAGTTCGCAAACCACTACATTAGTCTTCTACCAGACCCATATACCTCTACAAGCCATAATTTTGTTGACGATACTGACCGAAACTTCCTGCTTTACTTCTGCCAAATTTGCAGTTTCGCCCGAATTCCGAGCGAATTAGGCTACTAGTCCAGTAAAATAAGAAAATTCAGAAATGAATCCAGCATATCTCCTTATCACTATAAAGAACATCTACTCAACTTTTAATAAAACTTTGACTTACAAAAAATCCGGTTACAACGGTCCCGACTAATTAAATTATCGGGTAAAAAAAAGGATTGTCATATACAGACTCTGCGTCTCTTCTTATCCCTAAATCTGTCATCTTATCAACTTCAGATAAAACTTTCATTTTCTGGTTTTCGCCGGATTCCAGGCGAAGTAGTTTTCTGGCAAGAAAACGTTTTTCACCGTCATGTTTACCCTGTTTTCTTACCCCTGAAAACGAACATTTAATCACCTTCAAATGAAACTTTTACTTTTAACCAACTTCCCGGTTTTTGTCGGATTCCGGACGAACTACTTGTCCGGCGAGAAAATGGTTTGCACCATCGTGCTCAGCATGTCTTTTTACCCATAAATCAATCAGTTAATCAACTTCAAATGAAACTTTTACTTTTAACCAATTTTCCGGTTTTTTGCCGGATTCCGGACGAACTACTTGTCCGGCGAGAAAATGGTTTTCAACATCGTGCTCAGCATGTCTTTTTACCCCATAAGCGACTATAGCATTAGCTGTTTAAAAATATTTTGTTTGTCCCTTTATTTGAATTACCCTTGACCCAAATAATCCTCACACCAAGTTTCATCAAAATATCTTAATTTCCTTTGAGAGTTATCGTGCTTACAGATGGACGGACGGACAAGTTTTGCGATGTCATAGGTATCCCTCCACTTATGTTTAAAGGGTTAAAACGACGTCTAAACTTGAATTTTCATGCACCCTACGAATTTGCAGTCAGATTTTTTGGTAAATTGGCTCTACCTAATCCTCCATAAAACAGAATTCAGAAGGACCTATCTTGGAAACACACCCGATTTTTATACTTTTTAGGTGAAGATAGCCCAGCCCGTAATTGCTGTGCAGAAAGTCTACACCGATATAGGCAACATGATATGTGTAAGTTACTCAAACAATTGATTTCGCTGTAGATAGGCAGTGGTGTATTTTTCTGAGTTTTCCCATTTTTCCCAAAATGGACTCCTCGGGGAATTGAAGAGAATGGCGAGAATAGAGGGAGTCACTTCACGCGGACTCAGCATACAGAAAACAGCGAGAACACGGGGAATGATTCCAAACCGGATTTTGTTCGAAAAAAAATATGCAGTTGACGAAATCAGTCTGGATCCACTTTATTTTTGGTTTTAATTTTATATTGCACCAACACCAGCAAAAATTATTTCACCTCCGAATCCGAAAGGGAGTCCTTTTTGATGATGGTGATGATATCCAGAGCATTCCTCGTCCGCGGGGAGTCGCGAGTCCCCGGGACAAACAAAAACGCGGGGACTCCTTAAGTGGAGTCCTCGGGGAACGGCGAGAATACGACAATAATCGGGTCAAAACTTACGGCTAAACGCTGACAAATTACGGCTAACCGAGTATGGATCCAAGGAATAGGTTTACCCCTCTATATGTCCCTAATGACAACAAAAAAAGCTTCAGAAAAGGTTTCGCCGTGTGTTCTTACCCTGACAAGAATCTCTAATCGACTTAAGAATGAACCTTTACAGCTGGTACCGGTTAATAATTGTTCAGCGAGAAAATAAGTTCCAGATACAGATTCAAAATGTCCGTTTAACCCTGGATCGAAACTCCAAACGACTTCAGAATAGAATTTTGTTGCTTACTAACATTCCGGTTTAAACCGGACTTCGGACAAACCCGGCGAGAGGATAAGTATCAGAAATGGACTTAGCAGGTCTCTTTACCCCTAATCGAACCTCTAATTAAGTTCATATAAGACTTTTTCTTTTGTCACATTTTCTGGTTCTAGCCGGTTTCGGACGAACTACTTGTCTGACTACTTGTCAGATTCAGCATGTCTACTTACACCGAATACTTTTTAAAATTATTCATCGTCCCTTAGGCAAAACCCCTCCCTCACCCCTAAATATGGGTCCCATCTACGAACTTGACTTGTCTGTAATATGCTTCGACGGGCGGTTGTTTGAACTTTCGCGTCCAAGCTTCAGTATTTGAGCATGTCATCGGACGATTCTTGGTGATTTCTCCATATTCTGGGAGAATATACCAATGCGTTTTAGAATGAAGGCATTCGTACCCGAACTTCAACAGCGAATTTTGTCGCCATTCGGTTAGGGTTTCCATTTTCTAAGAAAGAACCCTTTATGGATGCATCGTCCCGAACCGTGGGCTCTACAATCGGAAATCTTTAGGAAATTTAAGCTCTTTTTGCACTCCTTCCATTTTATTTCGCTCTATTCTCGCGCATGTTCTACGGAAGAAGGAGTTGCAAAAGATGAGAAAGTGCTACTTAAAGTACGCAGAGCACCTGCTCTGTTTACCAAAGTTATGTTATATCCACACTCTAACGGAGCAGTTCCAAGTAAAGAAGCCAGCGTCACACTTTTGGAAAGTTCGTAGGCTCTGCGAAAATCATGGACAACTGGGCCCAGCCAGCGCATGACGTCCTACCTCGCGTTCTACACTCAATTCTGGCCGAAGAATGAAAACTTGTATAATTATTTGTTTCTTGTTGTGTTTTATTCAACTTCTTTATTTTGTTTTACATACTCCACTTTTGAAAATGGCGGGGAAATAAATTACTTATTATACGACGTGTATATTCTAACGACGATTTTGAGTTATTTTCATACTTGCTGCTGGATCGTTGCCTATCGCACATATGGAGTGGATAAGGCTTAACCCACCGTTTTCCAACTTCTATCACATTCCGGGGATTAGGATACACCACACGCCACCATCCATCAACTTTTTTTGTACCCCTAGCCACTCATTCGGCAAGAAAGCGCTGACAAAGGCGTGTTTTTTTTCTCCTTTTTTATCTTCCAGCGAAAAAGAAACCTCTTCAGTGCTATAACCTAATCTTGTTTTCCGAGAGAAGCTCAGACGCAAAACATGGAAATAAATCTCGGGAAAATCCAATCAATATGAAGAAAAAAGATATCCAACTGTGAATGTTTCACTGCAGGAGTTGCTGAAAACGGCGGAAGGTGGAACACAGCTAATTTTTTTGCTACACTTCGCCTAATTGGAACAAGAGCAAAGGTGTCGATGGGATCTCAAAAATGTAATATTTGATTCAGACAATAGGTTTTTTTCTTCGCCAGGTCCAGTCTTCGCTAGGCTAATCATCAGAGAAAACCAAGTTCAGATATACCTCTATAAGCCATGATTCAGACAATAGGGTTTTTTCTTCGCCAGATCCAGTCTTCGCTAGGCTAACCATCAGAGAAAACTAAGTTCAGAGATACCTCTATAAGCCAAATCTATTTTGACGATACTGACCGACACTTCCTGCTTTACTTCTGCCAAGTTTTCGGTTTCGCCCGAATCCCGAGCAAACTACTAGTCCAGCAAAAAAAGAAAATTCAGAAACAAATCAAGCGTCGAATCCCTATAAAGAACATCTAATCAACTTTGAATAAAAGTTTGACTTAAAAAAAAATCCGGTTACAGCCGCATTCCGAACTAATTTTATGTCCCGGTAAAAAATGATCGTGATATACAGACTCAGCCTCTCTTCTTACCCCTTAATCTGTCATCGAATCAAACTCTTGCTTTTAAAAATTTTTCCGGTTTTGGCCGGATTCCGGGCGAACTAGTTGTCCGGCGAGAAAATGGTTTTCACCATCGTCTTCAGCATGTCTTCTTACCCCTAAACCGACCATGTAATCAACTTCAAACGAAACTTTTACTTTTAACCAAGTTTCCGGTTTTTGCCGGATTCCGGACGAACTACTTGTTCGGCAAGAAAATGGTTTTCATCATCGTCTTCAGCATGTCTTCTTACCCCTAAACTGACCATGTAATCAACTTCATATAAAACTTTTGCTTTTAACCAACTTTCCGGTTTTTGCCGGATTCCGGACGAACTACTTGTCCGGCGAGAAAATGGTTTTCACTATCGTGCTCAGAATGCTTTCTTACACCATAATCGACTATTACATTAGATGTTTGAAAATATTTTGTTTGTCCCTTAATTTGAACCCCTACCCCACCCCTAAATGTAGGGCTACAGAGCCCATCTACGAACTTGACCTTACCCAAACAATCCTCACACCAAGTTTCATCAAAATATCTCATTCCCTTCGAGAGTATAGCGCGCACAGACGGATGGACGGACGGACGGACAACTTTTGCGATGTCATATAGGTATCCCTCCACTTACGTTTTGGGATCCCAAAAACGCGAAAACAAAACCGCGACGGTCAAAACAGAACGGCAAAATCAGCGGCTTTGCTTTCAAGATTGTAACCCTGTCGCTTGTTTTTGCATGGCACTTTTAGGCTTTCGTTGTTTCGACCGTCGCGCTTTAGCGTTGTCTCGGTTTTTTAATAGCGCGGTTTTTGCGCTATTTTAAACGTCACGATGTTTGCCCTCTCGCTGATTTTGCATCGAACGGTTTGGCTTTCTTTGTTTCGACGGTTGCAGGTTTTGCTCTGTCTCGGTTTTTGACTGGCACAGATTTTGCTTTCGCTGTTCTGACCGTCACTGTTTTTGTTTTCGTGGTTTTGACCGGATGCCGTCTGGACGAACATGCATAAACACTGGCAAGACTGTACATAACTTTCATTTCATTCAGGTTACTATGTATTTGAAATTGTCTAACCCCATTCCTCGCCTTAATGTTTTTCCGTGCGCACAATAAATCAATCATCAGTGAATATAGCAATGTCATATGTGACAGTTTTAAATATCAGCATGCTTGTTGCTTTAGTTTCATTTTGTTTTGTTTCTGATCTTGCTCAAAACATTTTGCTACGCAGGACAGGAATGTTTCATGCCCAGAGCTCTTTATTAACGGTGACTCATACGACAGGGTGGGTTTGTTACAACTAGAGGCTGAAGATACAACTTAAGCCGGAATGTGGACCCAGGACCCTCCGCTGACAAGGCGACCGCTCTGTCCAGTCAGCTACCGAGAGCCTTGTGAGCATAGTTCCAAAACCACTACAATAGCCACTAAAATAGTCAGGCAGAAGCTGAATCAGTGATTCCTTGTGGTTCCATTCCTGGATCTGAACCCATACCAGGGCCCTCCGCTTACTAGGCGATCGCTCTATGAATTGAGCTACCGAGGGGCTTGTGAACATAGTTGCTGGATACGAGTTGGCTCATCCCAGGGGAGGAGTCAAGTGATGACAACTGACAGGTTCTGTTGGCCTCGCCTTTCAGGAAATGTATCATGAGACAGTGTTTCAATTCCTATGTTTCCATTCCAAGGGCGTGTTCCCCATCACAAATTATGTTGGTTTTCACCATGAAGCCCCCCATGTGGTTCCTGGTAAGTCTATGTGGCCCAAACATTCGAATCTTAGACTTCTACTTTCAGCTAGAAAATTTGCTTATAATTTATTTGTCTCGGAAAAAATTCCTTTATATAAAGAGCCACCTATGTAATATACTATACATCTTTGGCTGGATTTCTCCATGAGGCTTAGGGCTTGTGATTGTTCTTCCGGCCAAGTTTCATCGTGATAGCTCCACTCTAAGTAGTCACAAGATTTCCGGTTCCCCCTATGACTCCACCCATATTTATAGATCTGTGGACTTGAAATGGGAGATCACCATGTACAGTACCGAGCTATAACTTCCACAAAAGTCAAATTAAACTATTTTTATAATATGTAATATATTTTGCTCCGTTACTTTGCACTCTCTAACGGCCAAGTTTGGGTCCAAAATATTACAAAAGTTTTGCACCAAGACCGATCAAAGCATCTCAACAGAAAAATAACACTGAAAAAAGTAAGTAATAACCCAATGAAAACAATAGACTTTGATTTCCCTAGGCCTTTAGCTGATATCAAGTTCTCAATTTACTATTCTCATTTGACTCTTTTAGAGGAAAAAAAAAAAAAAATTAAGATGGTCCGAAATTTAGTGACACGTTTTCAGAGGAACATATTTCAACTGTAATAGTCGGCTACCATGTAACACATGTTTTAGTAAATCTCAAAATTACGGCGTAATGTTTGAGCAGCTAACAGTGGCGTATGGACCTACTCAATCTTGGTTTGCGAAGTGGGATTTGAGAAAAATAAAGTTCGTAACATGCCATTGTTTTTCTCCTCTGACCTTCTTTTGGTAATTTTCGGCGCCACTTTCCTTGAAAACTCGTTGATTATGAACTTTACTTTCATTCTATTTTATCACGAATCTCGGGTGGCCCCCCGCCTCCTACTATGCCTTACTAAGTAAAGAGACTATGCGAAAAATAATTATCTAGCGGCAGGGATGGAAGCCTGTGTGAACAGGCTTTCTTCGTGCTTCGTCCAGCAGAGGCCCTGCTTGGCTTTCGGAGGGAATGTATCAACCCCTCGTTTCTGGACGCCAATATTCCACTGGAAAGTTTGCTATGGCAGCAAAAACAGATGGGAAAAACAGTCAATCTCCAGTCACAACGAGATTTCCTTAAGCCAGCAAAATGCCTCCTCATATTGAAAGTGCTACGCCCCTCCTTTCCATTTACTCTTTAGCCCCCCTAACTTTTGATCTTTCTTTTTTCGGCGTGGGAATATTTCACCGTTATTTGCTCTTCGGATCTGGAGGAGGTGTAACGAAAGGGAAAGCGCAGATCGGGAGCTTATTAGAAAGTGTCACCAGTGGGAAAAGAGTTGGTACTTTCGCAAGAATAATTCAGTTTCAGTGCCAATAAAGTTCCTACGCGCGAATGGCAGTAATAAATGCCAGAGCTGAGGTTAGGAGATCCAGGCGTAGTAAGTGCCCTTCCGTCACAAGATAACGAAGAGAAGGGGACAAAAACAAGCAGATAACCAAGCTGTCGAATTCCAGTGGCCGACTAAGGGGTAGTCGAGCCGTCGGGTGGTCCAGCTGACGGGTAGTCCAACTAATAGAAGGCTTGACTAACAGGTAGCTAAGCTGCATCTGCCGGGTGGTGCATACAGGTATTGGTGGCACAGGGAACCGCGTGTTCCAAATAATTGGATGTTTGAAATCAAACTCATCGGATGTTCGTATTCAACTGAAGAGCGGATGTAGCGTCGAAAATCCCGGGATTAGGTGGCATAAACTTGTAGAAGATTCAGATAACGGGTAGTGCGACTTAACGGTTCGTGGTCAACTGATCGGAAGTTCTGTCGGGTGGACTTAAAGTCGAAAACCCCAGACGCAACTAGTGCGTATATAATGATGAATGATGGTAACTGGTAAGGATGAATGTTTTGCTACTGTGAAAAAACTTGGATGCTACTTGAGGCTTGCGATGGAGCATAGAACGAGATTTTTAGAAGAGGAGGAGCGTGTTAGTTCTATAAGTTAGTGAATTTACTTATTTAGAAAATTTGTCTTACCATGGCCCACTTGTCTAATGAATAAATGAAGATCAGATACGGATTCACCATTTATCTTTATTTCTAAATCGAAGCTCTTATCAACTTCGAAGGAATTTCCTTCAAATAAAAAAAAATTTACTTGAAGGAAATTCAATTTTTGCCGGATTCCTGGCGAATAGCTTATCCGTCAAGAAAACTAAGTTCAAAAATGGACTCAGCAAGTCTCCTTACTCCTGTATCGATTCCTTAATCGAATTCAAAAAATAGCTTTTAATTCCACCAAATTCAGGTTTCGGCCGGATTCTGAATGAAAACCTTGTAGGGCAAGAAAAAAATATTAAAAAACTGGACTCAGCAAGTCTCCTTACTCCTGTATCGATTCCTTAATCGAATTAAAAAAATAGCTTTTAATTCCACCAAAATTCAGGTTTCGGCCGGATTCTGAATGAAAACCTTGTAGGGCAAGAAAAAAATATTAAAAAACTGGATCCAGCATGTCTCTTTATCCCAATACTGAATATCTAATCGACTTCATGAACAACTTTATGTAGGGCTATAGAGCCCATCTACGAACTTGATCTTACACTTGACCCAAAGAATCTTCACACTAAGTTTCATCAACATATCTCATTCAGTTCGAGAATTATCGTGCTGACAGACGGATGGACGGACAGACGGACAACTTTTGCGATGTCATCGGTATCCCTTCCCTTACTTTTTGGGATCCCAAAAAAACACTGTTTAGACTAAAGATCGACTAATTTTTAAGAAAGACCGACTGTTTTCAAGAAAAATAGACTATTTTTTTTTACGAAAAACAGACTTCAAAAAAAAAATCGACCGTTTCCAAGAAATTTTGTTTTTACGAAAAATTATCTTTTACTAGTTATTTGTTACGGACTGGCCGACAACATAAGGAGGGCGTCCTAGCCCCCCCCCCCCCCTGGTACGTGGCATCCCTGGTCTGTTGACCATGGACTAGAGGGTCTGTTTGCATGAAACAAAAGCTAACGGTTAAATTAGATTATAATTTTGTAGTCCAAGTTTTGACAGGGACTTCAAAATAACAATACCACTAAGAGGAAGACGAAATAAGGATTAACAAGACCAAAGGTTTCGATGGGATCCGAAAAATGTAATGTTTGGTCCAGACAATCGGGTCTTCTATAGGTCCAGTCTTCGCCAGACTCCTTGAGCACTTCACTAATAAAATTTAGAAACAGAATAAGGCAAATGGTAATCATCTGAAAGATCAAGTTCAAATGTGGATTCAGCATGTGTGTTTACCCCTATAGCCTGCGTCATATCTACTTTGACGAAAGTTCCTGCCTTACTTCTGACAAATTTCCGGTTTCAGCGGGGTTCCAGGCGAACTACTTGTCTCGCTAAATATTGAAGTTCAAAAACGGATTCAGCGTATCTCCCTACCCTTATCAAGCCTATATGTCGAACCTCTAATCAACTTCAGGTAAAACTTCAACCTTTAACGAATTTTCCGATTTCAGCCGGATTCGTGATGAACTATGTGTCCAGGTAGAAAATGATTCTCATGCCCGAATTCAGCATGTCTTCTTACCCGTAAATCGAACACCTAATGAAATTCATATAAAACTTTTACTTTTAAAAATTTTACAGTTTTGGCGGGATTCCGGGCGATCTACTTGTCCAGCGAGAAAATAATTTTCATATTCGGATTCAGCATGTTTCCCTATCCGTAATCATACCTCTAATCAACTTCAGATCAAACTTTTATTGTTGACAAATTTTCCGGTTTTGGCCGGATTCTGGGCGATCTACTTGTCCGACGAGAAAATCATTACATATTCGGATTCAGCATGTCTCCTTACCTCTAAATCGGACATCTGATCAACTTCATATAAAACTTTTACTTTTAACAAACTTTCCGGTTTTGGCAGGATTCCGGGTGATCTACTTGTCCGGCAAGAAAATGATTTTCATATTCTTGTTCAGCATGTCGTCTTGCCCCTTAATCGACTATGTCATTAGCTTTAAAAAATTTCACCCCTTAATTTGAAACCCCTCCCCCTCCCCTAAAATACGCAGCTATCGAGCACATTTAAAGTTTGCTGATGACCTCACACTTCCTCTTCTGCGTGAGATCCGACGCAATGAAGATCGGATGCTCTCTGACATGATCGCCAATCTCCATCAGCAAAGCTCGGATGTCAAATTAGAAGTCAGCACCTCCAAAAGTCACGTCATGAGGATTAACTTCACTAAACAAGTCTTACAAACAGTCGAGTTGGAATCGTCGATGACAACTTAAAATTCTGTAAAAATTCTCTGGATGATAACCTCCAATGGAAAAGTGAAGTGAGAAAAATAGTGAAAAATAGCTGTGCTACCCTTCGTTCATTTTCATACCTGAAGCGGTTTGGGGTTCCATGCCATCAACTAGTGAAACTTTATAAAAATTATGCAAGGCCAATTCAGAATACGGCTGCCAAATTTGGCATCCTGGCTTAAGTAAAGCGCAGGATGCCGAAATCGAACGACTGCAGAAGAGAGCCTGCAGAATAATACTCGGTCACAATTACACATCTTACAACGAAAGCCTTCAAATCCTCGATATCGAAAAACTGTCTGAAAGAAGACATAATCTTCTCATGTGTTTTGGCCACCAAATTTTGAATTCTCAACACTACAGGACCATCCTTCCGGACTTCGTTACACCCTCTCATGGACCTAACACGCGAAGCAAGGACGATCCGAAACCCAAGCTTGTTCCCTCACCTACGAAATCTTCAGAAAGATACCTAAATTCATTCGTTCCGTATTTTACTAAACATTCTAACTGTTCACGATTTATGTCCGTTTCTTATTTATTGTTTGTTAGTTTGTGCTTTATTTGTATTGTTAGTGAGTGTTTAATTTTCCGATTCCCGCCCGCGTTAGCTTAGTGCTATTAGGGTTGAAAATAAAATTTATTGGTTGATTGATTGATCTAGGAACTCGACCTTTCCCTTGACTCGAAGAATCCTAACACAAGTTTCATCAAAATATCTCATTCCCTGCTAGAGTTAGCGTGATGACAGACGGACGGACGGACAGATGGATAACTTTTGCGATGTCATAGGTATCCCTCCCCTTACGTTTTGGGATCCCCAAAAAAAAACAATTAAAAAGGATAGAGTATCGACCGAAGCTATGTGCGCCAGAATAGAAAGTCGGTCAAAAAGTTTTTGTTTTGCTTTAGAAACAAGGAAAACAAACCTTAGATTCGTTTAGCTTCTCTGGGGGACCCGGCGGAATGACAATAAAGAACTTTCTAAGTTGGATCAAGAGAGCAGAATACTCAAACTAGAATGGAACTGACATAACAAGCTTTTGTCAGGAAGTAAATTTTGTACAAAAATGTGCTGACAAAAAATGTCGGTATTCCTTTGCTGGTCGTGTAACAGGCCTGAGGTTCTATCGGCTCCTCGATCCCTATTTTTATTTTTATTTTGGGCAGAACTGTCACGACGGATTTCCTCAAGTCTTCCAATAATCGGCTTCATTAGAAAGATGACACTAAAATCTTAAGCTTAGTGCGATAATGCCTCTAATTACTTTTAAGTTGTGCTTCGAAGCAGAATATGAGAATAATAACAGAATTTACATCATTTCTAATTTAATATACATAAATATAACTGAATTTTTGATGATATTCACATAATTTTTGTGCTGTGCCGAAAAAAAAAACTGTCAGGTACTTATATCCGCTTATTTTCACACCGTGTTGGGAGGATGGGATATGCTCATGCTTTTAAGCTTCCAAAGAGATAATAAGTACAATAGAAATACAGAACCAGACAGAGATGATTAATCTACGAGCTCTGAAAATTCAAATTCAACCACCATTATCAAGTAGGTAGTGCTGTCTATAGAGTTGCTCTGACTTCCTTTTTTGCTAGCCGAACAAAAGGGAACTAGGGAACAAAATCCGCTGCAGTATTTTCTGTTTCATAAGAGGAAAAGAAGAAATAATGCGACAGAGAAACTTCGATCTGGAAAATCCTGTCAGCGCGGCTTACACCACAAACGAGACAACGGCGTCGTCTGTTCGGAATTTGGGCAAGAATGCTGCCATATCAAAAACCAGATAAGATGCACTTAAAGCACAGATGAAGCCACATCAAAGTTTATCAGATTCATTTTATAAACATTATTGTAAAACCTCACAGACTACTAACAATAAAATTTAGTTTGTATGAAAGCCCTTCGGGTATTAACAGGAATGACTTCAAGCCATTGTGGCGGGAAAACTTAGAAATCGCACAGTTCCCCCTGCAAAACTGTTTACTGTCATGCTCTCATAGGTCCAGCTTCAATTCAATGACTGGCAACGAACTCGTCTTCGGGACTGTCGGCTGGGCCTAGCGTTCGAAGGGATCTCCCCTTTGTCACATTGGCAGGACTGTAAAGTGAATCTCCTATCTTGTCAGAAGTTACATAACATATAACACATGGTTGCACATTCTTGTGTTGAATGTTATGTTGGATGCCGAAGATATCTCTGTTATTACCCTTTTAAGTGTTATTTTTCGAGACAAATTTCTGTTATGACCTTTTTTAAAAGATAGCAAGTGAAAGAGTGATAAAAGATACAATCTCACAACGTCTAAAACAAGGATGCGCAAACATATATTATCTGTTATCAAACTTCTGACAGTGTATGATTCTCACCACTCTTGCTTAGGGCCGCACAAGGTTGCCGAAGCGATCAGCATGTCATCAGGGGAAGTTCGAAGGGGACCGTGGGGTGCACCCCCCCCCCTCCCATGCTTCAGAAAGCGCACTCACAGTCGTAGACACTCTTCGCCATTCTTACCAGTCGGATCTTCACAATATCAACCCGTCCATCCAGCCCGAATAGGAAGATGCATGGGCAGCGGCCCTTATGAGAGACGACTGGCGTCACTTCTTGGATGCCCTAAGCGCCTCTGGCGGAGCAGGAGGAACTAAGGTGTAAGGTAAGCTATGAGCTTGTTTGTATGCCAGTCTCATGTTTTGAGCTTTGTAAAATGACATACGGGAAATCAAATAACGCGAATTTCACCCGCAAATGACCTCAGTCGTATGGTCATAAAAAGATTCTCTAGTGATGATGATGACGAAATTTTATTGACGCACTGAAGAAGAGGAAAACAGCACAGTATAGACAAATAAAAAGGAAAAAATACACTGAGTTTTCATTTATGTAGTAAATGCACAAGATAAAAAAAAGATAGTTTAAAAAAGAAAGAAGAGTGAACTCCGTTTCGAGCTCGTCAGACTCACATTTGTTTGTTCTGAAGTTTGTCATAATTACAGTCGTATGTTTTGAGCTTGCCAGAATGACACCAAATCGTGAATTTCAATTGCAAATGACCTGTTTCTTGTCGTATTTTACGAACACATCTTTTAGTGGTACCTATATTACAAGACATCAGGGGCGCCACGTGTGTGGGGGGGGGGGGGGGAGGGCGCCCCCCAATGTTGTCGGCCAGTCGGTAAAAATAGTCGAATCGCGCGAAGCGCCACGATTTTTTACATTCAGTCGGTAAAAATGACCAGTCAGTCGGTAAATACCTTCCCCCAAACATTGTGGCTAGTAACGCCTCTGCGAGACAGTTGTTTACGTTTTAAGAGAAAAACAATATTAAAAAATCTCACCTTGCCTGTGTAAATGTGTGCAAGTATGCTGTGGAATATCTCCGGGGTATAACTGGGAAGCTTCACTTTGGGTAGGAAGTTGGACGACATCGTCCCCGGGGGTACAGTGACCACCCCGCTGGATACCCGGCAAAGCTCCCCTCGCTTCAGGTTCTGAAAGCCTCCACATCTACAAGAAGAAGATGACTATACAAATGCGAAGCTTTGGACTTAGGGGGGGGGGGGGGGAGGGGGGCTGAATACCTGAGTAGATGCTGAGAGAAAATATGACAGGTAGGTACGTATTTTACTTTCATCCAAAACCATTTCAGAGAATTAAAAAATATCCTTCATAGCAATAGGAAAGTCTGAAAAGCAAAGTTTCATTTTTTTTTTTTTTTTTTTTAATTGTCTTTTCTCAATATCTTTTCAAAGAAATTTCGAGTTTCTTCTATTATTTCTGATTTTAGGGTGATCAATTTTCCAGTATTTGTTTTAATACTACTTATACTCTCTTTTCTTGCTTTCTTCCTTTCTCGGCAGATGAGTGTTGTCGTAAGCTGTTCGTGCTGTATCTGTTGATCTAGTTTTGTTCGTGTTTTGATGCCCTCCGCTACTTTTTCGTGAAAGTGTTTGATGTTGTCCTGGATTTCGAAGTACTCGTCGTTTACCTTCTTCCCTTGGTTTATTTCAAGTTTCAGCTGGTATAAAACTCTGTGCTTTTTTTGCATTTTGTGTTCATCTTTAGATATTGCTTTTGCCGCATCTGCTATTCTTTGCACAATTTTCCCAGTGATTGACAATCTGCTCCCTTGGTATTTCTTTCATTACGTTTAAGACCTATGTGACGATTTGTCTCATTCTTTCATTTTGCATAACTTTCACATTCATTTTCCAAATGTGGCTATTGTTACACTTCGCATACGGTTCTCCAGTCCTTTGCATATGCATAATAACTGCATAGTGGTCAGGCAAAGTTTCATAGTTAAATCTAAAGCCGCAGTAGGTAGAAAATAGTTTCTGTTCTACTATCTAACAGAGCGTTACTCCTTTGATTCTATGCTGGGTTTCTTGAAGACCAAAAATTCCTTGCTGGCTGTTTTCTCAAGCACCCCCCCCCCCTCTCCAGAAAAGAACGAAACAATGCAAGATAACAGAAAAACAAGCCCTAGCGTCAGTTTTTGGAGGGGTGGCTAGGAAGTCAAGCCCGGACGCGAAAAAATCCAGAAACATTATTCTAAATGTATGTCAGTGATTAAGACTGTATGTCAGTGATTAACCACTATCACGTCTTTTTTATACATACCCTTCAAACAAGACCAAAGGTGTCGATGGCATCCCAAAAATATAATATTTGATTCAGACAATCGGGTCTTGTCTTTGTCAGATCCAGTCCTGGACAGGCTAATCATCAGAGAAAATCAAGTTCAGATATACCTCTATCAGCCATATCTGTTTTGACGACACTGACCGAGACTTCCTGCTTTACTTCTGCGAAGTTTCCGGTTTAGCCCGATTTCCGAGCGAACTACTAGACCAGCAAAAAAAGGAAATTGAGAAACAAATCCAGCGTCGTTGATGTTGGAACAAATACAACATCTAATCAACTTTGAATAAAAGTTTGACTTACAAAAAAAATCCGGTTACAACCGGATTGCGGACTAATTATATTTCCGGGTAAAAAATGAGTGTTATATACCGACTCAGCCTCTGTTCTTACTCCTTAATCTGTCATCTAATCGAAATTTTGCTTGTAACAAATTTTCCGGTTTTGGACAGATTCCGGGAGAACTAGTTGTCCGGCGAGAAAATGATTTTCACCATCGTGTTCAGCATGTCTTTTTACCGATACATCAAACATTTAATCAACTTCAAATTAAACTTTTACTTTTAACCAACTTTCCGATGTTCAAATATTCTTTGAGCCCAAGCTGACTTTGATTACAGGTTTGTTTCCTTCTCGGAAGTTGAACCAGAGGATTGACACTATTGACAGCCTGACGAGGAACCTTGCCAAGAAGGGCCGAAATATCGCTGATGAAGAATCATAGATGACGTATCCGTTGTTTTTTTAATAAATGTTTCCGGTTTTCGCCGGATTCCGGACCAAATACTTTTTCGGCGAGAAAAATGTCTTCACCATCGTGTTCAGCATGTCTTCTTACCCGAGTATCGACCATTTAATCAACTTCAAATAAAACTTTTAATTTTAACCAACTTTCCGGTTTTTGCCGGATTCCGGACGAACTACTTGTCCAGCGAGAAAATGGTTTTCACTTTCGTGTTCAGAATGCCTTCTTACCCTATAATCGACTATCACATTAGTTGTTTAAAAATATTTTGTTTGTCCCTTAATTTGAACCCACTCCCCCACCCCTAAATGCGGAGCTACATAGCTCATCTACGAACTTGACCTTACCTTTGACCCAATGAATCTTCACACAGACTGTTCCAGTCTGGACGTTACGCTCTTGCCGTTCAGCTGGACAATATAGTTCTTGTTAAGATTTATTTACCTTGCGACCGGCGGAACATTGCATCACATAGTTCATTTGCTAAGGCTTGTCAGAAAATCAGAACACTTCTGTCAGACATTTCACGGAAAGGAATGAAATGGGCTCTTGTTGGGGATATCAACACTGATCTTCTTACTTCCTCTGTACGGACTGATTTATTTTTCGATTCTTTACCGGTAGCTCACAGTCTCATTGAGAAATCTCTACCCTTTTCATATATACATAATCGTGGCGCTAATGTTTCCAACCTTGATCATTTGATTGTTTCTGAAACATGTCTTATTGACGGTATTGTTGAGGTTGACGAGGAGAAAATTGAGGACGACCATCTGCCTCTGTCTTTCTGTTTGGTTGTCCCTGTTTCTCGAAAGTTGTCCAAATCCCAAGAAGGCCTGGATCCAAAGCGTAACTGGAATCGTATAGATGCTGTGCTCTACATTTCTACGTTAACTAATCTTCTCTCGCTTTTAAAAGTTCCTTTTCACCTTCTTCAGACTGGTATAGCAGCTACTACTTCGTCCGTTGATATTAATTGTTATTATAGCGAGCTTGTCCATTGCTTGAAATTGGCAGCCGATACTGCTGTACCGACTGAGAGAATTCGAGTTGGTACAAGGAAACCTATTTGGAAAGTCAGTCCTGAAGTTAAGAAGGCAAAAACACGTCAAAATTTTGGCTAAAAATTTGGATTGCTTGTGGACGCCCAGGGAATGGTACTGTCTTTAATCTAAAACTTAGAACGAAGCGTGAATAAAAATCTTCACTGAAAAATGCTCGTTTGAATGGCTTAGATGCTCCCAGTGACAAAAAAGCGTGGCAAAAGGTCCTTCGTACAGATAAAGGTTCAGCTGTACCTCCTTCCACGCTAACGATGGCTGACTGGACCAGCCACTACAGTGGTCTATTCAGTGGTTGCAAAAACCAGATTCAGCAGCACTTTGAAAATTTACTTCTTAAATACCTACCAAGGAAGATATTTCAACCTTCTGTTCTTCCCGTTACTTGTTCTTCCATCGAAATTGCTTTCCGAAAATTAAGAAGAACTGGTTCTACAGATTCTGATGGCCTTAGTGCCGATTTTTTCAAAATTGAGTGTCCAGCTTTAACGCAACACCTTCAGGTGCTATTTCAAATTTGTTTATGCCAGGGTTTGGTTCCGGATAGTTTCCTCTTGGGTACTATAACATCGGTGATTAAGCGAGGGAAAGACGCGGACCTTTGCAAAAGCTATCGGCCAATTACAGTTTCTTGTACCATAAGCAAAATCCTGGAATACGTCCTTCTTCCAGAAATAGTTGAAAAATGTCGCTTTGGTTCAATGCAGTTTGGATTCCGTTCGAGCGCCAGTTGTGCGCACGCTCATCACATATTGACAAAAATGATGAAACAGGCTACCCGCGACAAGTCTGCTATACATATATGTTCTATAGATATAGCTGGTGCTTTTGACAATATAACGCACTCTCAGGCCCTATTTTCTCTCATTACTTCTGGCGTGAATCTATCTGTTGTTTATCTGTTAAAATTTTGGTATGGTCATTCTTCAGTAAGGTTCAAATGGCAAGGTAGCTTGTCAGAGATTATTCCAGTCCGAACTGGTGTTCGTCAAGGGGGAGTCTTATCTCCCTACATCTTCAAATCGGCCATATCTTCTTGTCTTGATTCTTTGCATCCTGCTTACTTTTATAAAGACCACGCTTTCAGCTACATAGCTTACGCGGACGACTTGCTCTTAGTAAGCCGTACCCGATCCACACTCACCAAAAATGTCTGTAAGCTGTCGTCGGAACTTCTCAAAATCGGTCTTGAAGTTAACCTCTCAAAATGTGAGTACCTGCATTTCAACCCTTCCTCAAATCGTTTGAATGCTAAAGCTTCTATCTCTCTTGGATCGTTCGTCGTCAGATCAACAGAATCTCTACGATGGCTTGGCATAACATTCAAATCCTCGTTGTCAAAATTTTGCTCTTCGGTTGTTCAAGAAGTTTCTAGATCAATCCGTACCGCCTATGGGCGCATCATCCCCAACCGGGGGCGCTATAATCGTAAAGCTTTGGGAAAACTGTACAGCACCTTCTGCGCTCCTTCTATACTATTTCGTTCTGGTGTCACTCATGTTCTGCGAAAGAAGGAGATAAAAAAGATGAGATCATGTTATTATAAATATGCAAAGCACCTGCTCCACTTGTCGAAATTATGCCATAACCATACTTTGACAGAGAAGTTCAAAATTCAAGATGCATGTGTTACCCTTTTGGATGTTTCTTATTCGCTATAAAAAATCATTGACAACAGAACCCAACCAGCGCACGACCTTCTACACTGCTTCCTGGCCGACGATTGAAATTAAGTGTCTTTTTGTGTATGTTTATGTGTTTTATTTACTTTCTTCATTTACTCCGCTTTCTGAAAACGGCGGGTTATAAATAAATTACTTACTATTACTTACACCAATTTTCATCAAAATATCTCATTCCCTTCGAGATTTATTGTGCTCACAGACAGACGGAAATTTTTGCGATGTCATAGGTATCCCTCCACTTACGTTTTGGGATCCCAAAAACAAGAACCGCGCGAGCTCGTAAAGTACTTGCGGGGAGAGTTGTCATATTTGTTAGCTAAAGGCCCATTCACAACCATGCCTAGCCAAGCAGCGATGCCTAGGCACGTGCCTAGCACCACCGCTACACCCACGCCACAAGTTTTGGGCCAAGCACGGAGTACCCGGCTCTATAACCCGATGCCTGGCTAGCTCGGGCACGTGACCAGGCATCTGTGACTATCTAGGCATGCATGTGAACGGCTTAAGATTCACACTGTCAAGGTCGGATGGCTCTTCTGAGAACCACCCCCACCTCCTCCAACTATGATCGGATTCAGTTCAAGGGCATTACATGTCACAAGATTTTCGGGTCCCAGCCGGATCTACTGCGTGCCTACGCAGTAAATCTTCGGTCTGTGCTCCGTCCATCTGTCAAGTTACACTTCGGTCGAGAGTGTTGCATGTCACAAGCTTTCCTGCTCACCCCAGCCCCCTCTCATCAGTGCCTGAATCCGGTCGGCCGGTACACTCAGGGGCGTCGCAAGGGGGGGGGGTGCAGCACCCCCCCACCTTTTTGAGATTTGGTAAAATTTTGGGCCGGAGGCCCAAAATTTTACTAAAATTGTTCGGTATTTTTTCGATTGCAGAACTGTTCGATATATTTACGGGGATTCGTTAGTTATACAGAATCCTAAATAGGCTATATGTACCAATCTCTTTGTTATAATGATCGGGATTCGGTATAATTGCCAGTATTCGGTAGTTATCACGAATTCGGTGAGAGAATTTACTGAAGTCATTTGGTAATTTGTCGATGCCGGAACTATTCGGTATATTTATGGAGATTCCGTAGTTACACAGAATTCCGAATAAGCTATTGGTTCAAAATTATTCGGTATCATGATCAGGATTCGAATTTACTCAGTATAATTTCCAGGATTAGGAAGTTAACCACGAATCCTGACTTCGTTCCAGTTCCGACGAAAGTATACCGAATAAGAAAATTGTTAGGTAGTCTTTCGATACCAAAACAATTCGGTATAATAACCGGGATAGGGTAGTTATACAGAATCCCGAACATGCTATCGGTCTAAACTTTTTCGGTATAATAACTGGGATTCGGTAATTTATTCGTTACAATTGCCAGGATTCGGAAGTTACCACGAATCTCGAAACTCAGAAGAGGTCGAGTGAAGCACTGGTCGCAGACAAAAGGGATGATATATGATACAATCGATAGTCCTTACTTTTATTCTGGATCCCCAAAAGAATATCTAATCATAAATATTTCGAAAATTCCGCCTGCAGCACTTTTCGTAATATTCTCTATTTTGTGGAAGGGCGCGTCATTTGACAGGGGGGGGGGGGGGGGGTTAAGCAAATTTTAGGATTGAGATTTTCAAACAATAAAGCTAGAATTCGGATGGAAATTAAATTTGGCAGGAAATAGCAAAAAAAAATGTCGCCGGCGGCGCTCACTTTATGTGATTATGGGTAGTAGATTAACTAGACTACAGTTCCTGCTGCTGCCGGAACGTCGCTCCATCCGGTTTCTGGAGAGTCTTAGTATTTAGTCAACGGTAAATGATAGAATTTGTAGTTTTATATTGGCTATAATAGACAGAAGATGTTACTGCAATCATAACCGACAATATTTTCTACATGTGGGCTTCGCCGAAACGCCGCCTAATAGTTGGCTTACCGTCTGTCATGCTGCCCTTTATTGTTACTCTTCCCACGTAATCCTTTCTGTCCCATAATTTAAAGCTCGAATTCTGAGTTCTAGGATTCGGTAAAATTTTTGAAAGATTCGGTAAAACTTTGGCTCTGCACCCCCCCACCGACAATGCACTTGCGACGCCCCTGGGTACACTAAATGGCAAATCTAGGACTAGAACTGGTTCTTCCGTTCTTCCGACTAAGACCTGTCCTGATCCCTCCAATGTAAGCGTGCAAGGTTAGGTTAGGCAAAAGAATTAAACGATACATCTTCAAATAAACCAGTCACCCGAGAACCCGGGCGTCCAGGCTGTCTTGGGCAAGGGATTTCTAGAACCCCGGCCCCACCCCAACCTCCACCCCTAGTTTCCCCAGTAGATTTGATTTGATCAAGATTGTATAACTCGTTCGAAAGTTACGAGTGCCACAAGATTCCGGATTCCCCCTCCCTCCTCTCCATCCGAATGGTCGGAGGGAAGTGATGAGTTCGAATCAATCAGGTAAAGTCTACAGTACACCTGACAAGTTTCATCGTCCTAGCCCATCCGGAAATAATGTAACTTGCGTGCCAAGAGATCCCCCCCCCCCTCCAAAAGTGATCGGATATGGTGCAGACCTGTAAATACGACATCTAGTGCGTGTTTTCTTGTTAACTGTCAAGTTCTATCCAATCAGAAAACTCGTTTGGGAATTAAACATGTCAAGATTTCCGGGATCCCCTTCCATTAACTCCCCAGGGTACTCGGATGCGTTCCGATTCTATAAATGCTAGGGGAGTCGGGGTTGGATCGGACACGGGGTTGGTCTGGACACCCCCGAAACAAATATTAAAAGTTGTCGCTAAAATCTGAAAAAAAGGCATAACATCTGCCTTCTAACGATCAAACTTCGTACTAAAGTTTCATGGTCCTTGCTTTTCCGGCTTTGAAAACAAGACCAAAGGTTTCGGTGGGGTCCCAAAAATTCAATATCTGATCTTGACAACTGGGTCTTGTCTTAGCCAGATTCAGTCATCGCCAGACTACTTGAACATTTTTACAATTAAAATTCAGAAACAGATTAAGGCCAAATAGCTAATCATCCGAGAAAAACTTCCTGTCACTACCGCCAATTTCCCGATTTCGGCCAAACTTCAGAACTAATTGTCCGGCGAAAAAAAGAAAGCTCTTTCCCCAACAATGAACATCTAATCAACTTCAAATAAAAATTAAACTTATAACAAATTCTCCGACTCCAGCAGGATTCCGGTCGAACTATATGCCCGGGTAAAATATGATTGTCACACACGGATTCAGCATCTCTTCTTACCCCTAAATCGGTAATCTAATCAACTAGAAACAAAACTTCAACTTCTACTAATTTTCCGGTTTTGGCCGGATTCCGGGCGAACTACATGTCGGGATAGAAAATTGTTTTCACATAAGTGTTCAGCATGTCTTCTTGCCCTAAATCGAACATCTAATCAACTTCAACTAAAACTTTTGATTTTAACAAGCTTTCCGGTTTGGGCCGGATTTCGGGCGAACTACTTGTCCGTCGAGAAAATGGTTTTCACCATCGTCTTCAGCATGTCTTCCTACCCCTAAATCGAACATCTAATCAACTTAAAATAGAACTTTTACTTTTAACAAACTCTACGGTTTTGGCCGGATTCCGGGCGAACTACTTGTTCGATGACAAAATGGCTTTCACCATCGTGTTCAGCATGTCTTCTTACCCCATAATCGACTATCACATTAGCTGTTTCAAAATATTTTGTTTGCCCCTTAATTTGAAACCCCTCCCCCACCCCTAAATGTAGGGCTACAAAGCCCATCTACGAACTTGACTGGTCCGACGACCCAACGAATCCTCACACCAAGTTTCATCAAAATATCTCATTCCCTTCGAGAGTTATCGTGCTTACAGCCGGACGGACGGACAGACGGACAACTTTTGCGATGTCATAGGTATCCCTCCACTTACGTTTTGGGATCCCAAAAAGTTGAAAAAAAAGGTTTTCTTGAGGTTTTAGCTCATGGTAGGTTAGAAAGCTGTACCCCAAAGATTAATGGTAATTGGAAGGCAATTAAATGGTAATGTATACCTTAGTGATCGGGGTTTACAGCCTGCTTGGTATTTTCGAGACAGATCACATGGTTTTCCTGTGGTACGCCATTTTGTTATTTCAGTCAGGTGGGATTGGTTTGGACAGTTTTGAAGGGGTTGATTCGGGCAGTCTTTGCTTACTGATACCCCAGAAAAACCCAAAATTGAGTAACAAAAAAATGAAACAATATTATCAAAATCGTTACTGTGTTTTTGTTAGCAGAATTAGTTATCAACATCGAAAAAAATTAACGCTAAAAACAGACGGCCAGAACCCAAGAAAATTAGCTAGTAGAATGAGATATAATAAAGTAAAGATTTATAAATTTTTGCGTGTTACTGGGAATTAAATGTAACTAACATTGATTACGATATTTTCACGGAGGTTCAAAAAAAGACGAATTTCGTCCTTGTGAAATTCAATTCGGGAAAAGATCTAACCAAAAATGTTCTTTTGTGGAAAAGTTGAACAAGAAAAAGGACAGAAGAAATTCTTCCTGCGCAGGAGTGGGACTACAATCAAATTTTAGTGTAAGTTTATAAGTTTATAAGTTTGGAGTTACTTAGACCCTGGAGTTACTTTGGGAATTGAAAGGGCAAATAAACCTCGCCTTCTATAATATCCGCTGATCTTGAAACATTTTTCTTCAGTTTTAGGGTTATTTTTTAGCTGTAGTATTATCTTTTCAACATTTTTACATACTTAAACAAAGCTGAGTAAAAATAGCACTTTCTTTGGGCCCCTCTTGGGCAATCTGGGTCCAGCTGACAAATAAGTAGGAGTGGGAGTGGTGAAACTCCAAAATTATTCACCCCCCCCCCCCCTAAGCTCTAAAGGTACAAGGATTCTATCATCCTATCTCCATATGTAGTCAAGGTGCAGGGAGCATTAGTCACTGGGCAAATAGACCCAGATTGCCCCTGAACCAAGTGGATGTGGGGGAGGCTCCCAAAAAGCACAACTAGACCTCAGTGCCCACATATAGACCAAGTTTCAACTTGATACGTGTCATGGTTCACGAGTTACGAACTCCCCCAAAAACGGTGAAAACCGAAAACCGACTACCTCGGCCACAAGAGTGGAACACTCCACTCGCTAAAAACTGGAGCCTTAAAGGCCACTCAGACTATTTACTCTTCAACTTATAGTATTTTAAAATATCTGATACTTTAAAACTAGGCTATGCTTTCGACGAATAACCGACGGTTTTGGCTGTTTTAAGCCATTTCCGAGACCCGTTGACTTATAGCGAAAACCGAGAAGCAATTTCCATAAGCGATTTTTGGGATCCCAAAACGTAAGTGGAGGGATACCTATGACATCAGAAAAGTTGTCCGTCAGTCCGTCCGTCCGTCTGTTAGCATGATAACTCTCGGAAGGGGTGAGATATGAGGACTAGTTAGGTCAAAGTACAGGTCAAGTTCGAAGATGGGCTATGTAGCTCTATATTTAGGGGTGGGGGAGGGGTTTGAAATTATGGGGAATAAAAAATAGTTTCTAAATGCTAATGAAATAGTCGAGTTAGGGGTAAGGAGACATGCTGAATCCGAATACGAAATTTATTTTCTCGCCGGATGAATAGTTCACCCGGAATCCAGCGAAAACCAGAAAACTTGTGAAAAGTAAAAGTTAATTTGAAGTTGATTGGAGGTTCGATTTAGAGGCAAGGAAACGTGCTGAGTCCGAATATGAAAATTATTTTCTCGCCGGACAATTAGTTCGGCCAGAATCCGGCCAAAACCGGAAAATTTGTTTAAAGTAAAAGTTTTATGTAAATTTGATAAGATACTCGATTGGCGGGTAAGAAGACATGCTGAATTCGCATATGACAATCATTTTCTCCCCGCGTATAGATCGCTCGGAACCCGGCTGAAACCGGAAAATTTGCTAAAAGTAAAAGTTTAATCTGAAGTTGATTAGAGGTTGGATGTAGGGGTAACGAGACATGCTGAATTCGTTTTTGAGCTTTATTTTTTCGCCGGACAACTAGTTTCGGAATTCCGCCAAAACCGGAAAATTGGCAGAAGTAAGGCAGGAAGTTTCGATTTGCTTCGTCAAATAGATTTGACTTAAAGGGGTAAACACACATGCTGAATCCACATCTGGACTTGGTTTTCTCATATAATTAGCTATTTGGCCTTAACCTGTTTTTAAATTTTTATAGTAAAAGTGTTCAAGAAGTCTATCGAAGACTGGATCTGGCGAAGATAAGACCCAACTGTCTGGATCATGTCTGAACTTTTGGGATCCCATCAAAACCTTTGGTCTTGTTCTGATGGAACCTTCTCGCAGACAACCGTGGAAAGCGTGATACACATCGAAGGTAACAACACGCGAGAAGTGAGAAAATCAGCGTGGTTCTGTTAGAGTGGTTAGAATGTACCGTACGAAATTAGGGTCTCTGGGTTTAGAAATATATGGAGTAATTATTGAAGTAGGTTGCGTTATTATTATAGGTAAGACAAGTCCTTTTAGAGACTTTCATGCATGTAGCTGTCGCAGCTGGCTGTGCCTTTTTAATATGGTACTTCCCAGTTATGATTATTAACTATTTCTAATATAATCGTCGTGGCACCATTTGTATGTTTCTGGGAAAGCTTCTCAGTCCAAGGAGAATTCAATTAGTCCACCGCAGCTGGCCTGATGACAGTGTAATCCAATTTGTTTCTCTTATGAGGAACGGAGATTGATAGAAAGCTTCGGTTTTTGGACAGTCGTCCGTCTGTCAACCTCCAGCTGACGTATTCCAGTCTGACAAAGAAGCTAGATCGTTAATTAATACCTGGTTGTCAAATGTCTCGAAGATAAGCCCCTTTTATCTACCATGCCCAGTCTGGTATTTGGAGTTTACAACATTAGCTGAATGAACAATAAAAACCGACAAGGTTTTAGTTAGAGAAAAACAAATCGAAACAAAACGGCCCTAATAAGTTGATGGACATCAGCTTCTTTCACTCCACACCTTTACTCCGGTCGAATAAGACCAGAAGTATAGCTGCTAGTTAGTAACTCACGAATTATGTCGCGTGTCACATTCAACTTGGGACAGTAGGCAATAGCCCTAATTTAAGAATGCGATTAAAAATAAAATGTATGGTAAGTATGATTTCTAGCAAATATATTAAATTAGTAGATTATTTTAGATTAAATAAATAGATTAATTTTTTTTTTTGCCCAGGTAGAGGAGAGAAAGTTATTTTTGTTGAGTTGTTTTGGTTTGTTTGTGGTTGGAGGTTGATTCCACTGCTGACGCTGACAACGTTATGTGATCGGTATTGTGCATTTAGTGGTCACCCCCAGGACAACCTGGACGCCCAGGTTCTCGGGTGACTGGTTTATTTGAAGATGTATCGTTTAATTCTTATGTTTTTGTTACAAGTTGTTTAATGTGATTTTTTGTAAAATAAAGAATAACCTAACATACTATCCTAAAAGCCGTTCATCTTAACAGTATATTCCTCCGGGTCTGACAATCTAGATGTATTTTTGTCTGGTGCCTCGTCCCCCTCATCCCAACTAGGTAGTTGAGAGCCAACAGGTCCAAGATTGCCAGTGGTTCAGTTTCATTTTCGTTGATTTACATTAAGTATGTATAAGTATTAAGTATATAAAGTATGCTTGCAGATAAGGGAAAGGGGAGGCCAGAGATGGGCGAATCCGATCCAGAGTTGGTCACCAAGAACCAGGGTGTACGAGCTACTTCAGGATACTTTGGGTTACTTTTGGTTACATTGGGTTACATTGCATTGGGTTACACTGGGTTACATTAGGTTACATTGGGTTACTTTGAGATACTTTTGGGTTACTTTCCAGGGTGTACGAAGTTACTTTTGGCGACCAACCCTGGAATCGATCATGGAAGGATTCGAATCCGAATCCACCATTTGTTGCTGAGGATTCGTATCTGGAATCGAATCCGACATTCGTGAAACTCAAATCATCTAAACCGCATAGGTTATAGTTTAAAAATCAGAGTTATCAAAAAATATCATTCGAGCGCAGCGAGGCTGATATTTTTAAATGGCCGTAGAGGTATTTATACCGATATGGACTGAGATGTAGGCATGTTAACTACTGTAACTTTTTCGAACAGAATATTTTTATAGGAAGGTTTTATTCTTGTTTTGTTGTACTTTTTTACTAATGGGATAGGGAATTTTATTTTAGTAAAGTAGCAACCCAAGCCTACTGTAGACCTACTAAAAGGACTGCTGTTGGGACCCGAGCATTTCAATTCCTACCAATATAGTCTTTTACTTTTTTGGCGATTCAGATGCCATCTAGCGGTCATCACATCTACTAAAATGACTACTCCAGGGGTCGAGGAATTAAAATTCGTGGAATTAAATGGTAAACAATAACAAACCCCACGTGTGTTGTTCAATGCTGAATAAGTAGCCTTTGGAAAGCAAGGGATAGCAGGATGTTGTTTCTGTTGACAAGCTGTATGTTGAGTGGTAATCTAACGGTGACGAGGTATAACCTAGAGCAGTGGTTCCCAACCTTTTCCGTACCGCGTACCCCTAATTAAGGATCGTAAAGATTGCGTACCCCCTTTTTCAGAACGTGAAAAAGACGATAGTTATTATCCTATAACTGATAAAGCATACATGCGTAAAAATGTATACAAAATCAACCAGGCAACCACTAGAGGCTGCTTTGTAGCACACATTTTGTCAAATCTCGGCTAGGCGTCTTAGCGGCATATTTTTTAATGTCAGCCTGTTTCTGTGTTTGCTTTTGATGTTCTCCGTGCTTTCATCAAGCTGCGACGCAAACCTTTTCGTTAGCTTAATTCGCAACCTGAATGACAGTATCACTTGCAATGTCTTCGATTCTTCTTGAAACAAAAGTGTTTGACACAGGAACAGATTTTACGGCAGTAGGTTAGCTGTTTTTGAATCAACATTATTTCACTGACTTTCACTAGGGCTTGTAATCAGAAGCGTCGCTCGTGGCTTGACAAAGCCCGACCCCCCCCCCCCCCCAAAAAAAAAAGGTCTGCCAGACGTTTAAAATGAAAAGGGTCGGCGCGAAGCTCCAGGATTTTTCGTAAAAGCAGTTGCTTTTGATCTGTCGGCCAGTAAAAATACCTTGCCCTTAAGATACATTTTTGCTGGTGATGCCTCTGCTGGTAATATTAGGCTTTCGGCAATCAAAATGAGTGAGGATGATTTTGAAGCCACAGACTAAATCAATTTTGGTTCTTTCGCGTACCCCTTGCAAGGGTCTCGCGTACCCCTTGGGGTACGCGTACCACCGGTTGGGAACCACTGAACTAGAGCACATACTGATTGTCTAAGAGAGTAAAATGTTCTGTCATTTTCCAACATTTACTTTATTTCTTATTTTTTTGTTATATGTTTTTTTCAGTATGTTTTTTTTGTGTTTTTATACTGAAGGTATTTTTTCTGAATATAGTTTTGGAGGTCAGCCTCTACTTTCCAATATTTGACTAAAAGTGCTCGATGAACATCTGCGGAGGCTCTTACGGCTTCGTATCAGCCTCTCTAGAGGATGATACGAGGTCGTAACAACCTTCACAAAAGTATAACATACACATACCTGTGTATGTTATAATTTGATAAATTTCAGAATGAATTTCTGAACGCCTCTTTTCGGTTTACCCTGTACGACTCGTTGCGTTTCTTCTATCCCTTTCGCCCAAGTTTGCCTGGTACTTATTCGGATTCTTAGGAGTAATTTATTGCCTTTCTACCACCCTTCGTTGTCACAGCAACCTCATATCCTCATTATCCTTTCGAAGGAAATCATGTTTTCTTCTGATGAAAGTAGGCGGTAGAAATTGGGCCTCGAGACGCAATAGAACGGAAGCAAATCTTGAAAAATAGCCAATTTCGAAGCTGTCCAGAATGAAATTTGATTTCTTGCTCGACAACACCGGTAATTCAAAGGACATGCTGCCGGGAATGGGTACTGAATTCGAGAACGACAGGGGGAGTAAATTATGACTGTGATGGGGTTGCTGGCTCAGCGTGGATCGTGACAGCAATTTGTTCTGATGGGATAAGCTCCCAAGAAAGCGCTGATGTTCTCTTTCGAAGATACTCGCTAGCTGAAAAACATTTTCCTTTATTCCCTTCTTTGGAGTCTTGCCAGAGGTAATCTAAGCAAGGCAATATTCAGAACGTAATAGCACTAATTGCTCAATTGCCATGCCACAAACCGATCGCCCCTCCGTCGGTCGGTCGGTCCAGTGATCGCGAGTAAGGTTACATCCAGATATGCAAGGAAGAAGAAACTTGCCAGGAGTCATTTCTCGTATCAAACCATCTGGGGGGGGGGGGGAGGGTGAAAGGAAGGAAACCCGGAATCTTGTGTTCTTCATAAATTTCGACCGAGTGATCCAGTGCGGATGAATCTTGATAATTGGTTGGGAAGAGCATGTGTCCTATAGATGTTCCGTCTAAAGTACGGACTAAACCCTGAATCTGTGGGGGAGTTTGAGGGGGTGGGGCGGAAACTTTGTTGCACGCGAGTTAGGGTGCTTCCAGAAGCGCTGACGATAGAAACGATCAGGTATCTTAGGGACCCGTCTAGATCGAGTAGGACATTGTCACTTCATGGATCCCATCATCCAGCGCTAGTGGACGGAAGCATCCTGAAAATTGGGTCAACTTCCAGATCCCATCTGGATTATATTCGTGATAGTTTGCAAGACCAAGTATCCAAGATGTTACATTTAAGGTCCGGACGGGGTCCAGCAACTGTGGGAGAGTTGGAGGGTGGTACCAGAAACCTTGTGTCACGCTTGGTGTGGAGGAATCGGGACTGGACTTGGCGCTGACTAGTAAAAGCATATGCCCCAAAAGAGTTGGCTGGTATCAAATTCAAGTCTGGTATACTTGTGCAGCTATATATAGCGGTCTAGACGTGCATTTTGATGGGTCCCGTCCCTCCTCCTCCACCACCCATTCATGAGCAACTGGGCCTAGATTGCCCATGAGTGAAGTTTGCGACCGATGACTGGCATCTAATTAAAATTTGGTACACTTGTGGATCTATCGGTCCTGATGTGCATTGATGGGTCCTGGCCCGCTTCCTCAACCCTCCCAGGATTTGTAAAAAAAAATATACTTTTACACTGCAAGATTGAGCGCTTGCGGACTTGTTACCAGTTCCCTACCGCAGGGGTAGTGGTTGCCAAGCTAGAAGAGATCGGGGCAACTAAGTACCTTCTACAGATCCCAGATGGTAAGGACGTAGATATCTTATTCGTCGATTCGGGATTCCGGAACCATTATTTGCCGGGGACCAATCAGCATTCTCCCTACCCGTGGAAAACTATTCCATTACGAGCGTAAGTTTTGATGTATGCTATATTGTATATCCAGTTTTCCTTTTTCTCTCTTTTCACTTGTAGGCTACTCTATCCTGTTGTTCGCTGTAACAATGGATACTGAAGTTCATTCATTCTTTTATGGGGGGGGGGGGGGGTCTGTTTCTTAGTGAAGAACTTCCTTCTTTCCCTGGAAACTGCCGTTTTCTTTTACAAGAAAACAAAGAAAACATACGAAAATGTATGCCGACGGAGAATTTAGAAGAAAGGTGCCAAAAATTGGATGAAGACCATCAAATGAAACAGCAGTAAAACATAGCAACAAACAACCACATAATTTTTTTTTTTTTTAAAGAAGTAAGAAAATACCAAATTTATCACGAGCCGCCGCACGAGCCACTCACCGATGCCTACGAATAATAATTACAAAATTGTTCTTGCTCGGTACTTCTTTTGTTTCCTTGTGATATATAGCGCTTTGAAGACCTGTTACTATAATATTGTACATTTTTGATGTACCTTCCTCGTTCCTGTCGCAACCAAAAATTAGTTCAGAAGTTCGGCGTCCAAGATGTGATTCGCTCACTCGAGAAAATGTCGGCGTCAGTACTATCTATATCTCGTCATCCTGGTCTTCGAGTACATGTTTTTTTTTCATGAATTTTTCAGGCCCAGTTAGTAATTATGTCTAAATTTGTGTGTGTGTTAATACTGTTATTTATCTTGTATTATTTCGCGTTATTCCCTTTACTCCGCTACCACATTCTGTATTTGGCGGGTTATAAATAAAATATAATAATATATATATATGTTATGGGAATGGGGTTTACGAAATTATCTTCGCCATTTTCTTTCTTTCAATTAAATTCTTTCCTTATTTCGAGCAATTTAACCGTCTGCTATTGGTCCTGTCCTGGGACTCGCACATGTGGCGAGGTTTGAAGAACTGTATTGTGACTTTTAACACTTTCGATGAGGCTTTAATTGTACCTTTGATGCTGGAAGCTTCGTGTCTTCTATCTGCATTTTTTTGTGTATATGATATGATATGATGTGATATATATTTGCTTAAAGCCCGAGGGCCATCGCATACAAAACAAAATACAAAACAAATAAAAAAAACAATCATCAACTCTTCTAATAAATCTTATCTACAAAAACTCTTCTCTATGCTTCCAGCCTATCCGTAATATAGTTGTGGTTCCATTGGCTATTTTTGAGTGAAATTTAATTGGCAGTAACTCCCAGATTGGCCACAAGGCAAGGTCACAAAAGTCAAAACCAAAACAGCCGTAACCACGTCAGGGTCGTTTGCGACTGTACAAAGTCATAACAAGAGCTGTAAGCTTATATGGCACTTGCAACTGTATGTAGTAGGTAGTGGCTCTGTCTGATTGAGTGGCTCCCTAGTATGCCTGCCAAGGTTCGTCTTGAGAAAAGCTACCACAGGAATTCCGGAAGGCCTCTCGACCCCCCCCCCCCTCCACGTGCCCGGATCCAGTCCAACTGTGCAAAAGATTTATCTAGAATAAATGCTTGTTCTTCCCAGCAAGTTAACTCCGATCCCTCCATTCTAACAGTTTCTTGAGATTTCCGATCGCCCCTCCCAACTCTCCCATAGCTGCTGAATCCGCTATCATAAGCTGAGATAAATCATCTGATACAAAGTACTTTTCGAGTTTGCGGTTAACATGCGCATTTTAAGGGAGCTTGAACTTAATTATATGCAAAATCCTTAAGGCAAAAATGATAGTGGGCTCATGGGGGTCATGAAAATTTATATTTCGCTTAAAGGTATCTGTCTTATTTTATGGTCAAGATTGGTACTTTAAGGAATAGTCTGATTTGGAAAGTGGCGATTTCTAAGCCAATCTTGTCGAATGTCTAATATTCCAGCCAAGTTGCATCGTCCTACCACATCTAGAAGTACCTTAACTCGTGATAACCGGAATTTCGCCCCCCCCCCCCCTCAAAAACCCCCGCAGTCGCAGGAGCCAATCCAGCTCTGAAAAAGATTTATTCAGAGCATTTGTTTGTTATCCTACAAAGTTCCATCCCGATCTCTCCAGTGTCAGCCAGTCACGTATTTTCCACCCCCCCCCCCCCACTGTTGTCGGATTAGGTCCGGACACGGAAAAGATCACCAAAGAAATGTCCTGTGTTCAACTATTAAATTTCACTCAAATCCGATCACCCGTTCCAAAGTTACGCATAACTCAATATTCCGGATTCCTCCTCCCTCCACCCCCCTCAGGATTATCGGATCGAGTAAATTCTATTTACAAGACAGTTTGATCGGATCCCAGATATGACTCCCAAGATTCGTCGCAAAAATCACCAAAATTGACATCACCGGAACTCAGGGAAACTCCCCTCCACCCCCACCCCCCACCCCCAAGGGTCCGGATTCAGTCCAATTATGTAAACGATTTATCTTGGGCCGATGCTTGTTCTTTCCCAGCAAGTTTCAATCCGATCCCTCCATTCTAACCGTTTCTCGAGATTTCCCCCCCCCAATTCCCTTATAGCTACCGAATCCGGTCACAGATGTGTCCTTGATTAACTCATCTTTTTATTGCAATCCAATCACCCGTTCGAAAGTTACACACTACTCAATTTTCCAGATTCCCCCCCCCTTCACCCCCCACCCCAGATGGTCGGATCAAGAAACTGATTGTTTCCATTCCAAGCTAGTTTGGTCGGGTCCCTGATACGCCTCCCAAGTTTCGTCGCGAAAATCCCCAAAACTAACATCACCGGAATTCCGGCAATCCCCCCCCAAGGGTCCGGATCCAGTCCAATTGTGTAAAGGATTTATCTGGGGCAGATGCTTGTTCTTCCCCGCAAGTTTCACTCTGATCCCTTAATTCTAGCCGTTTCTCGAGATTTCCGGTCTCTCCCCCCCCCCAACTCCTACACAGCTACCGAATCCGGTCCGGACTTCAAATGGGACATCAGAAATATGTCCTTTATCCAGTTATCCAATTTCATTCCAATCCGAAAGCCCCTTCAAAAGTTACGCACTACTCAATTTTCTAGATTCCCCCGCCCTCCACTCTCCCCCCAGGTGGTCGGATCAGGAAACTGATTATTTCCAAGTTAGTTTGGTCGGGTCGCTGATACGCCTGCCAAGTTTCATCCTCCTAGCACATCTGGAAGTACCCCAACTCGAAAAAGGGTGACAAACTACACTAAATTTCTCAGATTCCTCCGCCCTCCACTTCCCGGAGATAGTTGGATCGGGAAACTGATTATTTCCAGGTTAGTTTGGTCGGTTCCCTGATATGCCTGCCAAGTTTCATGCTCCTAGCACATCTGGAAGTACCCTAACTCGAACAAGTGGGACAAAATATCTGGACTGACCGACCGACAGACGGAATTGCGATCGGTATATGGCACTTGAGCCAGAGACTGCAAGTGCCATAAAACTTACAGCGGAAACCGTTCGTCTCGCTCTTTTCACCGTTTTAACCGGATACTGAATAAACATGTCCTCTTTTGTTGAAAACTGCTGAGTGCAAGTTCAATTGCCGGGAAGTACAGGGGTGGGCAGTCCCAATCGACGAAAGATTGCTTGAGGCGCAGTTGGATTAGTCCAACAGGTGCCCCCTTAGAAAAACAAAAAAATTTAAAAAAAGCAAATGCAGACCTTTCCCATCAAAACTTGTTGAATTCTTTAATTTGCTTTACTATCAACTCGAAATTACTCTCAGTTCCTTTCCTAACGTTCGACTGAACTTCACTCCCATTAGAACTTTCAGATGGCTTTCTAATCCCCCCTCCTACGGGATTAGAAAGTCTTCCAGTCGAGGAAGTAGTAATTTGAGCATAAATCGCTTTCCATTCCCTTTTTGTGCCTGGGAGCGACCATTTCTCAATCCCATTTCATGTATTCCCAGGGTGGGAAGTTGAAGCAGTCTATCACTATGAAGAAGCCCATGAGCACTCTCGACGAAGCAGACAGAGGACATTGGAAAGAACAAGCAATTCGCCGACTATAATGTTAGGATTAACAACATTTACAACTAAATGAATGGGTATGTTTACAGAACCACGAAATTTGCAAAAGTGATGGGAAGAACGGATTGATTTTTTGCTTACTGTGGACTAGGCCGTACGTCACAGAAACAGAAGACTTTCCCCACACTAGTAATTTAAGTCGTAAGACTTTCCCCACACTAGTAATTTAAAACAGGCTAGTCTGCTTCGCCATTACCGAGATTCAAAGGATCTGCAGAGAATTAACAAACATGAATCCTTACGACCTGTCTTGCTGGAATATCCCAGACAGCAAATTCTCGGGCAAAGTCATTGTACGCGGAGCTGTTTGCTTCAAATTAGGATGGGAAATGGCCGCTCTAATCACAGACTTAAGACAATTACAGGGTAGCTTCCAAGTCCCACAAAAAAGCTCAAATAGGCGTGGAGCGACCGTAAACGCAGTCAGGCAATGAAGACTATAGAACAACCTAGATGGAATAAATCCACTCCAACCAATTTACTTGTCGAACAAAGTTGTTTCCATCACCAAACCATCTTGGATAGGATAGGATTCTTGGATAGGATAGGACCTTGGCATTTAACAAAAATGATCTTTCTAATTCCTTTTAACAGCTAAAGCGTAAGAAAAAAAATAATCACACAGTCAATCTGGAAAGGTATGGGCCAATGGGATGGGAACATAGTGTGAACTTTCAAGTAGGGGGAATAACAATTTTTTTAGTTGTGTTGTTTATTTAATTTTTCACGCTCTTGCTTTAGTTTCTGTCCAAAACGGAGTCGAGTTGACAACATCGGCACCGCCATAGGTTATGTAAACAAATATTGGTGTTTTCATACCAGAAAGAGCAAGGTCATCTTTGACACTCGAGTAGATAAAACTGAAGCAGAGGAAAATAACACTAGGGAGTAGCATCAAGACCTACGCTCTTCTTGCTTCGCAAATGGGTCATACTCGCAGCGCCACCCACTACGTTGCGGTATTTAAAGCGATACAAACATGCAGGTTTAACAATTTCTTGTAAAGCTAAGATATGGTCTGCACACATCCAGGAAGCAGGAAGGGTTGTATTTTTTTTTTTTTTTTGCTGTTTTCAGAATATGAACCTATTAGAGCCAGCACTGGTGCACGACGGATTGAGTTTCAATAAGGACATTTACATCGCTAGTGGTGCTAGTGTCACTGCTACTTCAGTGTGTGTCACTTTTTTCAAGTCTTGGCGCTACTTCCTAGTGTTATTTTGCCCTGAACCAAAGGTAAGGTAAAGGAGTAGCATTAGGCGTAGCCTTGTCAGGCAACACTGGGCGGTGCTGATCTCCAATAATCTGCGCTCAGCCAGGAAGTGCATTGGGCGATGGACACCAGCTTTCTTCAGGTACTATTTGAAGCTGGCTGGACTTTGGTTTGTCTTATAGGGTCAAGTTCAATTTTTTTTTTTTAAGTTCAATTTTTTTTCAGCATTCACAAATAAATAAAGAAAAACAACACTTTCGCGCTGGAGAAAAAACCTACGAGGGTTTGTATTCGCGCGAAAGTCCAAATAACTACTTACCTATATAAAAAAATATAAAAAATAAAATAAAGAAGAAATCCAATCTCTCTCACTCATCAATACTAAACTCACCCACCCCTATTCTTCCCTTCCAACCTCACATTACCCCCCTGTCTACCCTTACCTCCCTAGCCCACCCTTCCTCCCCTAACCACCCTACCACCCATGACAAAATTCAACATTTATGTCCCAGAAAATAATCTTTTAACTTCTTTTTAAACTGAGGTACGTGTTCCGCCGCCCCAATTATCACTGGTAGTTCATTCCATACAGATGGACCCAGCTGTTTCATTTAAATGAAGACCGGGTACCATGACGTAAATACACAAATATATCATCACTATGCCTTGTTCCATAATTATGCAGGTCACTATTTGTTTGGTAAAAACTCTTAAAGATTTCGGGGGCTAATCCATTCATACACTGAAACACAAATACTGCAGCCTGGTAATCTCTTATCTGACCGACATTTAGGAGGTTCAGGGACGTAAAACAAGCACAAGTGTCATACACATCCTGGAGATATCTACCGATTGTTCTAACGGCTTTATTTTGTAGAAGTTGCACTCTTCTATAGTTGCATATGAAGTTGCTGGTCCATAGGAGGCAGCCGTAGGATAAACCAACGAATAATATATAGTTACAAGTATCCTCTGTGTGAGAAAGTGCTGCAGACGTCGAAGTATGCCAACCCCACGGGCTATTTTTGATGAAATAGCGTCACTGTGACATTTCCATGACAGGTGGCAATCAAGAACAAGAGCTACGAGCTCATATGGCACTTGTTACGAGTAGGCACGGCTCGGTTATGTCAATGATATATCTAGTGTTTGCTAGGTGTCTTCCCACCAAGTTTCATCTCGATCCCTCCACTGATAGCGTTTTCCAATATTTCCGGTTCTCCCCTCCAGCTCCCCCCAAAAGTCACCGGATCCGGTCCGGATTTTTAGGGGGTTGTCTGAGGCATGAGGTCTTTCCAAATATCAAGTTTCATCGAGATATACCTCAAGATTCCGGATTCCCCCTCCCTCCACTCCCCCGACAGTGCCCGAATCGGCTCGGTCATGTCAATGATGTATCTAGTGTTTGCTAGGTGTCTTCCCACCAAGTTTCATCTCGATCCCTCCACTCATAGCGTTTCCCAAGATTTCCGGTTGCCCCCTCCAGCTCCCCCAAAAGTCACCGGATCCGGTCCGGATTTTAAGTGGGTCGTCTGAGGCATGAGGCCTTTCCAAATATCAAGTTCCATCGAGATCCGATCACCCGTTCAAAAGTTATAAATACCTCAAGATTCTGGATTCCCCCTCCCTCCACTCCCCCCACGGTGCCAGAATTGGCTCGGTTATGTCAATGATGTATCTAGTGTTTGCTAGGTGCCTTCACACCAAGTTTCATCTCGATCCCTCCACTCATAGCGTTTCCCAAGATTTCCGGTTGCCCCCTCCAGCTCCCCCCAAAAGTCACCGGATCCGGTCCGGATTTTAAGTGGGTCGTCTGAGGCATGAGGTCTTTCCAAATGTCAAGTTTCATCGAGATCCGGTCACCCATTCAAAAGTTATAAATACCTAAAGATTCCGGATTCCCCCTCCCTCCACTCCCCCGACAGTGCCCGAATCGGCTCGGTCATGTCAATGATGTATCTAGTGTTTGCTAGGTGTCTTCCCACCAAGTTTCATCTCGACCCCTCCACTCATAGCGTTTCCCAAGAGTTCCGATTGCCCCCTGCAGCTCCCCCCAAAAGTCACCGGATCCGGTCCAGATTTTAAGTGGGTCGTCTGAGGTATGAGTTCTTTCCAAATATCAAGTTCCATCGAGATCCGATCACCCGTTCAAAAGTTATAAATACCTCAAGATTCCGGATTCCCCCTCCCTCCCCCCACAGTACCCGAATCGGCTCGGTTATGTCAATGATGTATCTAGTGTTTGCTAGGTGTCTTCCCACCAAGTTTCATCTCGATCCCTCCACTCATAGCGTTTCCCAAGATTTCCGGTTGCCCCCTCCAGCTCCCTTCCAAAAGTCACCGGATCCGGTCCGGATTTTAAGTAGGTCGTCTGAGGCATGAGGTCTTTCCAAATATCAAGTTCCATTGAGATCCAATCACCCGTTCAGAAGTTATAAATACCTCAAGATTCCGGATTCCCCCTCCCTCCACTCCCCCCCCCCCACAGTGCCCGAATCGGCTCGGTTATGTCAATGATGTATCTAGTGTTTGCTAGGTGTCTTCCCACCAAGTTTCATCTCGATCCTTCCACTCATAGCGTTTCCCAAGATTTCCGGTTACCCCCTCCAGCTCCCCCCAAAAGTCACCGGATCCGGTCCGGATTTTAAGTGGGTCGTCTGAGGCATGAGGTCGTTCCAAATATCAAGTTTCATCGAGATCCGATCACCCGTTCAAAAGTTAAAAATACCTCAAGATTCCGGATTCCTCCTCCCTCCACTCCCCCCACGGTGCTCGGATCAGGGAAGTGACTATTTCCAACTTAATCATTTGGGGTCTCTGATACGCCTGCCAAGTTTTATCGTCCTAGCTTATGTGGAAGTGCCCGAACTAGCAAAACCTGGACAGACCGACGGACGGACAGAAATTGCGATCGCTATATGGCACTTGGCCGAAGGGCAAGTGCCATAAAAAAACCAAGGTAGCGGAGATGATCAACTTGTTGAACTGATTTACCACACAAAGTTGCCAGGCCAGACACATCCAGCGGTGTACCAACTCTACAGAACGTCGTTAGAAATGTCTTGTGCAAATTTGGACACAATAGACTTAATGAAGTGAAAACCTCCAGCTTCTCCAGTGCAAGATTCACTTTTCTCACCATCTCCTCCAGTCGCGGTACTGATCCCCTTTTGAAACCAAAAAGGTCGGCCCCACCGAGGATCGAACCAGCGACCCTTTGCTTTTGACTTCAGCGTGCGAACCATTCGGCCACTACGGACTAGGGTACTCTAGCCTTTCCAGGGTTTTGCAAAAAAGGGCTGGGACTGCCCAATCTGCTTGTATTATCTCCAAATGTGCAGCGCAAGCTTCGATTCTCCCAACAGCCTACCTAAGCGTAAGCTTATAGGTTGCATAGAGGACCACAGCCGTCGATTCGGGTACAGTCAGTTCATGTTCACAGCTACTAAGACTATTACGACTGAACATTGCCATTCCAATCACATACTTCGACGCCCGAATTACAACTTTCTGGTCCTTCAGAAAGCTTATCTAGGAATAGGACTATTGACTATAGCACTATTGAGGAACTCAAAGGTAGTAAATCCACCCCACCTAATTACTTATCAAATTGGGTTGTTTTTCCTCACAAGACTAGCTCACTAATTTCTCAGATAGGTCGTAAACTTCATCAGTATTTTTTTAGAGAGCCTTCCACATTTGAAAGCAATAATCCTTCTCATTAAAAGCTTTTTTACAGCTACAGTCGTGAGAAAACAAGTAGTCATAAAAACAATTAGAAAAACAAGGAGACAATACTCGCCTAGGGGACCCGTAGCATTTCCAAAGTTTGGAAGAAGAGTCAACGGGGTGAGAGGGAGGTCCCCGAATTACTACCACATATTCAAGGCCGAGCGTGATGTTCCTATGAGAAAACAAGTGGCCATAAAATCAATTTGGAAAACTATCCATTTATAATATAAACGGATCACAAGTGGCCATACAAATCGATTCCGAAAATTATCCGTATATATATACATATATATATGTATATATATAAGAATTTCAAGAGTTTTGAAGAAGAGGCAGGGAGTTAAGAGGGAGGAGACGATATTTACCGAACATTTTTACAGCCACATTCGTGAGAAAACAAGTTTAAGTCGGACACCTAGAGGACAATAGGGGAGGGATCTGTAGTATCCCCAACGTCTGGAAGACAGTGCAGTGATTTTAGAGGGGGAGGGCCAATATTCTCTAAACTACCCCCAAATATTCAATGCCGAGCGTGGTTTGTACTATGAGAAAACAAGTGGTCATAAAATATATCTATATTACAATTTTATTTTTATATTTTATACCTGTTCTGTACAGATAGTTTTACCTATTATGTATACAGCATCTCCAGGGTTTGGTTTTCACATGAGTAAATACGTGGTCATATAAATCAATTTGGAAAACTATCCGTATATGGGAGCAGCCTTTTAGTTTTCATGACTCTTTTTAGTACTCATGTCTCCTATACTATGTCTTGCCGTGCCGTGCCTCTTTTATTCGATCCCTATAGAGAGCAGGGAGGCGACATTTCCACAACTATCCCAAAATATTCAAGGCCGAGCATGGTTTTTCCCAAACAGTTCGGCACTTTGTTTATAAAATGATAAGACTGTGTATATTTAAAGCCAAGCTAACGACTCATAATAAAAGAACAAATGATTTTCGGGGGGGGGGGGTCGTAGATCAGATAATCATCACTTATGCGAGGGAAAAATATGTATCCCTTCATATTTCTTTTACCCCTCGCATAACATCTTCATGTTATGTTATGCGTGCTTTTGACAAGCACTGCATGTTCGAATTTTTGTTCTCCACAGTGCTTGTATAATGTATTTGTATTTTTGTGTAAAATTCAAAAACTTGAACTTGAACTTGAGAGATAATTTTCTCGTAGAAGTGAGCGTCAAAAATGGACCAAGGCTTGAAGGACCTTCCGTACAATGTGCAATTGCAGAGGTTGAAGCTCCCAACCTTAACGTACAGACGAACAAGACCAAAGTTTCCGATGGCATCTACAAAATCTAAAATTTGATTGAAACATTTGGGCCATGTCTTCGCAATTCAGTATTCGTCAGATTCCTCGAATATTTTACTGTTAAAATAAAGTTCACAAACGGATTCAGCATCTCCTTGCCCCGATACCGAATCACTAATCGATTTCAGAAACAACTTTGAGCTTAAACCAAATTTCCAGTTTCAGTCGAATTCGTGATGAACCGTTTGTCCAGCAAGAAAACTAAGTTCAGATATGGATTCAGCGGACCTCCTTACCCCCTCAATGACGATCTTATTAGTTATAAAACATAAGTGTTTTTACCGTAAATTCGAAACCCCTTCTCTGCTTCTAAAGATAGGACTAAAGGACTACATGAACTTGACCTGTACTTTACCAGTGAAACCTCATTGAACAACATCCTGGCTTGAACAACATATTTCCTCGTTTAATATTACATATCATCCCCTTCGACCTCCGGTTACACTAGATCTCTCCGACGTCCATAGAATAAACAAATGAATGTCGTCATCCACGCGCGGAGAGCTATACTAGCTTGAGAATAAAGGGGCAGAGACTGCTATAGCCAAAAATTGGTCGACAAATTTTGCGTCCGGGTTTCGCCGGATTCCGGGTGAACTACTTGTCGGGCAAGAAAATAACTTTCATATTCTGACTCAGCATGTCTCCTTACCCCTAAATCGACAATCTCAATAGCTTTTAAAAATATATTTATCCCCTTAATTGGAAACCCCTCCCTCACCCCTAAATGTAGGGCTACAGAGCCCATCTACGAACTTTATTTGACCCAAAGAATCCTCACATCAAGTTTCATCAAAATATCTCATTCCCTTCGAGAGTTATCTTGCTCACAGACAGACCCACAACTTTTGCGATGTCATAGGTATCCCTCCTCTTACGTTTTGGGATCCCAAAAAGAGGAGAAGTCATCCAAGCCTATAAGATCCTCCAATCCAGCCAGTCTCCCAAAGTCTCGACACCAAACCCAGCCACTAAAACCCGAGGACACAGTAGAAGAATTCCAACAAGCGCGCAAGCGCTCAGACTTGGAGTGTGAAAGTAAAATGATTATCACATTTTATATACAAACAGCTTTAGAACCAAGACATTTCACATCCCCAATAACCAAACAAGTATTGAAATAACCTAATTTGTACTCATCCCACTTTAAAAGCTTTAAATGTAAACAAACCGCAAGTATAAATCCAAAGAAATGTTGAAGATCTTGCACGAATAGAACAATGGTCTGCCAGCCAGTACGAGCCTTTAAACTTCTATTCCATTAGAAGGTAATAACAACTGCAATAAATCAAATCGTAGCAGCCTAATACCCCCTTTGTCACAATTCATTAAGAACGGCATATCATCGATCAGATGACAAAACAGTCCAGTTTCCAACTGTCCCTTAAAGATTAAAGTACGTCGCGTCGTCTTATTTGTTGTTGTTTCACCAAAATCCTCATCCATAGAAATATCTCCCAAATATACAAGAGTTGGACTTGAGACCTGTCATAGACGAACTTCACTCATGGGAAATCTGGGCCCAGCTGCCCATGAACGGTAGGGTTGGGGGGTAGGAACCCATCAAAATACCTACCTCTTTTTCCTCAAGTGAGTTTGATTCTGGTCACGGGTCAAAAATATTTTTCATGGGCAGTTTGGGCCCACTTGTCGATGAACGGGGAGGGTGGAGGGGGTGGTTCAATTCCACATATATACTCCCAACTCCTATGATGCAAAGGAATTTTATCGCCTTATCTCCAGTTATTGTCGAGCTGAAAACATTAACAAAAAAATGGGCAATCTGGGCCCAATTGCCCCTGAGCCAAGTGGGGGTGGGGTTTGGGACACGCAAAAAGTAAAAAGAGACCCCAACGCTAATGAAACCTACCAAGTTTCAACTTGATATCTTTTGATTCTTGTCACGGGTAAAGAACTTTACTCCTGGGCAATCTGGGCCCAGTTGCCCATGAACGGGACGGGTGAGGGAGATGCAACTTTAAAAGCAATTTCGCAGTCCTAGGATCTACACGTACAAGGAATTTCGTCGTCCTATGGTCAGTTCTGATCAAGTTATGAACATTAATCACTGGGCAATCTGGGCCCATTGGTCGCTGAACCGGGTCGGGGTGGGACCCCCAAAAGACACAACTAGACCCCAATACCCACTACTGTACCAAGTTTGAACTTGATACCTACACTGGTTCACGAGTTATGAGCTCCACAAAATACGGTGAAAACCCAAAGCTGACAGCGCTCGCAATAGTGGATTGTTCCAAGGAACACTCCACTAAAAACACCATGCTTCGACAAGAATACCCTTTGGAATGTCCTCTCCAAAACAACAGGAAACTGCAAAACACTTGAATCCTTCAAAAAATCTGTTGATGAGGAATAGACTGACGAGTGGAAGCTGAATTGGGATGCTGTAGATGCAATTATTAATGTATGAACTTAATCACAAGTCAAATCGTTACACGTACCTGCCAACCGGAGTCAGCTACGGAGCGAATTCTATAGGAGGAATTTACGATGCTCCAAGCTGCAATTTAACCCCCGAAAATCTCGTTTCTGTTCTTGTAAGATTGTGTAGAACAGAAAAATTTTTTTTTGCTACAAAAACTTCGACTAATGCTTTAGATGTTACCATCTCCTAACACCAGATAGTTATTAGTTACGTTATCGTGGCATGCAAATCACTTAAATGACCCTTTTTTACTTAGATTACTGCTTCACCATACGTCACCCAATGTTCCATCGATCCTAATTTCCGTGAGATTGCGAATTCCCCATGGCATTCGTATCTTCTTTTTATCGACCCTAACGGCACTAGGCTGTTTTTTGCATTTGCCCTGTTTTGCTCTTTCCGAGTCTTAACCGTTTTCCGCTTACTTTTCTCGATCAGCTCAGTGGTCAGAATGACAGATTCCCATGTTTATCACCAAAGGCAAGGGCCCAAGCGCGACTAGACCGGTTCGTACTTTCTTTTAAACATGGTAGAGTTTCGAAGAAGCAAGGTATAAATACTGTTTTTGTGGGTTTTTTTTTTTCATGTTAGAATAGCAGAATAAAAGGTGTCTACTGTAACTTTCAATTCAGTTCACTTCACTTTTCCGAAAGTTCTTCGTTGCGAGAAAACTTCACTGACATGCAAGTACATAGTATACTACTTCGAGACATGGGGAGAAGAATTGAAGTGGATGGTTAGTCTTAGGGCGGACGCTCTTCCGGTGGTGATGCGGAGAAATTATATTGGCAGAGATGGGAAAGGTACTGGTCCTTATTTTTGTCCAATGTGTGGTATTGAAGGAGAGGATGCTGTACATTTGATATGTTATTGCGAGGAGTTGAACGAATTAAGAATTTGGTCGGGAGGCTTGGGAGGAAATGGATGTGGTGTCAAGTATGGGAAGTAAGTGTTTTGGTGAGATCCGAAGGCTGGGTAGATTCCTGAAGCTAGCTATGGCCCACCATGAACTATTTTTATAGAAGTTGATTTTTAGTTTGTTGTTGGAGTGTATGATATTGTTATTGTGTTATGTTTCCCGCAACGGCCCTTGGGCTTTATTGGGAATAAATTCATTCATTCATTCATAATCTTCATGCACTATAAATACTATTTTGGTTTTTAATTTTGTTAATAATAAAAACATTACTAATACATAAATATTATTTACAAACTGTCGGTGTTACAATATTAATTTTTCATTGGGACAAATACTTATGACTTATCTCCACAGATCTTCTTGTCTCGATTTTTTGCATCCTGCTTACTTCTATAAAGACTATGCCTTCAGCTACATAGCCTACACGGACGACTTGCTCTTAGTAAGTCGTAGCCCATCCACACTCACGAACTTCTCAAAATTGTCCTTGAAGTTAACCTGTAAAAATGTGAGTACCTACATTTCAACCCTTCGTCAAATGGTTCGAATGCATCCAAAGCTTCTATATCTCTTGGATCGTTCATTGTCAAATCAACAGACTCTCTACGGTGGCTCGGCATAACATTCAAATCTTCATTATCAAAAATTTTGCTCTTCGGTTGTTCAAGAAGTTTATAAACCAATCCGTAGCGCCTATGGGCGCATCTTCCCCTACCGGGGGCGCTATAATCGTAAAGCTTTGGGAAAATTGTACAGCACCTTCTGCGCTCCTTATATACTATTTCGTTCTAGCGTCACACATGTTCTGCGAAAGAAGGAGATTAAAAAGATGAGATCATGTTATTTTAAATATGCAAAGTACCTGCTCCACTTGTCGAAATTATGTCATAACCATACATTAACGGAGAAATTCAAAATTCAAGATGCAAGTGTTACCTTTTGGATGTTTCCTCATCGCTTTCAAAAATCACGGACAATAGGGCCCAACCAGCGCACAACGTCGCTTCCTGACCGAAGATTGAAAATTAAGTGTCTTTTTCGGATGTTTCCTCATCGCTTTCAAAAATCACGGACAATAGGGCCCAACCAGCGCACAACGTTGCTTCCTGACCGAAGATTGAAAATTAAGTGTCTTTTTCTGAGTGTTTATGGGTTTTGTTTATTTTCTGTTTTCTTCATTTACTCCGCCTTTTCAAAATGGCGGGTTATAAATAAATTACTTACTTACAATAAAATCATTCTGATAATACAAATAATAAATTTGTCACGTCACTAGCTGATAGAAACAAAAAACAATATAGTCATCAAACTAGCTGATAGAAACAAAAAACAATATAGTCATCAAAGTGAAAATGACGAATGAAACAAGGCGAAAAAGATTTTATATACCGCTAAATGATTAAGTTGGAGGGAATTTCAGCCAGGGTTTTCAGCACGTTTAACCGCTCTTCTTTTTGCCCTTGCGTGTTCCTCTTCCATGAAATCTGGCAGTGTGTCTCTGTGATCATCTGAGCTGAGTAAGTTTTTCCCAAAATTCCTGACTAGTTCGTGACGCCTTTGCTTTAACGTTTGTAGTTATCACTTCCCATGTAGTCAACATACTCACTTTTCCAAGATTATTTTGTTGGCACGCATATATCTATGACCACTCATAAGCTTTTGGTTACAGAGTTTACCCAGGGTAAGGAAAGCTATGAAATTTCTAGTCACTTTTCGACGAAGTAGTTTATCATAATTTATCAACTCTCAAGGGCACAATCCCAGAGAAAGGCCTACCAACCTTAATTTTTCGTGGTTCTAATAGAGCCTCCGCTAATTAATTTATACAGCAGGATACTTAAGAGCCTTTCATTTCCAAAACTCTCATTTCCTAGGTTTTCCAGCTCCACGACGACGAGGCTTACCAATAGACTTGAACAAATTACAAGCCGTAAATTATTAGTCACAGCCGTCGGGCCTAAAATGGATTCTCACAAATTACCCCTCTTTTTGCTACGGGAGGGAATAAATCTACTTCCAGTTCTGAGGGTGGGCATTAGTTGCCATGCAGGATAGGAGAAGCGGGGGGTCCACCGAGTTTAAACAGTGTGCTCCCGAGCAGTGATGTATAGACATTTTGAGCGTGTTCCATCCTACTTACCGTGGTTACTATGCATGACGTCATGAATTTGGCTTTTTTCTGTCAAAGCTGGAATGATTTTTCTTTTTTCCAGCAGAATATCATGCCACGCGTGAATCCGACCAATCACGTTACAGAGATGCGTAGTTACCACGCTCACTACGCTCCCCAGCATGGTAAGCAAATAGTTATTATTAGTTACCATTTCGAGAAGGTTAGAACGGTTAAAGCAAGTGCCATATCAGCTTACAGGCTCTTGTTTGTGGAGCTCATAGCTTGTGAACCAGTGTCGGTATTAAGTTCAAACTTGGTACACTTGTGGCTATTGGGGTCTAGTTGTGTCTCTGGGGGCCCCACCCCCACAACCACCCGGTTCAGGGGCAAATGGGCCCAGATTTCCCAGCGAATAATGTTTATAACTTGGCAAGAGCTGGACATTCCCTGTACATCTAGATCCTAGGGCTGGGAAATTACTTTTAAAGTTGCAACTTCCCCACCCACCCCGTTCATGAGCAACTCGGCACAGACTGCCAAAGAGTAAAACTCGTTACACATGACAGGAATCAACAGATATCAAGTTGAAACTTGGTAGGTTTGTGAGCATTTCGGTCTCTTTTTAGGGGTCCCAAATCCCAATCCCACTTGGTTTAGGGGCAATTGTGCCCAGATTGCCCAATTTTTAATGTTCTTAACTTGACAATAACTGGAGATAGGGCGACGAAATTCCTTGCGCTTCTAGATCTTATGGTTGGGAATATGCATATGGAGTTGAACCAGCCTCCCACCCTCCACGTTCATAGGCAAGTGGGCCCAAGTTGCCCATAAGTTAAGTTTTCGACCCGTGACTGGAATCAAACTGTAAGCTGGCATACTTGAGGATATATAGGTCCAGGTACGCATTTTGATGGGTCCCGCCCACTCCCCTCCCCCACCCTCCCGTTCATGGGCAGCTCCGCCCAGATTTCCCATGAGTTAAGTTTATGCATGACAGGTCTCAAATTCAAATTTGTATATTTGTGGACATATATGTAAGGATGTGGATTTTGATGTAAGAGCAACAAATCGGACCACGCGACCTACTTCAATCCTTAATTAAAAGTTGAACTGGACGAATTTCTCGCATCATCGATGATACACCGTTCTTAATGAAGTTGTGATGAAGGAAGTATTAGGCTGCTGCGATTTGGTTTATTGTACTTGTTATTGCGTTGCTAATTGAAAAGAGGTTTAAAGGATCGGACTGGCTAACATGACATTCAGCACTGAAATTGAAACCGTTCTTGCAAGATGATCTTTGGATTTCTACCTACATGCGGTTTGTTTACATTAAAAGCTTCTAAAGTGGGATGATTTCAGATTTGGTTAGTTCAATACTAATTTGGTTATTGGGGATGTGAATGCCTTGGTTCTAACGCTGTTTGTACATAATATGTGATAAGCATTTTACTTTCATACTCCACGTCTTCCGCACTTAATATATACCACTTAGGCCCCTGGCTGAAGGTAGGGGGCCCTAAGCAGCTGCTTAGTTTGCCTAGGAAGAAGTTATTCTTAGGACGGGTTTCGGTCCCGAGTTCGGATCTTCGTCGAGGAGCTCGGCTGTAGACAGAGTCGGCGATGAGGGCTTGGGAGAATCCCAATCTGGATTCGAATCCGAATCCAGGATTCGTCCTTTTGGCCGGATTCGAATCTTCTGCTTGTCAGGCTAGATTCGGATTCGGATTTGAAATCGTCAATCTTACGAATCCGCTCAAATTTCTAGTCTACATCCTTCCAGCTTCCGTTACCCAATTTTTACACTGTGGGCTTGGGCTATCAAATTTTGTATCTCTACCAATCATACTCAGCAATCTATCACGTTATCTGATTACCTTAGATATCGTGTTTTTTTTTGTCACCTCTGATTTTTAAACTATAACCTATGTATATAAATTTGATTTTTGTTGAGGTCGGATCCAAATCCGGATTCGATTCCTCAGCACGAGACGGTGGATTGGGATTCGGAATCGGATTCATACATAGCCCTGGATTTGGATTCGGATTCGCATCCTTTCATGATCGTATTCGGCCATCTCTGGACCCACCTATTAATCGGGTAGCCTCTAACGGCTTGCATACGAGGATTTTTCTCACAGTACACAATTGTATAAAGACGGAGTCTTTCTATGAGAACAAAACAACTCTGGATCAACGAATTCATAACATATCCCAGTTTGAGATCCCACCAAAACCTTTGGCCTTGCTCTTACCTCATTCTACCCCTCATCTGTAAGCGAAAACCTTGAGGCACATTTGATAATAGTCCCTTGGAATGAAAATGAATCATTTGGCAAAAAGTATCGTTGCAATGCGTATGTCAAGATGTACACTTTAAAGTGTTTAACCGAACGACTGTCTAGTTACCGATCACCTATTCACTTAAATAGTCGTAGAGACCCACTAAGCATACGTTACTTTCGTTGCTTCGCAATTCATACAATCGATTTTATGAACTTTTTATTTCGGACTTTTGGTACCTCTATGCTTGAAATACTTAGAAGCTATTGATTGCTAAACATAAATCTTCGGGGTCACACGTAAAAACGGACTTTCTTCAGAAATTACCTTACGATCTGGAATTAAACGTTTCCTAAAACTCGCCTCATTAACCGTTGAAATGCATGCTCTTGTTGAGATTCAGATTCTGCGCGTTGGGGTCGATTTTGTCTTGTCGGGTCAGCCGTCACAATTATTTCGGACGTCACAACTAAAGTCCAAGATGAAATGGAATCGATGGGGATCAAAAACTGAACGTTCATTTGACTGACTTTATCCAGACAATCGGTTCTTGCAGATTTCCGGTCTTCGCCAGATCCCTTAAAAACGTTACTATGTATTCCTAGTTCGCCGCTTGAAAATGCACAAAAAATGATACTGTTGGATTGTAAACTTAAAAATCAAATTTCCGAGTCTACCAAATTTCCGGGCTTAAGCAAATTTCGGCAGAATTTGTCAAATATGAAAACTGAGTTCAGAAATGGATTCATCGCGTCTTTCTTACCACCGATGCGAGCCTTTAATCGACTTCAGATGCAAACTTTAATTTTTACCGAATTTGGCCGACCCCCGGGAGAACTGCTTGTACGGCGAGAAAATAATTTTCATTTACGGATTCAGCATGTCTCCTTACCCTATTAACTTTCTAATAACGTTTTGTTCGATCCTTAATTTGAAACCCCTCCCCCACCCCTAAATGTATGGCCACGGAGCCCATCTACGAACTTTACCTGCACTAAGACCCAATGGATCCTCGTACCTAATTCCATCAAAAATATCTCAACTCCTTAGAGTCATCGTGTCAACAGACAAAAGGAAGGGCAAACTCAAGATATCATATTACTGACGTTTTGGGATCCCAAAAATCCAAAATCCCTATGCGAGTCAAAATAATCAAGCGCATTCAAATCCAAAAAATACAAATAAAGTGGCTTTTCACTTGAACTTTAAGGATGCTAGCTGCCTGCCTTCTCACAGGACCCAAAAAAGAGGTAAGGAACGGTGCATTGTTCCTCTTTTTTATTACACTTGCCTCCTGGCGGAGCTTCCCTCATTCTAGTCGAACCCCTTGGTTTTAAATCGAGCACGACGTACTAATTCTGTCCCAAGTGTTCTTTCATACAGAAAATCGAGGAAACATTGCCTCAAGAAACGCAACTAAACCACGGAGATAAGAAGAAACTGAAACTTCATCTAACAGTGGAACGAGACAGTAAAGACGACTATCCGGGAAGTTTCCGAGTAATTAAGGACCGGATAAGTTCGAAAAGCCAAAAGTTTCTCCATGATGCTTATGCTAGCTTCCCTTCCAACGAGAAGTGCAACCAAGCCGAATGTGGAAGCTATCCCTCGGGAAGAAAGCTGGGATCCTAACGGACTTCAAAGACCTTCAACAACCGGGCAAGAAGGGGTTAAAGCCTGAAAAAAGCCGACGAAAGACGTTCACTTCGAGGTGTTTTGGCCGATCTGGGTCGGCGAGATCCAAACGAGATCTATTTTGAGTAGTTACATATCATATTCTCTCCCTATTGTGTCTGTTTGTACGAGTATCCTAGTCGGACAAATAAAAGTAAACAATATTACCGATCCCTTCATACTTCTGCAAGTCTGAACTTCGTAGAACATCTTCTTGGAATCTAATGGCATTCAAATGATTTTTGGAAGGTTAGAGATTCGTATTTGTTTGTTTTTTGTCAATCGACCTAGTGTCTCCGGTTTGACCCTCTATATATTATCATTTTATACAAAGATAGTGTAAATTAAAACGTTGAACCTAGAGTTTTCTAAGACATGATAAATCTGTCCGTTCACCAAATTGTGTCACGACAACCTCCGACACAGATTTATGAAATTGGCTGCTGTAGACTTCAGGTCAGACCGTAGACCGTTCTATCTCAACATTTAGGGATCGGAGAGTGGGGGCTTTGGGTTCTAGGGACCGAAAAGTTTCCGACTGACACTAAAGGTTAACTTCAGACATCGAGGTTGATATCGGAAAATAACACCGAGACGGTCGTTGAAAATAACCTATCCGAGCCGAAGGCGAGGTAGGTTATGAAAAATATCTACCGAGCCGAAGGCGAGGTTGATATTCTTAAATAGCTGTCGATGTTGTTATTCTGGTATGAACAGAGATGGAGGTATGTTAACTATTATAACTTTTTGGAATGGAATTTTTGTTTAGGTAGTGTTCTACTCAATCTTCTTTGCTTGGTATTACTTATTTGCTACTTTTGCAGCCAATTTTCGTTTAGTGAAATGGCAACCCTAGCCTACAATAAAAATGTGAAAATGACTACTGTTGTGACCCATGCATTTCAGTTCATAACAGTACAATCCTTATCCAACATCATCTCTTTATTTGTGTGAATAAAAAAGATGGCACATGCCATCTAGCGGCGGGCTCGATAGATAGAAGAACTAAAGTTGCCCGTAAGCAAAAAACTTGAAAATGTTGTATTTTTGTTGTAATTTTTGTTGTAGGCTACATATTCAAGCGTTTGATGGATAAATAGCAAAAATGTTAAAGCGGTCTAGCGAAGACTTGGAAATGTCCAATAAACATTAATTTTTTTGGGATTCCATCGAAACCTTTGGTCTTGTTCTGAAAGCAGTCCATTTTTCGGTAAAACAGTCAGTTTTTCTGAAAATCAGCCGATCTTTTTCAAAACCGCTGTTTTTTTTCTTGAAAACAGTCGTTTTTTTCTTGGAAAACAGTAGTTTTTCTGCAGAAACAGTCGGTGAAAATTACCAGCCAGTCGGTAAATGCCTTGTTCCCCCCCCCCAAACATTTTGGCTGGTAACGCCTCTGATAACAAGTGCAGTAAACCAAATCGTAGCAGCCTAATACCCCCTTTGTCACAATTCATTAAGAACGGCACATCATCGATCATATGACAAAACAGTTCAGTTTCCAACTGTTCATTAAAGATTAGAGTACGACGCGTCGTCTTATTTGTTGCTGTTGCACCAAAATACTCATCCATAGATATATCTCCCCAAATATACAGGAGTTGGACTTGAGACCTGTCATAGACGAACTTAACTAACGGGAAATCGGGGCCCAGCTGCCCATGAACGGGGGGGGGGGGGGGGGGGGGGGTCGGGACCCATCAAAATGAGTATTTACACCTCTTGTTCCTCAAGTATACCAGCTTAGAGTTTGATTCCAGTCACGGGTAAAAAAAAATTTCATGAGCAATTTGGGCCCACTTGCCCATGAACGGGGAGGGTGGCGATGGTTCAACTCCATATATATATCCCCAACCCCTATGATCCAAAAGCACAAAGGAATTTCATCGCCTTATTTCAAGTTTTTGCCAAGTTAAAACATAAAAAAAAGGGGGAATCTGGGCCCAATTGCCTCTGAACCAAGTGGAGGTGGGATTTGGGACCAGCAAATAGTAAATAGAGACCCCAATGCTGACAAATCTACCGAGTTTCAACTTGATACCTGTTGATTCCTGTTACGCGGATAACGAACTTTACTCCTAGGCAATCTGGGCCCAGTTGACCACGAACGGGGTGAGTGGGGGAGGTGCAACTTTAAAAACAATTTCCCAGCCCTAGGATCTACACGTACAAGGAACTTCATCGTCCTATGTCCAGTTTTGGTCAAATGAACCTTATTCACTGGGTAATCTGGGCCCAATTGCCCCTGAACTGGGTTGGGGTGGGGGGCGGGACCCCCAAAAGGCACAGCTAGACCCAATAAACGCAAGTGTACTAAGTTTGAACTTGATAATTGCACTTGTTCACGAGCTATGAGCTCCACAAAATACAGTGAAAACCGAAAACCAAAGCCGAAAGCTGCTACAGCGCTAGCAATAGTGGATTGTTCCAAGGAACACTCCACTAAAAACTGAGAAATTAATGCTGCTCTAACCCTGGTTTCTCAATTTCTAGTTTTTTTAGTTTCAGCCAAAGTAGTGTGCATAGCATATATTGATAGACTGAAGATAGAAAAACTTGTAACTTTGCCATAATATTAACGTGTTCTCAATTCTTTGTACATAGTTGCAAAGACAAAATTTCAGTTTCTTAAATAGTTGCAGCCTATAGATAATTATAAACATACTGACATCGGAACTCGGATAGCGTTTCAGAATTGCGTAGAACCAAGTATATGAGTAATTTACCACCCTCGCGCAAACTTAAACGTGAAAAGAGCAAAAGCATGCATTGTAGTAAGTTTCTGAAGGTAGGCCAAAGAGAAGATTTTGGGCCCTTGGACAGCTAAGAATTGGTCCAGGCAGGTTGTGGTCTAACAGTCGGGCTAACAGTAAGATTTGAGAATTGAAATTCATTTCTCAATTTTTATTTTTAGGTTGTGAGACTAATTCATTTAGTAAACATAATGCATTCCACAAGAATTTCAGTTTTCTAACATCGCAATTTAAGACCATTTCTGGCTCAATAGCCACAAAAGTGCCAATGCAGAAATATAGCTCGTTTTCACTCTACTATCTTGCGGAATCTCAGAATTTTTTAGATCTGGCCAGTTCTTCTGGAGTGGATCTACCAAGACCCACTTTTTTTTTACCTGACCTTGCCAAAATTACCGTAAAAAGGAAAGAAGAGTACCTACATACTTAAACATCTCAAGATTTGAAGTCCTAAAGGCAGGTAAGAAGCTCAATAAATTTCAAGGTCGTTCGAAATTCCCCTGATTGTTGTCGAATTTTTGAAAAATACTGACTTTTTCGACCATCAACAATGGAATATTTGGCCGAAAATTTCAAAAATTCGTCAGAGTCCGAACAAATTTTTTTTTTACGAAAAAAAATCTGCTGGACCTTGGTTAATCATTCTGAGAGATTTTTGACAAAATCTGAGAAACCAAATTTTGGTAATGGCAAGTTTGGTAAGCACACGGATAGTGTTTTCGTGAAGGGTAACACATAATTGAACGGTATTCTGCGTAGTAATTTCAAAGATAGTAAGGACATAAGGTTTCATGAAGTAATTTTTAATACGAAAGTGACATCGACTATGCATTATGAGACAGAGTTGTGGGGCTTTAAATCAGGTGCTAGGTTAGAAGTTGTACAAAATATAATACTTTAAACGAGTTCTAGGGCTATCAAAGAAATGTTGTAATCTAGTATATGGGTTAATAAAAATTACTGATTGATTGATTGAGCTTTAAAGGGTGATTAAGGATTATTCTCGTTACGTAGTAGTATGCTTGTCCGGATGGTAAGATTTTGGGAAAAAGTTATTAGTTCACCTGGAATAAGACCTTTGAAAGGTGCGTATTTAGAGGCTCTCAGAGACCCTTCAGGTGATTCATGGCCACTCTAGATAAAAAGTATCCTTGATCAGTATCTATTCCCCCCTCCACTCCCGTCTTCCGTGCGTCGGTCCGAGAGGAATACTGGCAATAAGTTTTCCCCATATCCCGCTAGTTCTTCTACCCAATTTTTACGTACTTTCATTCCATCATTTATTTCTGGTAATTTCTTGTAAGTGTATTAGTTAATTTGTTTCTTGTGTGTCTGTGTATTTTGTAAATTTGTATTCCTTTTCTAGCTTTTAGCTATTCGGATTAAACTTGATTGATTGATTGATTGATTGAATACGGGATATCTGACCAATGGTGTGATGGCCAGGGTCCAGGGGCCACCCGAGGCAAGGTAAGTAAGGTGTTCAACGGGTCCTACAAGACCAAGAAATCCAAAAATAGCACCACGAGAAGGATTATAAACTCTCAATGTATCTTAACGCCAAGGCAAAAGAGTATTTGGGCTTAGAAATGTTTATTAAGGGGGGGGGGGGGGTTTCTTCGGAGGAACTAAAACTAATTGTTAGCATTCGTGGTGATAGTCTCACCCTGGGAATTCGGAGAAAATATGTGGGAAGTAAACGTTTCCTAGTGGGTCTAGTGGTCCTTACTTCTGTGTGGTTGTGTGGATGAAAACTTGTTTCATTTTATGTGCGAATGTGTGGAGTTTAGTGATTTGAGAGTTGAAATATTTGGGGAGCGAATTTTCGGGGAAGGTTGGATGGTGGAAAAGTTTAAGGAGAAAGATTTTGTTTGGGGTTAGGCAGCTTGGAAGGTTTCTGCGGATAGGTTAGAAGCATAGATACTAATTTTTTGAAGCCAGGGTCTACAAGAAGATTTGTTTGTTTGTTTTTTATTTGTTTTGTGTGCGATGGCTATCGGACTTTAAGCAATATATATTATACCATATAATATCATATACGTTCGAGGGTCGAAACATACTTATTTTCTTGTTGGACACATATTTTAACCGAATCCGGCCCAAACCAAAAATAAATGAGGAGTGAAACTGTTATCTGAAGTCAGTTAGAGAATAAAGAGTCTACTCCTTGAGCCCAAGCTAACTGGGAAACATGTGACTTCTATCTGCCGATGAAAGTAATCGGACTCGGGATAACTCATCAAAACTACGGCAGACCCCATGTAGAGAAAGATACACGCAAACTCAGTGAGTAACGCCATCCCACTTTGTGAATCATCAATGGCAAAGAGCCTCGATAAGGACTGTCGGCCCTACGCCATCTTTCAAAGGGCTCTTCCCTTCGTCTCATCAAAAGAATTGCCCCAAAAGATCCCAATTCTCATCGACTAAGTGGAGGGGCGGACTAGGGACCATGGCTGTCCGTAAGCAGCTTCAGTCAACTCAGCATAATAGTTAACCCAAACTAGTTTGAATAAGAAATGTTTTTTTCCGAAATGGGTTTTGAACTGGTTTTTCTCCGGGTCAAACCCCAAAAGTAATCTGCACTTATAATGATATATAATGAATGTTGAATTTTGTGTGTATTCTTTTTGTGGTTAATAATAACAAACCTCGAACCTTGAATCAAGTTAACAGGTAGCCCCTGAACCGGATGGTTGGGGACGACACAATCTCTAAGATATTAACCCACACGGTAATCTGGGGCCAGTTGCCCACGAACGGAGAGAGGAGTGGAGGTACAATTCCCAAACGTGCTTCTAGACAATATGACCTCTAAACAAACAAAGTTTGATCGTCAAGTCACGAACGAACTCACTGGGCAATCTGGGCCCAGCAATCTGGCACCTCCATTCGAGTGGAACAGCGCAGTGAAAAATGGAAGCACCTCTCTCCTAGATGGGTCTGCCAGGAAAGCACAAAAGGAGTGCTTAATTGCTAGGACAGGGCAATAAACGATACTATAGTAAAAAAAAAAAAAAGATTTAACTAACTGAATAGCCTATATAGAGGAAACAAGAGCTAGAAGCTCATTTGGCACTTGTCAATTTGTGTAAGATGAAGACTGTGTGAATTTGTCAACTATTGGGTTTATTGTAACCCTTTGTAAGTAAAACCCTTGAAGCATGAATGCTCATAGGCCCTTTATGGGATCCTGAAAACGTATCGCTTAGTCAAAACTTTTTTGCTGCACTTTGCGGTACTGATGCACACTTTAAGGAGGCTAGGAGTTCCTTTATAAGGAACACCCTTGAGTCACAAATAATCATGTGCCATTGGGGATCATGAAAGTGATCGTTTAGTCGCAGGCACTTTATGGGACCCCAAAACGTAAGTGGAGAGATACCTATGACATCGCAAAAGTTATCCGTCTGTCAGTCTGTCCGCACGATAACTCTCGAGGGGATTGAGATATTTTGATAAAACTCGGTGCGAGGATTCTTTCGGTCAAAGTACAGGTCAAAAGCTCGAAGATGGGCTCTGTAGCCCTATATTTGAGGGTGGGAGAGTGGTTTCAAATTGAGGGACAAAAAAATATTTTTTGAAAGCTATTGAGATAGTTGATTTAGGGGTAAGGAGACATGCTGAATCCGAATATGAAAGTTGTTTTCCCACCGGACAATTAGTTCACCTGGAATCCGGCAAAAACCGGACACAATATTTGTCTACCAATTTTCGACTATAACAGTCCTCCCCTTTCTTCCCACTAGTATTGCTCTGCGCGCGGATGATGACATAATCTATGAATGTTGGAGAGAGCTAGTGTAATCAAAGGTCGAAGGGGTTGGAATATGTTGTTCAAGCTTAAAAGGGGTTGATATATGTTGTTAAAGCTTAGTATGAGGATTCATTCCTGATGAAAAATTTATCTCAAAATAGTACTATGAAGTAGTACGAAAAAGTTGCATGCAGTACTAACGATGCTACTACATGCTTCTACTTCAAGGCTACCGTGTTACTGCATACTGCTATATGCTACTATTAGCAAGACTGGATGCTATCAAGAACAAATAACGAGTAAGAAAAATGGTCTCTCGTCCATCCACCGACTAAAAATGTTCCGACAACAATGAGCGGAGGTGGAGCCATTTCTTGGTCGCCCGTGTATACTCGTTGGTCTTCGACTCTCCACCGTTACACACTTGAGTCATTTACGAAGAAAACAACGTAGCCACTAGCGAGGCGGATGTTCTGGCCTGTTCACACGGGAAGGAAACAGCGTTGATTTTGTTTAAGTAGACGCTGGCGTCTGATTAGTGAATATTAGTGATGCGAAAAACAAAAAGCGAACTTGACGATGGTCATTCATAATCGCTTTTCTTATACCATGACCATCAATATGAAGATTGAAATCCATTGTGACATTCCTTTTTATGTCTCTCGGGAGAACCATACAATGCAAACCGGGATTTCAAGCACACTCACAGAAGTCATGACCCATTGAGTTTCAACATCTGTAGTATTAACTTTGTTTAAACTAAGAGTAATGTAATTAAGGCTTTTGAGGATTACTGAAATTACCGAAATGGTAGAATAGCATGGAATAGTCAACATAATACCAGTAGGTGAGTGTATATTTTGTGTTTTTTCTTCTTTTTTTCGAAATGTATAATTGTACACATTTCGATTTAGTGAGTTGGATTTCGATTCAGTAGTTAATCGAAAGATGAAAGTTCACCTCAACTTGGTCTATCTCGTTTGTCTTTTAGTTCTCTACTTACAAATAATTCGATGTCAATGTTGTATTTTCCCATCAAACAAAGTCTTTGATTTTCGTACTGAGGCCTTGCCACATGAGTTCTAGTTTGTCTAGGACCCACATAGAAGTCCTAGTTTTTTTTTTTTTAATTTAATTCAAAATTGTTTCTGGTTAGTTTGTCAGAGTAGAAGCCTATTCCGTCTTATCAAATGAAATATTTGTTCATTTCCACTGAGCCTATTAAGCCTGAAACACGGCCTTTTTTTTTTAAAGAATCTGCCTGTTTTCATCTCATATTCTCAGATGAGAGCAAATACCTGGAATGAAATTTATTTCTTCTTGTTCTTGATATTGACACCACTTAATTGAATTGACCCCGAAAAGATACAGTTTACGTTGCCATATATCTTACGTTACCTGTATACGGCCTTTGGGTTTTTCAATACAGATATATATACAGTTTGTCGAACTTTTAACTAAATTTGACACATTTGTAAAATCTGCTTTGCATCAAATGTCAGTTTCTGTATACTTCGATATATTCTTAATTGCTTCGGAATTTTCTTGTCAACCCCCGAAAGCTTGTCTGAATCAATGAGCCGGCAACCGCTGTTTCAGCGCCCGCCCAGCCCAGTGTGAACAGGCTTATCACTGCTGCCTCCATTCGATTTTTCTTCGTCAGTGGTTTACTGCGTTACACCTTCTCTGTAGAGGTGACGATTTTTGATGTCCCGGGTAAGATCCACCTCCGCTCGTTTGCGTCACGAGTCGACTCGACTCAGCTCGGTTGTTTGACAGAGATAGGGAGACGGCAGTTCTTGCTCTTATTTGTTCTTGATGCTACTACGGCACGACAGGATGCTACTGGATACTACTACATAAGATTGGACCAGTCTGAGGCACATTAAACGATAGTATTCTTTGCTATTACATGTTTTCGTACTACTACCATACTACTACGTAGGCTACAAATTTTTCATCGGGTTGGCAAAGTACAGGTCAAGTTCAGAGGTGGGTCCTTTAGTCCTATATTTAGAGGCAGAGGAGGGTTTTGAATTTACGGTAAAAACATGTATGTTTTATGAGCTAATTAGATATTCAATGAAGGGGTATGGAGGTCCGCTGAATCCATATCTCAACTTGGTTTTCTTGCTGGACAAATGGTTCATCACGAATTCGGCTGAAACTGGAAATTTGGTTTATTTCAACAATGTTTTCAACGGATACGTCAGTTACGATTTTTCATCAGCGATATATCGGCCCTTCTTGGCAAGGGTCCTCGTCAGGCTTTTTTTGGAAATTTGGTTGAAGCTCAAAGTTGTTTCTGAGATCGATTAGAGATTCGGGATCGGGGCAAGAAGACTTGCTGAATCCAGTTTGAATTTCATTTTAACAGCAAAAATATTCCAAAAATCTGACGAACACTGAATGGTCAAGACATGACCCAATTGTTTGAATCAAATGTTAGATTTTTGGGATCCCATCGAAACCTTTGGTCTTGTTTTCACTTTGCGGTTAAGATGCGCACTTTAAGAGCGCTGAAAATTCATTTGTGAGTAAAACCCTTGAGACAAAAATGATCATGGGCCAATGCGGATCATGAACACCTATCGTTTGGTAAATAGTATTTCTTACTTTGCAGTTATGATGCGCAATTTAAGAGAGTATGTATCTGCTTGTCCGTCACACCAGGTTTCATCCAGATCCCTCCACTCTGAGCATGTCACACGATTTCCGGTTCCCTCTCCAACTCCTCCCAAAGTGACCGGATCCGGTCCGGTCTAGGAACGGGCATTTGAGACACCAGATCTTTCCAAATATAACGTTTCACTAAGATCCGATCTCCCGTTCAATGTATAGCTTAAGATTCCAAGTCCCCCACCCTCCACTCCCCCCACGATAGTCGGGTTGGGGAAGCGACTATCTCCAAGCTAGTTTGCTCGGGTCCCTAATACGCATGCTAAGTTTCATCATCCTAGCACAATGGAAGTACCCTAACTCGCGATCACCGGACCGACCGACATACCGACAGAAAAGTGATCGATATGCGGCATTTGGCCGGAAGGCAAGTGCCATGAAAAGGAGGGAATGAAAGAAAAATAACCTATGGTTCCAACCAGGTTCCAACTTTAAATAAAAACGAGAGAAAATCACGAGAAACAAGGAGCGAGAAAGAAGGAGAACAAAAACGGAAGAGGGGGGGGGGGCAAACCCTCAGAAATGTGTGTCACAGGAATATGTCTCGGTAAAACACCTCTGTTATCTTTTAGTTTTTTTTAGTTTAATACTCTTCATTATACAAACCAACTTTTACATGCTAAACTACATAAATACACCTTTTTATAACCCTCTTAACATCCTTTATACATGTAGCTGATACTTCTGACTGCATGGAAGCCCGAATGGGCCTGTGGGGGCAGTCAAATACTTATGGAAAATATAATGGAAATATAGACCCAGGCCGGTGCTGGTAGTTTTGAATTTTTCCAAACCTAGGAGAACTGACCTGGCAACTAGTATGGTTCGATGGGCGTAGAAGTACTTTTCCTCCTTCCCGACGACGAAGAGGACATCCGCAGCGTCTTTATCGTCCATCAGTCTCTGGAAGTCTTCAACTAATTTGGCGATTCCACTCAAGTTCCAGTCTACAGCTGGGCCGGGATGGGAAATAACACGTGAGCCCATTTCTGAAAGAAATGTAGAATTGTGGATCACGGTGACCAATGCTTATAGCCTAGTCAGTCATAAGAACATTCTACATTCACCAGAGCGTGGGCGATAGGGACCCGGAAATATCGTTTGAACTAATTAATGAATGAATTTTATTTACCCACTGCACTAAAAGAGAACTACTGGAACATTATAAAGGAAACTGAAAAAGGAAAACGAAAAGAACTAGTTACATAACACTTAAAGTCTAACAGAAAAAGGCTAAGACCCGAAAGTCTAGTTATACATCACGTATTCACTTAAACATGCCTGAGAACTTTATAAAAATGCGTTACTCCGTTTTTCCACTGTCCATAGATAATGGATTTCATCGAACGAGGTCTTTTGGTACCTCTATATGTTCCACTATACTTGAAATATTCACCAACTACAAAGGTAGGTCATTGCCGAAAAATAAGACGGCGCTTATCGTCTTTAAATCTGCAAATGCAGGCTTGTTTTCAAATTCAAAGTCTCCGCGTCTGGATGAATTTTGGGTTGTCGTGCAAGCAGCGCATATTATGCGTCATTACTAGAGCCTCGAGTGAAAAAAAAATGCAAAATACCTTTGATGGGTCAAAATGTTTCAGTGTTTTCAGATATCAGATGTAAATATAAGCTGCCTTTTCAGTCAAACTTTAGGCATAAACGGTAGGTAAGCTGATAATGATTATTCCTGGCCGCACAGACGGGTGATCGGGGGGTGATTGCAAGCACGAAGGGTATGAGCATGAACATTTTCCACAGTGGTTATATGAACATTAAGCAATTTAATCCTGCTACTGCTACTAAATATCCAAAGTGACACAGAGCTACCTAAAGTCTGAAAGATGTTTCAAATTAAATCAAAAACCGTTATTCTCAAATTCAGTAAAGAATGGAACAACACATTTTTATCGGGTTTCCAACCTTTTTAGTAAACAAAAGATACCCAGATTTGCATATTTTAGCCCTATTCAGTAACCTTTAATACTTCTTAATCCAAAACTAAGCCACGATAGTAATTATGCATTCGTCATGAGAACACTAACCTGAAATATTAAAGAATGTAGTGGACAACTTAAATCTCTTGACTACAACTCTTTGATCTTACGACTATTTCCAAGACCATAGTTTCCAAAAAGATTTTTACAGGTCAACGGTCGAATCTCGAAAGTTAAATAAAGGCAAACATGAATTTCAGAAAACCAACTGACCACCTGTAAAATGGTTTCTGCGACATTTTTGGCACGGTCGCAGAGAACTTACAAAAAAGGTACTAGTTTTTCAGATTCGTCGGACTAGCATTATATTCTTGAACGGTGAGTTTATGGTTTGGGAAATTCTCTTCAGAAATAAAACACAAACAGCAGGATGCGATTCCGTGTTACTTAAGCAATTAACGTATTGCTCATGCCTGTTTGATTTGAATTTCAGTTTAATCAATTCTGGAGTAACTGCTATCACACTAGAGGCGTATTCTCGCCGTTTCCCGAGGACTCCACTTCAGGAGTCCCCGCGTTTTTGCTTGTCCCGGGGACTCACTCCCCGTATTCTCGCCAGTCCCCACCGACGGGCAGTGCTCCGATTATCATTACCATCATCAAAAAGGACTCAATTTCAGATTCGGAGGGGATTCAACCGCTGTGGAAAAGCAACACTTTGGTTTTGTTTCTTCCCTGTCGGTTAAATGCTGAAGTAGTCAACTTATCGAAGCTTTTAAAACGGTATGTTCTAAAAAGAATCATCACATGATCAAAAGCTATTGTTCAGCGTTGTAAAAACAACAACAAAAGAATATCGGAAGAAGGGACTAAATTTACTTTGCAGTCAGTTGAACTTTATCCTTTTCAATCGTAGACATCGTGACGGATGAAAACTTGGAACAATATCTTATATAATCTAGTTGGTATTATAAAGCTATCCGTAACTTTTCAGGACTAAAATACCATAGATGACACTATTAATTATTATGAAACTACCTCATTGTTTTACATTTTCGTTTGTATCCGTTGCGTAAAAAAGTCAATCCTAGGGTACAGTGATAGACCATCGACACAAACTTTCTTACCGTCAGATTTATAAAAATCGAATACAATGTGCACCCATTTGCAAAAATTTCTAACCCTTCGTCAACCGATTCCTACTTACAAGTCTCTCTCCCGTGACAGACACAAGTTCACCGAAAACAAATAATGGGTACACCAGCTAGCAAAAGTTGCAAGCCCCTCATCGCTGAAGATGATTGTAGCATAACAGCCGATTATTACTTACAAGTCCCTTATTGCCTATCTTACAATTGGGAACCAAACTGTTCTTACCATCCAATACACCGGAAACCAAATAAAAGGTACAACAACTAGCAAAAGCTGCAAACCCTTCATCGCCGAAGATGATTATGAGCTAACAGTCGACTGTTGCTTACAAGTCCCCTACATTTCTCACAACTCTTATCGCCTATTTTTGGTTTCAGTGTGTACCTTACTACTTAAGTTGTCAACTCCTTGGAAATTTCAAACTGGTGTATCTCATGAAGGAATTTTTGTACAAAAAAGTGGATGACACATACTTTGATCAGCTTATCAACGGCTATCGATTGCCGTCGAAAAAAAATCTACCCGTCTTAGTTCAAAAGTTGGCTTTATGCCGTAGGCCAACTTTCTAACGTCACCACTTAGAAAGGAACAAAGGATAAGCTCTAGTTTCTTTAGCAATGACAAAACTTAAAAGTTTAAGAGGCACATCCGATACCATTTCTCTGCCGCAAACCCAAGTGCAAAAAAAAAGAATAATAAACTCAGTTGAAATCGCGAACAGAAATAGCTAGAAGCAATAGATGGCAGCACTTTCGGACCCGTGAGAAAAAGCCCTTTTTTGTTTCTGTAGATTTTTCTATTTATCACTTAAAGAAGATATGTTGGCTGTGGGGCGGGTAACTGCCGCATATGTTTAACACTTATTGATTTTAGTCCATGTTCAATTTGAAACTGGTGCCTGCCTGCTTGCGTGCTAGTACGGAGCTTTCCACTCGAAAGCAGAAACATGGTTTGATGAAACGAAAGGTTCGCTACAGAACTTCACATAGTCCTCTCTGACATGGGCTATATAACTCCACTTCACTTCGCACACCGTAGGCTCTGGCTCGAGGACAAGCAAAAACCATCCTTATTGGCCCCAGGCAAGAGTTTTACGGAGCTTTCCAAACTGTAATGTCATATTCATCAATCCGGCCTACGGTCCACATTTTCTGTAAAAACCGCACAGGTTAGACCCTTACCAGTTACTAGGAATAAAATGAAATCGGAGTAATGAGGACAAAACCAAAGTGTTACTCTCACAACACAATAAACAAAACCTAAAATAAAGTGGGTCCAGACTAATTTCGTCAACTGCATTTTTTTTTTAGAACAAAATCCAATTTCGAAGCATTCCACGTGTTCTCGCTGTTTCTGTAAGCGGAGTGACTCCTTCTATTCTCGCCTCTCCCTTCGACGGAGTCCTCGGGTAACGGCGAGAAAACCTTAGAAAAATCTATTACATCAAAAACACGGATTTCTTGGAGGAAATTCCTGTCCATCTCATTTCTTGGTCCGGACACCTTACAAAACTTTTAATTACACCTCACGTCACATGACAAGTGACGACCACAACATTGAATGAAATAACCAGAATCCGGCAAAGCCAAGGAATTTCTGATGGCACGTCTGACAGTCGGAGATGTCGTGGTCTGACACATGAATGAGAAGCCGTTTCGCATTCACAAATCCCGAGCTGACAAATTGGGATGTCAAGCTGGGGGAGGAACAAAGCCCAGACTGACAGGAGGGTGCAAAGTGGTTTTCGAATATGCCCCGGGAAATCTGGGCTTGGAGCATAGCGAGTGCGGAAAATCCGTGGCAACATTAATTAATTAACAGAAACCCGATTAGAAATTGATGTCGGAGCTTCAAAACAGAACAAGAAAAAAACAAGCAAATACTACATCATATCATTGGGGTTTGCCGGATGCACTTATCTTTACTTAAGTGTCAGGCTATATTAACAAGACCAAAGGTTTCGATGGGATCCCAAAAGTTCAAATTTGTCTAGACAATTGGGTCTTGTCTTCGCGAGATCCAGTCTTCGCCAGACTCCTTGATCACTTTTACTATTAAAATTTAGAAACAAATTAAGGACAAATAGCTAATCATATGAGAACACCAAGTTTAGATATGGATTCAGCATGTGTGTTTACCCTTTTAAGTCATATCTATTTTGACGAAGCAGATCGATACTTCCTGCCTTACTCCTGCCAATTTTCCGGTTTGCGCGGAATTCTGGAACTAATTGTCCTGTGAAAAGATACAGCCCAAAAACGAATTCAGCATGTCTCGTTACCCATACATCCAACCTCTAATCAACTTCAGATTAAACTTTTACTTTTAACAAATTTTCCGGTTTCAGCCGAATTCCGAGCGATCTATATGTCCGGTGATAAAATGACTGTCATATGCGAATTCAGCATGTCTACTATCCCGCAAACCAAGCATCTTATCAAATTTAAATAAAAACTTTTACTTTAAACAAATTCTCCGGTTTTGACCGGATTCCGGCCGAACTAATTGTCAGGCGAGAAAATAAATTTCATATTCGGATTCAGCATGTCTCCTTATACCTAATTCGACTATTTAATTAGCTTTTAAAAAATATTTTTTGTTCCCCTTGATTTCAAACCCCTCCCCCACCCCTAAATATAGAGCTACATAGCCCACCTTCGAACTTGACCTGTACTTTGGCCTAAAGAGTCCTCATGCCAAGTTTGATCAAAATATCTCAACCCCTTCGAGAGTTATCGTGCTAACAGACGACGGACAGACGGACAACTTTTGCGATGTCATAGGTATCCCTACTCTTACGTTTTGGGATCCCAAAAAGCACTTCGGGCGCTTAGCCATTCTTCTTCGCTCATAGGCCCACATATTTTTACGGAAAATTTAAAATCCCCAACTGCATCTTAAAGCACAACTCTTACTAGAAACGATCTTTTCCCTATGAAATGAATGAGAAAAAACGTTTCTGGAAATACCATCACTTTCCACCTAAAACTAGCGATTCTCTTGTTAGCGCTTGTCGACTGTATCCAGCCATCCTGCTCTCCGACGCGGCGGCTGAGGGCAAAACATTTGAAAACTGAACGTGCCTTGGTTAAAAAGTGTGGAAACTAAGCAAATAAAAGAAGTAATAAACAGACGATTATCACTACCTTATGTATGAAAGAGTTGTCAGCGGACGTTGAAGATTCCGGCAAACTTTTAATTGGGTGACAGGAAAACTCGGCAAGGCCGAAAAGGGCTAACAATTCGTAGTTACAACACGAAACAATGGAGAAAGGTGGGGATTTTAAAAGCTTATAATTCCATATGGGAGCTAAGTGTATCATAAAAGGCAGAATAAGCAAGAGGGGTCCTTTAATCTTTTTTTTATGATTTATGGGAAAGGAAACGTGCCGAGTCCGAATATGAAAATTATTTTCTCGCCGGACAATTAGTTCGGCCGGAATCCGGCCAAAACCGGAGAATTTGTTTAAAGTAAAAGTTTTATTTAAATTGATAAGATGTTCGATTTGCGGGTAAGTAGACATGTTGAATTCGCATATGACAACCATTTTCTCACCGGACGTATAGATCCTCGGAATCCGGCTGAAGCCGGAAAATTTGTTAAAAGTAAGAGTTTAATTGGAAGTTGATTTGTGGTTGGATTTAGGGGTAAGGAGACATGCTGAATTCGTTTTTGAGCTTTGTTTTTTCGCCGGACAAGTAGTTCCGGAATTCCGCCGAAACCGGAAAATTGGCAGAAGTAAGGCAGGGAGTTTCGATCTGCTTCGTCAAAATAGATATGACTTAAAGGGGTAAACACACATGCTGAATCCATATCTGAACTTGTTTTTCTCATATGATTAGCTATTTTGCCCTAATCTTTTTCTAAATTTTAATAGTAAAAGTGTTCAAGGAGTCTGGCGAAGACTGGATCTGGCGAAGACAAGACCCAATTGTCTGGATCAAATTTGAACTTTTGGGATCCCATCGAAACCTTTGGTCTTGTTGGTCATCAAATCAAATTTTAGGCCTTATCGCATGGAACTCTCAAGTCTCCGCAGCGAAGTCATGAATAGTACAAAGAAACAAAATTCAAGAAAATTTCTCTTCGTTATATTGTTTTAATCGAAAGACTCAACGGATTACAAAAGCAACTTCTTAGGTACCACTACGTACTTTAAAGCATCGTCGATATCCACACTCGATAGATGGCAAGTGTTAAGCGTTTCCTCAACTTTTGCAGACATGCATAACAAAACCAGCGTATTTGATCTTCTTTCGTCATCGAGTTCGTTATGTTGTACAGGATGAAAAATTGGGTATAATCCACGCAATCTTAGACGGTTTGCAAGTTTCTGCTCAGTATTATAGTGGGTTTTGTCTAACTACAATTCCATATAATTTTACCCAGTGTTGATGTTTTCTGTTGACGATCCGCAGTTAGCAATTCTTAAACGGCTATTAGGGGAATAAAGAATTATTATAACATCCCCGAAGTCCCCCGTTACTTCTCCTTAACCCATTCTATTTGTTCACGGACTAATCCTGGGAACGCAATTTGGCCTCCAACAGCGGACCACAGGCCTAGTAGACCTCCGACTGCGTTCCCATAAGGTCCAATTACTGTCTCACTTATCAGAAAGAAGACACAATCAGTTGGACCTTGTCACTAATTGCTAAGCCCACTTAATCCTCGTGCAATGTTGGAAACTGGCTTAGGACGATTTCCTGAATATATTTGCGTCCCTCCTACAAACCGGGAGGGGATCATTACTTGTAGAGCAGAAATTTAGTTCAAATAGCATCTTGCTTCATCTCAAACTTCGAATAAATAAAACTGAATTACGAAGAATATATTGCTACAATGTCGGAAATAGAAGTGTAACTTATGTTATTACTTACAATAATCATAAATGAACAAATAGCGTTTTTAGTATCGATATTCGATATCGATTTTGGTCCGATAGATCCATATATCGTTATCGATATCGAATATCGCCCAACACTAGTTCAAAAAGTATTTTCACGGCGAACAGACTTCATCGTCAGTAAAAAGAATGGAAATGTTTTGCCTAAACATTCAATGAATTTGTTATTCATTTTCAAATGAAATTTACAGTCAGAAAACAGCAAGACTGTGACTATGATTTTTTACCATTGTGCAACTCGACTAAGACGGAATAAAGCTATTTTTGTACATTTTGTGTTGGGTTATTTTAGCAAGTTTTGGGTTTTTCACGCACTGGTCTGAGACATAGGAGTGAGAATTCTTAGGGGAGGATGCTACACAGCCGGCGGATTGACAGGGTCGTACTTCTAGTCTTCCTATCATGTGCGTATGATTCGTCAGAAGTTTGGTAACACTTAACACGAAGAAGCACATCCTTTTGTTAATCGTTGTCAAATTGCTGTTGTCATTACGTAAAACTTATCGCTCCTTAAACCATTTTTTACAACAAGTTTCATGAAAATATAACACTTAAACAAGTCATAACACATTTTCTAACACATATATGCGCATCTTCAAATGTCTAGAACTTCTGACAGTGTAGTTTCAACGTAGACATTCCAATACGTCATTCAAAGCACTTGTTCAAAAGAATAACAATAAAATATTATCTCATTCCCCCTTCTCGGAAAAAAAATATCATATTGGGGATGCTTCCGAGTATAGGCACAGCTTACCGAAGCAACGTCACCGTGGCAAATAGTCCCCGTGGCAAAATGTCCCCATTACAAAACGTCCCCATGTCGAAACGTCCCACGGCGGAACGTATATACGGCTTGTATATAAGTTTATTATTTATGACAAAGGTGTTGATGTTATTATGTTTATGACGAAAAATCCAATGTTCGGCTTGCCCGTGAAGGAATTTTGAAAATAAACTGAAACTGAAATTGAAATTGAATGGCAAAACGTTCACATGGCGAAACGTCCCAAAGATTTTTAAGTTCACCTTAGTCTTCAGGCGCTAGATCGAGGTATATCAACTCCAGAGTTTGCCTGACAGATGTAGGAACATCCTTTATAGGCAGGACTTGGGACTAGTTGCTTCACATCTGCGCCGGTTCCCTTCAAAATATATAGCGCAATACACAATGCCCTGGGCTCTTAACTGATCAGTAGTAGACTAGTTCTAGGTCAAAGGAAAACACGCACAACGATATTTTCTCCCCCCCCCCCCCCACAAAATATGATCATATTTCGGATATTGGTCCATTTTAGCCTGGGACGTTTCGCCACGGGGACGTCTTACATGGAGACGTTTGGGATGGGGATGTTTTGTCATGCGGATGTTTCGCCACGGGGACGTTTGTTGGGACGTTTCGCCAGGGGCCGTTTCGATTGGGGAATTTTTGCCAACAACCCGGAGGCACAATGCCTTCGGTAACAATGTATCCACGGTCAATGCGAATTATTGTGAACGCGTTTGATCGTAGGACGGATCAAAGAAGAAGCTCTCGCAAGATAGGATACCAAGGCTAGTATACGAAACCAAGGGTCAAAACAAGACTAAAGGTTTCGATGGGATAACAAAAATCTAAAATTTGATCCAAACAATTGGGTCATGTCTTCGCCATTCAGTCTTCGTCAGCTTCTTTGAATATTTTTACAGGATACTGAAATTGATGTTAAAATAAAGTTCAAAAATGGATTTAGCATGCCTCCTTGCCCCGATACCGAATCTCTAATCGATTTCAGAAACAATCTTTGAGCTTCAATCAAATTTCCAGTATCAGCCGAATTCGTGATGAACCATTTGTCTAGTAAGAAAACCAAGTTCAGCTATGGATTCAGAGGACCTCCTTACTCCCTCAATGAATAGCTTGTTAGCTACAAACATACAAATGTTAAACATACAAAAACATACATATTTTTAGCGTAATTTCGAAACCACTCCTCTGCAGCTCTAATGACAGGACTGAAGGACCCCTCTACGAACTTGACCTGTACTTTACCAGTGAATCCCCATTGAACAAGATCTTCGCTTGAACAACATATTCCCTTGTTTGAACATTATATTTCAACCCCTTCGACCTTCGATTACACTAGATCTCTTCGACGTGCATAGAGTAAACAAAGGAATGTCGTCATCATCCACGCGCAGAGCTTTACTAGTTTGAGAATAAAGGGGTAGGGACTGCTATAGCCGAAAATTGGTCGACACATTTTGTGTCCGGTTTTCGCCAGATTCCGGGTGAACTAGTTGTCCGGCAAGAAAATAACTTTCATATTCGGATTCAACATGTCTCCTTACCCCTAAATCAACTATCTCAATCGCTTTTAAAAAATATTTTTTGTTGCCCCTTAATTTGAAACCCCATCCCCAACCACTAAATATAGGGCTACAGAGCCCATCTATGAACTTCACTTTACCTTTGACGCAAAGAATCCTCACACCAAGTTTCCTCAAAATATCTTGTTCCCTTCGAGAGTTAACGTGCTAACAGACGGACAGTTGGAGAAAAATTGCGATTTCATAGGTATCCCTCAACTTTACGTTTCACAGATGTGTTCTGCATGTCTTCCTACCCTAAATCAAACATCTAATCAACTTTTACTTTTAACAGACTTTTCTGTTTTGGCCGGATTCCAGGCTAACTACTTGTCCGGCGAAAAAATGATTTTTGGGATCCCAAAACGTAAGTGAAGGGATACCTATGACATCGCAAAAGTTGTCGGTCTGTCCGTCTGTGCGCACTATAAATCTCGAAGGGAATGAGATATTTTGATGAAACTTGGTGTGAGGATTCTTTGGGTCAAGAGTAAGGTCATGTTCGTTAGATGGGCTCTGTAGCCCTATATTTAGGGGTGGGAGAGGGGGTTTAAGTTAAGGGGCAAATGAAATATTTTTAAACAGATACTGTGATAGTCGATTATGGAGTAAAAAGTCATGCTAAACACGATGGAGAAAACCATTTTTTCATCGGACAAGTAGTTCGCCCGGAATTCGGCCAAAACCGGCAAGTTTGTTGGAAGTAAAAGTTTTATTTGAAGTTGATTAGATGTTCGATTAAGGGGTAGGAGGACATACTGAAGACGACGGTGAAAAACATTTTCTCGACGGACAATAAGTTCGCCCGGAATCTGGACAAGCCCGGAATCTGGACAAAACCGGAAAGTTTGTTAAAAGTAAAAGTTTAATTTGGAGATGATTAGATGTTCGATTTAGGGGTGAGTTCAAGGAGTCTGGCGAAGACAATACCGAATTGTCTGGATCAAATATTGACTTTCTGGGATCCCATCGAAACCTTTGGTCTTGTTACCATCGTGTTCAGCATGTCTTCTTACCCCTAAATCAAACATCTAATAAACTTCAACTACAACTTTTACTTTCAACAGACTTTACAGTTTTAGCCGGATTCTAGTCTAACTACTTGTCGGGCGAGAAAGTGGTTTCAACCATCGTGTTCAGCATGTCGTCTTACTCCATAATCGACATCACATTATCTGTTTAAAAATCGTTTGCCCCTTAAATTAAACCCCCTCCCCACCCATAAATGTAGGGCTATAGAGCCCATCTACGAACTCGACCTTACTCTTGACCCAAAGAATCCTTACACCAAGTTTCATCAAAATATCTCATTCCCTTCGAAAGTTATAGTGCGCACAGACAGACAGACGGACAACTTTTGCGATGTCACAGGTATCCCGCCGCTTACGTTTGGGATCCCAAAAACAATGTCTGACGTCCCCCCCCCCCCGATCCTGGAATATGTAAGGATTTCGCAGAGGCAACATCTGAGTAAAACAAGACCAGAGGTTCCGATGGGATCCCAAAAATTGAATATTTGATGCAGACAGTTACGATGTTTGTGCCGACGTGTTCCGTCTAAAACTCAAGTTCAGATATACCTCTATAAGCCATATCTATTTTGACGATGCTGATCGAAACTGCTTTTAATTCTGCCAAATTTCCGGTTTCAGCCGAATTCCGAACGAACTACCATACTTGTAAAAAAAAAAAAAAAAGTTCAGAAATGAATTCAGCGTATCTCCTTATCCATATAAAGAACATCTAATCAACTTCAAGGTCTTCAAGTAGATTTTCAACTTCTAAACAAAATCTGGTTTCTACCGAATTCTACCGAACAAACTACATGACCGGGTAAACAAAAAAAAGATTGGCATATACAGATTCAGCGTCTCTTCTTACCCCTAAATCTGTCATCTAATCAACTTCAAATAAAACTTTTGCTTTTCACAAATTTTCCGGTTTTGGCCTGATTCCGGGCGAACAAGTTGTCCGGATAGAAAATACTTTCCACATGAGTGCTTAGCATGTATTCTTATCCCTAACTCGAACACCTAATCAACTTCGAATAAAACTTTTACTTTTAACAAGCTTTCCGGTTTTGGCCGGATTCCGGGCTATTTACTAGTCGGGCGAGAAAATGGTTTTCACTATCGTGCTCAGCATGTCTTCCTACCCTAAATCAAACATCTAATCAACTTCAAATAAAACTTTTACTTTTAACAAGCTTTCCGGGTTTGTTCGGATTTCAGGCTAATTACTTGTCCGGCGAAATAACGATTTTCACCATCGTGTTCAGCATGTCTTCTTACCCCATAATCGGACATCTAATCAACTTCAAATAAAACTATTACTTTTAACAAACTTTCCGGCTCGGGCCGGATTCCGGGCGAACTACTTGTCCGACAAAATGGTTTTCAACATCGTGTTCAGCACGTCTTCTTACCTCACAATCAACTATCACATTATCTGTTTCAAAATGTTTCATTTGCCCCTTAATTTAAACCCCCTCCCCCACCCCTAAATATAGGGCTACAGAGCCCATCTACGAACTCGCCCTTACTCTTAACCCAAAGAATCCTCACACCAAGTTTCATCAAAATATTTCATTCCCTTCGAGAGTTATAGTGCGCACAGACGGGCAGACGTTTGGGGATCCTAACAAGCTAAAAGCTTAACGCCAAACGTAATAATAAAACAAATTGAAACAATCTAGGAAGAAAACGCTTTTTATGCCATTAGTGTCGTTTTACAGAATCACTTTACCATCCACAGACCTGGATGAAAAGTGAATACTTATCCTGACGAGTATCCCCCCCCCCTCCTCCCGCTAACAAACGGACCTGACCTCTAAATAACTGAAATTTTACCCTTTCCTTTGATGCCACTATAGCCTACGGTTGAGATTTTATTTCTATCAAGGATGACACCTGCCAAAAAGGGCCGAAATACCACAGAAATAAAATCTCAGCATACTTATCTGTTTAGCGTAATGAAACATGATTCGTAATCAGCTTAGAAATACCAGCCGTTTTATTTGTTATATTCCTTATTATTTTGTGAATTTAATACCACTTCTCTTTATCTTAGTGTTTAGCATAAGTTCCGTTTTCGCAGATACCATGGTATCTGTTACCACTGTAACTGGATCTGCAATCAGTCGTTATGTAGTTACCGTGGTATCTGATACTACGGTTGCTCTGCGAAAACGATGATTGCCGGATTTGCGGTTGTCATATAATTTTCAAGAACTAACACTACTTTATTTTCACTATACGCTACAAAGTCTCGATACTAACTCCAATCAAAATCACAAGTTACACTAAAGCACGGGCACTTATTTACATTTTACATATTTAACATATTCCCAAAACTACTTAATATATACATTGACCCTTACTGAACTTGAACTTACAACCCTCATTAAACTTGAATATACTAACAACCTTATTTACAAGGTTATTTTAGAGCGGTTTCAGAAATAATCCTAAAAGAAATACTGATGTCCACTGACATCTAGAGCGACATAACTTCATTCCATCAATTTAACGCAATTTAACAGTGATGATGAAAGTGAGATAGATTTTTCAGATACTGCGATCAGTTAACACGGCCCGACCGTTGCATCTGAACATTAGTTGCCACGTTGACTGGCCAGATTACTGTTCAATTTACATTGACGGAGACGTCCAAAATTCAAGATGCAAGTGTTACTCTTTTGGATATTTCTTTGTTGCTACCGATTGTCATTGACAGCCGAGCAGAACCACCGCACGACCTTCTCCACTGCTTCCTGACCGAAGATTGAAAATTATTGTCTTTTTCGGTGTCTTTATGTGTATTTAATTTCTTATATTTATTCCGCCAAAATGGCGGGTTAAAAATAAATTACTTACTTACTTACTATTAGATACCACGACCAGAGGTGTTACTATCCAACACAAATTGGGGGGGGGGGGGGGGCGAGGCATTTACCGACTGGCTGGTAATTTTTATCGACTGTTTTTGCAGAAAAAAACACTGTTTGCAATATAAAAAGGACATTTAAAAAAAAATTGACTGGTTTTCAGAAAAAACGACTGTTTTGCAAAAGATCAACTAATTTAAAAAAAAACCGACTGTTTTCATAAAACAAATCAACTGTGACGAAAAATTGCGGCGCTTTCGCGCCGACTCGGTTATTTTTGTACCGACTGGCCGACAAAATTGGGAAGGGGGGCGTCCCCCCCCCCTCCGCTCCCAGTCGTGACACCCCTGACCACGATAACGGCAAAAACGCCTTTTGACTGTGGTATCAGATACCACGATTACTGCAAAAACCTTTAGACCGTGGTATCACATATCATGGTATCTGCAAAAAACGCAACTACAGTTTCACACATCATATCATACACACAACAGATCTCATTTAAGAACACAGAAACTTCGCCATCTATGTACAAGATCAGTATTCAGCCAACATGACCACAGATGGCGCTGCTAAACATGATGGCTCAGGGCTAGATCGTGTAAAAATAAATGTTAAGACGCGAGGGAAATAACAGAGAATGTTATAAAGACAACTATAACCGCTTCATCTGCCATCGGTTCGAAAATGGCCAGTGAGTCGAAAACCCCTGTAGACCAACTATTTGCTTAGATGATTGCTATACAGTAGGGGACAAAATCTAATATGAGTGACATGTGACAACCAGATATGATTTTCCTAATAGGCAATTTAAGACTTATGTAAACACAGCCTTGAACACATTTTCTAGCACGTCTGGCTCGTAAAACAGCAAAACACTGACTAGACTTTTCTGATAAGATTCTTCCAATTTTTTTCGGATTTTTTTCGGATTTTTCGAAACGTATTTTTTTTTCAATAATAATCGATCTATTGCCCTTTTATGCTATTTTTTTAAGCGGAAATAAAAATCATCTTATTGAAAATTAGGCAATAGTCACGGAATCGTGACGGATTTTCGTGCATCAGCTTACGTTACATGTATACGCAACTAAAGGAGCGTTATCTGCCAGCGGTTCAGAAACCCCTGACGACTGACTATTTGGTTAGATGATCACAATACGGTGTTGGTAGAGGACACAATCAATAATGACTGATAATGAGACATGATTTCTTTATAGGCAGATTAAGACTTGTGTAAATGTAACCTTAAACACATTTTCTAGCACGCTTGGCTCGTAAAACCGCAAATAACTGACTTCTCCGATCATATTTGTTCAACTTTTCGAAAGAAAATTTTTCAAATTAAATCAAACTTTGTAGCGAAATAAAAAAAAAAAAAAATCAGAAATATCTTATAGAAATGAAGGCATCTGATACCGTATTTACGGTTTGAGGACGAATTTGACGACTACCCACAGATGCGCTTAAGTTTCTTCTCGAAGGTAGAATTTAGGAATCAAACAAGACGACCGACAAACGAGTTGAAGTTTGGTCCCGATTCTATCGATACTGGAGCGTTGGCTGTAAGTAGCCAACCTGCTAACGCGCCCTCCCTTTGTTCCTCTCCCAGGTAATTTTTGGGATCCCAAAACGTAAGTGGAGGGATACCTATAACATCGCAAAAATGTCCGTCTGTCCGTCTGCCTGTAAGCATGATAACTCTCGAAGTGAATGAGATATTTTGATGAAACTTGGTGTGAGGATTCATTGAGTCAAGGGTAAGGTAAAGTTCGTAAATGGGCTCTGTAGCCCGACATTTAGGGGTGGTGGAGAGGGTTCAAATTAAGGGAAAGACAAAATATTTTTAAACAGCTAATGTGATAGTCAAGTATAAGATAAGAAGAGAATCTGAGCACGTTAGTGAAAACTATTTTCTCGCCGGATAAGTAGTTCGTCCGGAATCCGGCAAAACCGGAAAGCTGATTAAAAGTAAAAGTTTCATTTGAAGTTGATTAAATGTTCGGTTTAGGGGTCAGAAGACATGCTGAACACCATGGTGAAAACCATTTTCTCGTCGAATAAGGAGTTCGTCCGGAATCCGGCAAAAACTGGAAAGTTGGTTAAAAGTAAAAGTTTCATTTGAAGTTGATTAAATCTTCGATTTAGGGGTAAAAAGGCATTCTGAGCACGATAGTGAAAACCATTTTCTCGTCGAACCACTAGTTTGCCCGAAATCCGGCCAAAACCGGAAAATTTGTTAAAAGCAAAAGTTTGATTAGATGACAGATAGGTAAGAAGAGAGTCTGAGTCCTTATATGACAATCGTTTTTTACCCGGACATATAATTAGTTCGTAATTCGGTTGTAACCGGAATTTTTTTGTAAGTCAAAGTTTTACTTAAAGTTGATTATATGTTGATTTGATGGAGATACGCTGGATTCGTTTCTGAATTTTCTTTTTTTGCTGGACTAGTAGTTCGTTCGGAATTCGGGCGAAATCGGAAACTTGGCAGAAGTAAAGCAGGAAGTCTTGGTCAGTATCGTCAAAATAGATATGGCTTATAGAGGTATTTCTGAACTTGGTTTTCTCTGATGGTTAGCCTGGCGGAGACTGGATCTGGCGAAGACAAGACCCAATTGTCTGAACCAAATATTAGATTTTTGGGATCCCATCGACACCTTTAGTCTTGTTTCGTAGTATGCCTGCCTTGACGCGACCCTATCTGCTTACTGGCGACCTATGTTGAACCCGTAAGATCTGTCATCGGTTCCAAATGGTAGGAAGTTGAAAACCCCTGACCGCGGTTCAATATTGATTGAGGACAAAATCCAATATGAGTGACAATGAGACGGGACTTGTTGATGGACAGATTGAGACTTGTGTAAATGTAACCTTTAACACAACTTCTGACGTGTCTGGCTAGTAAAACAGCAAAAAACTGATTTTACCGATAAGATACATAGGCTACGAACCGAATCAGTGACATCAACTCCTAATACTTTGGTGGACAACTTCGTCACTGTCGAATCTTTGGGAAGTCGCAGAAACAATACAAGCATAAATTTACTGGTTTCCCTTCATGTCGGTCACACCGTCCAGATCGGACCGAGGGAGTACTCTCTCCCCGGTATAGTACACGCATTCGCGTTATCCAAGGCATTGCGGAGTTAAAATCCCCTCGGATTGGACATTTTCGAACCTCTAATTGGCATCAGCGGTACGACAAAAAAGAAAGAATAACACCGGCCTCAATCTGCTTGAAGCGAAATCTTCTCTCTTTTTGGATATACAAACAAGCTTTTTCTTCCATCAAACTACCATAGCGACGGACTGCACAACCATGAACTTCTTTTAGGTTGCTTATTGCAGAGTCTCTAGCCCCTTTACTCACCTCCCGTTACTCCGTTCCATTGTTCTACGACGCAAGGATTCCCAGATTCCTTCCATTAGTACAATGATTCATAAGTGAATAAGTATTATTAACAGTATGTTGTTGGGTTTTAGATATCATCTTGTTAACATTTAACCCTTACGAGTATTCTAATGTATCCTTTCACTAACATAGGGGAAACACGAGCTAGAAGCTCATATGGCACTTGCACGGCTGGGTCAGAGGATGAAAGTAGGAATTCGTCAATTTGTGGGTTTGTTGTGATTATTTGAAAGCAAAACCCTAGAGGTAAGAATGATCATGGGCCCTTGGAAATCACTAGAACGTATCGTTCGTAAAAACTATTTTATTTTTGCATTTGTCTGTGATGAGGCACGCTTCAAGGGCGCTAGAAATTCATTCGAAGCAAAAATGATGATAAGCTCATCGGGATCATTAAACTATAGATTTTAAATATTCTTTGAGCCCAAGCTGACTTTGAAACATTTATTCAAACAATGTTTACAACGGATACGTCAGCTCTGATTTTTCATCAGCGATATTTCGACCCTTCTTGGCAAGGGTCCTCGTCAGGCTGTCAATCTTCTTGTTCAACTTCGGTGAAGGAAACAAACCTGTAATAAATAACTGAAGCTTCTACCGACTATAAATATCTTATTAAGGTAAATTATCTTCAAGTACCATAATTTACCTTAATAAGATATTTATAGTCGGTAGAAGCTTCAGTTATTTATTACAGGTTTGTTTCCTTCACCGAAGTTGTCCTGACGAGGACCCTTGCCAAGAAGGGTCGAAATATCGCTGATGAAAAATCAGAGCTGACGTATCCGTTGTAAACGTTGTTTGAATAAACTATAGATTTTGCTCAAAACTAATGTTTGTACTTTAAGGAATTCAATTGTTAGCAAAATCCTTGAGGCAAAAATTATTATGGGCTCATGGGGATCAGAAAAATGTATTTTTGCTTAAAAGTCTTCCAGTTAGGATTAGTACTTTAAGGGATGGTCGGATCTGAGAGGTGACAATTTCTAAGCCAATCTTGTCAAGTCTCTAATGCCCAAGCCAAGTTTCATCGTCCTAGAACATGTGGAAGTACCTTAGTTCGCTTTCACAGGAATTTCGGCCCCCCCCCCCCCACTTCCACCACAGTGTCCGAACCCGGTCCGGTTATGTCACTGGTGTATCTAGGGCTTATACTTATTCTTCCAACGAAGTTTCATCGCTCCACTCTACGCGTGCCACAAGATTTCCGGTTCTCCCCTCCACCCCCCATCATTTGGATCAGGTTTGGACTTTAAAGGGACATTTGAGACACGAGGTTTTGCAAATCAAAATTTCATTGAGGTCCGATTGCCCCTTCAAACGTTATGTATAACTTAAGATTCAGGATTCCCCCTCCCTCCACTCCCCCCACGATCGGGAAACTGAAGATTTCTAAGCCAATCATGTCAAGTCTCTAATATTCAAGCCAAGTTTCATCGTCCTAGCTCATCTGGTAGTACCTTAACACGCGATCACCAGAATTCCACCCCCCCCCCCCTCTATCTCCCCCTTCAGTGCCCGAATCCGGTCCAGTTCTGTCACTGATGTATCTAGGACTTGTGCTTGTTTATCCCATAAAGTCTCATCCCAATCACTCCACTCTAAGCGTGTCACAAGATTTCCGGTTCCCCCTCTACCCCCCCCCCCCACATTCATCGGATCTGGTCCGGACTTAAAACGGTACATCCCAGGCACGAGGTCTTTCCAGATATTAAGTTTCATAAAGATCACCCGTTCCAAAGTTACATATACCTGAAAATTCCGGATTCCTCTTCCCTCCACTCCCCCACGTTGGTCGGATCCAGGAAATGGCTATTTCTAAGTTAGTTTGGTCGGTTCCCTGATACACCTGTCAAGTTTTATCGTCCTAGCACTTCTGAAAGTACCCTAACTCGAGAACAGTGGCCTGACGGACAGACCGATCGACAGACAGACCGAAAAGTCATCGGTATATGGCACTTGAGCGAAGCGAACCTGTGTTGCTCGAAATTAGTAGCTATTCAGGATCGTAATAGTTTATGCCTGAAACTTTGCCTGGTCCTGTTCATAAATCACAAGAGAATGTTGGTTTGTACGAAGCAAAAGCAGAAGGTAAGGTTAGGATAAAACAAGGCCAGGATTCGACACAAGATTTAATATTCCAATCGTTCTCAAAATCATTTCTCCGATTTGGGCAGTGAGTGAACGATACCTCAAGATTCCCGATTCCCTCTCCCTCCACCCCCCACCCCCCACGGTGGTCGGATCGGGGAAGGGGCAATATCCAAGTTAGTTTGGTCGGGTCCATGATACGCCTGCCAAGTTTCAGCGTTCTAGCAGTTCTGGAAGTACCGTAAATCGAGAACGGTGGACCGACAGACCGACCGACCGAAACGAAGCTGCAAGTGAGAGAGAGACAAAGAGACAACAAATTTAATATATAATTGAATAAAGAAAAGAAAATTTTAATATCATAACAGACCTACCACGTGGAAATCTATACAGATTTGTTTGTGGCAGGACTAAAAAATTTAATCACTTAGCTTAATTATATTTGGAACAAAAAAGAAAACGGAAAAAATAAATGCAGTACTATACATAAACAACTATATAAATATATTTTTTTTTCAATATTATATATAAACAGAAGACAATTAAACCTCGTGGCAATCCAAAACCGATTAATACCCAAGGTAACCCTTTCTCCTCACCCATCTTTACTCATCAAAAACTTTTCGTCTTATTTTTAAATGAATATACACTCTCGGCCATCCTAGTGCTTTCCGGCAGATTATTCCATTTACAAGACCAAATTGTCTGGATCAAATATTAAACTCTTGGGATCCCATCGAAACCTTTGGCCTTGTTACAAACGAGACCAAAACGAGCCAGAACATGGCAAAAACAAGACCAAAGGTGTCGATGGGATCCCAGAAATCTAATATTTGATCCAGACAACTGGGTCTCGTCTTCGCCAGATCCAGTCTTCGCCAGGCTAATCATCAGACAAAACCAAGTATACCTCTATAAGCCATATCTAATTTGGAGATACTGATCGAAACTTCCTGCTTCACTTCTGCCAATTTTTCGGTTTCGCCCGATTTCGAGCATAGTCCAGCAAAAAAGAAAATTCAGAAACGAATCCATTGTATCTCCTTATCCCTACAAAGAACATTTAACCAACTTTAAGTAAAACTCTGACTTAACAAAAAAAATACCTGTTAAAACCGGATTCCGGACTAATTATATGTCCGGGTATAAAATGATTGTCATATACAGACGCAGCGTCTCTTCTTATCTCTAAATCTGTCATCTAATCAACTTCAGATAAGACTTTCGCATTTAACAAGTTTTCCGGTTTTAACCAGATTCCGGGCGAACTAGTTGTCCGGCCAGAAAATGGTTTTCGCCATCGTGTTCAGCATGTTTTCTTACCTTTATATAGAACAATTAATCAATTTCAAATGAAACTTTTACTTTTAACCACCTTTCCGGTTTTTGCCGGATTCCGGAAGAACTACTTGTCCGACGAGGAAATAAATTTCACCACCGTGTTCATGTCTTCTTACCCCCCAATGGAACAATTAATCAACTTCAAATAAGACTTGTACTTTTAACCAACTTTCGGTTTTTGCCAGATTCCGGACGAACTACTTGTCCGGCAAGAAAATGAATTTCATTATCGTGCCCAGCATGTTTTCTTACCCCATAATCGACTATCACATTAGCTGTTTAAAAATATTTTGTTTACCCCTTAATCTGAACCCACTCCCCCACCCCTAAATGTAGAGCTACAGAGCCCATCTACGAACTTGACCTTACCCTTGAGTTTTTACACCAAGTTTCATCAAAATATCTCATTCCCTTCGAGAGTTATCGTGCTAACAGACGGACAGACGGACAACTTTTGCGATGTCATAGGTATCGTTCCACTTACGTTTTGGGATCCCAAAAAAAGTGTATCTCCTTTCTTGAAAATGAGAATGGATGGAACAATTAGGGGCGTAGACTTAATCAACAATATAGGTAAAACGCGTCCTTTAAGTGTATGTTTAAAGTTTAACAAAAAAAGGATGAGATGGGAGAAACTAGTTACCCATCACTTATTCATTTATAGAAGCTTGAAAACCCTTTGAAATTACGTTGCTTCGTTGCTCCGCTATTTACGAATAATCAATTTTCATACAATGGAAATTTCCTGTCGGATTTGTGGTACCTCTACGTGTTTTGTTGTATGCTTGATGGAAACGATTTACGAAAATAAGTGGTCAACCAGTGAGCTACCTTCCGCAAGTTGATCACTGGCCACTGAAAAACCGCGGATGTACTTAAATTCAACTTTTCTGTGTCATAGTAGAGATTTGCGTCGTGAGGGCCGCCGTAGATATTATGAACGTCAAACTAGAGCAAATAGTAAAAACAAAAAAAAAACTCTTAACATAGTCCAAATAATTAAGTGTAGCCTACTCAGTTAAATGATAGGCTACAAAGATAAGTTGGCTTTTCAGTTAAACTTTAAAAGTTTGCCATTGGCCTCGAGTCGTCTCTCTTCTAAGATGGCTATTTTCTGTTATTATCTAGGCTGCTACTAAAAAGAACTAAGCATAAATTTACTCTTTCTCCTTTCTTTTGTTTCAGTTTCTGTTTTCAGTCAACCTTGGTCAGACACTCCCGAATGTTCACATGACAGGTTCTGGGACATAACGTTACATGAAAAAGACGGGTAAACGGGATCCTAAAATCTGTAACATATTTAATGGCGCTGAAGTTTGGAGCAGTAAATCCGTAGTCAGACTTCCAGCTTTCTCGGAGCAGTGTTGCCACTCAATTTTGAGACTTGTGTGCGGTTTTTAACAAAGCCGGACATAATTCTGCGAAGGGTGATACCGTCAAAAAAGGAAAAGCATACGATTATGAAGCTGAAAAAAGCGATATTTCTCGAGAACAGATAAGCCCCCTCTTAGCTTACTCTGCCTTTTGTATTATCCTTAGATCACTTATGGGATTATATGCTTTTGAAATCCCCGCCTTTCGCTTTTGTTTCCTTTTGTAACCACAACTTTTTAGCGCTTTTTCGGCCTAGCCGAGTTTTGACAGTCAGGAAAGCACACTTCCCGAAAGCTTCAGGGTCCGGCGACAATATTTTCACATACTAGGCCATGAGAAGCTTCAAACTGTTGTTTTTCATTTTGGAAGACATGATATACTGTCAGGTATACCTTTGGTTCTGGATTTCTTTTATTTTATTTGGTTTTCCCATTTTCTAACCACGGCGCGTTCAGTTTTCTAATATGTTGCGTCCAGCCGCCGCGTCGGAGAGGAGGAAGGCTGGATAGAGTCGACAAGCGCTAACAAGGTAAGACCAAAGGTTTCGATGAGATCCCAAAAATTCGAATTTGTCCAGACAATTGGGTCTTGTCTTCGCCAGATTCCTTGAACACTTTTATGATTAAAATTTAGAAACAGATTAAGGCCAAATAGCTAATCATATGAGAAACCAAATTCAGATATGGATTCAGGGTGTGTGTTTACCCTTTTAAGACATATCTATTTTGACGAAGCAGATCGAAACTTCCTGCCTTACTTCTGCCAATTTTCCGGTTTGGGCGGAATTCCGGAACTACTTGTCCAAAAATAAAGCTAAAAGACGAATTCAGCATGTCTCCTTACCCCTACATCCAACCTCTATTCAATTTCAGATTACATTTTTACTTTTAACAATTTTTCCGGTTTCAGCCGGATTCCAAGCGATCTATACGTCCAGTGATAAAATGATTGTCATATGCGAATTCAGCATGTCTACTATCCCGCAAATCGAACATCTTATCAGATTTAAATAAAACTTTTACTTTAAACAAATTCTCCGGTCTTGGCCGGATTCCGGCCGAACTAACTGTCCGGCGAGGATTCATTATTCGGACTCAGCACGTTTCCTTGCACCTAAATCGATCCTCCAATCAACCTCGTATTAAACTTTTACTTTTCCCAAATCTTCCGATTTTCGCCGGATTCCGGGAGAAATATTTATCCGGCGAGAAAATAAATATCATATTCGGATTCAGCATGTCTCCTTACTATCGACTATTTCATTAGCTTTTAAAAAATATTTTTGTTCTCCTTAATTCCAAACCCCTCCCCCACACCTAAATATGGAGCTACATAGCCCATCTTCGAACTTGACCTGAACTGTGACCTAAGGAGTCCTCATGCCAAGTTTGATCAAAATATCTCAACCCCTTCGAGAGTTATCGTGTTAACAGACGGAAGGACGGACGGACAGCTTTTGCGATGTCATAGGTATCCCTCCACTTACGTTTTGGGATCCCAAAAAGGTCTTCTAGTATGAGCTGTGCCTTAAAAAGAACCGAGTTTCGTAGGTGCAGGAGGCAATCTGGATGTCATTGCTGTGTATCGGTAGGTGCCGTGTCATGTGGTATGGTGTGACAGATTCTGTCAGAGAGAAGTGGCAACAGCGCGACTTCCAACCTCGTGAAGCCATAGAAGATGACTCCAATCACCACTTAATTGTATTTACTTATTTACCACCCGTCATTCCAAAAAGAAAAAGGACAGAGTACAAAAGAGGAAGAGAAAAACAAAACAAAAGGAAAACATTGCACTTTCATAGAAAAATAAAACAGGAAATTTACATACTGAAAACTCTCTTGACTAACAACTAAACATGTTTATATACATATAGACCTAAACTGCGTGAATTTTGCTCCATGGGTGGGACTGGTTAATATGTTATACATTTTGTATTATTTTGGTATTCTTATCCAAGGGGGGAGCCGAAGTAAGTATTTTGAGAATCTGAAGAAGGTGGAACGGAGTTAATTTTTTTTTAATAAGTTGAGAAAATTTGCCACAACCTCCCTTCTAAGTAAAGAAACTGAGATACTGCAACGGATTTATAAGGGACGCTAGAATTTTTCGGTTGTATCCGGTTACATTCTTTACAAGCAGAGCATAAGAAGTGCATTCCATTCGAAATGTTCAGAGAGGAGCCGACGGGCATGTTTTAATGATGCTAATATAACAGTTGCATTTTTGCAGATACCATGGCATCTGATGGCACGGTCTAAAGTCGTTTTTGCAGTTACCATGGTATCCGATACAATGGTCAAAAAGGCATTTTTGCAGTTACCATGGCATCTGATACCACGGTCTAAAGTCGTTTTCGCAGTTACCGGGGTATCTAATACCACGGTAAAAGAGTCTTTTGCAGTTACCATGGTATCTGGCCAATTACCGTGGTAACCACGGTGACCGTGATAACTGATCGCTGTGTCTAAAATTTCATCTCACTTTCATCATCCTGAGCCTGGACGACTGAGATTTATCTGGAGCCTGAATTTTGTCAAATTGGTGGGAATGATATTTGGCACTTGTGATGTGAGTGGATATTAGTATTTCTTTTGGAATGATTCTAAATGCGCAAGTTCGGCAATTAACGTGTTTGCAAAGCAACCGCAGCATCGGATACCACGGTAAAAATGGCAAATTATAAACCCAGATACCGTGGTATCTTATACCACAGATCTGCAAAAAGGCAATTAATGTAACTCCCTTTGCACATCATTCAAAACAATTCCACTTTGAGCGTGTTCCATCCTACTTACCGTAGTTACTACGCATGACGTCACAAATTCTGCCTTTTTGCCGTCAAGGCTGGAACGATTTTTCTATTTTCCAGAAGGATCTCACGCCAGGGGCAAATCCGACCAATCACGTTACAGAGATGCGTAGTTACTACGCTCCCGAGCATGGTAAGCAAATAGTAACTATTAGTTACTATTCCGACAAGGTTGGAACGGTCAGCGTAGTAACTTTTCGTGAGGATGGAACGGAAATAGTAACTAATAGTTACTATTTGTGGAAGGGTGGAACACGCTCTTTATTCAGAGAAGACGTGTTCACGCCCAATTGAGCCGCGTCTTTTAAAAGAATCCTGAAGTGCCCCCTCGGTCTCTTTGTCCCCGTCGCCAAAACAATGCCCACCTAAGTTTGAAATATCCGGGCTTTCGATTCATTCCTGATTTGGCAAGAGAGGGAGGGAGGAAAGCCTTTCAGATGAAAAGATGAGTGGATTTGAAGGTGTCATTTCCCGTGTTTGATCAGCACGAACATCCACTCGTGTGGAGAGCCGATGAAAAGGAATTATTGGAACAAAGTCAAATGTGTCTTCGGTCGCGCGAAAAAGGGTGAGGTATCCTTGAGCATCAGAAAAGTCCAAATATTTCAGGATCTTGAGGAAATATTAACAAAAATGCAAACATCAAGACACATCGCGGTAGTTTTTCACAAATTGACCCTACCATATTTTTTCCTGTCAATAAATCAAAACAAAGTAAAACCACCAAATAAACATTCACTTAATTAATTTTCCCACTGGTGTCTTTTTTTTTTGCCGGATTTCCGTGGCACTATAGAAAAGCTCCATCAGGTTCATCCACTCTAATACCGACCGTCTCGTCAGTTCGATCAGTATATCAATTCTCTAAGCTCCTCCCGACCAAAAAAAATATGGAATCACAAATATTAGAAAATGGCTAAAAAACTGAAAGTCAGCTACGATGTTTGACAGGTGACAGGTGTATGACGCTTAAAGCCACAGCCTTTTTGTCGGGTCTTGGGAAAACCCCTTGACATCGTAATCCGCTTATCTGTAATAAAGACAATTTTGCAGATTTTGCCAGTAAGTAAGTAAGTAAGTAATTTATGTATGACCCGCCATTTTGAAAGGGCGGAGTAAATGAAGAAAATAAAGAAAATAAACAAAACACATAAACACACAGAAAAAAACACTTAATTTTCAATCTTCGGTGAGGAAGCAGTGGATGACGTCGTGCGCTGGTTGGGCCCTATTGTCCATAATTTTTTTAAGCGATCAGGAAACATCCAAAAGGGTAACAATTGTATCTTGAATTTTGAATTTCTCCGTCAATGTATGGTTATGGTTATGACATAATTTCGACAAGTGGCGCAGGTGCTCTGCATATTTAAAATAACATTGATCTCATCTTTCTAATCTCTTTCGCTTCTTTCGCAGAACATGAGTGACGCAAGAACGAAATAGTAAAGAAGGAGCGCAGAAGATGCTGTACAAATTTCCCAAAGCTTTACGATTATAGCGCCCCCGGTTGGGGAAGATGCGCCCATAGGCGCTACGGATTTATTTATAAACTTCCTAAACAACCGAAGAGCAAATTTTGACAATGAAGATTTGAAAGTTATGCCGAGCCACCATAGAGAGTCTGTTGATTTGACGATGAACGATCCAAGAGATATAGAAGCTTTGGATGCATTCAAGCCATTTGACGAAGGGTTGAAATGCAGGTACTCACATTTTGTAACTCAGTATGTAACCCAGGATCGTAAATAGGATTTGTAACTCTAACAGATACTCCTTGAGCCCAAGCAGACTGGGAAACATATTAAAATAATGGCAAAAAGGGCAAGTCAGTCACGATGATGCTTGACAGCGATATTTCAGCCCCTCTTGGTAAGGGTCATCATCAAACAGCTACAGCGGATCATCTGTCCGCAACTTCTATGGGCCTCCTCCCACACCTACATGGACGATTGGATTTTTGTTGAGGATCGAGTCGTGTCCTTTCTATGGATGCCAAGTTTCATCGTCCTAGCATACGTGGAAGTACTCAAACTAGCAAAATAAAGACAGAGGAACAGACAGGCGGACAGATATTACGATCACTATATAACACTTGAGCCAATGTCTGCGATTGCAATAAATGTTGCTGAACAGATAAGTAATCCATTGATACTTTGGCCTTCTTGGCAAGGTTGACACACAAATCTGCGATCGACTATGCAGTTTTCACGATTGCAGGTTCGCGTCTTCTAGACACAGTCTGACGTGGACCCTTCCCGAGGAAGGCCAAAATATCACTGAAGAAAATCTTAACTGACATGCGTTTTGCGACTATTTTTTAATACGTCGTCATGGCGAGGAGAAGACCTTCAACGCTGATAATTACCTAACTTAAGTCACTCCTTTGAGTTCACACCTCACTGAAATCCGATCTTCGAAGTTCCGCTTCAAAACAACTTGAAGAAAATATTAAATTTCCGTGGCACCACCTGGGAAGCAAAGAGGTGCAAAATGAAATTGCAAAGTGAAAACGTGTTTTGCATGTAAGCAAAGTCTTCCAAGACAGACGGTTTCTTACGTTGCCTTTGATGCAATAACCGACGAAGGCTACAGTCTGCTTCGTCTGAAAAATTGTTAGGGTTGGTTTGGTTTTGTCCAACCTTACCGTGGAATACAGAAGTCACTTAAAGGACACCTCGCACAACTTTTCGGAGACAATATGTGGGAAGTTTAAAGGCGCGATCTAGTGGTACTTCCTTAAGCTCAATGTGTGGTTTTGTGGATGAGAACTTGTTTAATTTTATATGCGAATGTCTGTAGTTCGAATGTTCTGAATATTTGAGAGCGAATTTTAGGGGAAGGTTGGTTGGTTGAAAAGTTTAACGAGAAAAGTCTCTTTGGGGTTAAACTTGGAATGTTCTTCCGGATAGGTTGGAAGCACAGATTCAGGTTCACGTTCAATTAATTTCAGATAATCAAAACAAATAATTTCATGGCAGAGAGCAGGCTCGATGACAAAATATAGCATTAATAAACACAACTTAAACATGGTCACAAGAGAAGAGTTTTTGTAGTTAAGATTTATTATAAGAGTTGCTTGTTTGTTTTATTTGTTTTGTATTTAAATTTTAAATTAAATAAGATACGTAATAAAAATATTTTTTTTGTTTTTAAATAATATACATCAGACCATATTGTAGTGTTTCTGCCCAGATGTCCTGAGATATTCGACCACTTTACAACTAAGCAATGCTTACAGAAAATTACACGCTTCGACTGTTTTTACCTTCTTTCCATGTCCCTTGTCCTAGGTGACAATCTTGGCAAATTTGCACAACCGGTCTTCGGATGAATAAGCTCCTCGGAAACAACGATCGGGAGCCTGATACGTTACGTAAAGAGAACAAACGTGGCAAGCGTGATAATCAGTGTGTTACTAATAGGGGAGATAGGATAACTTATGAAGTGAAGAATCTTGGGAACGAGAATGGATGGAAATACTACTGAAGTAGAACGAATTACTATCATAACTACGACGTGTCCCTGAATTTCGTATATACATATTGGTAGCCTATGGATTGGGGAAGGTTCAATGGTCTATTTGGTTTATTTGGTTTACATTTTCGCTTTGTTGTATGTACTTCCGGCTGAATAAACATAATATTATAGAGAGCTTGACATATCCCCCAGGGAACTCGACAAACCCCAAGCATAGTGAAATTATATCTATACGTTTAGGAATCTGAGACTGGTGCGACAAGCAAAATATTCCGCCATAGGACAACAGAAGCGAGCATTTCATTCCCTCTTTATTTGTACTGTAGCTTCAGGCAATCTGCCCAAACATACCTACGCATTTCATCAAATCAATATTTAGCGTACGAGGGAACCCCTTTTCGATTCTCAAGTTACGGATTTGCGTGATTTCATAACAGTCCGATCCAGTCCGACCTATCAAGAGACGATCTGTAAAGTCATGAAACTCCTGGATTATACGCAACTTTCTTCATATCCTTATATAAGATAAGATAAGATTTATTCCACTAAAAGCACAGAGGCCATGGGAAAAAAATAAACACAAACAAAAATAAAAAACACAAACAAAATAAATGCTAACTATTTTACATATTCCTTCACAGGAATCTTTCTCTGTGGTTCATCGAGACCGAAAGGAATCTTCCCAACTTTTCCATATCACCAAATATTTTACTTCCCATTACTTTTACCAACCAATCCTCCTCCCCCCAATTACTAACACCAAAAATTTCCCCACGAAGATCTGAAAGCTCAGGACATACGCACATTACGTGAAAAATATTTTCGTCCAAATGTCCACACATTGGGCAAAAGTAAGGACCAGACAACACTCTTACCTTACCCAAATATATTCTACTCATTCCTAAAGGTAGACAATCACCTCGTAAACTCATTAACAACCTCAAATGATCTGCTGGAATCCCCGCCTTAAAATAAATTTCCTCCCCCCATGTCTCTTTGGCCTTCGCATATAACACATGCTGATCGCTTTACCGTCGGTGAAATTGGGGTAGCAGAGATCACCTGAGCTATAGACCAGATGAGCTACAAGGAAGATAAAGCATAGGTAGCAGGCATAGGCCTACTAGGGATCTGACCAGATTTACTTGGAAATCGTAATTTTCCACATTCGACCACGGCTGGTAAAATAAAATCTCATGGACTAAATCTCCGCTGACTTATCCCTTGATTGAGTACAGGATACCTCGCTGTTTCCACCACGCATACATTTGCCCAACCCATAGAAAACTTGTCTAAATAAAGACTAAATCACAAGGACCGCGTGTGGAACATCAAAATACATCCATCCTGTCGAAATTAATCGGTATAAAATGTCACCCACTTACTTCTATTTCTTCTTTGAAGAATTGCCTGGCGCAAAACGAAGTCGAAAAGGCGCAAACCCATGTGACGGAAAAACGCTGGCACAAAAAAATCAAGCTCAAGCTATTTTGGTTAACCTGGTAGTGCAAATAAATCCGCGCAAGGCGCAAACGAAGCGGAAAACGGAACCTGGCGCAAAAACAGTTTGGACATGGTCAGCAGGTATTTCGCAACGCTGCAACTTCGTTCAAGGAAAAAGGAAAAAATCTTAGACTGTAGAGGGTAATTAGAGCTTCTAATCAAGGCCCGTTTTCACACATTTGATAAGGGTATAGGACGGAAAGAAATGGTGAGAACTGAATGCACACCTTTCATTCATAGGGGTGGCGCAAATAGCAAGGTATCCTGTATTCCTTTACCTCAAGCTGACTGTGGGTCGTATTTGATTGCGCTAAAGAGATAAATCAGCTGACGTTTATTCTAGGATATTTTGGCCCTCGGGTCCTTTTCAGGTTCTAGACAGAAAAATGAAGCGATCGACTAGTTTTGCTGTCAAGCTGTCAAGTAAAACTTATCGAAATAATATATGATATATTTGTATCTAAGATGTACGGCATACATACAAACAAAGCTAAAGCTAAAAGAAAAGAAAGCTCTTACCGAACTAAGATCAGCTGAATAAGTTTTCTCTCGAATTCGTACCAGACTAAAGAAGACCTTAAAATAAACTTCGACGACGCTGAGATTCTTAATTTCCGTCCGTACACATAGTGAATCATCAGTGAAAAGCTAACAAAGTCATATCTGAAAGTTTTAATTATCAACGTGTAACATTCTTACAAATATTATTATATATACAAATATTATAATACAATAATTATAATACAAATCATTTTTATTTTTGTTCTATAAGAAATATGTTGCAACTTAGGACCAGAATGTTTATGCCCAAAATATTGGCTGGTATTGGTGGTGACCCATAGGAGAGGGTATGGTTTGTATCAAGCAGATCCAAGACTGGATCTGGGATTGGATTGAGATTAGTAGGTCCAGGTCTTGAGACGGACTTGTAAGATAATAAACCAGGTTATAAATAGTCTTTGAGTCAAAGCTGACTTGAAAATATATTAAACAATGGCTAAAAATGGAAAGTCAGCTATGACGTTCGTGATCTTTCGGCCGTTCTGGGCCAGGATCCTCGTCAGGCTGTTGTTGGACTGGAAGAAACAAACCTGCTATCGGCGCTGGAGCGCTAGCATTCTTATTTGTTTATTCAGTTTAATTCTATCTTTTGAAGTTTTTTCTACTTTAATAATTTTTACAGGACTTCTTATAATATTTTTTAATCACCCGCTATCCTTTACTTTAGCTTTATTTTTTCAAACAGCTTACACCTGTAGAATGATTTCAGAATCTTCTAGGCGAATTCCCCCTATTTTATTTTTAATCTTCCTGGGGGGAATTTAGTTATATTTATATATGTAGCTTCTTGTAGTGTGTGTTCGTTTGCAGGTCCGTTTCTCCAGTCCAGCAACAGCCTGAAGAGCACCGTGGCCAAGAGGGACCAAATATCATTAAACGAGCATCGTAGCTAATTTCCGTCTTTAGCCACTGTTTAATACAAACGAGATCAGACCAGGCGCAGACTTCGCAGCTAAGGTGCCTTTCTTTCATACAAATTTAAAACCAAAGAATGTTTTGAGATAACTTAGTGTATTTTATGGATGTTTCAGCTAGAATGTTTAAAGATTTACTTAGTATATTTGACGGTGCAAACCGGATAAGTCGCCTACATTTATTAGAGCTATATTGAGCGGCTTGAGCCTGAAGAGGACCCTTGCCGCGAAGGGCCGAAATATAGTTCTAATAAAATTTAGCTGACTTTATTTTATTTGTAGTTTATATTTATGCAGTGTGTTAATGATTTTGTCATTTGTTTGCCCCTAGTTGGTCGCATCCTCGTTTAAATAAATAAATTATCCGTTTTGCACCGTCAAATATGATTCGCAGTCAGCTTGGGCTGAAGGAATATCTATCACCAAAATAGCCTACGGAACTTCAAATCGCCCATTCATGCCGCTGAAAAGTATCCATCTTAGCTGGAAAGAAGAAGAAGAGACAGGTGACTCCGAACCAAAATGCAGAAGAATCTCTACCCTTTCGACGACCCAATATACAACAGCAAAAACAGCAGCCGTGTCCAGAATGAAATCACAGTACCAGCTTTAACTCCAACCAATTTTCAGGGAAGAAGTCCACAAAATCCGATATTTAAGGAAGAACCTTTAATCGTTTTTCCAGAAGTTCATTTTCCAGCTTGAGCGGCTTGAACCTGAAGAGGACCCTTGCCAAGAACGGCCGAAATATAGCTCTAATAAAATGTAGCTGACTTATCCGTTATGCACCATCAAACATGATTCGCAGTCAGCTTGGGCTGAATGAATACCTATTTACTTAGTATTTTTTTTCCACTAGCCTACTATAAAATCAAACAAATTCCTATTAAAACAACCAGGTTTTCCCTGTTTTACAATCCCAAGAACTAACCAGACCAGCAACTATGTCTCCAGGTTTTCTTCCACTACTAGAGGAAAAAAAATCAAACAAATTCCCATTAAAACAACCAAGTTACAAGATGTTCCCAAGAACCGACCAGACAGCTAATGTGTCTCCAGGTTTTTGGAAACGTCAATACGAAGTGACAAGCAAAATAGTCTCAATCTCAGCGTAGACAAACAACAGATGACGACCATGGCGCCGTTGCGGGCAAATTAATCTTCAGATTGAATATTACCACCGAAAACCATTTATCTTTCTCTGATGCGTGAACCCTGACGTGGAGGTTATCATATACTTTAAGAATGGGTAGTGTCTGATAAAAAAAAAAAAAACTACGGAGACCTCCAGGCGGTCGGAATTGCGGGCCTACCAAACGAAGCTAACAGTGTTTCAGAAAAAGAAAAAAAAAGCGAACTAACGCACAATATACATAGCATCAACTCGCGAGTACTCTAATACGCCCCTCATAAAATCCAATGACGAATTTCTGGAAGATGAACCAGAAAAACAATAAAAAGTGCGCAAGCGCTTAAACGTGGAGTGTTAAAGTAAAATGGTTATCATATCTTATATACAAACAGCGTTAAAACCAAGAGATTTCACAGCCCAGACAACCAAACAACCATTCAAGTAACCTAATTTGAATCATCCCACTTTAAAAGCTTTTCATGTAAAAAAGCCTCATCCGATGCAAAAATCCAAGGAGATCTTGAAGATCTTGCAAGAACACTTTATACTTCACTACTAAATGTCTTGCCAGCCAGTCCCACCCTTTAAACCTCTTTTCAATTAGCAAGGTAATAACAAGTGCAATAAACCAAAATCATAGCTAGCCTAATACCCCCTTCGTCACAACTTCATTTAACATTATCGATCATATGACAAAGGAATCGAGTTTCCAAATTTTCATTAAGGATTGAAGTACGTCGCGTAATTTTATTTGTTGCTGTTACACAAAAATCCAGATCTACAGGCTACATATATATCCACAAGTATACAAGAGTTGAACGTAAGAATTGTCATAGACGAACTTATCTCATGGGAAATCTGGGATCAGCTGCCATGAAAGGGGGGGGGGGAGAGAGGACCCATCAAAATACGTGTCTAGACCTACAAATCTTCAAGTATACCAGTTGATTCTAGTCACGGGTCAAAAACTTAACTCACGGGCAATTTGGACCCACTTGCTCATGAACGGGAGGGGGGGGAGGACTCATCAAAATGCGTATCTAGACCTATCTATACCAGCTCAGAGTTTCATTCCAGTCACGTGTCAAAAACTTCACTCATGGGCAATTTGGGCCCACTTGCTATGAACATGGAGGGTGGGAGGGTGGTTCAACTCCACAATTAGGTTGCCAACCCTAAGATCTAAAAGCAATCTCAAGTTATGGTCAAGTAAAAAACATTAAAGAATGGGCAACCTCGGCCCAATTGCCCCTGAACCAAGTGAGAGTGGGGTTTGGACTTGGAAAAGCAAAAAAAAACAAAAAAACTGCTCACAATCCTAATTTTCGACTTGATGCCTGTTGATTCCTGTCACGAACTTTGCTCTTGGGCAATGTGGGCCCAGTTGCCCGTGAGCGGGGTGTTTGGGGAGGTGCAACCTTAAAAGTAATCTCCCAGCCCTAGGATCTAGACCTACACGGAATTTCATCGTCCTACGACCAGCTCTGGTCAAGTTATGAACATTATTCACTGGGCAATCTGGGCCCATTTGCCCCTAAAAAGGATAGGTGTGGGGGATCGGACCCCACAAAGCCAGAACTAGACCACAATACCCACAAGTGTACCAAGTTTGAACTCGATAACTGTACTGGTTGAGCTTCACACGAGCTCCACAAATAAGACCAGAGGTTTCGATGGGATCCCAAAAATTTAATATTTGATACAGACAATTGGGTCTTGTCTTCGCAAGATGAGATCTTTTCAAGACTCGCTGAACATTTTTACTATTAAAATTCAGAAACAGTAATCATCTGAGAACACCATGTTCTGATATGGATTCAGGATGTGTGTTTACCCCAGTAAGTCATATCAATTTGATTTTGATTACAATTCACACTTCGATTGATTTATTTCTCCCTGATTCATTCTTAAATTTCAGATTGTGCTTCAGCTCGGGCTTCTACTTTTGCAAAACATATTAATTGGATTCAAACCCTACAAAACAAATTAATTGGTAGCCAATGGATTGGGGAAGGTGCAATTGTTTATTTGATTTATTTGTATTACATTTTCGCTTTGTTGTATGTACTTCCGGCTGAATAATCATTATATTATAGAGAGCTTGACATATCAATCAATCAATCAAGTGTAATCCGAATAGCGAAAAGTTAGAAAAGGAATACAAATTTACAAAATACACAGACACACAAGAAACAAGTTAACTAATACATTTACAAGAAATTACCAGAAATAAATGATGGAATGAAACTACGTAAAAATTGGGTAGAAGAATTAGCGGGATATGGGGAAAACTTATTGCCGGTATTCCTCTCGGACCGATGCACGGAAGACGGGAGGGGAGGGGGGAATAGATGGGTCATCAGGGGACAACACGTTATCTTAGCTCCAAATTTGTTTGAAAGAGTATTTCTACGTACAGATAATTTAGATACTTTAACTCGACAAAGCCCAAGCATAGCGAAATTATATCTATACGTTTACGAATCTGAGACTGATGCGACAAGCAAATTAATCAGAGCAATTTATGGTCTTCCGTTTTGTTCATCAGTTTCTCATATTCTGCCTTGTCTTTTTATCTTAAATGTCCGTCAAATTAGAGACTGGAATATTGCAACATTTGTTTACTGTTATCTTCTAGAAGATTCAATACCTTCTGATTTTAAAAATCTTTTTTTTTTACTTGAACAGGCAATTTCATGACTATAATACGATACGGCGGTCCAATCTTTCTACCAATCAAGATCCTTGTAGACGGTCTAGTTATTGTATTCGTCATTCAGGTATAAAAGTAGCCTACGGAATCATTGGCCGAAACTGTTACAGTGTCCGAAGATAGAAAGTTTTTAGAAGGGCTCTCAAAAGGTATATGTTACCTATCAATTATGAGCGTGTTCCACCCTACTTACCGTAGTTACTACGCATGACGTCACGAATTCTGGCTTTTCGCCGTCAAGGCTGGAACGATTTTTCTATTCCAGCAGGATCTCACGCCAGGGACGAATCCGACCAATCACGTTACAGAGATGCGTAGTAACTACGCTTACTACGCTCCCGAGCATGGTAAGCAAATAGTAACTATTAGTTACTATTCCGACAAGGTTGAAACGGTTAGCCTAGTAACTTTTCGTGAGGATGGAACGGAAATAGTAACTAATAGTAACTATTGTTAGAAGGGTGGAACACGCTCTATATGTCTTCCGTCTGATTTTATTTTATATGATTCATTTTCTGTGTGCTCAGAGGAAGATCAAACCATTGCCGCAAGCCTTTTTTCTTTTTCTTTATTTCTTGCATTGTATGTCTATTGTCCTAAATTGTCGTGTAGGTATTTGTGTTTGTTTAGTTATTAACTATCTTTTCCTATAATCCTAGTGCAGATGTGTGTTAGTTGTTTGTTTGGTTTTTGGGATCCCAAAACGTAAGTGGAGGGATACCTTTGACATCGCAATGGTTGTCCGTCTGTGAGCACGATCACTCTCGAAGGGAATGAGATATTTTGATGAAACTTGGTGTGAGGATCTTTTGGGTCAAGAAAAAGGTCTAGTTCGTAAATGGGGTCTTTAGCCCGACATTTAGGGTTGGGGGGGGGGGTCAAATCAAGGGGTAACAAAATATTTTTAAAGAGCTAATGAAAGACATGCCCATTAATGGGTAAGAAGACATGCTGAATACGATTTTTAAAGCCATTTTCAAGTAGTTCACTGGGAATCCCTCAAAACCGGAAAGTTTGTTAAAAGTAAAAGTTTTATTTGAAGTTGGTTAGATGTTTGATTTAGGGGTAAGAAGACATGCTGAACACTGATGTGAAAATCATATTCTACCCTGACAAGGAGTTCGACCGAAATCCGGCCAAAACCGGAAAATTTGTTAAAGGCAAAAGTTGTATTTGTAGTTGATCAGATGTCCGATTTACGGCTAAGAAAATTCCAAAATGGACGCAAACGAACAAAACTGAACTGAGAACAAAAGGAAATAAAAATGTATATACAACTTTCTTGAAAGTCCTTCATGGGTTGAAATAAATTATGTCCCAAGCTGCCCCAGCCATACCCAAACCTGCTCTCAGTCTGGGGGCAGGCACAGGGCCCCTTAAAGCAACCGTGCCAGTAACCTGCAAGTCCATCATTATTTGTATCCACTCCCATTGCGTATTTTCAGTCGCTAAATTCTCATTTCCACATAATTAGATTTCCTACCCAGATTTACAGATTTGCATCAATTTTTCGCATTATGAAGCACATTTTATAATCAAGCTTTCTGTCATCACACAGCTTTTATGACAAAAACCTACACGTGTGTCCGTTTTTGCTCAGTTTCTCATTCCTTTTAGAAAACAGAATTTCCCCCAGCTTTCAATAGGAACCCATATCACCAGCGACGAGAACGACCAATCAAACAGAGCGAGTTCTTAAAAATGAACAAATCCGACTGAGAACTTTTCACTTAGAGCACCATAAGAACTCCCCTCTTCTTCTCGAATCCCAGGAAAAACTTTGCTAGTGCCACCATGACTCTTTTCATCCCATCAAGCCCTATTGTTCCGCTCTCTCTAGATTCCCAAATGTTTCTCCAGGAACAACAAACATCACGTCTCCTCCGTTCCTCTTACTAAAGCCATCATGGAACTGTTTGCTTACATGACTGGTAATGGCAACCTCGCTGCGAACAAAAGACCCAAACGGAAACCCAAGGAAAAACAACTTAAAAGATTCCCGGAACTTGCTCTTTCCCAGCCGGGAACAAAGGAGGGAGTGATGCTCGCCAGACTCCGGACCAAGAACACGAAAAACGAGGGAGGCACGACCACTACTCGAATTTTATTCGACTTATTCCTTCGCACCCATTGAACGTGTCCGAAAGCTTTTTGGTGCTGTAAATGCTGCTTTAATGCTGCATTTTCTACTCCGAAAGCTGTTATCTTTTTTTCTTCTCTGACACTTCTGGAATACTAAAATTTAAGTCAGGAAGAAGAAGAAGAAAAAGAATTAGCTGGTATAAAGCTGACAAAATAGATCAGCTACGGATATCCAACCTTCTTATCTTTCCTTTCTTCGTTGGCTATGATGGCCAGTTGTCTTAGAATTCGGAATGTTTGCCGAATTTCAGTTGTCTTTTTGAACGTGTTATGTTTGCCGCCGAAAACACTGAGAGAATCTCTGTAATCCCCAGTTTCTTCTTGAAAATTCAGCATAAAATTTAGCATTCTCGCTGAATTTTCCGATGAATTTTATGCTGAATTAATGCTGCATTAATTGAGCGAAAATTAAGTCCGAACGCGAAAGGCTGCATAAAATGCTGAATTAATTCAGCATTTTCGTTCGTTTCGGAGCTTTCGGACACGTTCATTGTTCTGTTGTGATCATTCTTCTTCTTCCTTGACAAGTTTCGATGGTCGGAACCTTGTTTTCCAGCGTTCCGTCACTGAAGATCAAGGCTCCCGCCTAATTAGAATTGCTTCATAAGCAATGGTCGAATGGTTGTAATAAGCTCCATAGCGCCGAGAACAAATAAACACCAGCACCACCGACTCCCTTTCTCTAGACCATGCGGAGTCGAACAGATTCCTATACTCTGCCCGGTACAAACGAGCGGAGGTGTAGGAGCTTCGCGGAACATTACGATTAATTGCCTCTACAAGCAGCCTTATCGCAGTAAAGCCCCGGAGAAGAAATTTTCAATGTAAAAGCTGACTGGTTGTCTGAAGGCGCTGTAGCGCGGATCGGCACGCCTCCTACGTTTTTTCTTCTGATATGCGCACCGGCGACGAGGGTAGTAGAAGGGAATCAACTAAAATTTTAACGAGTATACATCTAGCTCGGCTCAGTTTTATCGGGGTATCCGATGGGACCAAAGACAGAGGAGAGCGCTATACGTGATGTTTACGTTTTAATAAACATCCTTAATCAAACCGAATGAAAAGATTCTTATCAATGCCGGTGCTGCAACACTGATGCATCATTTCTTACTTGTAAGAAACAAAAGTGTTCTCAGTACTGCTTGAAGAACACGAGTACAATTTGACAACCATTATATTGTAGAAAACTACTAAATTAACGAATGGAAAGCGGTGGTCCTTGAACTGACAATACGCAATCGTAACAGAAAAAACGTGTTCTCTCGAAAAACAAGACCAAAGGTGTCGATGGGATCTCAAAAATCTAATATTTGATTCAGACAATCGAGTCTTGTCTTCGCCAGATCCAGTCTTGGACAGGCTAATCATCAGAGAAAACCAATTTCAGACATACCTCTATAAGCCATATCTATTTTGACGATACTGACCGAGACTTCCTGCCGATTTCCGAGCGAACTACTAGTCCAGCAAAAAAAAATTACAGACACAAAACCAGCGTATCTCCTTATCCCTATAAAACATCTAATCAACCTTGAATAAAAGTTTGACTTAGAACAAATCCGGTTACAACCGGATTCCAGAATAATTATATGTCCGGGTATAAAACCATTGTCATATACCGACTCAGCCTCTCGTGTTACCCCTTAATCTGTCATCTAATCGAACTTTTGCTTTAACAAATTTTTCGGTTTTGGCCGGATTCCGGGCGAACTAGTTGTCCGGCGAGAAAATGATTTTCACCATCGTGTTCGGCATGTCTTTTTACCAATAAATCAAAATTTAATCAACTTCAAATTAAACTTTTACTTTTAATGAACTTTCCGGTTTTCGCCGGATTCCGGGCGAACTACTTGTCCGTCGAGAAAATAGATTTCACCATCGTCTTCAGCATGCCTTCCTACCCCTAAATCGAACATGTAATCAACTTCAAATAAAACTATTACTTTTAACAAACTTTCCGGTTTTGGCCGGATTCCGGGCGGACTACACCTACGATGATAAAAATTGTTTTCACCATCGTGCTCAGCATGTCTTCTTACCCCATACTCGACTATCACGTTAGCTGTTTCAAAATATTTTGATTGCCCCTTAATCTGAACCCCCACCCCTAAATGTAGGGCTACAAAGCCCATCTACGAACTTGACTGGTCCGACGATCCAACGAATCCTCACACCAAGTTTCATCAAAATATCTTATTCCCTTCGACAGTTATTGTGCTTACAGACGGACAGACGGACGGACGGACAGACGGGCAACTTTTGCGATGTCCGGAATAATTATATGTCCGGGTATAAAACCATTGTCACATACCGACTCAGCCTCTCTTCTTACCCCTTAATCTGTCATCTAATCGAATTTTTGCTTTTAACAAATTTTCCGGTTTTGGCCGGATTCCGGGCGAACTAGTTGTCCGGCGAGAAAATGATTTTCACCATCGTGTTCGGCATGTCTTTTCACCCATAAATCAAACATTTAATCAACTTCAAATCAAACTTTTACTTTTAACCAACTTTCCGGTTTTCCCCTGATTCCGGGCGAACTACATGTCCGGGTAGAAAATTATTTCACATAAGTGTTCAGCATGTCTTCTTACCTAAATCGAACATCTAATCAACTCGAAATAAAATTTTAATTTTAACAAACTTTCCGGTTTCTGCCGGATTCCGGGCGAACTACTTGTCCCTCGAAAAAATGGTTTTCACCATCGTCTTCAGCATGTCTTCCTACCCCTAAATCGAACATCTAATCAACTTCAAATAAAACTATTACTTTTAACAAACTTTCCGGTTTTGGCCGGATTCCGGGCGAACTACTCGTCCGATGATAAGATTGTTTTCACCATCGTGCTCAGCATGTCTTCTTACCCCATAATCGACTATCACATTAGCTGTTTCAAAATATTTTGTTTGCCCCTTAATCTGAACCCCCTTCCCACCCCTACATGTAGGGCTACAAAGCCCATCTACGAATTTGACTGGTCCGACGACCCAACGAATCCTCAGACCAAGTTTCATCAAAATATCTCATTCCCTTCGAGAGTTATCGTGCTTACAGACGGACAGACGGACGGACGGACTGACAACTTTTGCGATGTCATAGGGATCCCTCCACTTAGGTTTTGGGATCCCAAAAAGCTGTTACTTCAACTTCTAACAAAGTAGACCTTTTGTGCTTCCCCAGGCAACCCTGGGACGCTGGTCTTTCCTCGGCACGCTGGCGGACCCCAACCAAACGATCTGAATGGCTCTGCATAAGACAAAGTAGAACCAGAGTCTATTCTTCTTATATAGCTTATAACAGTGCGCTCCGAGGAAAAGACGAATCTGTATACGTCGTATTAAACCTTATTACACCGATCTGAACAATGCAATACTTATTTTTGTGTCATTTAATCGAATACACTGAATTATTTGGATTCTGCAAATTCAAATTAAGGGGCGAACAAAATAATTTTTAACAGCTACTGAAATAGTCGACTTAGGGTAGGACGACATGCTGAACACGTATATGATAATCATTTCTCACCGGACAATTAGTTCGCCCGTAATCCGGCCAAAAACCGGAAAATTTGTAAAAAGTTAAAGTTTTACTTGAAGTTGGTCAGATTCGATCTAGAGGTAAGAAGATATGGTGAATCCGTATATGAAAACTATTTTTTCGCCGGACAAATATTTCGCCCGGAATCCGGCCAAAACTTGAAAATTTGTTAAAAGTTAAAGTTTTATCTGAAGTTGATTAGAGGTTGATGTAGGGGTAAGGAGATACGCTGAATTCGATATTGATCTTAGATTTTTGACAGACAAGTATTTCATTCCGAAAATGGAAATTTGGCCGAAGTTAGGCAGGAAGTTTTGAACAATCGAATCAATATCCGAACTTGCTATTCTCGGACGATTAGCAATTGGCCTTAATCTTTTTCTAAACTGTAATAGTAAAAATGTTCAAGGAGTCTGGCCAAGACCGGATATCTCCGAGACCCGACTGTCTGGATCAAATATTAAATTTTTGGGATACCATCGAAACATTTGGTCTTGTCGGAGTGGACAGTTGCGACGTTTAGAACCTCCCTACCCAAGACCCAAGTTAAAGCCACACTCGATCCGACCGCTGGGTCATCTAGTGGCGTGGTTCGGAAGCACACAGCATGGAGAGGCTTTGATCACAGTTTGACTACGGATATAACAACAAGAGCTGTAAGCACATATGGCACTTGCAAGCATATGTAGTAAGAAATGCCCCAACAAGAAAAAAAGAAGGGGGCTGAGAATTTAACCTATGGTTTCACTTTAAATATAAAAATAGGAGACAGAAGCAAAAGGAAACAAGAAGGAAAACAAAAACCGGCAAGGCTGGATCAGATGGAAGTGTTCGGTTTAGATGCGCCAAACTTGCATGGCTGGGTCAGAGAATAAAAGTGATGGTCAAAAGTTTTTATTTTTATTTTTCGGTTAAGATGTGCACTTTAAGGGTGCCAAAAATTAATTTATAAGCAAAACCCTTGAGGCAAAAAGATTCATGTACTCGTGGCGATCTTGAAAAAGTAAATATTGCTTAAAAGTATTTTTGGTATTTTGCGGTTAAGATGATCCAAGTTCTTTCTAGGACACCTGAATGATGTGTACCAAGTATCTTCCCTATCTGTATGACTTCCGTTAACATTGCCTGCAGAAAACCCAATCCAAATACGGATAGTGTTTCCAAGCTATGATTTGGCCTTATTTCAGTACCGAACAATTTTAGAAAATGAACAAATGTCTCCAATCAACCCTTCTTCTGGAACATTTTTTAACCAATTAAGCCCAGAAGAAATTCCAATACGGTCCGGCTAGCGCTGTACAAGATTTTAATGAATTGCGCATTTTGTCTTGGAGTCTGAATGTGCAAACCTCCAGAAACGAACATCCCTATTTTGAAAACGTCACGCTCAGGAGAGGAATGCTCTCCGTGGCCATGCCTGTAAATGCATTTTCCATGGTGTGTTCAAGTATGGTTTCATTTATTCAAACAATGTTTACAACGGATACGTCAGCTATGTCAACTTCGGGGAAGGAAACAAACCTGTAATCCAATTACAGGTTTTTACAGGTTTGTTTCCTTCCCCGAAGTTGAACCAGAAGATTGACAGCCTGACGAGGACCCTTGCCAAGAAGGGCCGAAATATCGCTGATGAAAAATCATAGCTGACGTATCCGTTGTAAACATTGTTTGAATAAATGTTTCAAAGTCAGCTTGGGCTCAAAGAATATTTATGGTTTCATTGTTCAGGTGTCCTTTAAGGAATGGTCGGATCGGAGAAGCCACGATGTCTAACCTAATGATGTTAAGTTTCTAATGCTCCAGCAAAGTTTTATCATCCTAGCACATCTGGGTGTACCTTAACTCACGATCACCGGAATTCCGGACACCCCCCTATAGCCCATCCCCCCCCCCTCGGTACCCGAATCCAGTCCGATTCTGTCACTGATGCACCTAGGATCCCACCAAGTTTTATCCTGGTCGCTCCACTCTATGCGTATCACAAGATTTCCGGTTCTCTCCTCCCCCCCCACCCAGTTCATCGGATCCGGTCCGCACTTGAAATTGGACATCTGAGACACGAGTTCTTCAAGATATCAAGTTTCATTAAGATCCGATAACCCGTTCGAAAGTTATGCATGCCACTAATTACCGGATTCCGCCGTCTCCCCCTACCCCCCCCCCCCCACGACGGTCGGACCGCGCGAATGACTGTTTCCAAGTTAATCTGGCGGGTCTCTGATATGCCTGCCAAGTTTTATCGTCTTAGCCCACCTGGAAGTACATCAACTACGAATCGCCGGAATTCAGGAACCCCCCTCCAACTCCCCCACAGTGTCCGAATCCGGTTCAGTTCCGTCAGTTATTTATCTAGAGCTTGTGCTTGTTCTTCCCACCAAGTTTCATTCCGATCGCTCCACTCCGAGAGTTTCACACGATTTCCAGCTCCCCCTCAGATTCATCGGATCCAGTCCGGACTTCAGATGAGGCATCTGAGACACGAGGTCTTCCCAGGAATCAAGTTTCAGTAAGATCCGATCACCCGTTCGAAAGTTATGCATGTCCCTATTTTCTAGATTCCGCAACGTCCCCCTCCCCCACGATGGTCGGATCGGGCAAGTGACTAATTCTAAGTTAGTTTGGTCGGTTCCCTAATGTGCCTGCCAAGTTTCATCGTCCTAGCATATCTGGAAGTACCATAACTCGCAAACAACGGACTGACCGACCGACCGACAGACCGACGGAAAAGTGATCAGTATATGGCACTTGGCCGGAAGGCAAGTGCCATAAAAACAAAGCAGGTATATGGAAAATGTGTAGAAATATCAAACTAATTACTAGCATTTATTCCCGCAAGCCCAAAAAAGAAAGGATGTAAACTGGATCATAAACAAATGCCGTAAATTATACTAAATTCGTTATAACGATCACTAGAAGATTCGTGAAATTTAGCTAAATAATGTTCAGCTTCCGAGACCAACAGAGTGTAAAACTGGCCGATGATTTCTTCTTCCGACATATTTAAACGTTAACGTGGTGATATTAATCCCCTAACTCGCCAAGCAATCTTCTCGAAAGTTTAGTACCCCTTTTAACCTCCGGCGGTAGAGCACTGAAAATAATGAGCACTGGCCATCTTGCTTTGAAAAGTGAAGTGTGTTCAAGTAATTTGTGGATAAAGTTGGCTACCGTGATGGTTTTGAAGAAAACAAGGTAACAGTGTGTTTGTAAAAATCTGACCCATCGAAAGATAATGGTGTCTCCCACCTTCTCGGCCCACTTGAATCAAATTCTTTAAAGGACACCTGAACAATGAAACCATACTTGAACACACCAAGAATGCATTTGCAGACATGGACACGGAGAGCATTCTTCTCCTGAGCGTGACGTTTTCAAAATAGGGATGTTCGTTTCTGGAGGTTTGCACATGCAGACTCCAAGACAAAAAGAGCAATTCATTCAAATCTTGTACAGCGCTGGCCGGATCGTATTGGAATTTCTTCTAGATATACATTTGGGCTTAACTGGTTAACAAATATTCCAGAAGAAGGGTTGATTGGAGACATTTATTCATTTCTAAAATTGTTTGGTACTGAAATAAGGACAGATGCAAAATGGAGCAAAAATCGTAGCTTGGAAACACTATTTCGTATTTGAATTGGGTTTTCTGAGGCAATGTTAACGGAAGTCATACAGATAGGGATGATACTTGGCACTCTTCATTCAGTGGTCCTTTAAGCTAGAGCACGGTTGGCCTAGGATATTATGAGCTACTGATATTTCTGGAACATTGCCTGCTTCCCGAGAAAGAAAACACGGAAACGTTTGTCAACAAACGCAAGACAATGACTAAGCATTTTGATGAGCTGTCGGTTCCAGCTCTGGTTCGAGCCTCGAGTTACAAAGAACCCGCGCCATATGTAACAGTAGGCGAAGACAGAAACTGTCCAACTAATTATCAAGGCTAGTAGGCTAATGGCGACCTCCTATGAAGATTCAACCGCAATATCGGCGCCACAAAACTAGGTTTTGTGGAAAAGGAAATATCTTCACAGAAATATCAGCCGACCCCAGCCTAGATAATGTCTGGGCTAAAAGACAGGGTCCACCTTCTAGATTTTTCTTCCGAATTCAAGATATCCGTTTTTGTCGAGAAGGACTTGGAAGGTGAAACCAGGTCAAACACGTCGGAAGTCCGGGGCGTGACAAAACAGATTCCGGAATGTTAAAGAAGCAAAACAATTGAGAGACACAATAAATATGCAAATGAATGGAGTAGAAAGGGGAGACTGATTGACAGTTGTGACCTGGAAGCAAAAGATATTTGACGGGGAAACCAAGGAAATATTGAAGAATATTAAAACTATTTATCACCATCATCATGCAAATCCGGGAAGGGTTGGCTTGACTGTTAATCTTAGTAGAAAACAAAATCTTTTCGCGATGAAATGGCTCAGAAATATCGTTTTTCGAAAACATTATTATTTCCCACGTGAACTTAATGATCTACTTGTTAGCTTTATTATCGAGCTATCCAGCCTTCCTGCTCTCCGACGCGGCGGCAGACGCAAAATATTTGAAAGCTGAACGTGCCGTGGTTAACAAGACCAAAAGTTTCGATGGGATCCCAAAAATTAAAATTTGTGGGACTTCTTGATCCAAACAATTGGGTGTTGTAGATTTCCGATGTTCGCCAAACCCCTTTAACATGTTACTATTTATCCGTAATCAACCGCTTGAAAATGTAAAAAAAAAAAATTTATAAACTTTTGAGATTTTTTGACAAATGGCGGAAAAACAACTAATCAGGTGATAAAAACAAGTGCAGATATGGGTTCAGAAAGCATGTTTACCCCTAAATCTCCTCTCTAATCGACTTTAGAAAACCCTTTTACTTGGACCAAATTCCTCGTTTTAGTTATATTACGAGCAAACTGCGGGCAGAGAAAAAGAGATGCTGACATTGAGAGGCGAACCAAGAACCTCTCGATCCAAATTTCCGAGTTTTTGTAAATTTCGGCAGAGTTACAAATGTGACGAAAAAAATTAAAATTCAGAGATGGATTTATCTAGAGTTCTTACCCCCGATACGAACTTCTAATCGAATTAGTAGGCTAATGATTTTTTGCCAAATTTCCGGTTTGGCCGGATTCCGGGTAAACTTAATTGTCGGGGAAGAAAACCAATCTCAGATCTCGATTCAACATGTCTCTTCACCCTATATCTGCTGTCAAAATGGGTTTTAAAACTACCTCGCAGATTTCCGGTTTGGGCCGGATTCCCGGCGAACTACTCGTCTGGCAAGAAAATAAATTTCAAAATGAATACCCCTATATTTAACCTCTAATCAACTTGAGAGAAAACTTTTACTTTAACAACTTTTCTAGTGTTGCCGGATTTCAGGTGAACTACTTGTCCGGCGAAAAAATAAATGTCATATTTCGGATTCAGCATGTTTCCTTACCTCTAAAACGACTATCTCGTTAGCTTTTAAAAGATAATTCTTCCTCCTTCGAAACCCCCTCCCCCACCCCTAAATATAGAGGTCTACGAACTTGACCTGTAGTTTTTGACCCGAAGAATCCTCATAACAAGTCCGAACAAAATATATCAACACCCTTCCCCCTTGAGAGCTGTCGTGCTAACAGACGGAAAGACAGACGGACGGACAACTTTTACGAAGTCACAGGTGTCCCTTCACTTACGTTTTGGGTAAAAAGTGGTAAAACAGAAGATAGATCTGATGGTCTACCATGTCTTCCAAAATGAAAAAAAAAAAGCACTTTAAAGCTTCTCATATCCTTGATGTGTAAACGAGTTGTCGTCAGAGCTTGAAACTCTCCCCAAAGTTTGCTTCTTGGCAAGGGTCCTCTTCAGGCTTCAAATCGCCCATACATGCCGCCGACAAGTATCCGTCTTAGCTGGAAAGAAGAAGAAGAGACAGGTGACTCCAAAACCAAAACGCAGAAGCATCTCTACCCTTTCGAGGACTCGATCGAACAGCAAAAACAGCAGCCGTGTCCAGAGTGAAATCACAGCACCAGCTTTAACTCCAACCAATTTTAAGAGAAGGTTAATCAAATCAGATTTTTAAGGAAGAATCTTTAATTGTTTTTCCACAAGTTAATTTTCCACTTTAAGCGGCTCGACCCTGAAGAGGAACCTTGCCAAGAAGGGCCGAAATATAGCTCTAATAAAATGTAGCTGCTTTATCCGTTTTGCCCCGTCAAATATGATTCGCAGTCAGCTTGAGCTGAGGACTATCTATAACCACAGTACGGAACTTCAAATCGCCCATACATGCCGTCGACAAGTGTCCATCTTAGCTGGAAAAAAAAAAGAAGAGACAGGTGACTCCAAAACCAAAATGCAGAAGAATCTCTGCCCTTTCGACGACTCGATCCAACCAATCTTCAGAGAAGGTTAATAAAATCAGATATTTAAGGAAGAATCTTTAATTGTTTTTCCACAAGTTAACTTTCCAGCTTGAGCCTGAAGAGGAGCTTTGCCAAGAAGGGCCAAATATAGCTCTAATAAAATTTAGCTGACTTATCCGTTTTGCACCGTCAAATATGATTCGCAGTCAGCTTGGGCGGAAGGACTCTCTATAATAGTAACACTCATTTCTGTAGGTGTCACAACACCAATCCTCTGGAATGTTTCACAACTCAATACACCCACGTAAGCTTGACAACTCAGGTCAAACAACTGATAAATATCCAACAAACCTGGTTGGCATCCCTCAACATTTTGCATTAGTGACCCAGGATTCCCCTACTAACCAAACGATAATACTTTCTTCGCATACGACAGGAAAATGCCCAATATGCTGGCTTAATAGCAAATAAACAGAATGCGAATGGACAGTATAAAACAAACAGAGGATGGGCAAGTGTTTGTTTTATTGGGTTCCTAACGGTGGTGACGGGAGAGTAGCAGATAAGTACTTGTCGTTCCAAATGTGAAAGGACCATTGAGATTCTAAATGTGTTTTAAAGCGTTCAAAGTTTGTCCAAGTCAGTAGGACTAATGGGTGAAGTTTCTGGGATCCCAAACGACACTACAGTAATGCCCAAATAGGTGCTTTATAATCGTGAAACAAGATGAAGTCACAGTCGTACCAAACCTTGGTTGAACTCGCGGTTTGGAACGTGGATCTAAACTGCTACAATGCTTCAAATGTAACTCCTTTAACTATTAGACTATTCAGCGTAAACTTAACTGATATTCAGTCTATTTTGTTATCAGACAAAAGGAAAAGACGGAGTCTGGAAAAAAGATGGGATCGCTAATCCTTGACATCGTAAATCTGTCGGTCCGTCTGCTAGCCTATGTATACGTAAATTCAATTCCAACAACAAGTTAGAACTTACCACCAACAGAAACTCCTAGAGTCTGAGCTCCCAGAAACTCTCAGAGAAACGACATATCCAGGAACCCTTGTTAATACCGGGTGTAAACAATCATAGGATTCGAAGCTTCCGGCAACGACCACTCAATCAGGCCACATTCACTATTTACTCGGTTCAGACTATTTGTTTAACATCGGGGAAAGGTGTGACTGCGCATAACTCAAATTTCCAACCGGACTGACATCTGACAGGGGCGTTTCACCCTGTCAAGTCAAAACATCTGACTTAAAAGGAGTGAATTCTCACATCTGCGATGTTTAGATCTCCCACATTCAAGTCGTTAGTTACAGCCAGGACTCGGGAAAACCCAGAGCTGTCTTTTACTTTTGGTAGACCCTAGGTCATCCATGGGTTTTGCCGCCTTTTCATGAATCAAAGGTGTAAAAGCGATCGTCGAGTTTTCTACAAATAAACACGCTTTTACAAATGTTTCAACATATTTATATTTTATTTTTAAATCATAACTTCTTGCACCATGGCTGCTATTATTCCTCGTTGATAACAGAAAACCATATTTCCTGGTCTCTGCGACCGACACCAACGCCTCGTTTATTGTTCAAGTTCTCGCCGACTGCAAAAGAGAGCCTAGCCTAGTCAACAAAAACGGAAAAAGACAATCAAAGAACTTGACATTGCTAGATACAGGATTTAGCTTTGAGACAGAGTAACTACTCTAAGCCTCTAAGTTATTCGCAACGTTACTCAGTTACAACCTTGAACAGTTACAGTTACCTACTAAAAAGGTTCAAGCTGGCTACCTTGGAAGAGAGACTAACCCGCCTTCGCATCGACTTTGGTATTAAAGACCTGTTCCGATTACGTAATATTCTCCCACGCCCCTATTTTCCTATACGTATTAGACCCCAGCGAAAGAAATCCCAGAAAATCGCCAAACTAGCCCCTGTGGCCCCTCTTCATAAACGATATAGAAGAAGTTTTGTTCCAGCATTTGTTGACTTGTACAATCACCGATAACTTAGTCCTTTTTAGTGTTTTTTTTTTCTTCCTTCGTTACAAAGTGTTTTGCATTCCTCATTTTGTATGACAAAAAGGTCAAATCCGCGGGTAACGCTGTGACAGCTACTTCTGAAAAATAGAATTCTATTCTATTCTATTCTAAAATTTTATACTTTTACAAAAAAATTGTGACTCGCATCCTGTTGGTCGGTTATGATTCGAAGATGCCAAAGCCTACCAGTTCGAAGCGAGATTTCGTATTGAACTGAAAGTTTGGAGCCCTCAAGATCTCCTTTCCAATTAAAATTTTCTTAGAACCTTAAATAAACAATAAAAGGTCCGGAATAACTTTTCGAGGGGCTTGCACGCTCAGAATAGTTACCGAATCCTGTCACATAGTCGAAAACTCTATAATTCGCAATATTAAAGGACCTCTTACCTATAATACTAAGGCGACATATTTCCGGAATCGCTCGGATCCATCCATTAGTAAACCCCGTTTTCATACGGTATATCCTAACCCCCTAACAGCATATGGCTGATTTTCTTACTTGCTTTACTTCGATGCGTACCATTCTGTCGACAGCTGTTTTCGAGAAGTTTATTCATCAGAAAACCGGATGTATAATTGTTACCCTGTTTTTGCTAGAAGCCAACAAGCCTGGAAAAGGCTTAAAACATCTAAAGCCATGTGTAACTTTCCGAAAGCAGGGCCTAGTCTGAAAGTATTAAACTATAGTAGAATATTGGAACATACACCGTAAACGTTGCGAGGTGACCTTTAAATTTCCAGTATCCTTGAATAATATCTACGTATATGGCTGTCAAACCATGACTGACAGAGACTAGAAATGACGAATATGTATTTGAAGTGGGGACTCGGCGCCACAATACTTGAATCAGGCGTTACCATATCTGTCATGTCCTATTTGGACAAAACCGTCAACTAAAGGCTAACAATGGACAAAAGGTGACAGTTTGACAAGAGTACTTGAAGTGGCTCCCATCGTCGTCAAGTCAGGACGAGGAGATCACCCCCCCCCCTTGCCCTTCTCCCTCCTTCGAAACTTATTTGCAATAAAATAGATATGGTCAGTTCTTTTTTATCGTTTTGCTAAATACATATTGTGGACGTGAAGCTCAAAAATGTCAAATCGGGACCCATTCATTAGTGACCCACTAACAGTAGTGGAGAAACACATATAAAAATATAGCCAAGTTTAAATACTGATTACGACTAGAAAACCCGTTTGATTTAAAGCCCTAAGTTTTAGGGTAGATGTTATTTTGAGCATTTTTGTCAGTTTTTTGTCTTTTCTGTTCTTGTTTTTTCCTTATTATTTACTCCGTCTTCGTCTACTGAGTGCTTATTTTTACGGGCTAATAAACTAATCTTAGAGAAAATAATCTTTATAAGAAGCTTATAAAGGCATACAAGAAAGGATTCTTGCATGAAAATTATCACACGGCGGATATTAGACTTGGACATTTTTATGTTAAACTAGACCTACGTTGCCTGGGCAACGTGAAGTGTAGCGGCAACCTTTGTCCGGCTTCGCCCACTAAAGTGTTGCGAGAGCAACACTTCGGTTTTGTTTCTTCGCTGTCGGTTGAATGCTGAAATTGTCAACTTATCGAAGCTTACAAAACGGTATATTCTAAGAAGAACACAATCAGTAGTCACATGACCAAAGGATATTCCTCAGCGTTGTAAAAACAACAACAAAAGAATATCGGAAGAAGGGACTAAATTGAATTTGCAGTCAGTTGAACTTTATCGTTTTCAATCGTAGACATCGTGGATGAAAACTTGGGACAATATCTTATATAATCTAGTTGGTATTATATAGCTATGCGTAAGTTTTCAGGGTTAAAATACCACAGATGACACTACTAATTATTACGAAACTACCTCATTGTTTTACATTATCGTTTGTACCCCTTGCGTCAACAGTTGATCCTAGTTTACAGCGGTAGACCATCGATACAAACTTTAGATTTATACAAATCGAATACAATGTGCACCAATTTGCACAAATTTCTAGCCCCTCGTGAACCGATTCCTACTTAGAAGTCCCTCTCCCGTGATAGACATCAAGTTCACCGGAAACAAATAGTGGGTACACCAGCTAGCAAAGTTGCAAACCCCTCATCTCTGAAGATGATAACAGGTGATTATTACTTACAAGTCCCTTGCCTATCTTTCAATTTGGAAACAAATTGTTCTTACCATCGAATACACCGGAAACAAATAACAGGTACACCAACTAGCAAAAGCTGCAAACCACTCATCGCCGAAGATCCACAAAATTTCGCCTGAGGCGAATTTACCAGTGTTCACTATTTCGAATAAAGGTGCGTCATTTATTTGGCGTTTAAGCTTGGAATTTTGGGGGGTTTGAATCATTAAATTTAACTGTTATGGCTATATTTACAGCTAGAATGGTGATACATGAAAATGTCCCCTGCGGCGATTTAATTTGTCCAGGGTATAGACACCGAAGCCGCGTCACCGACAATAACTTAGCGGGCCACCGCCGAAAAACATCTCGGCGCGCCGCCGTTGGGGTCGGCAGCGGCGGCCCGTCGGTAAAATTATGCCACCGAATCTATTTAGGTCAAATATTTCAAGTTACTTTTCTATTGAGCTTTATCGTCCAAGGGTTCCAGGTTGTTGTTTTATTTTTGCCATTAGCAAGTAAGCAAAAAGAGTCACCGGTTATGGTGACACTGCAGGACTATTATTTATTACCAAGAACTGTATGTTAGCTCCACACCGCGTAAACAAAGTGACCAATAGTGACCGTACTCCTGACGGTCCGTCCCTCTGTTCAAATTTTGCTAGTTCAGACACTTCCGGACAAGCTATGGCGGTGAATTTTGCCATTCTTTGCGGACAGTAGCGCCATTTCACTAAACGTCGGAAAACATTTTGATTCTCTTGAAATCCCCTCAATTGCTGGACATTCGGAATTCCCTGGATCCCCTCCAGTACTTGGGATTCCCCATTTCTCAAATTTATTTATAGTAAAATAACAGGTAGCCTATATAGGTTAAAGGATTGTATAGCACTTGCTATTAATTGTCCCCTTTTGCCGCTTCGTAACTTGCAGCTTGCAGCCTCTGACTAAAGTCTGTACAGCGACAATGTCTCTCCGTCGGTTCGTCTGTCCCTTTGTCTAGCTTTGCTAGTTTTGGCACTTCCATACAAGTTAGGACCGTGAGATTTGGCATGCATACAAAGGACCCGACCGATAATCAACGAATCCTTCTTTTCCGGATCCGACCATTCGTGTGGGGGGGGGGGAGCAGTCCTTGATCTTGATCCGCGAATATCGCGAACGGTACAAGGCCATGGGTCAAATGTCGAAAATGTTCTATTCTGTCTGTCTGTATTTTAGCTCATACGCATGCAATCCTCAGCTAAAATACATGCTACATACCCTTGCAAGTGCTATATCATCTTTCAGCTCTTCCGGTACCCCTCGTCAAAATCCACTGGGTATCTATCCGGTAAGCACACATAAATCTAGCGGAGTTGCATCTGAAACCCATCAAGTTTCATGAAAACTTCCGAAAAATTTCAACCAACCTTCATCTATCAAGAAGAGGTCGTACCCGTTTAGTCAAAATGTCAAATGAAAGACAAAAATGCTCTCAGCCGGGATCTGAACCGAGGACATCCAACTTTCAAGGTCACTGCTCTATCACTGAGGTAAGCGGGGCATTTGAACACAGCTCGCAAACCACTATAATAGTCCCGAAGAAGTGGGCCATAGGAACAGTGATCCCGCCAAAGACAAATCTATCTAAACACTTCACATCCCCATGTCACAGGACTAGATCGGTATTTTGTAGATGGAATTTTATACAAGGGACAGGTAGCCTACCGTGACAAATAAACGAACTGATTTGTCATGGAAAAGTCGTTATCTTAGGCCCAGACCGCCATGACCTTCGTACTGCCCAAGTTTCATCACTTTCTCCTTTAGGTCCCTATGCGTGCCAAAAAATTCCCCCTCCACCGTGTCCACATGCGATTCGGACACATAAATGTCAAATCTAGGGCATTTGCTCCTATCAACCACCGACTTTTACTCTTGTGGACGCAATTCCGGACCTTGGAGACATGACCAAGTTTCATCCTATTCCCTCCATCCGTTTGGTCCCTCTGCAGGATACCAAGACTGTTTTCAAGAAAAAACGTCAGTTTTGAAAAAAAAAAGTCAACTGATTTTCAGAAAAAAACGACTGTCTTGACAAGAAATCAACTGATTTTCAGACAAAAACGACTGTTTTGACAAGAAATCAACTGATTTTCAGAAAATTTTACCCATATCAAGTTTCATCGTCTTAGCTTACGTGGAAGTGCCCGAATTAGCAAATGTGAGACAATCGCAATATGGCACTTGAACGGAAGGCTAATGCCATAAAACAATAATAACATATAAAGGCTCACGATCTTTTCCTGGAAAATTTGAGAAATTTAATGGAAATTTGCAAAAAATAGAGCAAACGCCGGTAAATTTTCGGCGCGCAGCCGATAAGTTTCCGGCAGCGCGCCGAGTACAGAAGTGGAAGAGCGTGAAAACACATCGATTTTTTTTTTTTTTCAATCAATCAATCAAGTTTAATGCAAATAGCTAAAAGCTAGAAAAGGAATAAAAATTTACAAAATACACAGACACACAATAAAAAAATTAACTAATACACTTAGAAATTACCAGAAATAAATGATGGAATGAAACTACGTAAAAATCGGGTAGAAGAATTAGCGGGACATGGGGAAAACTTATTGCCAGTGTTTATGTTTAATTTGTGTTTAGACTTAATCGTGTAGATACTATGTAACATTAGCATATAGCTTTTTAGAAAAGAATTAACAGATTCGGTAAAAATCGGTTACCAATTCGGTCAATTTTTGTCAGGATGGCCCCCTCAATCAAGGAAGGTGGGGACGCCCCTGGTCATAGCGAGCGGGGTTGCCACATCAAAATATTTAGAGAGTGACTTTTGGCCCAAAACAGATAGTGAATTGGGAGTGAAATTTATTTTCATGAAATGTTCACTTTTGGTCGGCATCCCCTCTGTAAAAATGACACATCTTAATTTTACTTTCATGAAAAAACTTGAAATAGTCACTTCTGGTCGGAATCCATGCTGAAAAAATTACACATTTGTTCATTTTCTGAAATAGTGACTTTTATGTCCTACGTAGGACATGAGTGACACAAACAAAAAAGAGTGACAATTCACACTAGCGTGCGGCATGTGGCAACCTTGATAGCGAGCCCTGGTTTCATCTAGCAACGTGAAAGGTATATCAAACATAAACTAACCAATCAAATTCGCAGCCTGTTAGAGATAGTCTCAACAAGCCTATCCCACACGAGAAGGTCGCCTTAGGACGCCACAATGACTCCACCATACCACTGATATCTCACCCCATGCAAACAGCCCCACCTAGCAAGTAGCTCCAGGCAACCGCCCTGAAGTGCGTTTCTCAGACGAACCTCATTTCGTCCCTTCAATCGCAGCTCTATTCACAAAGGTGTGAACCATTGTCTGTCGGTCTAATCAGTTGGGACCCAATAACTATGACGAGGGGTCTACTCTTTTCCAAAGTCGAAGTACTCCTGGCGCTGGCATGAATAGCGCTGAAGCCAAGGTTCAAAGCTTTTTCAGATGTGTTAAAGGACCCGTCGTACCTCAGATGCCAATGTAACCTATTTCCGTACTACATTCGTCAATTGGAGACCCAAACTTTCGAATGTTACATTCTAAATGTGGTAACGAAACCTCACTAATAGCTACACTTGACGCGATTCACTGTTTTTCAACGCATAATACTCCATAGGAGTGTTCACATATCATGCTATTGGTGCGTAAAACCGGTTATCTGAATTTTGCCGAGTTCTTGCTAGATTTCAATGGGTTTGAAAAAAGGCTTAAAACGGTAAAGCCGCAAATGATTTGTTAAAAGAGGAGCCTACTTTTACAGTATTCAGATAGTTTTGAATATTGGAACATAAACTGTAAGTAGTGCGAGGTCTGCTTTAACGGTGTTAAGGGACATGGCGGAACATGGGAAATAAGCGATTACCTGACGACAGGAATGACGACATATTTGCTTTCTGCATAATCCCAACACCAGCCAACATTATTCTAAACTAAGATAAACAAAAAGCGCTAAAAAGAATGTGAAAAAATAGTGTTCCAACTGCAAGTCGCGAACGAAACACCGTTCTTGGAGTGACATTTATAACCAGGCCCGTATCCAGGAATTTCTTTCGGGGTGGTTTTGCCTTTCTGGGGGGGGGAGTTGCCTGCTGGTCGGGCAAAAAAGTACAAAAACATAGATCAGAGGGAAAACCCTATAAAAACTATTATTTTTGTATGATTCGGGGGGGGGGGGGGGTCAACCCCCTAAGTACCCTCCCCCCCCCCCCCCTGGATACGGCCTTGTTTATAACTAAGCAACAATAACCCATCCAGATTAACAGCCAGCTTCCTCCGAACAACATTTACACATGAGCTGCAAGATATGGGGAGACCCCTTGATACGATCAACAGGGAACTAATGGGGGGTAACAAGGGCTTCTGTAGAAACACCAGCTGTCCAAACCGCGAACGGGGGGCGCGTAAAGCAAATATGGCTTTTGTGGAGCTCTATTTATTTTGCCATCAAGGTATTTTTAAACTCAAGTGCAACCTCTGCCCTAGTGCAATTAATTTCAAGTGGGAAAGTACATGCTGTTAGTTTAGTTGGGCTTCTATTTGGCGCGAATGTGACACTATGAGCGTGTTCCAGCCTTCAGACAATAGTAACTTTTAGTTACTATTTCCGTCCAACCTCAGGAAAAGTTACTACGCTGACCGTTCCAACCTTCTCGAAATAGTAACTATTTGCTTACCATGCTCGGGAGCGTATAAGTAACTACGGATATCTGTAACGATTCACTGGATTACCACGTGGAGTGATATTTTAGCAAAATAGATAAATGCGTTCCAGTCTTGACGCCAAGAAGCCAGAATTCCTGACGTCATGCGAAGTAACTACAGTAAGTAGGATGGAACATGCTCTATACTGACCGCCAATCGCCTATGTTAGGACTTGTCGGCTGGATCCGGCTCTTAAAGTTTAACTGAAAAGCCAGCTTATTTTTGTATCTGTTTGTGGGATCCCAAAACGGAAGTGGAGGGATACCCATTGACATCGCAAAAGTTGTCCGTCCGTCCGTCTGTTAGCACGATAACTCTCGAAGGGAATGAGATATTTTGATCAAACTTGGCATGAGGAATCTTTAGCTCAAATTACAGGTCAAGTTCGAATACGGGCTATGTAGCTGTATATTTAGGGGTGGGGGAGGGCTTTGAAATTAAGGGGAACAAATTTTTTTTTTTTAAAGCTAATGAAATAGTCGAATCAGGGGTAGAGACATGCTGAATCCGAATATGAAATTTATTTTCTCGCCGGACAAATAACTAACCCGGAATCCTGCGAAAACAGGAAAAACTTTTAAAAGTAAAAGATTAATATGAAGTTGATTTTCTCGTCGGACAATTAGTTCGGCCGGAACCCGGCCAAAGCCGGAGAATATATTTAAAGTAAAAGTTTTATTTAATTTGATAAGATGAATACTCTTTGAGCCCAATCTGACATCGAAACATATATTCAAACAATATTTACAACGGATATACGTCAGCTACGATTCTTCATCAGCGATATTTCCGCCCTTCTTGGCAAGAAGGGCTTGCCAAGAAGGCTTGTAAACATTGTTTGAATATTTGATAAGGTGTTCGTTTTGCGGGTAGGAAGACATGCTGAATTCGAATGTGACAATCATTTTTTCACCGGACGTATTAGTTAAAAATAAAAGTTTATTCTGAAGTTTGACTAGAGGTTGGAAATAGGGGTAGGGAGACATACTGAATTCGTTTTTTAGCTTTATTTTTTCGCCGGACAAGGAGTTCCGGAATTCCGCCGAAACCAGAAAATTGGCAGAAGTAAGGCAGGAAGTTTCAATCTGCTTCGTCAAAACAGATATGACTTAAAGGGGTAAGCACACACGCTGAATCGATATATGAATTTGGTTTCTCATAGGATTAGCTATTTGGCCTTATTCTGTTTCTAAACTTTAACAGTAAAAGTGTTCAAGGAGTCTGGCGAAGACTAGATCTGGTGAAGACAAGCAATTGTCTGGATCAAGTTTAAACTTATGGGATCCCATCGAAACCTTTGGTCTTGTTTTAAATAGCCTACACTGAATTATTTTGACTCACTTAAAGGATTTTCAATTTTTCCACATTAGGCTCTAGTAGGGACGTTGAGAATACAGACGTCCTCCCGAGAAGACCTCAAGAAAAAAAAAAAGATTTCCGAGATCTGAGGAATTTCAGAAGTCGAAGAAATCAGAAGTCGAGGCAGTATTAGACGTTGCAAATACCAGGCTGACAATCTAAGTCATTGTTAGTACTCTTCTTATTTATATATATTTTCTGGGAATCGTTTCTGTTTCTAAATTTTAACAGTAAAAGTGTTCAAGGAGTCTGGCGAAGACTGGATCTGGTGAAGACAAGCAATTGTCTGGATCAAGTTTAAACTTATGGGATTCCATCGAAACCTTTGGTCTTGTTTTAAATAGCCTACACTGAATTATTTTGACTCACTTAAAGGATTTTCAATTTTTCCACATTAGGCTCTAGTAGGGACGTTGAGAATACAGACGTCCTCCCGAGAAGACCTCAAGAAAAAAAAAAAGATTTCCGAGATCTGAGGAATTTCAGAAGTCGAAGAAATCAGAAGTCGAGGCAGTATTAGACGTTGCAAATACCAGGCTGACAATCTAAGTCATTGTTAGTACTCTTCTTATTTATATATATTTTCTGGGAATCGTTTCTGTTTCTAAATTTTAACAGTAAAAGTGTTCAAGGAGTCTGGCGAAGACTGGATCTGGTGAAGACAAGCAATTGTCTGGATCAAGTTTAAACTTATGGGATTCCATCGAAACCTTTGGTCTTGTTTTAAATAGCCTACACTGAATTATTTTGACTCACTTAAAGGGTTTTCAATTTTTCCACATTAGGCTCTAGTAGGGACGTTGAGAATACAGACGTCCTCCCGAGAAGACCTCAAGAAAAAAAAAAAGATTTCCGAGATCTGAGGAATTTCAGAAGTCGAAGAAATCAGAAGTCGAGGCAGTATTAGACGTTGCAAATACCAGGCTGACAATCTAAGTCATTGTTAGTACTCTTCTTATTTATATATATTTTCTGGGAATCGTTTCTGTTTCTAAATTTTAACAGTAAAAGTGTTCAAGGAGTCTGGCGAAGACTGGATCTGGTGAAGACAAGCAATTGTCTGGATCAAGTTTAAACTTATGGGATTCCATCGAAACCTTTGGTCTTGTTTTAAATAGCCTACACTGAATTATTTTGACTCACTTAAAGGGTTTTCAATTTTTCCACATTAGGCTCTAGTAGGGACGTTGAGAATACAGACGTCCTCCCGAGAAGACCTCAAGAAAAAAAAAAAGATTTCCGAGATCTGAGGAATTTCAGAAGTCGAAGAAATCAGAAGTCGAGGCAGTATTAGACGTTGCAAATACCAGGCTGACAATCTAAGTCATTGTTAGTACTCTTCTTATTTATATATATTTTCTGGGAATCGTTTCTGTTTCTAAATTTTAACAGTAAAAGTGTTCAAGGAGTCTGGCGAAGACTGGATCTGGTGAAGACAAGCAATTGTCTGGATCAAGTTTAAACTTATGGGATTCCATCGAAACCTTTGGTCTTGTTTTAAATAGCCTACACTGAATTATTTTGACTCACTTAAAGGGTTTTCAATTTTTCCACATTAGGCTCTAGTAGGGACGTTGAGAATACAGACGTCCTCCCGAGAAGACCTCAAGAAAAAAAAAAAGATTTCCGAGATCTGAGGAATTTCAGAAGTCGAAGAAATCAGAAGTCGAGGCAGTATTAGACGTTGCAAATACCAGGCTGACAATCTAAGTCATTGTTAGTGCTCTTCTTATTTATATATATTTTCTGGGAATCGTTTCTGTTTCTAAATTTTAACAGTAAAAGTGTTCAAGGAGTCTGGCGAAGACTGGATCTGGTGAAGACAAGCAATTGTCTGGATCAAGTTTAAACTTATGGGATCCCATCGAAACCTTTGGTCTTGTTTTAAATAGCCTACACTGAATTATTTTGACTCACTTAAAGGGTTTTCAATGTTTCCACATTAGGCTCTAGTAGGGACGTTGAGAATACAGACGTCCTCCCGAGAAGACCTCAAGAAAAAAAAAAAAATTTCCGAGATCTGAGGAATTTCAGAAGTCGAAGAAATCAGAAGTCGAGACAATATTAGACGCTGCAAATACCAGGCTGACAATCTCAAGTCATTGTTAGTACTCTTCTTATCTATATATATTTTCTGGGAATCGTTTGCCATTGCAGTTGTTAAATATTCAAAGTTATAGATATCAGCACATATATAGGTACAAAAAATACAAAATACACAATTACACAATATGAAAATGTACGCGAATAACGGAACAACGAAATATCAATTTTTTATCATGTATCCTTTTGTAATTTTTTTTTTGTAACTAGATTGTTATACCTCGACCCTCTTCGGTATAACTTCTAAAGACTCTTCCCTCCATCAGATTGTAGAATTATAAAGTTGATCTCCTGGGATACTTATTGCCCTTTCTAATGACCAGGGTTGGAGAGTAGCCAAAGGATTAATTACGGCGTAGTAGATTTTCGAAGTTCTTAAAAGAAAAATCATCAGAATGGATTCAACTCTCATAAAAGACGGTGATAGATAAAAGGGTAGCAAAAGGTTCCCGAAATCTAAACTGAAAGTGACTAGGAGTTATGCGGAGCCACAGGCCAAGAGGACTTACCGTAGGTAGCAACCGGCGATCCAGGCTCTGGCTTGCGCAGAAGTGCTTGAATTTCGCCTGCAGTTCAAGAAGAACACCTGGAAATGATTTTGTACAAAAAACTTGCCATTTTATTCACAGTTTTCATTTCAAAATTATTTTCAGCCTCTTCCTTTCTGTTTCATTCCATTTTTAATTTTGTTCATTTCTTTTCGCCGCTATAACTGTGTATAGTCATATACAAGGCCGTATCCAGGGGGGGGGGGGGATTAGGGGCCTGGTCATACATGTAAGCAGGATTTCCTTTCAGCAAGACATACTTGGAAGAAAATTAGCAAAAAATCAGTTCACCCCAGAAATGAAAGCCCTAATGGCGTGCGACGCAAATTACAAACTTCAAAATTAGGAATTCTCGGCCTTCCACACATTATCACAAAAACAAACTAACGACATAACAATTACAAAAGCAACGTGACATATACCATTTATAACTAAATATATCCACTAAACTCCAAGTTCCATCCCCCACTTCAAGAAAACAAACAAGAGCTGTAAGCTCACATGGCACTTGCATGGGTTAAGATGTTTGGTTGATCAAAAGTAAGTTTCGACTTTGCGGTTGAGATGCGCACTCTAAGGGAGCTAGAACTTCATTTATACCAGACAGTTGTCGGTATGCATTCTGCCGTTCTGACCCAGTAAAGATCGGTTGTGACTTCGAAGATAATTAAACTGATCGCATACACTTTTTGTTTATCTTTAATATGTTCGAAAGGTGCAACAGCAGGTCTCCTCACTATATATAAATTATATCATTGTGTTTCAAAATTTCATGCTAAACTTCGGGACGGGCGAACTAGTTTTCCGGCAAAAAAAAATTTGATATCCGGATTCGAGTCGAACTACTTCAGATTCAACTTTTAATTTTACAAATTTGCCGGGTTTTGTCGGATTCCGGGTGAACTACTTCTCGAGCGAGAAAATAAATTCCATATTCGGATTCAGCATGTCTTCTAACCCCCAAAATCAACTATCTTTTAAAATCTTTAAAAAATTTCACCCCTTAATTTGAACCCCCTCCCCTAAATATACAGCAATCGAGCCCATCTACGAACTCGACCTTTCTTTTTATCCAGAGAATCCACACACCAAGTTTCATCAAAATATCCGACTATCTTCAAGATTTATCGTGCTTACAGACGGACAACTTTTACGAAGTCATAGGTATCCCTCCACTTGTGTTTTGGGATCCCAAAAACAAACATGTAATGACAGAAGGAGAGAATCATTGCAGTTTCCATTCGAAAAGGGAGCTGGAACACTTCGTTGTATGATATCAAGTTTCTAATTTATTCTTTCCACTTAACTTTTTAAGAGATAAAAAAGGCGGTGTCAAACTTAAAGAGACGAAGAACCTGAGCCTGGTTCACGACTGTAACTTATTTAAGTTTACTTATTTTAGTTTAACTTATTTAACCGAATAGGTATGGCTAAGATAAGACAGTCGAGTCACCCGTCATTTATTCACTTAAACAAGCTCGGAAAACCCATGAAAATGCGTTACTCCGTTGCTACGCTATTCCTTGTATCTGTATTCTTCAAATGAACTTTTTCTTTCGAATTTGTGGTACTTCTATTTATTTGTACCTCTATGCTTGAAATTTAATAGGATTGAAAATTTGATTTCATAAATGAATGGTGAATCATTGAAAGTTTGAGAAGCGATTGCCAAAATCTTTTTAGGGTCAAACGGCGGGAGTTCTTCAGAAGTATCTAGAGCTGAACATTCCCTGAGCTTCACTATTAGCCACTGAAGTGCTCGCTTTTGTTGAAATTCAAATTCTCCGCGTAAGGATGAACTAGTCTTGTCGGACCAGCGGTCCATGTTTTGAGCGTCACTACAAGACCCCAAGATGGAAAAAAATCCCAATCACTTAGCAGAATCAAGTCCAAGATATACAAATAACTGGCTTTTCAGTTAAACTTTAAAGTACCTCGATAGTATCTTTAATTTTTCGGCTGATATGGACTAGTCCTTTAGAAAATATGTACATGAACACAGCTATAGAGCGTGTCCATCCTACTTGTCGTAGTTACTACGCATGACGTCACGAATTCTGGCATTTTGCCGTCAAGGCTGGAACGATGTTTCTATTTTCCAGCAGAATATCATGCCACGGGCGAATCCGACCAATCACGTTACAGAGATCCCTAGTTACTACGCTTACTACGCTCCCGAGCGTGGTTAGCAACTAATTACTATTTCAAGAAGGTTGGAACGGTCGGCGTAGTAACTTTTGGTGAGGTTGGAACGGAAATAGTAACTAACAGTTACTATTTGTAGAAGGGTGGAACGCGCTCATCAAACAAACAAATCTTATCACAGTAAATCACGTCAAGGGCCAATGGCCGGTCTCAAAACTACGCCGTATCCTGTGGCGAATTCTTCAAAAATGCTCGATCTAGGAAGAGATTCTTGATAATACTTGCGTTGCGCCATCAAACAAGATAGGTTATGTTTTCCTGACACAAATTTGTTCCAGAACTCAGCGACACAATTTTCCAAAAACTGGCGACGTGAATGGTCAGAATTAATACTGAGAGAGTCATCTAAAAATAATACTGAGAGAGTAATAACAGGGCTTTTACAAGGAAACCCGTGCGTCTTATGACGTCATTTGCTTCCAGGTTCTCATAACTGTCGACGGTTCGATCTTTAGAAAATCAAAAGATTTTGCTTAACCTAGTGCATGGAAGTCTACAGAAAAGACTGACTGCGATTCCGGATAAAAAAGAAATTCTGCGAAAAATAGAATTTAGTGTTTCTTTTTTTACTTTGGTTATTATATATGTAGTGTAGCTCCCCCCCTCCCTGTTGTCTATCTTATTGACTTAAATCAAATTCAAATCCAACAAAATTACCGTAGCCTAACGAATGACTGTGGGAGATAATGACCAAACCAGGCAAAGAAAAATTTAATTTATTTAATAACAATGTATTTAAAGCCTTAGGGCCATATACAAACAACTAAATATAAAACTTTATGATAAATAATGATTTCACTCTACCTAAACTGAACTGCACTCGCCCGATCAACTTTTATTTTAATACTATTCACTACGAATCTACATTCTGCAATAATTACACCTGAATGTGTGCTCTTCATGATATTAGGAAACAGTATCTCCCTATCCCCCCATGAAGATTCCCTTATAATCGCGAGCTCGCGACACCGTGCAACCAAGTGGGCTAGGTCATCGTCTGCCGCAAAGTGAACAGGGGCTGTTCATGCTCGGGGAAACTCTTTTTTTTTGTTCTTATGAAACTTACTTTTCCCGTGTACTGGCAGACAGTTCGCTCGCAACTGGATCCAAATCGTGAGGTAAGTTTTTGGGAGGTTCAGCTTCATGTAAATTCGGGGCAAAAACTCTCTTTTTTTGCAATTTGCTAGTGTCTCCGATTTTCTAACAATACCTGTCCATTTCTGTATATCTTGGCCTTCCAGTCTCTATGCACTTGACAGTCCCACAGAATCTAGAAGGGCTTTGATTTGGAATGGCCATGACCTTTTTTCCCCATTAGAAGAAGCTGATTATAAGCTGATTTGAGCAGTCTGTCCTCAGACATATGGATAAGTTTTAGTCAAAAATGCAGGATTTGGCCTAGTCTTGTTTTCTCATTGAAAATAGTCCAAGGTCCCCTTTTAATGCTTGCGAACGGATTGTGGGATGTAGCCTGACTCTCTTGAAGTACTGTAGCTGTAGGGTTTCAATATCTGGAGCTGTCTCAAAACCCCATAATTCAGCACCATAGTGGAATACCGGCATTGGAAGTAAAAATATTTCTATGGATCTTAAATGTTTTTATTCCCATCAGTCTGATTTTGAAATACTGCTGCGGATGCTACTCGCCCCGTGTAACCATTTCCTTCACATGTGTATTCGAACGTCCGTTAGGGGTCAGTTTAAAACCAAGATATCTAAATTTAAATCGTCGTTCTTAGTTTCTCTCCTTTAAACTTGAACTCGTGAATTTCCTCGTTACATACCCTTGATGTAAAAGTAACTATCTTTGTTTTACTAATTAAAGTTCAATGGGCACATCAAACTACCCCAATCCCACTCTATAACAACCTAGGAACAATGCTTACCCCCTAGATCAGCAGCTTTTTCAACAGTTTCCTCTCTGTGATATTTCAAAGCGTAATTCTTTGGGCCATTACATGCTCAGTTTAATAGCTTGGACAAAGATAAAAGTGATGTTTCTTATAATACTTAGTAGATCTTTATTTTATGCATAAATCAGCTTGTATAATTCAGATTTGAATGGGTTATTTGTTTTTTAATAATTTTAGCAGCTATGTTATTTTTTATAAGCTTATTGCATATGCTGGTACATTTTATAAAGCAAGCTAATGAAGCTTCCCAACACTATTCCACAAAGAAAAACTTTTAATAGGCACTTATGCCATGGAAGTTCTGATGAAACACTAGAACAATCAGGTAAACTGCATCTGCGGCTTGACTTTGGTGACATCTCAAATATATCCTTGTCTATCAAGCCTTGCTGGGAGTTTTTGAATTTCCTGCCACGACATCCCAGCTCCTAAGATTTGGATAACAAGAAAACGGCCGACTTTCTTAGCGCCTTCTAAAGGAAGTCGGAAATTTTTATTTGTGAAGCATTCAATACAAAGTAAAGCGTTAGAAATGTCCATTGTGTTTTAAGGGCCAATTTTTTCATATCCGAGTATTCCGCCACCAAATCTAACAGGATCTGTGGGTCATTTGCTGATTTCGCCACCAGCACTGTATCATCGGCGGATGGAGGCAAGAAGTATGAACATGAAGTATCAAAGTAAGTGGTAAAAAGTAAGATAAAGAAAAATCATTCGACGAAGTCGGAGCGGTCTTTCCAACATTCCTCGCAAACACAGAGAAAAACTAAAAAGTCTCCTGAAGGTTCTTCCCTGTGATCCACGTTAATTACATCAGGCAGGTCGTCTCTAATCAAGCTACTTCCTAAGATTCCTTTGTGTAGACTGATATTGTCACATTGGCCCCGTCTTTCCTGATTCCAGCCAAGTCTTCTGCAATTAGACCAATCTGTTCGGACATGGACCTTCCTCAGTTCTAGAGGAACACGTCCGAAAGTTCAAGCTCGCTGATACAAATGAGGAACATTTATACGGTACTACAAGGAATCTCATGCCCGCTCCCAGAAATCGATAATCTTTAAAGGATACATCGAACTAATAACAGAATGGAAATAGTTGTTTTATGAGTAGTTCCACGTTTTTTAATTTTACACAAAAATACAAATAAATTATACAAGCACTGTGGAGAACAAAAATTCAACATGCAGTGCTTGTTAAAAAATTTACTATAATAGCAACAACTACGAACCCTATAAATCTAACAAAAATAATATAACAATTTATCTGACCTGTATAAAATGACCTGCGATATACAAAACAAATAAATAACAAGAGCTACGAGCTCATATGGCACTTGTACGAGTAGGCTGTACAAGAAAGTAGATGAAAACGTCACAAAATATACCCGCCATCCAAAAAGGCGGTTCGTAAATAGAAATAGGATATTTAGTTTCACTCATTTCTGAGCAGTTCCGGCATCGTTTCGATTGCAAATGCACATGACTGTTCAAACTTTCATCCCAATAAATCCATTTGTTTGATCCCTAGACGTACTACACGATTTCCGGTACTCACTCTATTTCCACCTACCGTGGCCGAATCTGGTTCGGAATAAAAAAAAAATCGACCACCTAAAGCATCTTCGTTTATACCATCTACCAAGTTTCACTCGAATCTGAGCATTTTTGGAAAGTTCCGGTACCCCCCCCTTCCCACCAACGTTGTCGGAGCCGGTTCGGGCCCAATTTCTTAATTCCCTCATCAAGTTTGACTGAAATTGGAGCATAGCCTATCTGCAAGTTTCCAGTACCCCCCCCCCCCCCTACCTTGGCCGAATCCGGCCCAGACGCCAAATAACAAATCTAGGCCGCATAAACTCGGCACTGTCGAATTGCATCTCATTCGGTCCATCCGTTTGGTTTTTGTGCATGTCAAAAGTCCCCCCACCCCCAATTCCCCTAATCGTGGTCGCATATGGTTCGAACGCATGTTTTACATGTCGAGGCCATCGATTCGTATCACCCATGAAGTTTCACTCGAATCAGACCACTCGTTCGCAATTTATAGAAGTCCATATTTCTCTTCTCTTGCTCCCCCAAAAATGCTCGGATCTAGGAACGGAAGTTTCCGGGGGTATGTTGTGTCAGGTTTTTAAGTCAAGATAATTCGGGTCGCTAATATGCCTGCAAAGTTTCGTTGTCGTTTTACATCTGGAACTATTCTAACTCACGACTACCGGAATTCCAGGAAACCCCCTCCAACTCCCCCCACAGAGCCCCGAAACCATCTGGCTCCGTCAATTTCATCTAGGCCTAATGCTTGTTCCATCCATTATGTTTCGTCCCAATCCCTCTGCTTTTAGAGTTTCTTGAGTTTCCCCCCCCACCCATCCCCACAGGTATCGGACCCGACCCGGACGTGACACTGAACGTCCAAGGCGATAGCTCACCAGACAAGTTTCATTCAAATCCGATCACCCGTTCAAAAGTTATGCACGCCACTAGATTCCGGACTCCCCATCCACCCACTCCCCCCACGATGGTTGGGTCGGGGAAACGGCTGTTCTCAAGTCAATCTGTTCGGATCCCTGACATACCTGCCAAGTTTCATCGCCCTAGGACATCAGGAAGTATGCCGAACTCGCGGGATCGCTAGAAATCCGGACCCCCACCCCAACTCCCCCACAGTGCCCTGATCCGGTCCGGTTATGTCAATGACGTGTCGAGGACCTGTGCTTGTTTTTCCCACCAAGTTTCATCCCGATCCCTCCACTTTAAGCGTTTCTCAAAATTTCCGGTTCCCTCCTCCAACTCCCCCCAGTGTCATCGGATCCGGTCCGGTTATGTCAATGACGTGTCTAGGACCTGTGCTTGTTTTTACCACCAAGTTTCATCCCGATCCCTCCACTTTAAGCGTTTCTCAAAATTTCCGGTACCCTCCTCCAACTTCCCCCAGTGTCATCGGATCCGGCCCGGATTTAAAGTGAGGTGTCTGAGACACAAGGTTATCCTAAATATCAATTTTCATCAAGATCCGATCACCCGTTCAAAAGTTATGCACGCCACTAGATTCCGGACTCCCAATCCACCCACTCCCCCCACGATGGTCGGGTTGGGGAAACGGCTGTTCTCAAGTCAATCTTTTCGGATCCCTGACATACCTGCCAAGTTTCATCGCCCTAGGACACCAGGAAGTATGCCGAACTCGCGGGATCGCTAGAAATCACGACCCCCACCCCAACTCCCCCACAGTGCCCTGATCCGGTCCGGTTATGTCAATGACGTGTCTAGGACCTGTGCTTGTTTTTCCCACCAAGTTTCATCCCGATCCCTCCACTTTAAGCGTTTCTCAAAATTTCCGGTTCCCCACCCCGACTCCCCCACAGTGCCCTGATCCGGTCCGGTTATGTCAATGACGTTTCTAGGACCTGTGCTTGTTTTTCCCACCAAGTTTCATCCCGATCCCTCCACTTTAAGCGTTTCTCAAAATTTCCGGTTCCCTCCTCCAACTCCCCCCAGTGTCATCGGATCCGGCCCGGATTTAAAGTGAGGTGTCTGAGACACGAGGTCATCCTAAATATCAATTTTCATCAAGATCCGATCACCCGTTCGCAAGCTAAAAATACCTCAAATTTTGGCTTCACCCTCCCTCCACTCCCCCCCCCCCAGATGGTCGAATCGGGGAATTGATGATTTCCTATTTAAGCTGGTCGTGTCCCATGCCTGTCAATTTCCATCATCCCAGCACATCAGGAAGCACGGAACTCGCGGGATCACTACAAATTCGGACTTCTTCCCCCCCCCCAACTCCCCCAAAGTGAGCGGATCCGTTCCGGTTATATCAGTCACGTATCTAGGACTTGTGCTTGTACTTTCCACCAAGTTTCATTCGGATCCTCCACTCTAAGTGTTTTCCAAGATTTCCGGTTTCCCCCTCTAACTCCCCCCAGTGTCACCGGATCCGGTCTGGATTTAAAATGGAGGGTCTGAGACACGAAGTCCTTCCATGTATTAAGTTTCATTAAGATCCGATCACCCGTTCGTAAGCTAAAAATATCTAATTTTTCCTATTTTTTCCGGATTCCCCCTCCCTCCACTCCCCTCCAGATGGTCGGATCGAGGAAGCGACAATTTCTAATTTAATCTGGTCCAGTTCCTGATATGCTTGCCAAGTTTCATCGTCCTAGCTTATCTGGAAGTGCCCGAACTAGCAAAACCGGGACCGACAGACCGACAGACCGACTGACGGACAGAAATAACAATCGCTATATGGCACTTGAGTAAGCTCAAGTGCCATAAAAACTACCCTCATGTGAAAAATAAACAAAAATGACAAACCATTTGACATTAGTAAGTGAGAATGCGTACAGCATAAACCAACTAAACACGAAACAATCATTCAATTAACCATCCACACTCTAATAAACAAATTCTTATATAATAAACTCCATAATATATATAATAAATAAGTACCAAACAGTTGGCGAGGTTCCTCAGGGTAGCCTTAGCCCATAGGGATAGGTGCCTATAGGAGGTATTTTTTTTGTTTGTTTGAGTTTATTATGGCACTTGAGCTTACTCAAGTGCCATATAGCGATTGTAATTTCTGTCCGTCAGTCGGTCTGTCGGTCTGTCGGTCCCGGTTTTGCTAGTTCGGGCACTTCCAGATAAGCTAGGACGATGAAACTTGGCAGGCATATGAGGGACCGGACCAGCTCAACTTAAAATTAATCATTTCTTCAATCCGACTTTCCCCGGATCCGGGAGTCCGGAAACTATAAAGCAAAAGTGGAGCGAAAAGTAGCAAAAAAAAGCGCTGCCCGAGTGCGGGAGCGAACCAGAAACCTCTCAGTTGGAAGTCCAACGCTCTACCAACTGAGCCGCGAGTCCATGTATGAGAGACCGAATGCGGGAGAGTGCACAAAGTGGATAATCTAAACAAATTACATTGTTAGGATAATGGAACTTGTCAGGAATATTGGATGTATTAGGGAGCGTATGCGGGAGTATATATTGTTAAAAGATTGACGACCTGATTAACCTGGACATAGTCAAGAAACATAAATAATAGTTTGGGCACTTCCACGCAAGCTAGGACGATGAAACTTCGCAGGCATATCAGGGACCCGACCAGACTAAGTTGGAAATAGTCACTTGCCCGATCCGACCATCGTGGGGGAGGGGGCGGAATCCGGAAAATAGGGACATTCATCCCTTTCGAACGGGTGATCGGATCTTAATGAAACTTGATAGCGATTGTAATTTCTGTCCGTCAGTCGGTCTGTCGGTCTGTTGGTCTGTCGGTCCCGGTTTTGCTAGTTCGGGCACTTCCAGATAAGCTAGGACGATGAAACTTGGCAGGCATATGAGGGACCAGACCAGCTCAACTTAAAATTAATCATTTCTTCAATCCGACTTTCCCCGGATCCGGGAGTCCGGAAACTATAAAGCAAAAGTGGAGCGAAAAGTAGCAAAAAAAAGCGCTGCGCGACTGCGGGAGCGAACCAGGAACCTCTGTGTTGGAAGTCCAACGCTCTACCACCTGAGCCACGAGTCCATGTATGAGAGATCGAATGCTGGACTAAAACCAAAGTGGATAATCTAAACAAATTACATTGTTAGGATTATGGAACTTGTCAGGAATATTGGATGTATTAGGGAGCGTATGCGGGAGTATATATTGTTAAAAGATTGACGACCTGATTAACCTGGACATAGTCAAGAAACATAAATAATAGTTTGGGCACTTCCACGCAAGCTAGGACGATGAAACTTCGCAGGCATATCAGGGACCCGACCAGACTAAGTTGGAAATAGTCACTTGCCCGATCCGACCATCGTGGGGGAGGGGGCGGAATCCGGAAAATAGGGACATTCATCCCTTTCGTACGGGTGATCGGATCTTAATGAAACTTGATATCTGGAAAGATCTCGTGTCTCAGATGTCTCATTTCGAGTCCGGACCGGATCCGATGAATCTTGGGGGTGGGTCTTGAGGGGAGTGGAGGACGGGGAATCCGGAAAAATTTGGAAAAATTAAATATTTTCAGCTTACGAACGGGTCGTCGGATCTTAACGAAACTTGATATATGGAAGGACCTCATGTCTCAGACGCCGGTGACATTGGGGGGAGTTGGAAGGGGAAACCGGAAATCTTGAAAAACGCTCAGAGTGGAGAGATCCGGATGAAACTTGGTAGAAAGAACAAGCACAAGTCCTAGATACCTGACTGACATAACCGGAACGGATCCGCTCACTTTGGGGGAGTTGGGGGGGGGGTCCTAATTTCTAGTGATCCCGCGAGTTCGATGCTTCCTGATGTGCTAGGACAATGAAAATTGGCAAGCATGCCAAGGACCCGACCAGATTAAATAGGAAATAGTCACTTCCCCGATCCGACCATCTGGGGGGGGTGGAGGGGGGACGGGGAAGCCAAAATTGAGGTATTTTTAACTTGCGAACGGTTGGTCGGATCTTGATGAAAGTTGATATTTAGCATGACCTCGTGTCTCAGACGTCCCACTTTAAATCCGGACCGGATCCGATGTCACTGGGGGGGGGGGAGCTGGTGGAGGGAACCAGAAATCTTGACAAACGCTTAGAGTGCAGCGATCGGGATGGAACTTATTCGGCCACGGTAGGTGGAGATAGAGTGAGTACCGGAAATCGTGTAGCACGTCTAGGGATCAAACAAATGGATTTATTGGGATGAAAGTTTGAACAGTCATGTGCATTTGCTGCAGACAATCGAGACGATGCCGGAACTGCTCAGAAATGAGTGAAACTAAATATCCTATTTCTATTTCCGAACCGCATTTTTGGATGGCGGGTGTATTTTGTGAGGTTCTCATCTACTTTCTTGTACAGCCTACTCGTACAAGTGCCATATGAGCTCGTAGCTCTTGTTTTTCATGTATTTGCCATGGCCTTTGGCTCTTAGTGCAAATAAATCTTATCTTATCTTATCTAAAAGTAATTCATTAAAAATCAGTAGTGTTCCCATCCATTTACGTTCCCGAGATTCTATACTTCAAAGCTGTATCCTATCTCCACTTTTAGTATTGCGCTTATTATCAGGCTTGTGACGTTTTTTCGTCGTTATTTAAGAGACGCTTATTGGCCCTAAGGCCGGTTATCGAAATTTTGCCAAATTTGTCATCCAAGCCAACTAAAGGCTGGAAAGAGGCTAAAAAAGCCGCAGCCTTGTGCAATTTTCTGATAAGGCTGACATCCGAGAGTCTAGTTGCACATATCTTATTCACTTAAACAGGCCTGAAAACCCTATACAAATGCGTAACTTCGTTTGTCCGTTATCCACAAATAACCAATTTCTTTCGGATTCATGGTACCTCTATGTGCTTGTCCCTCTACGCTTGAAAAATTTACTAACTTCAAATGTCAGCCATTGCCGAGAAGTAATAAAAATACCAGATTCCTTGCGATACATACCTTAATATTATTTGCCTACTTTGTACAGGCGTAACTTTTCCGAGCTTACACACTGGAAATGGAGGCCTTTCTTGAAATTCAAATTCTCCGCGTCTGGGTGAATTTTGGGTTGTCGTGCAAGCAACGCACACTCTGAACATTATTACTAGAGCCCAGTGTAAAAATTACAAAATCACTTTGACGAGTCAAAATATTTCACTTGATTCAAATTTAAGATGTAAAAATAAGATACCTTTTCAGTTAAACTTTAATGTTTCTGCTAACTTTAAGTAGTTGAGGTCGGATGACGGACGGCTTCTCGCACGATGTGGAAAACATTTTCAACCAGTTTTCGACCCTCCCAGGGTAGGAAAGTGTAGATCACTCCCATCCATGTCGTTAGTTCAGACTGGGACTCGGTACGAATCCAGTCTTGATAATAGTAGAATGCAGTAACACGGTAGCCTTGACATAGAAGCATGTAGTAGCATCAGTTCGTACTGCATGCTACTTTTCATACAACTTCACACTATTTTGAGATACATTTTTCATCGGGTTATCTGGTGGCGCGACCGGGAAGTATCCAGACAGGACAAGCTCAAACAGATTTTAAAAGACGGCCTCAAAATACGCCGTTATCCCCTGAAACTAAATCTTCTATATCTTTCTTTTTGCATGCAAGCTTTTTCTTCTTCCAAAGTATCACATACGAAGCTGCACAACATTCAGTTGCTGCGTTGTCTCCAACCCCATTGCTCATCGCCTTTCTCTCCAATTCTGCAGTTCTGCTACGTTTGGAATTCTCAAATTTCTTAGAAGAGTCTAATGAACAATCAGTGAATAACTGGCTGGTAAGAATATGTTTGCGATTTGGATATCGACCTGTTAATTTATCGACAACGTCTTCATTTTCTTTTTGTCTTATTATTAAAAGATAACACCTAAAACAGTGACAACACTAGACCTACGTTGCCTGGGCAACGTGAAGTGTTGCGGCAACCTTTGTCCGGCTTCGCCGACTAAAGTGTTGCGAGAGCAACACTTTGGTTTTGTTTCTTCGCTGTCGGTTAAGTGCTGAAATTATCAACTTATCGAAGCTTTTAAAATGGTATGTTCTAAAAAGAATAATCACACGATCAAAAGCTGTTCTTTAGTGTTGTAAAACCAACAACAAAACAATATCGGAAGAAGGGACCAAATTGACTTTGCGGTCATTTGAACTTTATCCTTTTCAATCGTAGATATCGCGACCGATGAAAACTTGGAACAATATCTTATATAATCTAGTTGATATTATAAAGCTATCCGTAACTTTTCAGGATTAAAATACCACAGATGACACTATTAATTATTACAAAACTACCTTATTGTTTTACATTACCGTATCGTTTGTACCCGTTGCGTTAACAGTTAATCCTAGGTTATAGCGATAGACCATCGATACAAACTTTCTTACCGTCATATTCACAGAAATCGAATACAATGTGCACCAATTTTCAAAAATTTCTAGCCCCTCGTGAACCGATTCTTACTTACAAGTCCCTCCCCCGTAATTGATAACAAATTCACCGGAAACAAATAATGGATACACCAGCTAGCAAAAGTTGCAAACCCCTCATCGCTGAAGATGATTATAGCATAAGCTTTTTAAACGGGATGTTCTAAAAAATTAATCATATGGTCAAAAGGTATTCTTCAGCGTTGTAAAAACAACAACAAAATAATATAGGAAGAAGGGACTAAATTAACTTTGCAGTTAGTTGAACTTTATCCTTTTCAATCGTAGACATCGTGACGGATGAAAACTTGGAACAATATCTTATATAATCTAGTTGGTAATAGAAAGCTATCCGTAACTTTTCAGGATTAAAATACCATAGATGACACTATTAATTATTATGAAACTACCTCATTGCTTTACATTTTCGTTTGTATCCGTTGTGTAAAAAGTTAATCCTAGGTTACATTGATAGACCATCGACACAAACTTTCTTACCGTCAGATTTATAGAAATCGAATACAATGTGCACCCATTTGCAAAAATTCCTAGCCCCTCGTGAACCATTCCTACTTACAGGTCCCTCTCCAGTGATATACATTAAGTTAACCGAAAACAAATAATGGGTACACCAGCTAGCAAAAGTTGCAAACCCATCATCGCAGAAGATGATTGTAGCATAACAGCTGATTATTACTTACAAGTCCCTTGCATATCTTATCATTGGGAACCAAATTGTTCTTACCATCGAATACACCGGAAACAAATAACAGGTACACCAACTAGCAAAAGCTGCAAACCCCTCATTACCGAAGATGATTATGAGCTAACAGTCGACTGTTGCTTAAAAGTCCCCTACATGGTTTTGTTTCTTCGCTGTCGGTTAATGCTGAAGTTGTCAACTTATCGAAGCTTTTAAAAGGGGATGTTCTAAAGAAATAATCAAATGATCAAAAGCTATTCTTCAGCGTTGTAAAAACAACAACAAAATAATATCGGAAGAAGGACTAAATTGACTTTGCAGTCAGTTGAACTTTATCCTTTTCAATCGTAGACATCGTGACGGATGAAAACTTGAAACAAATAACTGGTACACCAACTAGCAAAAGCTCCAAACCCCTCATTCCCGAACATGATTATTAGCTAACAGTTGACTGTTGCTTAAAAGTCCCCTACCTGTCTCATCACTGATATCGCCTATTTTTGATTTCACTGTACCTTACTACTGAAGTTGTCAACCCCTTTGAAATTTTCAAACTGGTGTATCTCATGAAGGAATTTTTGTACCAAAAAATGGATGGCATATACTTTGATCAGCTCATCAATGGCTATCGATTGCCGTCGAAAAAAAAATTCTACCTATCTTAGTTCAAAAGTTGACTTTTTTGCCGCAGGCCAACTTTCTAACGTCACGACTTAGAAAGGAGCAAAGGATAAGCTCTAGTTTCTTTAGCAAAGAGAGAACTTTTAAAGTTTAAGAGGTACATCTGATACCGTTACTCTACCGCAAACCCAAGTGCAAAAAAAAAATATGATAAACTCTGCTGAAATCGTCGCAGACACGGATAGAAATAATAGATGGCAGCATTTTCGGACCCGTGGGAAAAAGCCACTTTTTTGTCTCTGTAGATTTTTCTATTTATCACTCAAAGAAGATATGTTGGCTGTGGGGCCGGGTAACTGCCGCATATATTTAACACTTATAGATTTTAGTCCATCTTCAATTTGAAACTGGTGCCTGCCTGCTAACGTGCTAGAACGGAGCTTTCCACTCGAAAGCAGAAACATGGTTTGATGAAACGAAAGGTTCGCTACACAACTTGAGATGGTCCTCTCCGACATAGGCTATACAACTCCACTTCACTTCGCAAACCGTAGGCTCTGGCTCGAGGACAAGCAAAAACCATCCTTATTGGCCCCAGGCAAGAGTTCTACGGAGCTTTCCAAAATGTAATGTCATATTCATCAATCCGGCCTAAGGTCCACACTTTCCGTAAAAACCGCACAGGTTAGACCCTTCCCAGTTACCAGGAATAAAATGAAATCGGAGTCATAGGAAAAAAAAAAAAAAAACGAGGACAAAACGAAAGTGTTGCTCTCGCAACACAATAAGTATTCTGGTCATTATCTAGAACGTTCAGGACAAGGATGCAAATCTGTGGTGTTGTTTTATCGGCTTTCTGACATTACAGTTCTCCTCTCCGAGCATTCGTTCTTGAAATAATTCCCAGGGTCTTTCGCGTCGCAGCCCCTCTCTTTGTCCACTTTTTAAAAAACTCTGTGCCTCCAGTCGTGAGAGGGAAGTCACATCTGTATTCTGTATGTTTCGTCTTCATCTTCTTTAACAGTTCACAATCGTGCGGAGGGATGGGTAATTTAGGACATAGCTGATTACTGACCGTGTTGAATCGAGCCAAGGCCGTATCCAGGGGGGGGGGGTAGTGGGTTGACCCCCCCTCCCCCAAAAACATACAAAACTAGACCTACGTTGCCCGGGCAACGTGAAGTGTTGCGGCAACCTTTGTCCGGCTTCGCCGGCTAAAGTGTTGCGAGAGCAACACTTTGGTTTTGTTTCTTCGCTGTCGGTTAAATGCTGAAATTGTCAACTTATCGAAGCTTTTAAAACGGTATGTTCTAAAAAGAATAATCACATAATCAAAAGCTGTTGTTTAGCGTTGTAAAACCAACAACAAAACAATATCGGAAGAAGGCTATCCGTAACGTTTCAGGATTAAAATACCATAGATGACACTATTAATTATTACAAAACTACCTTCTTGGTTTACATTACCGTATCGTTTGTACCCGTTGCGTAAACAGTTAATCCTAGGTTATAGATAGACCATCGATACAAACTTTCTTACTGTCATATTTACAGAAATCGAATACAATGTGCACCAATTTTCAAAAATTTCTAGCCCCTCGTGAACCGATCTTACTTACAAGTCCCATGCATGTCTTACAATTGGGAACAAAATTGTTCTTACCATCGAATACACCTGAGACAAATAACAGGTATACCAGCTAGCAAAAGCTGCAAACTCCTCGTTGCCGAAGATGATTATGAGCTAACAGTCGACTGTTGCTTACAGTCGACTGTTGCTTACAAGTCCTTTACATGTCTCGCAACTGGTATCGCCTATTTTTGGTTTCAGTGTGTACCTTACTCCTGAAGTTGTCAACCCCTTGAAACTTTCAAACTGGTTTATCTCATGAAGGATTTTTGTTCAAAAGAATGGATGGCATATATTTTGATCAGCTCTTCAAGGGCTATCGATTGCCATAACCACAACAAAAGCATATCGGAAAAAGGGACTAAATTGACTTTGCAGTCAGTTGAACTTTATCCTTTTCAATCGTAGACATCGTGACGGATGAAAACTTGGAATAATATCCTATATAATCTAGTTGGTATTATAAAGCTATCCGTAACTTCTTAGGATTAAAATACCATAGATGACACTATTAATTATTACGAAACTACCTTGTTTTACATTACAGTATCGTTTGTACCCGTTGCGTTAACAGTCAATCCTAGGTTACAGCGATAGACCAACGATACAAACTTTCTTACCGTCAGATTTAGATAAATCGAATACAATGTGCAACAATTTGCACAAATTTCTAGCCCCTCGTGCACCGATTCTACTGACAAGTCCCTTTCCCGTGATAGACATCAAGTTCACCGGATAAAAATAATGGGTACACCGACTAGCAAAATTTGAAAACCTCTCATCGCTGAAGATTTGTGTAGCATAACAGCCGATTCTTACTTACAAGTCCCTTGCATGTTTTACATTTGGGAACCAAATTGTTCATCAAATGACAGGTACGCCAACTAGCGAGAGCTGCAAACCCCTCATTGCCGAAGATGATTATGAGCTAACAGTCTCCTGTCGCGTACAAGTCCCCTAAATGTCTCACAACTGGTATCGCCTATTTTTGGTTTCAGTGTGTACCTTACTACTGAAGTTGTCAACCCCTTGAAACTTTCAAACTGGTGTATCTCATAAAGGAATTTTTTTTACCAAAAAATGGATGTCATATACTTTGATCAGCTCATCAGCGGCTATCGATTGCCGTCGAAGTTGAACTTTATCCTTCAATCGTAGATATCGTGATGGATGAAAACTTGGAACAATATCTTATATAATCTAGTTGATATTATAAAGCTATCCGTAACTTTTCAGGATTAAAATACCATAGATGACACTATTAATTATTACAAAATTGCCTTATTGTTTTACATTACCGTATCGTTTGTACCCGTTGCGTAAACAGTTAATCCTAGGTTATAGCGATAGACCATCGATACAAACTTTCTTACTGTCATATTTACAGAAATCGAATACAATGTGCACCAATTTTCAAAAATTTCTAGCCCCTCGTGAACCGATTCTTACTTACAAGTCCGTCTCCCGTTATTGACATCAAATTCACGGGAAACAAATAATGGATACACCAGCTATCAAAAGTTGCAAGCCCCTCATCGCTGAAGATGATTATTGCATAAGCTTTTTAAACGGGATGTTCTAAAAAAATTAATCATATGATCAAAAGGTATTCTTCAGCGTTGTAAAAACAACAACAAAATAATATAGGAAGAAGGGACTAAATTAACTTTGCAGTCAGTTGTACTTTATCCTTTTCAATCGTAGACATCGTGACGGATGAAAACTTGGAACAATATCTTATATAATCTAGTTGGTAATAGAAACCTATCCGTAACTTTTCAGGATTAAAATACCATAGATGACGCTACTAATTATTATGAAACTACCTCATTGCTTTACATTTTCGTTTGTATCCGTTGTGTAAACAGTTAATCCTCGGTTACATTGATAGACCATCGACACAAACTTTCTGACCGTCAGATTTATAGAAATCGAATACAATGTGCACCCATTTGCAAAAATTCCTGGCCCCTCGTGAACCGATTCCTACTTACAAGTCCCTCTCCCGTGATATACATTAAGATAACCGGAAACAAATAGTGGGTACTCCAGCTAGCAAAAGCTGCAAACCCATCATCGCAGAAGATGATTGTAGCATAACAGCCGATTATTACTTACAAGTCCCTTGCATATCTTGCCATTGGGAACCAAATTGTTCTTACCATCGAATACACCGGAAACAAATAACAGGTATACCAACTAGCAAAAGCTGCAAACCCCTCATTACCGAAGATGATTATGGGCTAACAGTCGACTGTTGCTTAAAAGTCCCCTATATGTATCATAACTGGTATCGCCTATTTTTGGTTTCAATGTACCTTACTATGAAGTTGTCAACCCCTTTGAAATTTTCAAACTGGTGTATCTCATGAAGGAATTTTTGTACCAAAAAATGGATGACATATGCTTTGATCAGCTCATCAATGGCTATCGATTGCCGTCGAAAAAAAAATTCTACCTGTCTTAGTTCAAAAGTTGACTTTTTTGCCGTAGGCCAACTTTCTAACGTCACGACTTAGAAAGGAGCAAAGCATAAGCTCTAGTTTCTTTAGCAATGAGAGAACTTTTAAAGTTTAAGAGGCTCATCTGATACCGTTACTCTACCACAAACCAAAGTGCAAAAAAAAAAAATTATAAACTCAGCTGAAATCGTCGCAGACATGGACAGAAACAATAGATGGCAGCACTTTCGGACCCGTGGGAAAAAGCCACTTTTTTGTCTCTGTAGATTTTTCTATTCATCACTCAAAGAAGATGTGTTGGCTGTGGGGCCGGGTAACTGCCGCATATATTTAACACTTATAGATTTTAGTCCATCTTCAATTTGAAACTGGTGCCTGCCTGCTTGCGTGCTAGAACGGAGCTTTCCACTGGAAAGCAGAAACATCTTTTGATGAAACGAAAAGTTCGCTACACAACTTCAGATAGTCCTCTCTGACATAGGCTATACAACTCCACTTCACTTCGCAAACCGTAGGCTCTGGCTCGATGACAAGCAAAAACCATCCTTATTGGCCCCAGGCAAGAGTTCTACGGAGCTTTCCAAAATGTAATGTCATATTCATCAATCCGGCCTAAGGTCCACACTTTCCGTAAAAACCGCACAGGTTAGACCCTTCTCAGTTACCAGGAATAAATTGAAATCGGAGTCATAGGAAAAAAAAAAAAAAAAAAAAAAAAAAAACGAGGACAAAACCAAAGTGTTGCTCTCGCAACACAACTAACGATTTTTATAGGCTTTTCCCTCTGATCTATGTGTTTTTCTGCTTTTTTGTCCGACCAGAAGGCAAAAACCCCTCCCGAAACGCAATCCCCCCCCCCCCCCCAAATATATTCCTGGATACGGGCCTGAGTCGAGTCCTACTCATTCTCGGCTAATAGCCATCGGGGGAGAAGTAAGTGTTCCTTACAGCAGATAGGAAAACACATTAATAAAGAAGAAATTTAAAGAAATAATGATTATGAATTATTAAATTTATTTTTTTAAAGAGTGGTTTCCTCTCTTGAATGGTCCGGAAGGTTGCATTCCCTTGCAAAGGTCCACAGGATTGAAAAGTTCGAGGTGCAAGTCTGGTCTGGTGAATGTGGTATTTTGTTAGTTAAACTGTTTTTTTCATTTTATGTTGTTCCCGAGCATTCGAGATGCCTCTCTGCTGGGAAAGAAGTGTAATTTATTTTATAAATTTTTACGTAAATATATAAACCTGAACCTGAAACCTGAACGAACTTTAAATCAATATGCCACACACAAATATTAAAACATCAATATTTTCTGACGTCTCCCTTCCGAAGCTCAGGTTCCCACTTTACCACCTTAAAGGACCGTTCAAGCTTACGTTTAAGGCGCAGAATTTCTGAACAATACGTGCTATCCGCGAATATGTGTGGCAAACTTTGATCCCGCCGAGGCTTCCAGTGGTAAAATTAATAGGAACGGGTTCTATTATGTGTGTTAAAAATTATACATGACCAATCATGAAAATGCATTTCCATCACGTGACTACTGAAGAAGAAAGAATGTTTAAGGATAATATTAGTAATATAAACGGAGCAGAATGAGCTCCTTGAATGATAGTCAGTCGTATTAAAATATATTACTAATTGTGTTTACAAGCTTTTACCTTTTCTGAAATAATAAGAGCAATCCTGGTAGGCTCAAAACTATATCGAGAAATATGCACTAGCCGAAGTCCAACAGACACGTAGCAACAGATATTATGCTGAATTGTTATAAAACCTGTAGAGGCATATCTAAAATTCCGCCTGAAAGTCATCAGAGGTTATGTTCTCTTGGGCAAATCTTAGGATTCATTGTCAGGCTTAAGGCTCTGTTTTGAAAATCTGCGCATACGTGTTCCAAACGTTGGCGAGCGGCGTACAACTTGATTTTCAAGTTGAACGGGTGCAGAGGATAACACTTACAAGGCGAAGTATTTTTATTAGTGTTACAACATAAGCGTGAATGGTCCATTATGGCAGCTTTTCACGAATTCAGCCCTACAACTAAATCGCCTTATTGCGCTAAAATAGACAAGGAACGCTATGAAGAATTTCGCGGTACTGACTTGTTCGGCTTAAATACAGACCTCTGCCTTTTCTTATTTTACGTTGATCAAGTAAAATATTATTTATCCAAAGCAAATATAATACACTGTTTTGCGACCCTCTCTTTATTTCAACTATGAATTACGTACGTAACTGCAACAGAAAGCCCATCGGACCCTAACAGAACAAAAATGCCTCTCTACAAAGGCCATATAAAATATATATAGCTATCTTCAGGAACCTCCCTAGTTCCCTTATTTCCCCAGAAACTTTTGTCCCCATCGTCCGAAATACCCAATTCTCCCCTTACCCTCCCCCCCCATTAATATTTTCCTCCTTGAATCAAACACTTTCTTACACCCACACATCAAGTAGTGAAGACCTTCGTCGTCCCTAAATATCGGAAAACAGTGAGGACCAATGAAGTGAGTGAAGACCATCTGTCTTTCATTTTCCTATTTTTTGTTTCGGAAAACTGAGAGCTTTCATTTATTTTGTCTCAGGGGCCAATTCACAATAATTTAATAACGCACACAGAAGAATGTCCACATAGAAAGCTACATCCGCGGTGAAATGTTTACGATGAAAAACGTCCATGACAAAAATGTACACAGAGCAGGCCAGGCTGTGCGTGCGAAAAACCTTTTATCTGCAAACTGGTTTCATCAAGTTCTGCGTAGCACCTGCCTTACCAGCCGAGGGGTTACATACTCCCCGAAACCTGATGTACACCCTTTCCCGGTAACAGTCGGAACCGGCCGAAATCAGCGGTGCAGGCCACAATGTAGGCGATTCTAAACATGATCGCTTTGACGTTCTAACGCGCAGGAATCGGTGACCGGCACCAAACAAAAACAGTAGCCGAGTCCAGAATGAAATCGCAGCATCAGCTTTAACTCTAACCAATTTTCAGAGAAGAAGTTCACAAAAGCAGATATTTAAGGAAGAATCTTTAATTGTTTTTCCATAAGATTATTTTCCAGCTTGAGCGGCTTGAGACTGAAGAGGACCCTTGCCAAGAAGGGCCGAAATATACCCTCGAATAAATGTAGCTGGCTTATCCGTTTTGCACCGTCAAAGAAGATAAGTTCTTTAAGGAATGGTCGGATCGAAGAAGTGACGATATCCAACCCAATGATGTCAAGTTTCTAATGCCCCAGCAAAGTTTTATCGTCGTAGCACACCTAGGAGTACCTTAATTCACGGTCACAGGAATTCCACCCCCCCCCCCCCTACAGCTACACCCCCACCCCCCTCGGTACCCGAATCCGGTCCGATTCTGTCGCTGATGCACTTAGGATGTGTGCCTGTACTTCCCACCAAGTTTCATCCTGATCGCTCCACTCTATGCGTGTCACAAGGTCCGGTTCTCCCCTCTACCCCCCCCCCCCCCCCCCCCCCCCCCCCCCCAGTTCGTCGGATCCGTTCCGTACTTGAAACGGGACATCTGCGACATGAGGTCTTTCACCCGAGGTCTAACTCGTTCGAAAGTCATGCATGCCACTAATTTCCAGATTCCGCCGTCTTCCCTCCCCCCACGATGGTCGGATCGGGCGAGTGACTGTTTCCAAGTTAATCTGGTCGGGTCCCTGATATGCCTGCCAAGTTGTAAGACCACCGGGAAGTACATTAACTAAGGATCGCCAGAATTCCGGAACCCCCTCCAACTCCCACCACAGTGTCCGAATCCGGTCCAGTTCTGACAGTTATTTATCTAGAGCTTGTGCTTGTTCTTCCCACCAAGTTTCATCCCGATCGCTCCACCCTGAGAGTTTCAAATAATTTCTGGTTCCCCCTCCGACCCCCCCCCCCCCCAGATTCATCGGATCCAGTCCGGACTTGAGATGAGACATCTGAGACACAAAGTCTTTCCAGGTATCAAGTTTCATTTATCCCGCACATTCTCGCTCTGTCGCCTTTTTGGATACTTTTCACACTGAAGGAAAAGAAAGCAATAAGAGTTGTTTATTTCAAGTTTGCGAAGGTTTTTTCTTAGAGTACCTCTTTGGACGAGAAATCCTTCACTAATTGTTAAATACGGTGTTCTTGATCCCGCGGATGTCATCAACATCCGTAGATAAAAGTTTATACAGTCCCTGGATCCCCAGCATAGCCCTTACCAGGCATTTCTAAAGTAGGCTAGTTGTGCTAGTTCTTTGTTTATTTGTTAGTTTAGTATGATTCGTTTTTCTTTTTTTCTTCTTTTTTCTTCCCTTCTTATACTCCATTTGTCACATTTTGTATTTAGAATGGGTTAATAAAATCATTAATTCATTAAGATCCGATCACCCATTCGAAAGTTATGCATGACCCTATTTTCTGGATTCTGCAACCTCCCCCTCCCCTTATGATGGTCGGATCGGGCAAGTGACTATTTTCAAGTTAGTTTGGTCGGGTCGTGTCCATATATGCCTGCCAAGTTTCATCGTCCTAGCACTTTTGGAAGTACCATAAACTCGAGAAGAGTGGACTGACAGAGCAAAAAGTGATCGGTAAATAGCACTTGAGCGAAGCTGCAAGTGCCATACAAACCCTAAAGAACCCTCAGAACCCCTTAACAGAGTTAAAATAGTCCAGTGCACATTTCTTAGTTACAAAAATAAGCTGTTTTTTGTTCAGGTTAACTTTAACTTTTTTGGACAAATCTACTCCAAAAGAATGTAGAGTGAACTGGTTCAGACAAACCTTATAAAGGTCCATGGCCTATTTGTTGCATTAGATGATTCGTATTATCATTAAAAAGAAAAGAAGAAGAAAATAAAAAGAAGCGTCTTTTCAGTTAAACAACGCCAGCAAAAAGTCCGGAACCCCCCTCCAACTCCCCTCCCCCCCCCAGTGCCCAAATCCAGTTCAGTTCTGTCAGTGATATATCTAGGGCTTGTGCTTACGCTGCCTTTCCAGTAAAACTTCAAAGGATTCCTTAGAAAAAAACTAGACCTAAGTTGCCCGGGCAACGTGAAGTGTTGCGGCAACCTTTGTCCGGCTTCGCCGACTAAAGTGTTGCGAGAGCAACACTTTGGTTTTGTTTCTTCGCTGTCGGTTAAATGCTGAAATGGTCAACTTATCGAAGCTTTTAAAACGGTATGTTCTAAAAAGAATAATCACATGATCAAAAGCTGTTCTTGAGCGTTGTAAAACCAACAACAAAACAATATCGGAAGAAGGCACTAAATTGACTTTGCGGTCAGTTGAACTTTATCCTTTTCAATCGTAGATATCGTGACGGATGAAAACTTGGAACAATATCTTATATAATCTAGTTGGTATTATAAAGCTATCCGTAACGTTTCAGGATTAAAATACCATAGATGACACTATTAATTATTACAAAACTACCTTATTGTTTTACATTACCGTACCAGATTCAGTACTTTTTTCTCTGACCTGTACATCTGTACAACTTTTTTGAAAAGTCGGAAAATCAGTACAATTACGTCGAACTGGTACAGTACATTTTCTCTAAGACTAAGAAAAAGAACTTGACTTATCTTACTAACTTTGGTGGTTTACCTAGAGCCCTAACTCGGAAGAGGCATTTCTGTGTCCGCTGGCTCAAGGATCCAGTCAAATTTCTTCGCGACCCAACCCCTTTTCCTTTCTGGCAGATTTTGTGTGACTTTCCAGCTCGTAGTTAGATAGGTTTGTCAGAACTAATTCACCTCCATAGGCACATTTGGTCCTGAGCACTGCTTCCTGTCAAGCTCTATCCACAAAGACACAAAGGTGCGGAAAAAGGAGGATATAAAAGAAAACTGGATGAAAGAGAGAAAAATAAGCGAAAGGAAAGATATTGTATATAGATTTTTGGAGTCTGGTACATTTTTTCCGGGAAGTACACCGAGCGCACTTAACAGTGCATGTCAATATTACACATTTCCATACAAAAGGAAATCTGTTATCCCCTTTCGCGAAGAGGATATCGCGGAAATATTCAATCATCTCCCTAAAAGCGCGATCGGACACCTCGGATTCGGATATCAACCTCTCCGTCATCAAATTAGAAAGACGTCATCCACATTGAGTGATCCTCTCAGCTATTCCCAGGGCTCAATAAAGGATTACAAGGGATAGCGGCAGACATGTGGAACCAGAACACACTAAGCCTATCAGCAATGCGGAAATAGGAACCGTAGTTTACTAGGAGCGTGTTCCACCCTCATAACAATAGTAACTATTAGTTATTATTTTCGTTTCAACCTCGTGAAAAGTTACCACACTGAACGTTCCAACCTTCGCAAAATAGTATCTATTTGCTTAACATGCTCGGTAGCGTAGTAAGCGTGGTAAATACGATCTCTGTGACCTGATTGGCCCGATTAGCCCGCGGCACGATATTTTGCAGAAAATGAACAAGAGCTACGAGCTCATATGGCACTTGTTACGAGTAGATAGTACAAGTAAGTAGATGAGAATGTCACAAAATCCTCCTTTCAACCCTCCTAGGATTGGTCCTAGAAATAAGGTATCTAATTTCACGCGAGCCTGGGCATTTCCGGCCTGGCCTCCGACAATCTAGAGCACCCCCCTCCCCCCTCCAGCATCTCCCACTGTGGTCGAACACGACTAGGATACATAAACTTCGCATCTCTAACATCTTCTCTTCTCGTCCTTCAAGCTTGACTCGAATCGGAACATATCTTCAAATTCCCGGTTTCCGCCGGATCCTCCTCATATACCGTTGCCGGATCCCATTAGTTCTTATCACCCATAAAGTTTCACTCGAATCGGAACACCCGTTGGCAAACTAATCAAGCCGGACTCCCCTTCCCTTAACTCCCCCCAAAATGCCCGGATCCAGAAACATAAATGTCTGGTTCGGTATGTCAATGATCTATCTAGGACTTGTACTTGCTTTTCCCACCAACTTTCATCCTGATCCCTCGAATCTAAGCATTTCTCAAGATTTCCGGTTCCCCTCTCCAGCTCCCCCCGAAGTCACCAGATCCGGTCTGGATTTTATATGGATCGTCTGAAACACGAGGTCTTTCCAAATACTAAGTTTCATTAAGATCCGATCACCCGTTCTAGAGTTATAAATACCTCAAGATTCCGGATTCCTGTTACGGTGATGCCATCTGCATTCCGTACGTTTTCCTTATGCCGCCGCTAGGCAGCGTTACTCCCTTCCATTGCCTGTGTCTTTTATCTTTTATACCGTCGCGGCCACTCTTTCGTATTACTTATTAACTCTCTGGCCACGCCGGGTGTGAGTCACCTTCTTCTAAACAATTCTTTCCCGGTCCCCGGCCGGGTAACAACTCTTTTGACTTAAAGATTGTTCTTTTGTAAGTACATCTATTAATAAAACCTTTTGTTTACTTACGGACCATAGGTCACTTCTATGAGTCTTTGTTAAGCTCCTTAGAGTGGGCTGGCCTGTAAGGCCTAGTGTATGATGGGTGGTTGATAACCTGTTGTGTGTTCGGTATGCAAACCATAGTGTGAATCGACCAGGGGAATCCATAATGAACCCGTGAAGTTCTGCACGTGTAGTAGGCCACCAACGCCCTAGGCCATCCTGACTCCGATGATTGTATACCTGGACATTTACCATCTTATGTCCGGCTTACTACACCCCTCGCCATAACATCAGGTTGAGAGTGCAAACTCCATATACAAATACAGTCATCGTAACATTCCCCCTCCCTCTGCCCCCCTCCCCACGATGATTGGATAATGTAAACGACTATCGTCAAGTCAGTTTGTTCAAGTCCTTTATATGCCAGCCCACTTACATCGTCCTAGTACATCAGGAAGTACCGAACTCATGTATAATCAGAAATCCCGACCCACCCACCCCAACTCCCCCATAGTGCCCGAATCCGGTCCGGTTATGTCAATGATGTATCTAGGACTTGTGTTTACTCTTCCCACTAAGTTTCGTCCTGATCACTCCACTCTAAGCGTTTCCCAAGATTTCCGGTTCCCCTCTCCAACTCCCCTCGAAGTCACCGGACCTGGTCCAGATTTTACGTGGATCGTCTGAGACCTGAGGTCTTTCCAAATACCAAGTTTCATTAAAATCCGATCTCGCGTTCAAGAGTTATAAATACCTCAAGATTCCAGATTCCCCCTCCTTAATTCCCCTCCCCCCGCGATGCTCAGATCGGGGAAGGTACTATTTCCAACTTAATCATTTGGTGTCACTGATATGCCTGCCAAGTTTCATCGTCCTAGCTTATGTGAAAGTGCCCGAGCTAGCAAAACCCGGACAGACAGACCGACCGACGGACGGACAGAAATTGCGATCGCTATATGGCACTTGGCCGCAGGGCAAGTGCCATAAAAATGCGTTCCAGCCTTGGCGCAAAAAAAGCCAGGATCCGTGACGTCATGTGTGGTAAGTGCGGTGGAACACTCTAGGTAGCAACCCTGGCAGAAGAACTACCATAAAAATGTAACTATCAGTATTAACAGGAACACTGGCGCATTGGTGGGGAGGAGTAGAAAGTCTTCTCCACTTGGTGTGTAAGTGTAAAGAACTGTGTGATTTGAGGAAGGATATTTTTAATAGGGTATATGGGGAGGTTGGGTGGTTCAAATAATGGGGACACAAGTTTTGGGAGAAATAAGAGGACTTGGGAGATTCCTGAAGATGGTTATGGAATGTTTTCGTTTTTGAATTTGGTTAATTTGAACTGTACTGGTTGTTGTGGTGGATGTTAAAACTACTTTTTTTTTATTTTGGTAAATTTTTTTGTCGACTTTCAAAATTTCATTCTACTTCATCTGCTATAAATTTGTACCATTTGAAAGATCCACTACAAATTATACTAAAAAACAACAAAAACTTCTTTCGAAAATGTCTTCTCTTACTCATAACCTACATTTAGCGGTTAAAGAGTTGATATAGTTTAACGCGTGTGTGTATAATTTTGTTTTATTCAGTATTCTTGGGCCAGATTGTTTTTTGTAGTATTACATGTTGGGCCAATTTGGTTGCATTTATTTCATTTTATACTCTCCGGTCTTGGAGGTGAATACAAATATTTGAATTTGAATTTATGTTCCGCTATGGCGCGATGGGTTTTCATTTGGAATTACATCATATCAGATCACAGTGTGCAATTTTTCACTGATTTAGCAGAGACTTACGTCTCTATTTTATGTTCTTTTCTTGTTTTTATTATTATCGAATTACTCCGTAAATATTCCTTCAGCCCAAGCTGACTGCGAATCATATTTGACACTACAAAACGGATACAACAGCTACATTTTATTCGAGCCGAATCATTTTCGAGCTATCATTTTGTACCTTGGGCCTGAAAAGGACCCTTGTCAAGAAGAGCCGAAATAGCTCTAATAAAATGTAGCGAACGTATACGTTTTGCAGTTGTCAAATATAATTACTCCGTCTTTGCGTTATATTTCTAATAATAATAATCGGTAGTCAACTATAGGTTATCGGTTAATAATCGGTCTACTGTTAACACTTCCAATATACGGGTGAGGGTACGTCCGCCTGCGCTAAAGGCATTGCAGTAACTGAACAAAAAGTGTCAGCGAAGACATCAGATCGCTGCGCCATCGTCTACAAACGACTAAATATGTTATCAATATTCTTTGAGCCCAAGCTGACTCTGAAACATTTATTCAAACAATGTTTATTATTACAGGTTTCTTTCCTTCCCCAAAGTTGAACCAGAGCATTGACAGCCTGACGAGGACCCTTGCCAAGAAGGGCCGAAATGTCGCTGAAGAAGAATCGTAGCTGACGTATCGGTTGTAAACATTGTTTGAATATGTTATCGTTCAAAACTAGTAAAAGTCGCCGAACCCTACCCAATCTTCTAAGAAAAGCAGACACGACAAGACCGGAAATCCCCCTTTATCAGAAAAGAATTCGAAACAGAAGCTCATTTATCAACTAATCTTATCAGTTTTTCACACGCTGAACTATGTAAACATTTACGTTGATACCTTTAAAGTAAACATTGTCTCATCCCATCAGATTGGACCACAGTAGCTAGTCATTAGTTATCGCCAAGCGAGCGAAAATAAAACACCATATTTTTTGTGTCCAGTGGGTGAAAAGTGATGTTTCAAACACAAATTTTGGATGTTTGGAGTGAGGAAAACTGGTAAGCTGGTTATATATTTGTAACCCGCCAAATGCACGTGGCGACAGCGAAGTAAAACAGAAAAAAAAAAAAAACAGGATAAAGAGAAATCAACATGGACACAGAAAATTTAGATTGAGTTTCTGACTGGGCTTAAAAAATCGTGGTAAAAATCTTGTAGACGATGAGCTCAGGGCCGTATCCAGGGATTTCTTTCGGGGGGGGGGGGGAGGACAAAAAAGTACAAAAAAGACATAGATCAGAGGAAAAAGCCTATACAAATGATAATATATTAATTTCCGTGACATGGGGATGTGAACTGGTTAGATGAATTTGCCTTCGGGCGGGATCACTGTTTCTATGGCCGGCTTCTACCAGACTATTGTAGTGGTTCGCGAACTCTGCTCACAAGCCCCTCGGTAGCTCAGTGGCAGAGCGACTGCCTTGTAAGCAGAGGGTCCTGGGTTCAAATCCCGGCTGAGGAGCATTTTTGTCCATCAGTTCACTATACGGCCTTGGATTAGCTAGATGTCCTCATAAGTACTCCTTAAGCCCAAGCTAGCTGCAAATAATTTTCTATAGTGCCAAATTCTTTTATTCAGGTGAGTTTTTTCGGCCCTCCTTGACAAAGTCCCAGTACAGGCCGTGACAAAACAAAAGAACCTGCTTTTTGGCAACTATGATTGCCCAATTTTGGAAAGTACTGCTTGGGAATCGCTGGAGGGGAAAGCTGGTACTAAGATTTTACTAAAGACACGACTGCTGCTTTTGCTGTTAGAACGATTCGTTGGTATGACAGAGATGTGGTTATCTAAGCCGACTAATCGGTTGCGTTTTTGCTGATACCATGGTATCTGTTACCACGGTAACTGGATCTGCAATTAGTCGTTTTTGCAGTTATCGTGGTATTTGATATACGGTGCTCTGCAAAAACGACTATTTCCGAAATAGCACTTTTCGAAGTCATCCCAAAAGAAAAACAGATATCCAGCTACATCACTAAGTGCTAAACTTCTTTCTCGCCAATCTGACAGATGAAAGTGAGATGACTTTTCCGATACCACGACCAGTTACCACGGTCAGACCGTAGTATCTGAATATCTGATACCACGGTAACTGGCCAGATACCACGATAACTGCAACAACGCCTTCTGACCGCGGTGTCAGATACCACGATAACTGCAAAAACGACTTTAGACCGTGGTATCAGATACCATGGTATCTGCCAAAACGCAACTAAAGTTATTGTTAGCAACCTAGGAAAATCTCGGCTAGCGACGAAAAGCGAAAAATTAAAATAGAGTATTCACAAGAATTTTGTAGAGACGGAGATTTCAGAGGTCAGTAGACCACTTAAGTAGCCACTGGAGGTGCGAACTGAACTTTTAGATAGACTTCAATTTTAGCATTCTTTGCTTAAAACGTTTCCCTACACTTTTATTCACACTAGATTTACACCAACAAATAGACAATTTTACAACTCTTGCTTCGGCAGCATACCTTTTCTTTTACTAGATGAGCTTGATAATTTATTTTGATATCCACTAACAAAAATTAGCTTCTTAGACATGTTTTTAGCAATGCTACCTACAAATATTTCCCCTCAATTCTATCCACATCTGATTCTATCAACAAACGATGTCACTGTATCAGCTCTTGTTTGCAGTTTTCACTTACTTTCCAGCTTTCGTTCAGATTTCCCATGACTAAAATATACATTTTTAGACATATTTTTAGGAACCGTTCCCTATAAATATGTCTATCAATTCCCATTTATCCTTACCGTTATAATTTGTATGTATTATATTATTTTGTCTATGGCCCATACCTTTTATCTACTAAACGCACTATTTCATTTTTTCTTCTCATGAATTAATTTTTTTTTTATTTTTTTTTTAGCAAATGTGGCCCAATTTCCCCCCCCCCCCACAAAAAAAAAGTGATAGGGGCATTCTATCCCTTTTTTAGTGGTATTGGAACTTTCAGATAATTTATCCCATTTACACCAGTCCGAAGCCGAATCAACACGGTAGTAAAAGTTTTCTAATCATTGCCTCTAATTTCAGAATTTATCTTGAAAAGATGGGAAATAATACAGCCTGATTTCTAATCTCTTTTAAAAATTGTTTCATAACTTCCGACGGAGGAAAACACAGCCACACTCCAGAGGGTCATTAATATCTCTTAAAAAAGAGGGCGAGTCTAGGCGTTGCCTGAACCCGGCGTTTCTAAATCAACCTTATTTAGCACTTCCTTTTCCAGTGTCAATTAGTTAATGAGAAGCTGCTTGGAAACTTTCAACCCTTTCCCACAATTACATGAAGGATAATGCGGTATTTACCGAATACAGCTAAGTTCTCACTAGCCAGAAATCTTACCAGATTTTCGTCTCCAAAATTCTGGTCAGATACTTTCCCAAGATTCGAGGTTTTCTGGCCAGATTCTTCGATCCGATAGCTACATATTTGATGACCAGAAAAAATAAAACTGAATACATTTTGGTATTCCATTACTTAATCAGTGATACATATTAGGTTGAAAAAAGGTTTTATAGTATAACTTTAATGGGTTTAGTAATTCAAGTCTGAAACGAGGTCTGAAATGGTCAGTGTAAATATTGATCAGCTCGGGGAATTCGATAAATATGTAAAAACGGAAATAAGTTATAACTTATAAGTTGCGTTTTTGAATATCAGTGCGACCGTCAGAAAAGGGATGTATGCTAGTGCACATGGAACTCTGCAACCCTAGTCATGTCCGGAATCCCGCCCAGGGCCGTATCCAGGGGGGGGGGGGTCTCGACCGAGGTCTCGACCCACCCACCCCCGAAATATACAAAATAATCATCTTTTTATGGGTTATAGCCTCTCATCGATGCTCTTGTCTTACTGTTTGGTATGGATATAGATCTGATCCACGGGTAGGGTAGACCCCCCCCCCCTAAAAAAAAAAAGATTCTTCTGGTCTCAGGGACAGCTTCTCATTTATAACAGACTAACCTCAAGCTTAGAACTAATAAACAGAACCTTAGGCTTTTACTTTCTTCAATGCTTGAGCAACAACGAACAGGCATTTTTCATACATCGTACAGGCAAGCCCGTATCCAGGAATTTATTTCGGGGGGGGGGGGGGGGGGGGGGGGGGGGGGGGGGGGGGTTTGCCTGCGGGTCGGACAAGAAAGTACAAAAAAGACATAGATCAGAGGGAAAAGCCTATACAAATGACTATTTTTGTGTGTTTCGGGGGGGGGGGGGTCAACCCCCAACCCCCCCCCCCTGGATACGGCCTTGCGTACAGGAGATCTAGCTGAGAAGCGCGATAAAAACCTATACAGCCAGGAACTACCTCAGCAAAATATCCGAAAATATCAGCTAGAATTAAAGCCTGTTTGGGTTCGAAGTCTCCAAAGCCGTGTTTTTAATCAAAGATTCAGCATATATTGTAAGATACTTTACTATGGATACGTAGTGGTGTCCGTTTTCACTTTTCTCTGTTTTTTGTGTGTGTACGATATGACGGTAAACTGATAATAATAATAATAGAGGAAAGCGGTCGTAAATTATCTATTTTGATAACAGTTCAACTTTCAAAACTACTTTCAGCGGTGCACAGCTTTAAGAATATGTCGTCTTGACACAGTTATTCCAACTTACCCCCACGCCTCAGACGTAGCGGACAGGCTCGACGGCCGATGGCTAAGCCACGTGCCCGATTTTATGCCCAATCAGAAAACAATAATTCAAGTGTTAGAATGATGATATCTTTAACAATTAACACCTTTAATAGCACCTCGGCGGGCTGGCACTAAAGCTGGGACCCATGTGATTGGTTGAGAGTTGAATCTACGTCACAGGACTTGGAGAAGTCTCCGGGAAACGAAGCACTGGCTCCGGCAGTGTTCAATCGAGTTGTTACGAAAACAGTCCGAAAAGAAAAGAATAAGTTCGATATTTGGATAAATATGAAGTCGGAGAATTTGATGATCTGGTAAGAACATTGTGTCACTTTAAAGATACCGAAAGAAGTCTATAATCTACGATTGAGTGTTATTTATAGATACACAAATTGCCTTCACGAAGTGCCTCTACACTAGCGTCCGTTATAAAGCACTATTTGAGTTGGAGGGTTGGGGCAACAATCTACCAAAAACTTAAATCACTAGACTTTAAATCGTTAAATAATCGTCGCGGCAAAATTTTTAAGTTATGTGGTTGCTAAACCAAAAATTTTAATTGTGGAAATTATGAGATAACAACTTTCCTCCCCCCTAGTAAGTAACCTACCAATCCCTTACCACAGGTATTATTTCCGCGGGAGCTGACTGCGAATCTTACTTGACTTCGCTAACCGGGTAAGTCAGCTAAGATTTATTTTAACGACATTTCGTACCTTCTTGGCAAGACTCCTCTATGCTCCTCGCATTGCGACAGCTAGAAAAAACGGATTGCGACCAGGTTCTTCAGCCTGAAAAGAGTCTTTGCTAAGAAGGGCCAAAATATTGCTAGAACAATCTCATCTGACTTACCAGTTTGGCGCAGTCAAATCGAGGGGTTACCCATTCCCCGGCACTTGCTATAAACCCGTTCCTGGCACCGACCGAAATCAGCGATGCCCTCGGTGGTGCTGTCCAAAATCCAGGTGATTCATATTTCCAACGCTTCTAAACATATTCATTTTAATGTTATAACATGTGGCAACCGGTGTGGCCAGGCACCGCGACACCGTCCTCTTGCTGTACACTCAAACTGGGCAACCCCCAGAGACAAATATAATTCCTGAGCGTCGCCTACGACAATTATAAATAAAATGATTCTTCCGAGGGAGCAAACTGACCTTCCAATTTGTTCCAACAGCTTTATTGTGCAAAAAGTATTTGTAAATACAATAATTCTTTTCGAATTTCTTGACTTCTGTGCTCAGAGCAAGGCCGTATCCAGGAGGGGGTTAGGGGGTTGACCCCCCCCCCCCCGAAACACACACAAAAAACGATTTGTATAGGCTTTTCCCTCTGATCTATGTGTTTTTTGTACTTTTTTGTCCGACCCGCAGGCACACACACTTGAAAGGCACCCCCCCCCCGAAATAAATTCCCGGATACGGGCCTGATTCAGAGACGTCGGTACAGTACCGCAGTCTACCTTATATCGTGCATAGTTAAATTTCAGAAAAATTTCGACTTACGAGTGTAAATGGTAGAGAGTATGATCTTTTTCGGCGCAAGAACTTTTAGTATACCTTACGATTAAACTGTATGGTCAATGGCGACAGGTTGCTTTGTTTTGCGGTGAGCTATTCCCTCCCTCCCTAATGACGGGCTTGCATATGAAAGTCTCAGTACGCTAGACAAAATAGTATGCTGTTCTTGTTTTTTTTTTTACCAACAATACGCTAAGGTTGGGCACTGGCTCCAAGCCATTCGGTTTGTCCCAACATTTACGACACAACCGAGGACACATCCCCTAAGACAGACTTGTGGCGGCGACCCCCCCCCCCCCCCCCACACACACACACACAAAGCAGGAAATACGACGCCGTCGAACAGTATCGTCAGTAATCATCAGATAACATAAACGCTGTGGACTTACGGACTTACGTTAGACGGGCTTCTGCACGGAGACTGGCTTGGGCAACTGAACTGGGCAGCCGCTGATTTCCCCTGGATTCAATCCGTATCCTTCTCCGTTAAGCCTGAAAGATAATATAGGCTATGGTCAAAAATATACTTAAACTATCAAGATAATGATAAGATAAAATAATGTAGCCTATGCTATATTAGTAGGGTATAGATCTTAGCATATTCTGCGATTTTGGCTGTCAGATGAGAACACGTTCAAAAATAGTGTAAGATCTTGCAAATGGCTAGAAATGTACGGCTAAAAATGTATTAGCCTTCCGAAAAAAATAATTTATTACAAAACAAGCAAGGTTAAACTCGTCCTCGACCCGGCTAAAAGGGTCGCTCATCGTTTACTTGAAAGAAATAGCTTCAATTTTTTTGTATTTTAGTTTCTTTCTTTATTACGTGAAAATGATGCTCGTTTGGTGCGAGTCATCATGTTGTTAGCATACACATTCTCGCTTACTGGTGTTCAGTTTATTGATAATCTATTTCAGGTTTCTAGTTTGTTTTCTTGTATTTTTTTGTCTACATTATTGTAAAATTATTTACTCTGTCACGCAGTTCTTATCTGGTTTATTATAAAATCATTATTCTACTTGGCTTGTTCAGTTTAAAAATTTGTCATTTAGTCCTGCAAATTGTCGTCAAATCATATTTGTCTGTTTGTTCTCCATTGGATCGTGTATCTCCGTGAGTAGCTACTTTTTCGGCACTTCTCTGAACCCACTTCTCTCGCCCACAAGTTCGCCCTCCAAACCTAAGCTAAAATCAACTCCACCTTACATGTCAAAGGAAAGCTGCACCATTCCAGCTAGCTCTCACGAGGGCATTTTGGTCCATTTTAACAACGTATCTCTGATATTACCCCCCCCCCCTCAACAAAATCGACTACACTGTAAAAAGTTTCTGCGAATACGTATGCAGCATTTGCTCCTGGGATTAATCTTATCTCTGTTGGGATAAGACTAATCCGAATTAGGGGTAATCTTATCTCAGTAAAGTTACCTATCTCTGAGCATAATCTCATCCCCCTAATTCAGCTCCTGAACTATACTACCAATACAACTAATACATTCTAGAGGACAACCGACTATAAAACTCAAACTCCTGTTTTGACTGTCAGATCTTTGACCAACTGTCCTATAGGCCCGCATTGTGTCCCTCGAGAAGCCTATCTCTGGGCTTAATCTGAACGACAAGTCAGCAGCCATCACTCTCCCAAGACAGGTTGGAATTTTGACCCCTGTTCTAATTAATGCAGGCTTGGGAGTGTGCCCATCTGATTATTTTTAATGGCAAAACGCACTCCACAGAAAACGATTCAGCAATGATTCGCGGTTTCGTGTGACGTTTGCTGATCTCTACACTCAGTGTACAGTTAATCAGTCCGGGCAAAAAACAGATTTGATGATGTTCCAGGAAGTTGTGACATATCTCCACACTGTCAAAAGACTTGGTAACAAATAAAACATGTTCGCATATCCTTGCGTTAAATGTTAATAGAATGTAACTGGTTATGACCGATTTAAATGTTTCGCGCAGGATAACGTTTATAGGAGTCATAACAGAAGTTTTGTCTCCAACATAATACTTAAAAGGGTCATAACAGAAATATCCTCGGCATCTAACATAACACTTAACAGAGGGATCTGCAGCCACATTTTATCTGTTATTAAACATCTGACAGTCCAAGAGGTATCGAATTAAGTTCCAGAAACTGGAGTACGGTATTCACAGTTTCCTTTTGTGAAGAAAATACTAAATTCTTGTTAGAGAACAATAATTTCATGTCGTTCATCAGTCCCGTATCGAGGAATTTATTTTGGGGGTGGGGGGGTGCCTGGTGGTCGGACAAAAAACAGATAGATCAGAGGGAAAAGCCTATAAAAATGATTAATTGTGTATGTTTCAGGGGGGGGGCAACCCACCCCCCTGGATACGGCCTTGTCGGTCATCCGTGTACATTTTAATCCCTGATATCCACATTTGTTGTACGGCTGGTCAAATCTAGAGATCAAGCCACTTGTTCCAGCCGGTTCAGGAGGTTCCATTGCAAACAGTTAACCCGGTAGTTGAATTTTGAGTGACCCCTACCCCCCCCCCCCCCCTGGATACGGCCTTGCTCGTAACTGATCAGTTCTAGTTCGTTGAAGTAACATGCACAATCTGAGGAGCACCAATATGCTCCTCTGAGAAAGGGGAGCCCGCTGTGGCTCACAGAGAGTCAAACAAGGAGAATGCAAAAATTCGCTTAGTGCCATTATAGTGGATAAAAATGACACGGGAAGCGAGGAAACGAAAGCGGATGAAATGATGAGTTAGGTAAAGAGACACACTAAATCTAGGTAAGACGGGTTTGATCCTTTAATAATACATATCACCAAATTAAATATCGAATAAAAGCGTGATCAATGAGTTATACCGCAGCGTAGGCTAACACACAAATAAAGCAATTAAATAAAGGCTAAGACCAAAACTGACAAACTACTAAATCTTTGCGCTTTATTTAAGAATGGCTATAGCCTGGAGCAACACTTTGATTTGTTTCTTCACTATCGGGTTGGCCAAGTAGCCAACCCATCGTGGTTTTCAATATGTTATATTCCAAGACACGATCTTACGACACAATCAGTTATCTCATAGGTTGGGGACACTTCGCCACGGGGACGGTCGTGGGGACGTTTCACCGACAATCCGTATTTTAGCCCCGAGTATTGCCTTTCCCTTTTCACCTTTGGCCTTTAGCCTTTTTGAACATTTTCGCGTTTTTGTAAGTCACTGTTTTTATGGCACTTGCCCTTCGGCCAAGTGCCATATAGCGATCGCAATTTCTGTCCGTCCGTCGGTCGGGCGGTCGGTCCAGGTTTTTCTAGTTCGGGCACTTCCACACAAGCTAGGACGATGAAACTTCGCAGGCATATCAGGGACCCGACCAGATCAACTTACAAATAATCACTTCCCCAATCCGACTTTCCCCGAATCCGGGACTCCGGAAACTATAAAGTAAAAGGGGAGCAAAAGGTAGCAAAAAGAGCGATGCCCAAGTGCGGGATCGAACCACGGACCTCTGAGACGCGAAGCCAGTGCTCTACCACTGCGCCAAGACTTGTAAATGAGAGAGCGAATACTGGACTCGATAGAAAGTGGTTAAACTAAACAAATCTCGTGAAACGCTTCCACATAAGCTAGGACAACGAACCTTGGCAGGAATATTTGATGTATTAGGGAGTGAATGCGGGAGTATATATTGTTTAAAGATTGAATCGGGGACCCGACCTGATTAACCAGTCAAGAAACATAAATAATTAAGACTATTTGATCCTCTATGACCCGTGTCAGTCTCTGAAACATATCGCGGACTCGTTCTCCCTGCATTAGCTTGCGTGATTTTCATTTTTATGGCACTTGCCTTCCGGCCAAGTGCCATATACCGATCACTTTTCCGTCGGTCGGTCTGTCGGTCGGTTAGTCCGGTGATCGCGAGTTAGGGTACTTCCAGATGTGCTAGGACGATGAAACTTGGCAGGCGTATTAGGGACCCGACCAGACTAAGTTGAAAATAATCACTTGCCCGATCCGACGATCGTGTGGGGAGGAGGAGGTGGCGGAATCCGAAAAATAGGTACATTCATAACTTTCGAACGGGTGATCGGATCTTATTGAAACTTGATATCTGGAAAGATCTCGTGTCTTAGATGTCTCATTTCAAGTCCGGACCGGATCCGATCAATCGGGGGGGGGGGGGGGGGGGGAGGGGGGGAGTCCGAGGTGGGAACCGGAAAGCATGTGAAACTCTCAGAGTGGAGCGATCGGGATGAAACTTGGTGGTAAGAACAAGCACAAACTCTAGATACATCACTGACAGAACTGGACTGGATTCGGACACTGTGGGGGGAGTTGGAGGGCGGGTTCCGGAATTCCGGCGATCCCTAGCCAATGTACTTCCAGGTGGGCTAGGACGATGAAACTTGGCAGGCGTATGAGGGACCCGACCAAACTAGCTTGGAAATAGTCATTTGCCCGATCCGACCATCGTGGGGGGAGGGGGAGGTGGCGGAATCCGGAAAATAGGGACATGCATAACTTTCGAACGGGTTATTGGATCTTAATGAAACTTGATATCTGGAAAGATTTCGTGTCTCAGGTGTCTTATTTCAAGTCCGGACCGGATCCGACGAATCTGGGGGGGGGGTCGGCGGGGAGAACCGGAAATCGTGTGAAACTCTCAGAGTGGAGTGATCGGGATGCAACTTGGTGCGAAGAACTTGCTCACGCTCCAGATACGTCACTGACAGGATTGGACCGGATTCGGACACTGTGGGGGGAGAGTGGAGGGGGGTACCGGAATTGCGGCGATCCGTAGTTAATGTACTTCCAGGTGGGCTAGGACGATAAAACTTGGCAGGCATCTCAGGGACCCGACCAAATTAACTTGGAAACAGTCACTTGCCCGATCTGACTATCGCGGGGGGAGGGGGAGACGGCGAAATCCGGAAATTAGTAGTATACATAACTTTCGAATGGGTAATCGGATCTTAATGAAACTTGATATCTTGAAAGACCTCATGTCTCAGTATGTCCCATTTCAAGTCAGGACCCGATCCGATGAACTGGGGGGGGGGTCTGACGGGAGAACCGGACACCTTGTGACACGCATAGAGTGGAGCGCTCAGGATGAAACTTGGTGGGAAGTACAGACGCAAGTCCTAGGTGCATCAGTGACAGAATAGGACCGTATTTCGGGAACAGAGGGGGGAGGAGAGCTGTAGGGAGTGTCCGGAATTCCGGTGATATTCCTACTTTCATCCTTTCACCAAGCCTTACAAGTGCCATATGAGCTTCCAGCTCTTGTTGTGAAGGACCTTACGCTTCTTAAATAAAAGGGCAATATACCTTTTTACTTATGTTTAATACTCAAAACCGTAAATTTTCCGTCTTTGAAATCCAAGACAGTCAATCAAATCCATCTTTTTTTTCTTTTTACTAAATATTGGAGTAAACTGGTAAAATATGAGGTAAAAGCCCAAAGGGGAACGTAACCTAGTCGGCTACCAAGTTTACCTATGCAAGGCGAGGGAAAAGGCGAAAGTGGGCGTTTGCCTTTTTGACATGAAAAAAGTAAATAAAAAGTTGTCAAACAGCGCTTAGAACCATTTAACGAACACACCCAAAAAGTAAAAATCCCTCGAAACGGCGAGTGAGAAGGCGACCAAGAACTCATCTGTTACGCTAATCTGCAACGCATGAGCTTAGTTTAAAAGCAGGATATCAAGTCGGCATCCGCTCCCGGTTCTCGGAAAATGAGTGGGAAGTCTTCTGCACGCTGAACATTACTTCTGTCTCTTCATTACTGTTGTTCCACTCCCTGAATTTTCTTGTTATCAATAAATAAAGCTAGATCTACGCCCTACAAATCTTGCATAAATCTAACCAGTTTGTACTATAGAGAGGTACGTCTGGGATATATGTAACCGGCCTTGATTGAAGACTTTAAAATGAGCATTTGGAGAGACAACAGGGGTCCAGTTATTTCAACAGACTACCTACCCCCTTTTTAAAGTCTCCAATCAAGGCCGGTTACATATATCCCAGACGTACCTCTCTGTTGCATCCGTCCCCCAGCTTGGCCTTAGAAAAATTTTCCAAAGACAAAAATATCAATCAATCAATTTTACTCCAGTAAAAAATTACCATCTAACAAAGAAAACAGGGAAAAAAGAAGAAGACAAAAAAGAACGAACGTGGCAAGAAGTGCAAATATCACTTGGACAAAAAAGCAAAAATACCTAACCAGGCTCATACAACTTCTGCCAAATTGGCAAAGACAGGCGGAGCCATGGAGAACAAAGCATAAGGATGTATTCTTGTCAGATTCAACTAAACGCTGCTTAAGCGAAGTTTTACACGTATCATAATGTTTTACATATGCATCACATAGCCTCCCCATAGACCTATACCTAAATTGGACTAAGAACAAATGATATTTAAAGCACAACTCTTACTAGAAATGATCTTTTCACTATGAAATGGATCAGAAATAAACGTTTCCCGAAAATACCATTTCATCCCACCCGAAACTAACGATCTTCTTGTCAGCCCGTGTCTCTATCCAGCCTTCCTGCTCTCCGACGCGACGGCTAGGCGCAAAACATTTGAAACGGAACACGCCATGGTTAAAAAACTGGGAAAACTAAGAAAATAAACGAAGTAAAGAAGAGAAATTCTCGTATCCTTATGTGTGAAAGAGTTGTCAGTGGACGTTGAAAATTCCAGCAAACTTTGCATTGTGTGACGAGCAAAACTCGGCACGAGCAAAAAAAGTGCTCAAAATCCGTAGGCACAAAACGAAATAATAGAAAAAGGTGGGGATTTCAGAAGCTTATAACTCCATAAGGAAGCTCGGTATATTATATGAGGCAGAATAACCAAGAACGGTCCTTTAAGCAACCGCGCAGCGGTTGGTTCGTAAGCCAAACAGCCCACTGTCCCCCTTCTCTCAGCTTAAGTTCTGAAATTTGACAGCAGGGCCAAAATCCTTCAACGCTTATAACAAAACACATATGTCGTTTGACATGGGGACTTAATCACCCACAATCCAAGGGTGGGAAGCCCTGGCGACCCCTATTTATTCTGTCAATCAAAATGGAACCCCCTAGCATGCCAAGAGGGATATGAAACACCTGACAATTGTCACCACGATAAAAGCGTCATTAAGTGTCTTCACGGGGCGCCCTTGCTACTGTTGTTAATCCCATCCTGGGTAGAAAGGTGTCCAAATGGGAAGTAGGATATATTTTTGAAAGGGAATAGGCGGAAACCTAAGGCGTTTTCCGCGGTAATTTGAGTCAGCTTCATTTGGCTACATTTGAAGAAACAAGAGCTAGAAGCTCATATGACACTTGCAAGGCCGGATCGGAGGATGAAAGTAGGACTTCGCCAATTCATGGGTTTGTTGTGATATTTGTAAGCAAAACCCTTGAGATAAGAATAATCATGTATTGTTTCGTAAAAAGTATATTATTATTGCACTTGGCTGTGGTGATGTGCACTTTAAGGGCGCTCAAAACCCTTGAAGCAAAAATGACGATAGTCTCATTACTCAAAAGTATTGTTTGTAAGCAAAACCCTTGAAGTAAAAACGATCATGGGCCATTTCGGATCATAAATACATGTCGTTTGGTCAAAAGTATTTTTTTTTTTTACTTTTCGGTTAAGATGCGCACTTGAGGGTGCTAGAAATTCCATTCTATGCAGAACCCTTGCGGGCCTTGCGGCATAAAGATCATAGGCCCACGGAGATCATGAAATGCATCGTTTTGTAAATAAAATAGTAATTTAACTTTGCGTTTGAGATGCGTATTTTAGGGCTTAAAAGCTTAAAAATATTTTTGTACTTTGCGGTAAAGATGAGTACTTTAAGGGATGTTCGGATCTAAGAAGTGACAATCTCTAAGCCAATCTCGTAAAGTCTCTTCGTCCTAGCATCCGGAAGTACCTGAAGTCGTGCTTGTGGCTTGTGCTTGTTCTTCCCATCAGATCCCATCTCGATCTTTCCATTCTAAGCGTGTAACAAAATTTCCGGTTCTCTACTCGGTCCCGCCCCAAACATTTATCGGATCCGGTCCAGACCGACGAAGTTTCCAGGGAAGGATATTATATTATCAAGTCTCGGTTTCTCAATATTCAAATCTGGAATATTATCAAGTCTCGGTTTCTCAATATTCAAATCTGTAATTTGACATTCGTGTTTGTCTATCTTACTAAGTGTACAGAAGTCAAACTTCAGGGGCAAAGTTTGTTCAAGACTCTGAACTCTAGACAATCTAACAGCGTAGATGGTCGATAGCACGTCCGTATCCAGGAATTTATTTCGGGGGGGGGGGGGGGGTGAACCCCCTCCCCCCTTGATATGGCCCTGGTCTATAGCCACATAACACCAAACAAAATCCAAGCGAGGACGAAGTTTCGCATGAGGCCTTTCCGTGTTCTTGATTAAATGTCTTATTATTAATGTCCATATTCGAAAAGTTCTGAGTTCTGACACCCCTTTTTCGGGCTCACAAATCCTCCTGTCTGTACTTTTAAAGCGGTTTTGAGGGGCCTTTTGTCATTTGACCGCCGCGTGTTAGTCGCGTCAGATGTGATTGAAGGCGAGACATGGGTAATTTAACCCTGTTTAACCCCCGTCCATTATCCTGGGGGAAATGCAATTTGGAGAAAGCATTAATATAGCCTAAAAGCTTTGCAGCCAACGAACGAAGCTCTCTCGCGTATCCGGAAAGCGTAATTTAGTGTATAAAAAAAGCTTGAAGGCCGTGTTTGCCAACAGGAGAAGAATCGCAACCTAAACCGTATTCTTGGACTTTAAATGTAAAAGTTCCGGATGAACGCCTGTGCGTACTAATACTAATCCAGTTTCTGCTATATCCGAGCTTACGAAGTAGGCTCTTAGTGTTGGGCGATATTTGATATCGATATATGGATATCGAACCAACTATCGATATCGAAAATGATATTTGGACTTCTTCACTTATGTTTTAATTGTTGCAAATAATCTAATATGACTAACACATAAGGAGCCAGTGGCGTCGCAAGGGGAGGGGTGCGGTGGTGCAGCCCCCCCCCCCCCCCACCTTTTTGAGAATCGGTAGTTATACAGAATCCTAAATAGGCTATCTGTACAAATCTCTTCGGTATAATGATCGGGATTCCGTATAATTGCCAGTATTCGGTAGTTATCACGAATTTGGTGAGTGAGTTTACTGAAATCACTTGGATATTTTTCGATGCCGGAACTATTCGGTATATTTATGGAGATTCCGTAGTTACACAGACTCCCGAATAAGCTATTGGTTCAGAATTATTCGATGTCATGATTGGGATTCGGTAATTTATTAAGTATAATTTCCAGGATTCGGAAGTTAACCACGAATCCTGACTTTGTTCCAGTTTCAACGAAAGTATAGTCTTTCGATACCAGAACAATTCGGTATAATAACCGGGATACGGTGGTTATACAGAATCCCGAACACGCTATCGGTCTAAAGTTATTCGGTATAATAACTGGGATTCGGTAACTTATTCGTTGTAATTGCTAGGATTCGGAAGTTACCACGAACCTCGAAACTCAGAAGAGGTGGAGTGAAGCACTGGTCGCAGACAAAAGGGATGATCTGTGATATCATCGATAGTCCTTATTTTTATTTTGGATCCCAAAAGGAATATCTAATCATAAATATTTCGAAAATTCCGCCTGCAGCACTTTTCGTAATGTTCTCTATTTTGTGGAAGGGCGCGTCATTTGACGGGGGGGGGGGGGGTTAAGTCAGTTTTAGGATTGAAATTTCGAAACATTAAAAGCTAGAATTTGGATGGCAATTAAATTTGGCAGGAAAAAGCAAAAAAAAAAATTCGCCTGCGGCACTCACTTTATGTTATCATAGGTAGTATATTGACTAGACTACAGTTGCTGCTGCTGCCGGAACGTCGCTCCATCCGTTCTCTAGAACTTCTTAAGACTCTTGGTATTTCATCAACGGTAAATGACAGAATTTGTAAAAGAAGCAGTTAAATTTTAGCCTAAAAAAACAAATAAAAATGGATTTCGAAAATTTTCGTCGTTCATACTGCCTTTTATTGTTACTCTTGCTACGTAATCGTTATTGTTCATGATTTAAAGCTCGAATTCTTAGTTCTAGGACTCGGTAAAAATTTTGAAAGATTCGGTTAAAAATCTGGCTCCGCACCCCCCCCCCCCCCCCCACCGAAAATGCACTTGCGACGCCCCTGCAAGGAGCAATACATTTTTCGTAATTCAACTTTTGTAGAATAACAGTTTTTTAGCAAAATAGTTTCTGAATACAGTTTTCTTTTTAAATATTAGCAAAAGGAGACACACAAGCTAAAATACAGCGAAAATGGTCTCGAGACAGAGATACCGATGTATCGAAAAATTCCTGGGCCTTGTCTGTAACAGATAAACGCGATTACGATGGCCCTGCCATGAACTCTGGATTACAGTGTTACTTTGAGGTTAAGTGTAGTTCGGACAAACAAATACCATTTTTAAACGAAGACGGGACTAGTGGGATATTTCGGCGATGAAAGAAGTTGTGGGCTATTTGTAGAAGAGGATATTAAGCCGCGTCCTCCAACTCGCCTACTAAACTCAGAGGTACGGGGCCGATATTCTTTCTTCCAAGTCGAACATTCTCACCAAAGTCATGTCGGACCCATTGTTCTAACTCAAACCATCATTGCCGAGCTCGCCCTTAGGCACGTCTTCACCATTAGGCTCATTCGCTCCGCTTTTCTGCAAACCGACATATCACATTTCGTGTTTCTTTCGCAAAACAACCTAACAGAATTTTTTGTTCCATTCCAGAGCCGTGATCAACGACCGAAATGGCGATCGGAGCAATTTGTCTCATTTGGCTGACGGTTGCAGCTACATTGGCGTCGGGGGGTGGCGTCGCGGCGCCGGCCTTTCGCACCGAGGAAAGCCAATCGGTAACCACCGGCGAGGCCGTACCGGCGGCGTCACGGTGTGAAGAGATAACGATCCCCATGTGTCGCGGCATAGGGTACAATTACACCTCAATGCCGAACCAGTTCAATCACGACACACAAGAGGAGGCAGGACTAGAAGTTCATCAGTTCTGGCCCCTAGTTGAAATCCAGTGCTCTGCAGATCTGAAGTTCTTTCTGTGCTCGATGTACGCACCGATTTGCATCGAGGACTACCACGCCCCGCTCCCAGCTTGTAAAAGTGTATGCGAGCGTGCGAAAGCAGGTTGCGCCCCGTTGATGAGGCAGTATGGCTTTGCCTGGCCTGAGCGCATGAACTGTGAAAAACTCCCTGAATACGGCGACTCGAACAATTTATGTATGGACGCGAAAAACGGCACTTTGCCAATGGGAATGGAGCCAGACCCGAATCACAGTAACGGCGGGTCTACAAAACGACCAGCCCAGGCGAAAAAGTGTAAGGGCAAGCCGTGCCTTAATGAAACAAAAACAATCGGAGCGCCGACAAAAAACGAGGCTATGGATTGCACTTGCCGCTGCAAGTACCCTCTTGTACCAATCGAACGCGGGGACTACCGGCACAACCGCAGCGTTTCAACAGGCGGGGTTGACAACTGCGCCATGCCCTGTCAGAACCAGTTCTTCTCCGTCGATGAGATCAACTTTGGCTTCTATTGGATCTGTGCTTGGTCAGTCCTCTGTTGTTTCTCCTCTTTCATGACTGTCGCAACGTTTCTGATTGATATGCAACGCTTCCGATATCCAGAACGACCCGTGGTATTCCTAGCTGGTTGTTACATGATGGTTAGTGTCGGCTACATCACGCGCCTGGTATTGGGCAAACCAGATATTGCGTGTGACGGTGAAATGATACGATACACCTCTAACGGCGCCGTCTCTTGCACCGTGGTGTTCCTCCTTATCTACTTCTTCGGCATGGCTAGTAGCTTATGGTGGGTCATCCTGTCATTCACCTGGTTTCTCGCAGCTGGTTTGAAGTGGGGCAACGAGGCCATCGCGAAATACTCCCAATACTTCCACATGGTAGCCTGGTTCCTGCCGACCATCCAGAGTGTGACGATCCTCATCATTTCGGCCGTAGATGGTGACAGCGTCTCCGGCATCTGCTTCGTCGGAAATCAGAATCCGGAAAATCTGAAGCTCTATGTCATCATTCCTCTGTTTGGATATTTGCTCCTCGGAATCTCGTTTCAGCTGGCCGGGTTCGTCAGCTTGATCCGGATTCGGAATGTCATCAAGCAACAGGGACGTGCCAGAGCAGAAAAACTGGAGAAGCTGATGATGAAACTTGGCATCTTTAATGTTCTTTACACAGTTCCGGCTATAATCGTGATAGGCTGCTACTTCTACGAGCTGCTAAACTACAAGGAATGGACTCGACCTCTAGTCTGTCCGTGCACCTACCAACAAATGATGATGCGCTGGAACCCAGATGTCCATCTCACCCCACCCCGACCCGATTTCTCAATCTTTATGCTTAAATACCTAATGACCCTTGTGATCGGAATCACGTCGGGGTTTTGGGTTTGGTCGAGGAAGACAATCGACTCCTGGAAAAAATTCAACGCTCGCCTCTGCGGAGGCACGACGCAGTCGCCGGGCTACCTACCGCCACCAACTATACCACCCACCCTCGGACCCCCTCCTCTGCCCACTCCTTCGCCCATCACTCAAATGCACCCGTCTCAGCGGCCGCTGATAAAACAGCAGATGACTCACAGTGTACAAAGTCAGCTATCGAGTGTACATAAACACTCCCCGTTAAGTCACGTATGACTCAGTGGCTCGGAACGTTCATCTCGTTACGCCGTTCCTGATGCCCGTTATGCCGCTCCCGACGATCTCATTATGCCGTCACAAGACGTAGCGCTTCATGCACAAACAATGCAACGCCAGGATGTTGTGGAAATAATTCGACTGTGATCTCAGATATGTGTAAATACGTAAATATTGTGTGTACAAATCTGTAAATATTGTACAGTGAGCAGAGTATGTGTGATTTTAAAAAAAATCGAAATTGGCGCCTCAGGTGGGGACATCCGAAAAGGACTAGCTATGGCACTGTGACGAAAGCTTAACAGTCAGCATGTTGTCATGGTGAGCTGGAACACGTTTTGTAATCGTTAAAGATTATTTCGCATAAAATAAAAAATTCGATAACTTATCAGAAACACGTTAGGACAGAAAGAACACCCCTGCACTTTCAAGGGCAGCCTTCTTCATCTAACTGAGATATGTAATGGTCCATCTCGGCTAGTAGGTTCAGGGCTTGACTACACATGTTAATTCCAGGTTAGCTACGATGTGTGAACCAGTTTGATTAGGGGTTTCTGGATTGACTGCAGCTAAACTAGCATTCCCTTAATTGTCCCTTATGTTCGGATTCCTTACGGGTCCTGAGGCTTGTCACCTACAGTGTCAGAATGTCTTCAGCCCACTACCCAGGAACTATTTCTTCGCCTAATACGTCGATCGCGCCCATCATTTCAGCAATGTACTTTTTGGGGAGTTGGATCCCAAATCTTCGCCACCATCACTACAAAGTACAAACACAATTCCTACATCACGACGAGGTATGTCTGGTCCGGTAGGCATACATAGCAAAGGTAGAATGGTTAAGGATAAGGTAGAACGGAATGGATGGAAAAGAAACTTCGTCGGTAAAGTGTCCATTTTAAGCAAATCACTAAACTGTTTAGTGGAGACGTAAAACCAAGAAGCAGTGGAGACGTAAAACCAAGAAAACTAAGACTGTGTCCCTTGAACTAGTCACTGCAATTTGACCTACCGACTAATCAATTAGCGACAAAAGGCGAATTTTATTTTATTGCATTCTATTATATATTGTTTATATTTATACAATATTTTATTTTATTTATTTAATTATTAAATTTATAAAAACATCTATTATAAAAGGTACCATCATATTCATTCCTGCCCAATGATTATGATTTCTCGCCCATTTTTCGTCATGTCAATCAAACAACTATCAAACTACAGTCTATTAGTGTCTATATTCAATGAAAAACTAGAAAAGATTGGTTGGTAATACGTTTGTTTTATTATTTTTAACTGAACAATAATAAACAAAATTAGACATGGTTGAATTTATGAAAATGAAATCAAAGCAACCTTTTTAACTCCAAGCAAGACTCACGAAAGAATTTACGAAGTTTCATATTTAACGCTAGGCTAGAATCTTTAGTTTTGTGTTTCCCACAAGTTCGTTTTTCCAACTTGAGCGGTTTTGCGCCTGAAGAGTGACCCTTGCCAAGAAGGGCCGAAATATAGCTCCATTAAAATTCAGCTGACGTATCCGTTTTCCACCATTAACTACGAATTTATGCATTTTTACACCCTAGGCAAAGCACATAGTCCCCCCTCCCCCCCCCCCCCCCCCCTGGCGGGATCATGATCTACAAAATCGAAATACAGAGAAGCGATTCGTATTGGGGCACAGATGAAATCTGTTTAAATCTGTTTATTGTTAAAGGACCCGTCGTACCTACTATTCAATTGCACCTATTTCCGTAATTGCATCTATTAATTCTTAAGCCCGGAGACCCGACTTTCATCTGTTACATTCTAACCCGCAAACGAGACCTCATTTCAGTATTTTCAATGCGTATCACCTTCCCGACGAGTGTCTGGGCGTCATACTATTGACGCGTAAAACCGGTTATCTGAATTCTGCCGTGTTCTTGCTAGAAGTCAATGGGCCTCAAAAAAGGCTTATAACAGCCAAAGCCGTCTATGATTTCTTGAAAGCAGAGCCTAGTTCTACAGTATTTAACTAGTTTCATATACCGTAAAATCAACAGTAAATAGTGCGAGGTGTGCTTTAACAACATTTATATGGCCTTTTCCAAATAAAACCGACAACTTTGTAAATGTTGGTGGTTTATTACTTCTGCATATATGCCCCTGACTGCTGCGCCGTAGGCCATGCCTAGGCTAGCCTCATGGAAATTCCCGCCATGAAAATAAACGAAACTAATCCACTCTGCAGCAATAAGAAAGTCTCAAGGACTTGAGCTGTAAATGTTCATGAAAGAATAACAAACAAAGAAAACACACAATGGAAATCATCTCAACTACAGACACATCCCAGCACTCTTCTAACCTACATGAATCCAGATCCTAGTTAGAGATCCGCCCAGGATAAACTCAAGTAGGTCTCTACAGCTCTTCGAAAGGATATACGCTCACGTTTTTGCTGTTCCCCGTTCTAACACATATCCATGGAGATACTCCGGAATCGATAATCATCCGAGGGGTCCAGAATTTCATTCTAAGATAATTTATCTTGTGAGGCCGCAGAGGGGATCCCATTTCTTGGCGTGCTACCGGGACTGAATGTAAGCTTGGAATATCGATCGAGCTTAAAAGTGTAAATTTCTTTAACCCGCAGGGGAGACGAATGTGTAATGACAAACTAGGCAAAGGGAAAATAGTGAAATCGAACGGGAGAAATAAGACCTCGACTGACAGCGTGGCCTACAGGCCCAACGGGAATTAACATCATGCGAATTACAGCTCTAGGATGAAACGAAACTAGCGTAGGATATTGCGGTTCGTCAAACTACATGACTACATAGACAGCAGATAGATCTGTTAGCCGACCAAGTGAAATGAAACACAAAATTTCGAAGCTTCTCTCCCGTATTTTTGAAAGAATTGTCCAAGGGCCTTGAAGCTTTCGGAGTAGTTTCCGTTGTTCGGCTGTCAAACTCGGCTCGGCCGGAAAAGTGCTAAAAAGTTAGACGGGGATTCATCCCTAGCCAAGCATAGGTGCCTAGGCACGTGCCCATGCTTAACCAGGCATCAAGTTCTACAGCCTAGAACCAAGAACAAATAAGAGCAAGAACTTCTATCTCTCGTCCATCCACCGACCAACAATGTTCCGACAAAAATGAGTTGAGACGGAGCCAACATGCCCCTCATAAAATTCCTCTCAGATTAGTTCTTTCTTGGCTGCTAGGTGCGCTATCGTAAAGAAAACAATGACACGTTACTTCATGGTGTACATTTATCCAGGTTTGTTTTGCTATTTTCAATTCCTCTTAGGCCTAACCATGTTTAAAACTGTTTGAAACGCCTCTTCCCCTCTTTTTGCTTTACCCAACTCTGTTCTGTCAAGCGTCATCAAGTTTGTCATTTCTGGCTTCCGACTTCAGTGCTGGCTGACTTTTCAACGAGGCTAATGCGCGACACGATACGAAGAGAAAGCCTAATCGCTTATTCACCCGTCAGATAACTTGTCCCCATATCTCACGTGTGATTGTTATTGTTCCTGTAGCGCGTCTGGCGGCAATTCGTCATCGGATTTTATGAAGGACGTATGGAGCCTTCTTGGTCGCCCGTGTATACTCGTTGGTCTCCGCCGTTACACACTTGAGTCATTTGTGAAGAAAACAGCGTAGCCACTAGCGAGGCGGATGTCCTGGCCTGTTCACACGGGAAGAAAACAGCGTTGATTTTGTATGACTAGACGCTGGACGTCTACAAGGCTATCCAAGACATACAAATCACAAAGAAGAACATATATTACATTATTTACGTCAAAACTAAGCAAACACCTGGCCGTTATCTGATACAAAGTACTGAATTTATTATCGCTGTTCGATAGTTTAAGAGCAAAAAACAAAACCAAGATGATGCGAAATTTATAGACGTGTTCAAAGAAGCATAGCTACCTCTTCTGTAAGCAGGTATCTGGCAAAGTTCTCAATTTATTATCTCCATTCGACTGCTTTAAGAGCAAAAAACAAAACCAAGGTAGTGGAAAATTTAGGATGTATTCAAAGAAGCACACTGTAGGGAGGTATTGGGTAAAGACATCTCGCTTGTTGCGCGCAGGGAAAATTTAAGAACAAGAGCTGGAAGCTCATATAGCATATATATTCTTTGAGCCCAAGCTGACTTTGAAACATATATTCAAACATTGTTTGAATATATAATATGAGCAAACAATGTTTACAACGGATATACGTCAGCTACGATTTTTCATCAGCGATATTTGGGCCCTTCTTGGCAAGGGTCCTCGTCAGGCTGTCAATCCTCTGGGTCAAAGTCGGGGAAGGAAACAAACAAGAAGGGTCGAAATATCGCCGACGAAGAATCGTGGCTGACGTATAACTATTGTAAAAATTGTTTGCTCGTATGGCACTTGCAAGGCTGGGCCGGCATCTGATGAGTAGGAATTCGTCAATTCGTGGGTTTGTTGTGACCATTTGTAAGCAAAACCTTTCAGATAAGAATGATCATGGGTCTTTGGAAATCACGAGAATGAATTGTTCGTAAAAACTATTTTATTTTTGCATTGGACTGCGATGATGCGAGATTCATCTGCAATGAACACTCGTGAAGCACAAATGATGATAAGCTCATCGGGATCATGAAAAATGTATATTTCGCTCAAAATTATTGTTTATATTTTGAGGGAATCACTTGTAAGCAAAACCCTTGAGAGAAAAATGGTCATGGGCCATTGGGAATCATGAATATATGTAGTTCGGTCAAAAGTTTTTTTTTTTTTACTTTTCGGTTAAGATACGCACTTCAAGGGTGCAAAAAACTAATTTTTGAGCAAAACCCCTTGAGGCAAACATGACCATGGGCACACGGGGATCATGAAGATGTATATTTTGCTTAAAAGCATTTTTTGTACTTTGCGGGTAGGATTAGTTCTTTATTTAAAGCACAGCTCTTACTAGAAATTATAGCTTCCCTATGAAATGGGTCAGAAAAAACGATTTTCGGAAATACTATTACTTTCCACCTGAAATCAGCGATTTTCTTGTTAGCGCTCGTCGACTCTATCCAGCCTTCCTGCTCTCTGACACGGCGGCTGGGCGCAAAACATTTGAAACTGAACGTGCCATGGTTAAAAAACTGGGAAAACTAAGCAAATAAACGAAGTAAAAAAGAGAAATTCTCGTATCCTTATGTGTGAAAGAGTTGTCAGTGGACGTTGAAGATTCCAGCAAACTTCGCGTTGAGTGACGAGCAAAACTCGGCACGACCAAAAAAAATGCTAAAACTCTGTGTGTACAAAATGAAACAATGGAGAAAGGTGGGGATTTGTGAAGCTTATAATTCCATAAGGGAGCTAGGTATATTATAAAAGGTAGAATAAACGAGAGGTCCTTTATGGGATGGTCGAATCTGAGAAGTGACAATTTCTAAGCCAATCTTGTGAAGTCTGAAATGTCCAAGCCAAGTTTGATCGTCCTAGCACATCTGGAGTTAACTGCATACGGAATCAACGGAACTTCGGACCCCCCCCCCCCCCCCGCGTCCCCCCACTGTGCCCGAACCCAATCCGGTTCTGTCACTGATGTATCTAGGGTTTTTGCTTGTTCTTCCAACCAATTATCATCCCGATCGCTCCACTCTAATCATGTCACAAGATTCTAGCCTGTGTAGTAGTATGGTAGTAGTACGAAAACGTTGCATGTAATACTATGTAATAGCAAAGAATACTATCATTTCATGTGCCTCAGACTGGTCCAATCTTATGTATTAGTATCCAGTAGCATCCTATCTTGCCATAGTAGCATCCAGTCTTGCTAATACTAGCATATAGTAGTACGCAGTAACACGGTAGCCTTGAAGTAGAAGCATGTAGCAGCATCGTTAGTGCTGCATGCTACTTTTTCGTACTACTTCATAGTACTATTTTGAGATAAATTTTTCATCGGGCTTATTTCCAATATAAATAGTGACAAAGATGCCTTGTTCACACATTTTGAAAATCCCGCCAAAGAACCACACTAAGAGCGTGTTCCATCCTACTTACTGCGGTTATACTACGCCACGAATTTTGAAGTCACGAATTTTGGCTTCTTGGCGTCAAGGCTGGAACGCATTTTTCAATATTCCGCAAAATATCCCTCCACGGGGTAATTCAGCCAATCACGTTACAGACATCCCTATTTACCACGCCTACTACGCTCACGAGCAGGGTAAGCAAATAGTTAGTATTAGTAACTATTTCGACAAGGTTGGAACGGCCAGCGTTGTAACTTTTCGTGAGGTTGGAACGAAAATAATAACTAATAATTACTATTGTTAGAAGGGTGGAACACCCTCTAAAGTTATTAGACAGTCGTTCAGGTGTTTCAGTAATATCAATCCCCATCTGATATGGGACACAAACTGGCTGTGACGTATGTACATGGCGTGATCCAATCAGGGAAACATCTAACGGTATTCTTCTACTGAGCCAGGCCAGAACCGACAGATCATACCCGCTGTGGCGTAACTCGCAAAAGAAAAGACAAGAAACACTACTTGTGTCACTACTCCCGTAAGCGCTCCATGTATTCTTAAACCTAAACCGAATGATACGTAAATCGAATGATACCTCTCTGATTCGCAATTACGTATCCAGCTCCCAACGATTGTCCGCGAGATACTCAAGCTTCAGATAAACGGGTTAGGCTATCTGAATTTTCTGCGTTTTAGCTAGAAGTCAACGGGCCGGGAAAAAATAGTCAAATCCGTTGGTAATTTTTCAAAGAAGAGTACTAAAATATTATAGAAAACTGGAACACAAACAGGAAATAATGCGAGGGGATCTTTTAGAAGTATCAGAGCTTTGTCCACGTTTGCCACAGAAGACCACGCAAAACCGCAAAATAAAACACTACTTCCAACCCCGTCGAAAAAAAGAATGACAGTGGAATTTCAATGGCTTGCAAAAGCAGAATAAGCAAAAAAACGACGGCCAAAGGCAAACGAGACTAAACTTGTTTAGCAAATTGTTCAAAAAAATCCACCCCTCCTCATTTCCCAAACATATACAGCATCTCAAGATGACGAAGAAGAATAGATAGTCCTTCAGCCCAAGACGTCTGCGAATCATATTTGACGGTGCAAAACGGATAAGTCAGCTACATTTTCTCATAGCTATATTTCGGCCCTTATTGGCAAGGATCCTCTTCCTCCAAAACCAAATTGCAGAAGAATCTCTACCCTTTCGACGACCCAATCAAACAGCAAAAACAGCAGCCGTGTCCAGAATGAAATCACAGCACCAAATTTAACTCCAATCAGTTTTCAGAGTCGAAGTTCATACTATCAGATATTTAAGGAAGAATCTTTCATTGTTTTTCCAGAAGTTCATTTTTCACCTTGAGCCTGAAGAAGACCCTTGCCAAGAAGGGCCGAAATATAGCTCTAATAAAATGGAGCTGACTTATCCGTTTTGCACCGTCAAATATGAAGAAGATTAAAGCCAGCACAAACATCTCAAGAAACGGGGGAAAAATTTGTCAACATTCCCTCCTCTGCACATGATAAAGAGAGGGCCATCTATCAAAAGGCCAGACATCAATTTCCTCCTCTGACACGCAACTTCTATATTTGCATTTCCCTTTGCCCCACCACCTCTAAAAACGTTTGATGAATATCGTGAATTCCGAAACTGTATCGATCAAACGAAGAAGTGAGTAAGGCTTAGACCTGAGATAGCCTTAGGGGAGAAAATCTTCCCTTTATTGGTCTATAACCTGGGGCTCGTAAAGGAATAGTGAGGAAATCATATGCTCGGAAAGGTGGAAGACCTTAGAAAGTATCGTCGGATTCGACAAAAAAAAAGGAAATTCGATAGTTCTAATAATGTCTGTCGAGTTGTTCGGGTAGGTCTATGAGAATACTTTCATTTTCCTCCGGAAAGATGGCACGGTAAGAGTATGATATAAACCGAATATTTCGAAAAATATAAAACAAAAAGAGACACCCAAGAAAAATCAAACATGTTTTATTAATAAATAAATATGCAACCTGGCGAAAAATACCCTACTAAGAGTAAATTCGCCATTCATAATTTTGCTGACTAGGGAGTAAAGGGGGACTATGGCTTCGCTCTTACAATTTATATTGCTAATAAGTATTCCGGAAAGAACATTCCATGACCTGCCTAGAATGTCTCTCTTTGTTTGCCTTTTTGGACCACCTTACTACAATTTCATCAAAAAGATTTGTCTGAACTCGCCAACTCCTACCCCCCCCCCCCTTCGCCCTATACTTTGCGGAAGCTAAAAAAAACAGCGGTAGCCTCTCTGTTGATCCCGATAAGATTTTTAATCATTAAAATGAGAAAGCTGTCGGATGAATGTGTCAACGGAACGTGATTAAAACAAAAACAAAAAGCGTTAAGAAAACCCGCATAAGAGCATCGGTAAACAGAGGCGTCATAATCCGTCTGTCAAACGAAAGAAACCTGGGGAAAGAAGAAACCATACAACTAATTTCAGAACTGAAGTTAGGAGCCAAAAATTTAAAATATCGTGCAATCGAACGTGTGGCCTGACAATGTTAACATGATCTACACTAAGCAGCACAAAAAATACAGCCTGTGAGATTATGTTCAACATAAAAAATACAGGAAGGACTTCAAAGTTTTGGCTTCCGCCAAGGCAAGATCAAAGGCTTCAGTGCGATCCCTAACGGGAAAGTACAATAGACATGAGGATCCACAAATATGAAATGATTTATGTACTGTTGAGTAACCCAATTCGTACATAGAGGCTTGTCTAATAACTTCATATTACTGCAAACACAGTTTGCGGACCCTGTACAATTAAAATGTAAATGTATCGAATTTAAAAGAGTTATATCATAAGCATTCTAGCACTTGCAACGTCTAGAACCCGCCCACCCAAGACCCAAGATGAAGCCACGACTCGATGCGACCATGGGTCATCTAGCGGTGCGGCTCGGAAGCGTCCGACTTGGGGAGGATGGAGTCATAGTTTTATGGATCTAACAAAATGTTTATATTGTATCAGGCATATGGAAAATGTGTAGAAAAATTAAACTAATTATTTGCATTATCGATTTCTTTAAGTATTTTGTTTTCTGTTTTTTCTTGTTAATTCCCTAAGTCCAAAGAACTAAGGATGTAAACTAGATCACAATAAACAAACGCCGCAAATTATACTAAACTCTTTACATTGATTTATTGAAGATTCTGAAATTGAGCTAAATAATAATCAGCTTCCGAGACCAAAAATGTCAAACTGGCCGATGATTTCTTCTTCCGTCATATCTAAACGTCCACATGGTGATATACTTAGTTGTTTTAATCCTCTTACAGGCCACTCGATCTTCTCGAAGGTTTTAGTAATCTCTTGACCAGCGGCAGGAGATCAAATGAACTGTTAATTAGCAATGGCGGATTGGCGTGTTCAAGTGATTTGTGGAGAACGTTGGCTACCGTGTGGATTTTGAGGAAAACAAAGGTAACAGTGTGTTCGCAAAAATCCGACCCATCGAAAAATGATGGTGTCTCCCACCATTTCGACCCACATGAACCAAAGACTTAGAAGTTTAACCGACAAAGGCTGAGGCAGGGCAATCTATTTACCCATCGCTCGTTCCTTAAAAAGGCTTGAAGATCCGACGAAAATGCGTTACTTCGGTGCTCCGCTTTTCAAGAATACTCTGTTTTCATATAGTGGAATTTCCCTGTCCGATTTGAATTAGGCTACCTCTGTACACTTGTACCTGTGTCGTACGCTTGACGAAAATGATTTACGAGAAAGAAGCGTTCACACAGTGAGCTACCTTCCACAGACCCCTGGCCCAGCAAGTGATGACACAATTCGAGGATAAAAGATCCACAAAGGATACGAGCCGCGCTGAGGATAACATTCCTCCAGTGATGCGTATATTTTGTTTTCTTTGTGACCTCACAGCAGATTCTGCAGCCTAGGCCTCCAGCTGGGGCCTATGCTGAGCTAGACTAGCTCAAATGAACTATGCTAACCTAAAACAAGCTAAAACTTCCAGAATATGGGGTGTCATACAGATTTATGTCGGAATACCAGTCGTGACGTAAATGGTGAAGTCATATGATCAGGACCTAATATAGAATGTGTCCGAAAGCTGCGAAACGAACAAAAATGCTGAATTAAGTCAGGATTTTATGCAGGATTTTGTTTTCGGACTTAAATTTTCGCTCAGTTAATGCAGCATTAATTCAGCATAAAATTCATCGAAAAATTCAGCAAAGATGATAAATTTTACGCTGAATTTTCAAGAAGAATCTGAGGAGCAGGGCGATTCCCCTAGTATCTCCCTAAAATCTTTTTCTTTCTATAACAAATTGCCACACACAATTTTCGTGATGTTATCTAGGTCGAATTCCCGTCTGAGCGGCGACAAACTTAACGGAGCATACTTTGCGAAAACTTTACGAAGTCTGAGTCGTACTTTATATAGCTAATTCTTCTTTTCGTCTTCTTCTTCCCAATTTAAATTTCGGTATTCTAGAAGTGCCAGAGAAGAAATAAACGTAACAGCTTTCGGACAAAAATAATAAATATGCAGTATCAAATGCAGCATTTACAGCACTAAAAAGCTTTCGGACACGCTCATAGGATCTGATTGTCCCTGAAGGACCTGACGATTGTCCATATGACGGTTTAAAAATGTAAACGCGACCGGCGCATCGCTTGCCGCTCGGCTCGATATATACAGACTCAAATATATTCACCGACAGAAATAAACAACAATTTTTCTTGTTCTACACCTTCCAGTGATACGATCAAAGTCAAAGATTATTTTCATCCTTGGATGGTACGGATCTTTTTATCCCTAGAGATAAATTTTTTAAGAACCTGACGGTGTCAGATACTGGTGCCTGGCCACTGAGAGCCACGTTTGTACTGAGATTCAAAATTACGCGTCATAGTAGAATTTTGCGTTGTTAGGACGGCAGTAGATATTCTGAATGTCATTCTAGAGCAAATAGTGAAAAAATAAAGAAATCCCTTGACTCAATGCAAATAATGCAGTGTCTTCAATTAAATGATACAAAAATAAGTTGGCTTTTCAGTTAAACTTTAATCAGATAACCTCATGTTGTAGATTTCAATATTTCGAAAGATCACGAGAACATGCCATTTTATCCGTACATAGACTCCTTCAAAGGAAACTTGTAAAACGATCTTATAGTGTTTTATGTTACAATAATATAAATCACTGACAACTTTAAAACTCGGCTTTGCTTCCAGGCTTCTCCACAAGCCTGTTGGATTGGAATTCAAAATTTACATATCGGTCTTTCTGACCAATCAGCTGTTGGAAATCATGACCCGGAGTACCGCCCGTCTTAAAAAGAGTCAAACCAGGCAAGAATATCCTGATTCGGCAAGCTCTTCATCTCAGGCAGAACCAACTTTTGTCGGAGGCGCTCTGCCCACGAGTCCAGCAAATCCGAGTCCGGGACAAGTCCGAGTCCTTGAAGAAGACGTCCAAGTCCAAGTCCACAGCTCTGGCGGACGGACAGCTCTGTGAAAGACTAGTCCGAGTCCTTGAAAAAGGTGTCTGGAGACCGTCTAGAGACGAGTCCGGTGTCCTAGTCTACCAGCTCTGGTCGGAGGCTTTTGTTCTTTCCGAAATTTCTGGTGTGCACCAGACTCCGGACGCCCTATCTATCCGGCATGAATACAAAGCAGAAGACGGATACAGCATGTCTTTTTATCACTATGCTGTTACTAACAACTCGGCAAAGAGACTGTACGAGATATCGACTTTCAAATTTCTGGCCGGTATACCGAACAATTCCAATACGAGCTTTTAAACCTGCCAAATTTCTTACTTCTGCCAGTTTCCGGGCGAACTAACTATCCGGTCAGGGAAAGTTCAGATGCTGCGCCAGCATGTCTCCTCACGCCTAAAGTGACAGTAACCATTTGGTTCAAATAAAATTTGCCATGCCTTTGTTTGTGACCGTACCCCCAAATACAGGGCCTACTTTGACCCAAAGGACCCTCACATCAGTTTAGAAATGAACGACTCAATCCCTTCGACCAGTCGGACAGACTGAATAACAGAACTTGACGAAGTCCCAGGAATCCACTCACTGACGTTTTGGGATACCGAAAACCAAACAAGAGCTACGAGCTCATATGGCACTTGTTACGAGTAGGCACGGCTCGGTTATGTCAATGATGTATCTAGTGTTTGCTAGGTGTCTCACCACCAAGTTTCAGCTTGATCCCTCCACTCATAGCGTTTCCCAAGATTTCTGGTTGCCCCCTCCAGCTCCCCCCAAAACTCACCGGATCCGGTCCGGATTTTAAGTGGGTCGTCTGAGGCATGAGGTCGTTCCAAATATCAAGTTTCATCGAGATCCGGTCACCCGTTCAAAAGTTAAAAATACCTCAAGATTCCGGATTCCCCCTCCCTCCACTCCCCCGACAGTGCCCGAATCGGCTTGGTCATGTCAATGATGTATGTAGTGTTTGCTAGGTGTCTTCCCACCAAGTTTCATCTCGACCCCTCCACTCATAGCATTTCCCAAGATTTCCGGTTGCCCCCTCCAGCTCCCCCCAAAAGTCACCGGATCCGGTCCGGATTTTGAGTGGGTCGTCTGAGGCATGAGGTCTTTCCAAATATCAAGTTCCATCGAGATCCGATCACCCGTTCAAAAGTTATAAATACCTCAAGATTCCGGGTTCCCCCTCCCTCCAACCCCCCCCCCCCCCCCCCACAGTGCCCGAATCGGCTCGGTTATGTCAATGATGTATCTAGTGTCTGCTAGGTGTCTTCCCACCAAGTTTCATCTCGATCCCTCCACTCATAGCGATTCCCAAGATTTCCGGTTGCCCCCTCCAGCTCCCCCCAAAAGTCACCGGATCCGGTCCAGATTTTAAGTGGGTCGTCTGAGGTACGAGGTCTTTCCAAAATATCAAGTTCCATCGAGATCCGATCACCCGTTCAAAAGTTATGAATACCTCAAGATTCCGGATTCCCCCTCCCTCCACTCCCCCCACAGTACCCGAATCGGCTCGGTTATGTCAATGATGTATCTAGTGTATGCTAAGTGTCTTCCCACCAAGTTTCATCTCGATCCCTCCACTCATAGCGTTTCCCAAGATTTCCGGTTGCCCCCTCCAGCTCCCCCCCAAAAGTCACCGGATCCGGTCCGGATTTTAAGTAGGTCGTCTGAGGCATGAGGTCTTTCCAAATATCAAGTTTCATCGAGATCCGATCACCCGTTCAAAAGTTATAAATACTTCAAGATTCCGGATTCCCCCTCCCTCCACTCCCCCCACAGTGCCCGAATCGGCTCGGTGATGTCAATGATGTATCCAGTGTTTGCTAGGTGTCTTCCCACCAAGTTTCATCTCGATCCCTCCACTCATAGCGTTTCCCAAGATTTCCGGTTGCCCCCTCCAGCTCCCCCCAAAAGTCACCGGATCCGGTCCGGATTTTAAGTGGGTCGTCTGAGGCTTGAGGTCGTTCCAAATATCAAGTTTCATCGAGATCCGATCACCCGTTGAAAAGTTAAAAATACCTCAAGATTCCGGATTCCCCCTCCCTCCACTCCCCCCACGGTGCTCGGATCGGGGAAGTGACTATTTCCAACTTAATCATTTGGGGTCCCTGATGCGCCTGCCAAGTTTTATCGTCCTAGCTTATGTGGAAGTGTCCGAACTAGCAAAACCTGGACAGACCGACAGACCGACGGACGGACAGAAATTGCGATCGCTATATGGCACTTGGCCGAAGGGCAAGTGCCATAAAAAGGCAGAATAATACATTATTTCACCAAGTACTGTAAGAACACGACAGTGGGCCTATTAAATCTTGACAAATTAAGATGATTTATTCTTTAATTATGTTGCTGTCAGCCTTTGACTGTTTGAAGCAGCAGTATGTAACGAACCTGACTTTGTTTTGACTTTGAATTGTGACTGCCGTACGCCTGGAATCACCTGGATTTAAGGTGAAAAGTAGAAGCGACACCGGTCATAGTTAGCCCATCCCCCTTACGATATTCGAGGCAAAAGCCAAGTCGTTTAAAAATGACTAATAAGACAAAAGACAAACAAAAAAGAAAACTGCAAGAAAAAGGTGACTATTTAATATTACATGACAAATAAGCTAAGCAATCTTGATAAGAAATGTCAAACAAATACCAACGGCACCCAAACACCGGTCGCCCAAAACCACCTTACAATAGCTGCATTCTTTGACACGGGAGTTCTCACCGGTGGTCTCCGGTTTTTTTATAAGCCGTTTTTGCATCCACCGGTGACTACTCACCAGTCTTATAACCCGTTTTTGAACTAACCGGTGTCCTGTTTTACCTCACCGGGGCAGACTAACCAGGGCCTGCTCGGAGCCCGGCTTCAGCCACTCACCGGTGAAAGTGCGAACACAGTTGAAATGTTTTCAACTTTTCCATGTGGAAGTGATGATGGTGCCGAAAATCCGGGCAGGAATTCCAGTCCGGGAGATCCTGATCCTGATCGTGTGTTCGCACTATGAACCAAATAACGTGTTATAAGAGAAGAACCGGACACTGGTGACAAAACACCAGAGACAGCCCGGAGTGCAAACGCAGCTAATGTTCCAAGAAGAACCCCGATCATTTGAGAACGACCAATAGACGAAAGTCGTAGGAAAAATTGCCAACGGAAGTCAAAGGCGAATGGAAAGTACCTTCACGTTCGTATTCGAAACCATGGTCAAACAAAGCATGACTACAACAAAAAGCCGGTCGTAATTAGGCCAAAACCACATTACAACTCATACTTTTAAAACTATTACTTTATCTTACGATTTAACATAAAGGTTTGAAGGCGAGCTAACCATAAATTGCAAAAAAAAAAAAATCGTCTTTTTTGTTACGGTCAGCTAATTATCTAGTTTTAATTATAATTATAAGCAAATTACAGCTAATTATAATTTTTTTAAAATATTATTCTTTATAAGAGGAATTACTTTTATCCCTCACATAAGATATTAGACGATAATTGGCTGATCAAGAAATAAAACGAACATTTTTTATTTCCTCTTACAATTTAAATGTTTAAAAACGACCAAAAACACGAAAGTTGAACGAAACTAAAATGACAACGAAAGTAAACGGCTAATGGCCAGCAAAATCGTAGTATGGTATAAGTAAAATCGTCACTATCAACGTTCCGACAGACGATCAAGGTCTGGCGGTCGCGCACTAGATTCCTGCAAGAATTCTCTGTGCTAGTCACGAGTTCCGCTCGGAAAAGTTGACCTATTTTCAACGTCACGACGGAAGTGCAGAAAATTCAGCCAGAAAAACCTGATCATCTATCCGCGGCACCAAACACCTACACAAGCAAGGTCAGACAAAGCTCACACCATCCAAAAAGGTCACCGTCTACATAAACAAAGTTCCCTGGCTCGATATATTGATTACCTCGTTTCCGAGCATGAAACGAGGCAAGTGCTGGTCTACACTTCAAGAGCGTCAAATTCAAAAAGTATCTTTGCGGGAGGCCTACGGAAAGTGCCGCACCCGGGATCGATCGAGGAGAAACGTCGGAGAGATGGGGAACGAGCTCATTATCCCGGGACTGGAGGGAGCACTGCTTCCTGTTCCTTAGGTGAGAGAAGGAAGTATCCCCTAAGTCCCCCTATAAAACCGAATCCCCTCAAGACAGGTCAATGAGTGGTTCGATAAAATTTCCGACTGCGAAAATGTCGTTGCTGAATTTTAGGACTTTCCGGATCTTAATGTAGATTCTGACAGGAAACTAGGTTTCCCACTGTTACTGTCTGAACATTTTTTTCACCTAAAATTCTGCCACATTTTTACCAATCTTAGATCAAACGGGGTTTAAAATATTTCGCCCCTCCAAATTTTATTGAAATAATGTATACAGCGGATACGTCAGCTACGATGCTTCATCGGCGATATTTCGGCCCTTCTTGGCAAGGGTCCTCGTTAGGCTGTCAATCTTCAGTCGGGGAAGGAAACAAACCTGTAATAAATAACTAAAGTTTCTATTTGAAAGTAATTTGCCCGAATAAGATATTTATAGTCGGTAGGAGCTTCAGTTATTTATAACAGGTTTGCTTCCTTCCGCGACGTTGACCCTGAAGATTGACAGCCTGACTACGAACCTTGCGAAGACGTGCCGAAATATCGCTGATGAAGCATCGTAGCTGACATATCCGTTGTATACATTATTTGAATACATGTTTCATAGTCAGCTTGGGCTTTACCAATTTTATTTTTTTCGAAAAAAATAGGCTACAAACATATGTAGATAATTAAGGATTTTTAAAATATAATGGTTAATTAAAATAGAAGTTATTGACAAAACCAGTGCTATTTTCCATTTGTATGCGAGATATCTCGCGAGATATATGGCAATTATCCCGAATTTGAATTTCAAAAAAGAAAGGGAGGATGAGACGGATAGTCTTCCTCCTCCGTCTTGAGATTTTAATCCGAATAATAAAATGTGACAGACTTTTCTACACCCAGATTTCTTGAATACATGGTCAAAAATCCCAAATCTCAGAAACAAATATGGACTAAGGAGGTTGGGCGGATTGAAAGTCTAACAGATACCAAGTGAGAGCATAACAAGACCAAAGGTGTCGATGGGATCCCAAAAATCTAATATTTGATTCAGACAATCGAGTCTTGTCTTCGCCAGATCCAGTCTTGGACAGGCTAATTATCAGAGAAAACCAAGTTCAGAAATACCTCTATAAACCATATCTATTTTGACGATACTAACCGGGACTTCCTGCCGATTTCCGAGCGAACTACTAGCCAGGCAAACAAAAAAAATACAGAAACAAAACCAGCGTATCTCCTTATCCCTATAAAGAACATCTAATCAACTTTGAATAAAAGTTTGACTTAAAAAAAAATCCGGTTACAACCGGATTCCGGAAAAATTATATGTCCCGGTAAAAAAACATCGTCATAAACCGACTCAGCCTCCCTTCTTACCCCTTAATCTGTCATCTACTCGAACTTTTGCTTTTAACAAATTTTCCGGTTTTGGCCGGATTCCGGGCGAACTACTTGTCCGTCAAGAAAATGATTTTCACCATCGTCTTCAGCATGTCTTCCTACCCCTAAATCGAACATCTAATCAACTTCAAATAAAACTTTCACTTTTAACAAACTTTCCGGTTTGGGCCGGATTCCGGGCGAACTACTCGTCCGATGACAAAATGATTTTCCCCATCGTGCTTAGCATGTCTTCTTACCCCATAATCGACTATCAAACTATCAACTCGAAATAAAACATCTAATTTTAACAAACTTTCCGGTTTCGGCCGGATTCCGGGCGTACTACTTATCCTTCGAGAAAATGGTTTTCACCATCGTCTTCAGCATGTCTTCCTACCCCTAAATCGAACATCTAATCAACTTCAAATAAAACTTTTACTTTTAACAAACTTTCCGGTTTTGGCCGGATTCCGGGCGAACTACTCGTCCGATGACAAAATAGTTTTCACCATCGTGCTCAGCATGTCTTCTTACCCCATAATCGACTATCACATTAGCTGTTTCAAAATATTTTGTTTGCCCCTTAATTTAAACCCCCTCCCCCACCCCTAAATGTAGGGCTACATAGCCCATCTACGAACTTGACTGGTCCGACGACCCAACGAATCCTCACACCAAGTTTCATCAAAATATCTCACTCCCTTCGAGAGTTATCGTGCTTACAGACGGACGGACGGACGGACGGACGGACGGACGGACGGACGGACGGACGGACGGACGGACGGACGGACGGACGGACAGACGGACAACTTTTGCGATGTCATAGGTATCCCTCCACTTACGTTTTGGGATCCCAAAAAGTGGATACTTTTTGCGTCAATGGGTTGACAGAGCCTGGCGGTGACTCAGCTGGTTAGCGCAACGGCAAATCAAGTCGAAGGTTACAGGTTCAAATCCAGCTCGGGGACCGCTTTCGACATCCAGATAACTTCTTATCAAAAACAGAATTTTCCCTATCATCACCTTTTTCAAGACGATTTCTCAGGAAAATCTCGCCTGATTTTTTTTTCTGGCCAGAAACTAACTTATAATCCCAATCTGATGAAACAATACCAACGGTTTCGATGGGATCCCCAAAATCTAACATTTGATTAAAACAATTGGGTCATGTCTTCGCCGTTCAGCCTTCGTCAGATTTCTTGAATATTTTTACTGTTAAAATAAAGTTCAACAAGAGCTACGAGCTCATATGGCACTTGTTACGAGTAGGGGGTGTGAGAAACGAGAAAGTAAATCTGGCATTTTTTCCGGGAATTCGGATACCCCAACCCACCGTGCTCGGTTCCGGTCCAGACCCTAAAATATGTCATCTAAAGCATACGATCTCTCTACTTTCCAAGTTTCATTCAAATCACCTCACTCGTTTAAAATTCCCAGGACTCCCCCTCCACCCCTGTGGCCGAAGACTCGGGCACATAAACTTCGCATCTCTAATATCTCCTCTTCCCGTCCATCAAGTTTAACTCGAATCGGAGCATATCTGCAAATTTCCGGTTCCCGCTTCATCCTCCTCCTACCTTGGTCAGACCCGGTTCGGACGCCAAATGAGAAATCTAGGCCGCATAAACTTGTTACTGTCCAACTTGCATCCCATTCTGCCCATCCGTTTGGTTTGCCTGCATGTCACGAAGTTTCGGGACACAAATTTTTTCCTCTCCCTCAACCATGGCCGCATGGAGTTCATACACGTGCTTTGCATATCTAGGTCACCAGTTCTTATCAGCGTAAAGTTTCACTTGAATCGATCATTTTCCGCAACCTACGGAAGTCAGTAATTTCTAGATTCCCCCTCCCTCAACTCCCCGCATCCAGGAACGGAAGTCTTCCTAGGGCATTGTGTCGGGTCCTTAAGTCTATTTCGCCTGGTCACTAATATGCCTGCCAAGTTTTATCGTATTTTTGTATTTCGTATTTTAATCGTATCTCGCGAACACCGGAACTCCGGGAAATCCCCTTCAACTTCCCCCAAAGAGCCCTGTTATGATCAGGTTTTGTCAAGAACTTATCTAATGCTTATGCTTGTTCTTTCCATTAAATTCCATCCCGACCCCTCGACACTAAGCGTTTCCCAAGAATTCCGGTGCCCCCATCGACCCCCCCCCCTCAAGTATCGGATCCGGTCCGGACTTTACATGGAACATCTGACACAATAGCTCTTTCCACTTGCCAAGTTTCTTTCAAATCCGATCGCCCGTTAAAAAGTTATAAATGCTACTCGATTCCGGATTCCCCATCCCTTCAGTCCCCCCAGGATATTCGGATCGTGCAAACGACTATTCGCAAGTCGGCCAATTCGGATCCCTAGTATTCCTGCCGAGTTTCATCATCCTTTTACATCAGGAAGTACCGAACTCGCTGGATCACTAGAATCCCCCCCTCAGCTCCCCCAAAAGTGCCCGAATCTGGTCCGGTTATGTGAATGATGCAGCTAGGACTTGTGCTTGTTCATCCAACTAAGTTTCATCCCCACCCCTCTAATCTAGCGTTTCCCAAGATTTCCAGTTCCCCCCCCTCAAACTCCCCCCAAATTCACCGAATCCGGTCCGGATTCCAAATGAGTCGGAGACGAGAGGGGTTTTCAAATATCAAGATTAAGATCCAATCACCCGTTCAAAAGTTATAAATACCTCAATATTCCGGATTCCCCCTCCCTCCACCCCCCCACGATGGTCGGACCGGGGAAGTGACTATTTCCAACTTAATCTTTTGGGGTCCCTGAAATGCCTGCCAAGTTTCATCGTCCTAGCTTATGTGGAAGCGCCCAAACTAGCAAAACCCGGACCGACCGACAGACCGACGGACGGACAGATATTGCGATCGCTATATGGCACTTGGCCGAGGGGCAACTGCCATACAAATGGATTCAGCATGTTTCCTTGCCCTGATACCAAATCTCTAATCGATTTCAGAAACAACTTTGAGATTAAACCGAATTTCCAGTTTCAGCCTAATTCGTGGTGAACAAGGCCGTATCCAGGGCGGGGGGGGGGGGTAAGGGGTTGAAACCCCTCCCCCGAAACATACAAAAATAAATCGTCTTCATAGCCTTTTCCCTCTGATCTATGTCTTTTTTGTCCGACCCGCAGGCAACCCACCCCCACCCCCGAAAGGCCCCCCCCCCCCCCCCCCCGAAATAAATTCCTGGATGCGGGCCTGGTGATGAACCATTTGTTCAGTTAAAAACTAAGTTCAGATATGGATTCAGCGGACCTCCTTACCCCTTCAATCAATATCTTATTAGCTAAAAAAACATACATGTTTTACCGTAATTTCAAAACCCTTCTCTCAAATCTTTCATATTCGGATTCAGCAGGTAACCCCTCAAAAAATATTCCTTTTGCCCCTTAATCTGAAACCACTCCCTCACCCTCAAATATAGGGCTACAGAGCCCATCTTCGAACTTTACCCAAAGGATCCTCCCACCAAGTTTCATCAAAATAGCGGAATCCCCTCGAGAGTTATCGTGCGGACAGACGGACAACTTTGCAATTCGATAGGTATATCCCTCCACTTACGTTTTCGGATCCCAAAAATCTATTACTCTATATATTTTAATTCGATAAAGGCCAACAAGGGCCATCCGAGGTAGCAATTTTAAAACCCAGCACTATGAACATTATCTTGGCTCAAACCCACAAAACCGAGACTCCCCTACTTCAACGATACGCGAAGAGATAGGCACATATGCAGGATAGACAGAACAATAGAAAGAGGAAAACTGAAAACTATCTAAACTGGAAGATACTCTCTATCTCTACTCTGGGGCGAAAGACAAGAAGGTCTACAGAGTCAAGAAAATGATGGGAGACCTTCACTAACAAGCATTACCTTTTCTGTGTGTTTATGTGTTTTATTTATTTTCTTTCAATTACTCCGCTTTTTCAAAATGGCGGGTTATAAATAAATTAGGTACTTACTTATTACCAAGGCCCTACCATTCGAACCATGCAACCACCGGAGGGAACTGCCGTACATGACACGAAACTTACCGAGCCTGACCGTGATATATTGACAAGAGACAAGACGTAAAGCTGCTACAGTAAATGAAACAAAACAGCATTCACAGGACCACGAGTCACCGAAAAAGGAAAATAAGACAAGAAAATGTAAATTTTAGGATTCCACATAAATAGTGACTGGACACCCATAACTTCCTCAAATATGAAAGTTTTTCTGTCTGTATGTTATTCACGAGTCAGGACAACTTTCGAAGGGGTTGGAAATATACAAGACCCTATGGTTTGGATCAAGAAGTCCAACCAACAATCCCCTTCCGAATCCTAGTTGTGAAATGCCGTAAGGCTAAATCACGTAATAAAATTCATTCATTCAATCCCACCCAAACACATACAAATACTCTTGATGACTATCTCTCCTTGCCGATGCAAAATCTCCGGCCTCTCTGGGTAACTAGCGGAAGACAGGCAGAAATGGTGTCACAGCTGCTCCGAGCTGCTCCCAAAGATCGCCGTGATTGACTGACACAGGATTTCAGTCGTTGAGTTTGGGTCGCACGGACACGCTAACTCCTTCTTCCTGGGGATCACTGGCGTATTTTGGAATTGGTCATATAGAGTACTAAACAAAACTCAGACCCACGTTTCCACGTGACGCCTCAAGTAAAAGTCGGGCTCGTCGGTACAACAAGCTCATGTCGTCATAACCAGAAAGAACATAGCCTAAGTCGCGTCATTTTATCGAATGCTACAATAAAGAGCGTGTTCCACCCTTCCACAAATAGTAACTATTAGTTACTATTTCCGTTCCATCCTCACGAAAAGTTACTACGCTGACCGTTCCAACCTTGTCGGAATAGTAATTATTTGCTAACCATGCTCGGGAGCGTAGTAAGCGTAGTAACTACGGATCTCTGTAACGTGAATGGTCGGATTCGCCCGTGGTAAACTTTTACTTTTAACAAATTTTCCGGTTTTAGCCGGATTCCGAGCGATCTATACGTCCGGTGAGAAAATGATTGTCATAATCGAATTCAGCATGTCTTCCTACCCGCAAAACGAACACCTTATCAAATATTCAAACAATGTTTACAACGGATATACGTCAGCTATGATTCTTCATCAGCGATATTTGGGCCCTTCTTGGCAAGCCCTTCTTGCCAAGAATGGCGGAAATATCGCTGATGAACAATCGTAGCTGACGTATATCCGTTGTAAACGTTGTTTGAATATATGTTTCAATGTCAGCTTGGGCTCAAAGAGTATTCATCTTATCAAATTTAAATAAAACTTTTACTTTATATATTTTCTCCGGCTTTGGCCGGGTTCCGGCCGAACTAATTGTCCGACGAGAAAACCAACTTCATATTAAACTTTTACTTTTCAAAAAATTTCCGGTTTTCGCCAGACTCCGGGTGAAATATTTGTCCGGCGAGAAAATAAATTTCATATTCGGATTCAGCGTGTCTCCTTACCCCTGATTTCATTAGCTTTTAAAAAATATTTTGTGTTCCCCTTAATTTCAAAGCCCTCCCCCACCCCTAAATATACAGTTACATAGCCCGTCTTCGAACTTGACCTGTAATTGGAACTAAAGAGTCCTCATGCCAAGTTTGATCAAAATATCTCAACCCCTTCGAGAGTTATCGTGCTAACAGACGGACGGACAACTTTTGCGATGTCAATAGGTATCCCTCCACTTCCGTTTTGGGATCCCAGTAACAGATACAAAAATAAGCTGGCTTTTCAGTTAAACGGACGACAGGAATTTTGGCTTCTTGGCGTCAAGGCTGGAACGCATTTATCTATTTTGCTAAAATATCACTCCACTTGGTAATCCATTGAACCATTACAGAGATCCGTAGTTACTACGCTCCCGAGCATGGTAAGCAAATAGTTACTATTTCGAGAAGGTTGGAACGGTCAGCCTAGTAACTTTTCCTGAGGTTGGAACGGAAATAGTAACTAAAAGTTACTATTGTCTGAAGGCTGGAACACGCTCGTAGTGTCACATTCGCGCCAAAGAGAAACCCAACTAAACCAACAGCGTGTACTTTCCCACTTGAAATTAATTGCACTAGGGCAGAGGTTGCACTTGAGTTTAAAAATACCTTGATGGCAAAATAAATAGAGCTCCACAAAAGCCATATTTGCTTTACGCGCCCCCCGTTCGCGGTTTGGACAGCTGGTGTTCTACAGAAGCCCTTGTTACCCCCCATTAGTTCCCTGCTGATCGTATCAAGGGGTCTCCCCCTATCTTGCAGTTCATGTGTAAATGTTGTTCGAGGAATCAGGCTGTTAATCTGGATGGGTTATTGTTGCTTAGTTATAAACAAGGCCGTATCCAGGGTGTGTGTGCTTAGGGGGTTGACCTCCCCCCCCCCCCGAAACATACACAAAAATAATTTGTATAGGGTTTTCCCTCTGATCTGTGTTTTTGTACTTTTTTGCCCGACCAGCAGGCAACCCCCCCCCCCCCCCCCCCGAAAGGCAAAACCACCCCGAAAGAAATTCCTGGATATGGGCCTGGATATAAATGTCACTCCCAAAACGGTGTTCCGTTCGCGACTTGAATTCGGAACACTATTTTTTCACATTCTTTTTAGCGCTTTTTGTTTATCGTAGTTTAGAATAATGTTGGCTGGTGTTGGGATTATGCAGAAAGCAAATATATAGTAATTCCTGTCGTCAGGTAATCGCTTATTTCCCATGTTCCGCCATGTCCCTTAACACCGTTAAAGCAGACCTCGCACTACTTACAGATTATGTTCCAATATCCAAAACTATTTGAATACTGTAAAATTAGGCTCCTCTTTTAACAAATCGTTTGCGGTTTTAGCCGTTTTAAGCCTTTTCCCAAACCCATTGAAATCTAGCAAGAACTCGGCAAAATTCAGATAACCGGTTTTACGCACCAATAGCATGATATGTGAACACTCCTCTGGAGTATAATGCGTTTCAAAACAGTGAATCGCGTCAAGTGCAGCTATTAGTGAGGTTTCGTTAGCACGTTTAGAATGTAACAATCGAAAGTTTGGGTCTCCAATTGACGAATGTAGTACGGAAATAGGTTACATTGGCATCTGAGGTACGACGGGTCCTTTAACACATCTGAAAAAGCTTTGAAGCTTGGCTTCAGCGCTATTCATGCCAGCGCCTGGAGTACTTCGACTTTGGAAAAGAGTAGACCCCTCGTCATAGTTATTGGGTCCCAACTGATTAGACCGACAGACAATGGATTTCACACCTTTGTGAATAGAGCTGCGATTGAAGGGACGAAATGAGGTTGGTCTAAGAAACGCACTTCAGGGCGGTTGCCTGGAGCTACTTGCTAGGTGGGGCTGTTGGCATGGAGTGAGATATCAGTGGTATGGTGGAGTCATTGTGGCGTCCTAAGGCGACCTTCTCGTGTGGGATAGGCTTGTTGAGACTATCTCTAACAGGCTGCGAATTTGATTGGTTAGTTTATGTTTGATATACCTTTCACGTTGCTAGATGAAACCAGGGCTCGCTATCAAGGTTGCCACATGTCTCACGATAGTGTGAATTGTCACTCTATTTTGTTTTTGTCACTCTTGTCCTACGTAGGACATAAAGGTCACTCTATTTCAGAAAATGAACAAATGTGTAATTTTTTAAGCAGGGATTCCGACCAGAAGTGACTATTCCAAGTTTTTTCATGAAAGTAAAATTAAGATGTGTCATTTTTACAGAGGGGATGCCGACCAAAAAGTGAACATTTCATGAAAATAAATTTTACTCCCAATTCACTATCTGTTTTGGGCCAAAACTCTCTAGATATTTAATCTGGCAACCCCGCTCGCTATGACCAGGGGCGTCCCCACCTTCCTTGATTGAGGGGGCCATCCTGACAAAAATTGACCGAATTGGTAACCGATTTTTATCGAATCTGTTAATTCTTTTCTAAAAAGCTATAGGCTAATCTTACATAGTATCTACAACATTAAGTCTGAACACAAATTAAACATAAACACTGGCAATAAGTTTTCCCCATATCCCGCTAATTCTTCTACCCAATTTTTACGGAGTTTCATTCCATCATTTATTTCTGGTAATTTTTTAAGTGTATTAGTTAATTTGTTTCTTGTGTGTCTGTGTATTTTGTAAATTTGTATTCCTTTTCTAGCTTTTAGCTATTTGGATTAAACTTGATAGATTGATTGAAAAAAAAAAAATCGACACCTTTTCACGCCCTTCCACTTCTGTACTCGGCGCGCTGCCGGAAACATATCGGCTGCGCGCCGAAAATTTACCGGCATTTGCTCTATTTTTTGCAAATTTCCATCAAATTTCTCAAATTTTCCAGCAAAAGATCGTGAGCCTTTTTATGTTATTATTGTTTTAGGGCATTAGTCTTTCGTTTAAGTGCCATATTGCGATCGTATTGATGGTCCTTCTGTCTCACATTTGCTAATTCGGGCACTTCCACGTAAGCTAAGACGATGAAACCTGGGGTTATGGGGTAAAATTTTCTGAAAATCAGTTGATTTCTTGTCAAAACAGTCGTTTTTTTCTGAAAATCAGTTGATTTTTTTTCTTCAAAACTGACCTTTTTTCTTGAAAAAGTCTTGGTATCCTGCAGAGGGACCAAACGGATGGAGGGAATAGGATGAAACTTGGTCATGTCTCCAAGATCCGGAATTGCGTCCACAAGAGTAAAAGTCGGTGTCCGAATCGCATGTGGACACGGTGGAGGGGGGAATTTTTTGGAACGCATAGGGACCAAAAGGAGAAAGTGATGAAACTTGGGCAGTACGAAAGTCATGGCGGGATGGGGCATTTGAGGTCTGGGCCTAGGATAACGACTTTTCCATGACAAATCAGTTCGTTTATTTGTCACGGTAGGCTACCTGTCCCTTGTGTAAATTCCATGTACATAATACCGATCTAATCCTGTGACATGGGGATGTGAAGTGTTTAGATAGATTTGTCTTCGGCGGGATCACTGTTCCTATGGCCCGCTTCTTCGGGACTATTATAGTGGTTTGTGAGCTGTGTTCAAATGCCCCGCTTTCCTCAGTGATAGAGCAGTGGCCTTGAAAGTCGGAGGTCTTGGGTTCAGATCCCGGCTGAGAGCATTTTTGTCGTTCATTTGACTTCTTATAAACGGATACGACCTCTTCGGGATAGATAAAGGTTGGTTGAAATTTTTCGGAAGTTTTCATGAAACTTGACGGTTTTCAGATGCAACTTCGCTAGATGTCACATTTATGTGTCCTTACCGGATAGATACCCAGTGGAGGATTTTGACGAGGGGTACCGGAAGAGCTGAAAGATGATATAGCACTTGCAAGGGTATGTAGCATGTATTTTAGCTGAGGATTGCATGCGTATGAGCTAAAATACGAAGACGAACACGTTTTGAGCGGGATGAGCGATTTTTATTTAATTATTGGTTCAGTTTTTGTAGGATGTTCCTTGATTGTTTTATGGTAAAATGGTCCGCATAAAGATAATTTTAATATTTAAAATATATTTTTTATATTTTGTTTTTAAAATGTATGATAAATGGTAATAGGAAAAAAAAATAATGTGTATTTTATGTGATTGTTACACAAATTTTTTTTTTTTTTTTTTTTAGGTTAAATTTTGTAATAGAAATAGTTTGAATGATGAGAATAATAATAGTGGAAAGATAATCCCGTTAAAATTGCATAATATGATTGAAATGTATAGATAGTGGAAAGAGTAAATATTGTTATTGAATATAGTTTTGTTAATTTAATTTTATAAATAAAGATAGGATGGAAGTGTAAAGATTAGAAAGAATTGAAAGAAAAAAAAATAATCAAGAAGTTAAAAAATAAACGTAGAGATAGAGGAAAGTGTAGGTGACGCTAAATAGATAGGCCGGTCATGTGTTTAAGTTAAGAAAAGAAGTAAAAAAAAGTTGATAAGACCGTTGGTGTCACCGAGGGTAAGTGGAAGCGTAGTCACTTGGCCAATTCATATTGGACTGGAAGAACAGAAAAGATACAACGAGGCTATTTGAAAATAATAAAAAAAAAATGAGCTAAAATACAGCCAGACAGAATAGAACATTTTCGACATTTGACCCATGGCCATGTACCGTTCGCGATATTCGCGGATCAAGATCAAGGACTGCTCACCCCCCCCCCCCCCCCCACACGATTGGTCGGATCCAGAAAAGAAGGATTCGTTGATTGCCGGTCGGGTCCTTTGTATGCATGCCAAATCTCACGGTCCTAACTTGTATGGAAGTGCCAAAACTAGCAAAGCTAGACAAAGGGACCGACGAACCGACGGAGAGACATTGCAGAGGCTGCAAGCTGCAAGTTACGAAGCGGCAAAAGGGGTAATTAAAAGCAAGTGCCATTTAACCTATATAGGCTAGCTGTTACTTTACTATAAATAAAATTTGCGAAATGGAGAATCCCAGTACTGGAGGGGATTCAGGGAATTTCGAATGTTCAGCAATTGAGGGGATTTCAAGAGAATTAAAACGTTTTCCGACGTTCAGTGAAATGGCGCTACTGTCCGCAAGGAATGGCAAAATTCACCGCCATAGCTTTTCCGGAAGTGTCTGAATTAGCAAACTTTGGACAGAGGGACGGACCGTCAGGAATTACGGTTTCTATTCGTCACTTTGTTTACACGGTGTGGAGCTAACATACAGTTTTTGGTAATAAATAATTGTCCTGCAGTATCACCATAACCGGTGACTCTTTTTGCTTACTTGCTAATGGCAAAAATAGAACAACAACCTGGAACCTTTGGACGATAAAGCTCAATAGAAAAATAACTTGAAATATTTCACCTAAATAGACTTGGCGGCCTAATTTTCGCTGCCGATCCCAACGGCGGCGCGCCGAGATGTTTTTCGGCGGTGGCCCGCTAAGTTATTTTCGGCGACGCGGCTTCGGTGTCTATACCTCACCATTCTAGCTGTAAAAATAGCCATAACAGTTAAATTTAATGATTCAACCCCCCCCCCCAAAAAAAAAAAAAAATCGAAGCTTAAACGCCAAATAAATGACGCACCCTTCTTCTAAATAGTGAACACTGGTAAATGCGCCGCATGCGAAATTTTGTGGAAACATTAATGATCAAAGTGCCTTTTTTCTATCACATATGAAATTACCAAATGGACTACCTATCAAATCGTAGGCTGTCCGTCGAAAAAAAGTGCCCATCCAGGGGAAAGCAGACACAAAGTAGGCTACATTTATTTTAAATTTACAGCAAACAAAAAGGTAGTTTTCACATCAAGAGACTTGCTTATTCCTGAACTACTGCAGTCGATCAGGCTGAGTAAAAGTTAAGTAATGAACGATAACCAGCTGGAACTACCGTTAAATTATTAAGAACGGGAACTAAATAAATGCCATTTATACAACCGAACTCAGAAACCGAGGTGAACCAAATAATAGACTCGATCTACCGAAAAACTAAATAAATAGGGAACGGATCGGGTAACAACCAAATTCCGTAATGGAATAAAACTCATGTTCGAACCACTAAAACAGTCGAACGTGGCAAGTCTGGTGATAGATTGGGACAAAACGAAAGTCTTGTGAATTACCGAATTCTGTAGCGAATGAGAACCAAATGAATCTGAGTAATCGCCGAATTGTGAAATGGACTAACCGGATACGATGGAGCAGAAAAGTCGGTGAATTACCCAATTCCCTAACGAATGAAACCATTATACATTTAATCACCGAATTTACAAAGGGACGGACCGAATGCGGTGAAATAGACGCGGACTGAACAAATGTCCGGTGATAACCGAATTCGGTAACGAATGGGAACTAAATAAATAAATACACTAACCACCGAATTTGCAAATGGACAGACCGAATGCAGTGAAATAGATGCAGACAAAACGAATTTCAAAATAAATACATCCGTTAAATCACCGAATTTGCAAAACGAATTTAAAAATAAATACATACGTTAAATCACCGAATTTGCAAATAGACAGACCGAATGCATAGAAATAGATGCGGACAAAACGAAAGTTGGGTCGATCAATAAATTCTTTAATGAATGGGAACGAATAAAAGTGTTAAATCACCCAATCTAGAAATATGCGGAAAAAAAGATTTTTATTAAACCGGCATCATGGCTTCGTCGCGATGCCCGTTTCTATCGAAATTTCCGCCTCCGGCAAAAATTTGACTGAATATCCAAAAATTTGACCGAATATCCAAAGGTCCCCGAATATCCAAAAGTCCCCCCCCCCCTCCGGGACGCCCCTGGCTTTGGCCGTGCGATGATTTTGTGACGTAAAGGGCTGGACGGTGTCGTTCCAGTGTCAGAATAGCTCGTAGCAGAAGATCAGATAGAAATAAAGCTCTTTAGATAGTATATAAGGAACAAGACCAAAGGTTTCGATGGGATCCCAAAAAGATAATATTTGATCCAGACAGTTTGCTCTGTAGATATCAGGTGTTCGCCAGATTCCTTTAAACAATTTTACTATTCAAATTTAAAAAAAAGCTAAGGCCAATGGCAATCGACTGAGAAAATCAAGTTCAGATATCGATTCAGCCTGTGTGTTTACCCCTACAGCCTACGTCATATCTACTTTGACGAAATTGACAAAAACTTCCCTCGGCCAAATTTTAGGTAGCACACGGATTCCTTGTGGACTACTTGTCTGGAAAATCACTGAGCTACAGAATGAATTCACCATGTCTCTTTTACCCCTACACCGAACCTCTGATGAACTTGGAGATTAAACTTTGCCTTTTTAAAAATTTTCTGGTTTTTGCCGGATTTCATTTGAAATGCTTGTCCGGCGAGAAAATAATTTTCAAATGCGAATTCATACCCTTAAATCGACTATTTCGTTAGCTTTTGAAAAATATTTGCTCGCCCCTTAATTTGAAACCCCAAGAAGAATGGGTGTTACCGTATAACATACTGAATTGTTGATAACTGGCCAAGGTTTGCTCGGAAAGGTTGATATCTTGACTGTATTTAGGGGTTTTGCACAAACAAAAGGTAAACTACATTTGTGTTCACAATAACCATTCCCATCTAGTAGTCTAACTGGTTTCGGCCATTTTTTGCAGTAGGCTATCAGTCACCTCCTTGAGAAAAATAAATACTCTCACTTTAAAAAGACAAGGCACTGAGAGGTTACTGCTTATCTTTTGTATCTTTTTTCACGCATCTTTTGAATATCTTAAAACAATTGCATTGTCAAAATATCTTCTTATCAGAAGGAATACACCTCAGTTATCAGCTTTCGCTGGTAGGATAGAATCGAAGAGAATAGAATAGAATAAAATAAAACTTTAACTAAAAAATATGGCTTAGCATTGATAAATCTGTTCAAATAGCATCGGTAATACAGAAGGATTTTGCCTGACTAAACCAATGTCGCCTGTACTTCCTCCACGGACGAAAATTGGTCAAAAGTGCTAACAACTCGATAATTTGTCATTAGAAGCAAATTTATATGTTTGTGTGTGTGAATTAATATGTAGTCCATGTTTTGAATCTAATCTGTGTTTTCGGTTGCAGTGTTTTGTTTTCTATTGTGTTGATTGCAAAGTGACAATCTTCTAGCTTATCGTCTTTGGAAATAATTAATACCTAACAAATAAATGTAACGACACGAAGTATTTAATTCCATGTTTGATTCCACCAAACGCTTGAATTAAATGCCGCGAATTTCCAAGTTCGCAAGAATGGCGAATCAGCATATATTCGCCAGCTGAGACACCAGTTGGGTCAGCTGGAAGATCTTAATACTGTAGCATCAGCATTTGCTCCTCAACCAAGATATCAGTTTGGAGTCAGCTGATGTTGGTTAGAAGGTTCAGTATTACGGAGTTAATATTTAGGATGTTAGGACACGCTACATGAATATTAGATACTCGGTTTCGGAAAACATAGTTACACGAGAGTCATAACGTAATTGTGTTGCGAGAGCAACACTGGTTTTGTCGGGTTTTGTCTTTTTTCTTTTTTCTTCCTAGGCCGCCGATTTCATTTTATTCCTGGTAACTGGTAAGGGTCGAACCTGTGCGGTCTTTACGGAAAGTTTGGACCTTAGGCCGGATTGATGAATATGACATCACATTTTGGAAAGCTCCGTATAACTCTTGCCTGGGGCCAAAAAGGATGGTTTTTGCTTGTCCTCGAGTCAGAGCCTACGGTGTGCGAAGTGAAGTGGGGACATGCTGAACACGATGGTGAAAACCATTTTGTCATCGGACAAGTAGTTCGCCCGGAATCCGGCCAAAACCGGAAAGTTTGTTAAAAGTAAAAGTTTTATTGGAAGTTGATCAAATGTTCGATTTAGTAGGAAGACATGCTGAGGACGATGGTGAAAACCATTTTCTTGACGGACAAGTAGTTCGGCCGGAATCCGGCCCAGACCCGAAAGTTTGTCAAAATTAAAAGTTTTATTTGGAGTTGATTAGATGTTCGATTTAGGGCAAGAAGACATGCTGAACACTTATGTGAATTTCTACCTGGACATGTAGTTCCCCCCGAATCCGGCCAAAACCGGAAAATTGTTAGAAGCTTAAGTTTTATTTCTAATTGATTAGATAACCGATTTAAGGGTAACAAGAGATGATGAATCCGTGTTTGACAATCATATTTTACCCAGAATTTTAGTTCGACCGGAATCCGGCTGGAGTCGGAAAATTTGTTATAAGTAAAATGTTTGTTTGAAGTTGATTAGATGTTCACTATGAATGAATGAATGAATGAATGAACTTTATTACCCGTAAAGTGTAGAACACAAAATACGGAGTATTATAAAAGAAACAAAACGATAAATAACGAAAAAACAACAACAAACAAACTAAACAAAACAACATGAACTATCTAACCAGTATCAATAACAAAAAATGTCCGCAGAGGGTCGTAAGGGTGAATCAGGTTAATGGTCTTTTTACACAGGTCATCACTCGAAGTTTGAATCCGAGAGGGCACGTCTATTAGTCCAAATCGAGTAATGACTTTTCTGTTTCGGTGCCATCTAGGGAGTCGGAGGAGGAATTTACAGTATTTGAAATAAGCCACTCTCAGAGTCTGGCGATCTTTTTTAGGAAACAGATGAGCCATGCCGACTAAAAACAGAAGCACAGGGGCGCAATAAGCGTTGTAAAGCGAACAAAGACCATTGCGGTTATAACGACTTTTGTTTGGGGATATTTTCCCGTAAGCCACACGTAGGCTTTTTACGGCTCTGTTCACAAGAGATGAACACGTAGTGGAAAGCGTTGGGCCGAAAGACAAACCAAGCCAACTAACGGAAAAAGAACATGGTAGAACTGCACCCCCAGCAACAAGTGGAGCAACCGTATAAGGGCTATTAAAACAAATAAACTCACATTTAGATGCATTAACTGATAACCCAATCTTAGACAGTTCATTCTTTAAAACACTAAGGTTAGCAAGCAATCCGCGGCGAGTCCTAGCAACAAGCAGAACGTCATCAGCATATGCAACGTGAGACAAACCAGTATCACCATAAAAAAACGAACATTTAAGGGGACGCAGGCACGATGCAAGGACACATTTAAATATACTAGGAGACAACACGGCTCCCTGCCGAACTCCCTTATTAATTTTTACCGGGTCAGAGGTTTGGGCATTCCAAGTCACTCGAATTTCAGAGTTTGAATACCAAAAAGACAATAAACGTACTAGGGAAGGATTAACACCTGAAGACGTAAGGGAAAATAGAGCCTGGGAATGCGCAATATTGTCAAAAGCCCCTGAAATGTCAACAGTAAGACAATACAAAGTCGTTCTCGATTTTACGGCATCTTTCATGAGCCGGCTTAGAACATGATGCGCATGGGAGCAGCCCATACCTCTCCGGAACCCAAACTGAAAAGGCGTAAAATCTCATTTTGACTCAATTTCAGGTAATAATAAATGTTCAAGCAGCTTACTTAAAAAACACGATACGGTAATCGGACGATAATTTGGACATGACGTAGGGTCCTTACCACGTTTTAGGATGGACGTTACGCGACACTCAGTTCAATCAGTTGTGCCTCTTACACTTTTAAAGTTCTCTCATTGCTAAAGAAATTAGAGTTTATCCTTTGCTCCTTTCTAAGCGGTAACGTTAGAAAGTTGGCCTACGGCAAAAAAGTCAACTTTTGAAACAAGACAGTAGATTTTTTTTCGACGGCAATCGATAGCCGTTGACGAGCTGACCAAAGTATATATCATCCATTTTTTGGTACAAAAATTCCTTCATGAGATACACCAGTTTGAAAGTTTCAAGGGGTTTACAACTTCAGTAGTAAGGTACACACTGAAACCAAAAATAGGCGACACCAGTTGTGAGACATGTAGGGGACTTGTAAGCAACAGTCGACTGTTCATAATCATAATCATCTTCGGCGATGAGTGGTTTGCAGCTTTTGCTAGTTGGTGTACCTGTTATTTGTTTCCGGTGTATTCGATGGTAAGAACAATTTGGTTTCCAATTGGAAGATAGGCAAGGGACTTGTAAGTAATAATCACCTGTTATCATCTTCAGCGACGAGGGGTTTGCAACTTTTGCTAGCTGGTGTACCCACTATTTGTTTCCGGTGAACTTGGTGTCTATCACGGGAGTGGGACTTGTAATTAGGAATCGGTTCACGAAGGACTAGAAATTTGTGCAAATTGGTGCACTTTGTATTCGATTTCTATAAATCTAAAGTTTGTATCGATGGTCTACCGCTGTAAACTAGGATCAACTGTTGACGCAACGGGTACAAACGATAATGTAAAACAATGAGATAGTTTCGTAATAATTAATAGTGTCATCTATGGTATTGTAATCCTGAAAAGTTACGCATAGCTTTATAATACCAACTAGATTATATAAGATATTGTCCTAAGTTTTATCCACGACGTCTACGATTGAAAATGATAAAAGTTCAACTACCGCAAAGTCAATTTAGTCCCTTCTTCCAATATTCTTTTGTTGTTGTTTTTACAACGCTGAGGAATAGCCTTTGATCATGTGACTACTGATTGTGTTCTTCTTAGAATATACCGTTTTATAAGCTTCGATAAGTTGACAATTCAACATTTAACCGACAGCGAAGAAACAAAACCAAAGTGTTGCTCTCGCAACACTTTAGTGGGCGAAGCCGGTCAAAGGTTGCCGCAGCACTTCACGTTGCCCAGGCAACGTAGGTCTAGTTTAACATAAAAATGTCCAAGTCTAATATCCGCTGTGTGACAATTTTCACACAAGACTCCTTTCTTGTATGCCTTTATAAGCTTCTTCTAAAGATTATTTTCTCTAAGATTATTTTATTTTAGCCTGTAAAAATAAGCACTCAGCAGTCAGCAGACGAAGACGGAGTAAATAATAAGGAAAAAACAAGAACAGAAAAGACAAATAATTGACAAAAATGCTCAAAATAACATCTACCCTAAAACTTAGGGCTCCACTACTGTTAGTGGTTCACTAATTAATGGGTCCCGATTTGGCATTTTTGAGCTTCACGTCCACAATATGTATTTAGCAAAACGGTTAAAAAATTGACCATATTTTTTTTATTGCAAATAAGTTTTGAGGGAGGGGGAAGGGCAGGGGGGGGGTGATCTCCCACGTCCTGAATTGACGACGATGGGAGCCACTTCAAGTACTCTTGTCAAACTGTCACCTTTTGTCCATTGTTAGCCCTTAGTTGACGGTTTTGTCGAAATAGGACATGACAGATATGGTAACGCCTGATTCAAGTATTGTGGCGCCGAGTCCCCACTTCAAATCCATATTCGTCATTTCTAGTCTCTGTCAGTCATGGTTTGACAGCCATATACGTAGATATTATTCAAGGATACAGGAAATTTAAAGGTCACCTCGCACCGTTTACGGTCTATGTTCCAGTATTCTACTATAGTTTAATACTTTCAGACTAGGACCCTTTTTCGGAAAGTTACACATGGCTTTGAATGTTTTAAGATTTTTCCAGGCTTGTTGGCTTCTAGCAAAAACAGGGTAACAAATATACATCCGATTTTCTGCTGAATAAACTTCTCGCAAACAGCTGTCGACAGAATGGTACGCATCGAAGTAAGACAAGTAGAAAATCAGCCATATGCTGTTAGGGGGTTAGGATATACCGTATGAAACCGGGCTTACTAATGGACGGATCCGAGCGATTCTGGAAAAATGTCGCCTTAGTATTATAGGTAAGAGGTCCTTTAACATGGCGAATTATAGAGTTTTCGACTATGTGACAGGATTATATAAGTTTGGCAACTATTCTGAGCGTGCAAGCCCCTCGAAAAGTTATTCCGGACCTTTTATTGTTTAGTTACGGTTCTAAGAAAATTTTAATTGGAAAGGAGATCTTGAGGGCTCCAAACTTTCAGTTCAATACGAAATCTCGCTTCGAATTGGTAGGCTTTGGCATCTTCGAATCATAACCGACCAACAGGATGCGAGTCACAATTTTTTTTGTAAAAGTATAAAATTTTAGAATAGAATAGAATCTTATTTTTCGAAAAGCAGCTGTCACAGCGTTACCGCCAAATTTGACCTTTTCGTCATACAAAATGATGAATAACATAACACTCTATAGTCTTGTCACGATGGAAGAAAAACACTAAAAAGGACTAACTTATTGGTTATTGTACAACTCAACAAATGCTGGAACAAAACTCCTTCTATATCTTTCATGAAGAGGGGCCACAGGGGCTAGTTTGGTGATTTTCTGGGATTTCTCTCGCTGGGGTCCAATACGTATTGGAGAATAGGGGCGTGGGAGAATATTACGTAATCGTGGAACAGATAGGTTTTTAATACCAAAGTCGATGCTAAGGCGGGTTAGTCTCTCTTCCAAGATAGCAAGCTTGAACCTTTTTAGTAGGTAACTGTAACTGTTCAAGGTTGTAACTGAGTAACGTTGCGAATAACTTAGAGGCTTAGAGTAGTTACTCCGTCTCAAAGCTAAATCCTCTATCTAGCAATGTCAAGTTCTTTGATTGTCCTTTTTCCGTTTTTGTTGGCTAGGCTGCAATCTCTCTTTTGCAGTCGGCGAGAACTTGAAACAGTTAATATGGTTTTCTGTTATCAACGAGGAATAATAGCAGCCGTGGTGCAAGAAGTTATGATTTAAAAATAAAATATAAATATGTTGAAACATTTGTAAAAGCGTGTTTATTTTTTGAAAACTCGACGATCGCTTTTACACCTTTGATTCATGAAAAGGGGCCAAAACCCATGGATGACCTAGGGTCTACCAAAAGTAAAAGACAGCACTGGGTTTTCCCGAGTCCTGGTTGTAACTAACGACTTGAATGTGGGAGATCTAAACATCGCAGATGTGAGAATTCACTCCTTTTAAGTCAGATGTTTTGACGTGACAGGGTGAAACGCCCCTGTCAGATGTCAGCCCGGTTGGAAATTTGAGTTATGCGCAGTCACACCTTTCCCCGATGTTAAACAAATAGTCTGAACCGAGTAAATAGTGAATGTGGCCTGATTGAGTGGTCGTTGCCGGAAGCTTCGAATTCTATGATTGTTTACACCCGGTATTAACAAGGGTCCCTGGATATGTCGTTTCTCTGAGAGTTTCTGGGAGCTCAGACTCTAGGAGCGTGTTCCACCCTTCTAACAATAGTTACTATTAGTTACTATTTCCGTTCCATCCTCACGAAAAGTTACTACGCTGACCGTTCCAACCTTGTCGGAATTTTAACTAATAGTTACTATTTGCTTACCATGCTCGGGAGCGTATCTCTGTAACGTGATTGGTCGGATTCACCCCTGGCGTGAAATCCTGCTGGAAAACAGAAAAATTGTTCCAGCCTTGAAGGCAAAAAGCCAGAATTCGTGACGTCATGCGTAGTAACTACGGTAAGTAGGATGGAACACGCTCAAAGAAATACAGTACTTTGCATGTTTTTTCTGTGTTTATTTATTGTAAAGAATAGCGTAATTTAACATCCAGACCCGTCCAGGAAGGCTGTCAGCAATTTTATAATGAACGATCCCGATTCTGAAACCTTTGACCGTGTTCAACGCTTAACCAACGACAGTAAATAGCGCGCGCCAACAATAAACATGAAATAAAGACGGATTTTCTTCCTTTAGTTGATCCAAAACAGATGACAGACTAAAAAACGTGCTCGGGATGTTCAACTTTCGGTGCGACATGATATTCGACACCGTGCGAGACGAACTTGACACCGAGCAAAAAAAGTTCTATTGTTTATTCGCGTGATGGACTAAACAGGTGTAGAAAAAGGACTTATCAGTAGTAGTGACAGCCTAATAAACTTGAATCAAGACCAATTTCAGACGGTGGGACCAAAAAGAAAAGAAAATGGGAAATTTTGCCTCTAAACATATGATAAACCTAAACTGTTCTTGACAAATCCTTCAATTTGCTCCTCTTCGCCAATCAGTTGGTTATGAGCAGTAGGTTTAAGGTCCAAAGCTATAATTTGCATTTCTTTACAAAATTACCATAGACAGAGGGTTAAACCCGATCAAAAATTAGTAGCCTGCGTAGTACGGTAGTATGGTAGTAGTACGAAACAGTTGCATGTAATACTATGTAATAGCAAAGAATACTATAATTTAATGTGCCTCAGACTGGTCCAGTCTTAAGTAGTAGTCTCCAGTAGCACCCTGTCTTGCCATAGTAGCATCCAGTCTTGCTAATAGTAGCATATAGTAGTATGCAGTAACACGGTAGCCTTGAAGTAGAAGTATGTAGTAGCATCGGTTAGTACTGCATGCTACTTTTTCTTACTACTTCATAGTACTATTTGAGATAAATTTTTCATCGGGAAACCGGAGACACAAGGTCGATTGACAAAAAAAAACATGATCCTTAATTATAATGATCCTTATCAATGTAATATACGTCGCAGATTTGACATTAAGATAACTTTTTTCGGTTGGAAGTTCAATAGGGGCTCCTGCGTTTCCTAACAATTATATTTATTTATTCATTTATTTCCCTCAGAACTGAGGAGTACAAAATAATGTATAAAAAGAACTATGCCTAAACCATCTGGTCCATTCATTAACACATAAATACTATAAAAAATACACACGATGTCGACAATTAAGTTACAATTATGTACTGATTATTTGCGATGCAGGATAGTTCGTTAAAGGAGGCATCAATAGTACGCTGCTTCTGTTTAAAACCAACTCCCCTCTATATAGGCCTACCAGCCAGAATAAAGAAGACTTATTTCCTTATTACTTAGCCTAGATTATACTTATTTGTCTTATTTGTTCTAGATACCAGCAACATTTTCCTTCCCTGAAAGTGCCTTGAACATATTAAAAACTATACAAACATTCACTTCCCTCAGGATGCTACCCCTTCAAAGGCGTTATTTGACCCCCCCCCCCCCCACCCATGGGTGCAGCTATCCACAAAAATCATAAAAACCTGCGAGAAAAAAAGTGGTTTGTCAAAATTAGGACAGATAGTTGTGATAAGCTGATCTTAAGACGGTCTCTCATCAAACTTAAACTTTTTTAGCCGAGTTAACGACCCGGAACGATACCTCCGCTAGGCTCTTTGCGAAATGACGCTCCTGAGCCCCTTTGGTCACCACTTGGATGCAGTTCGACAATGCCAGGACATAATAAGTCACCGCTGAACAGTTAGCAATGTAATATCCTTGAGTTTCAAATATTGGCATGCAAGAAGTTCATCCTTGCAAATATTTTCAATGTCTTTCTTCATTTGTATTTCTGTTCTAACTCAAACCCGTATGGAAATAATTCAAGTCATTGTATTATGGGACATTTTTCCAAATCGTAAACAATTGAAAACGATCGTAAACATTTGTTTTTTTACGACTGAAAACATTCGTTTACGATTGGAAAAAGTTATTTACGATGGTAAACAGTTGTTTCCAATTTTTTCAAATTGTTTGCGATTGAACAAAAAACAATTGTTTACGATCGTTTCCAATTGTTTTCAATTGAAAAAATGTCCCATAACACAATGACTGGAATTATTTCCATACGAAACAAGAGCTGGAAGCTCATACGGCACTTGCAAGGCTGGGTCAGATGGAAGCGATGGTCAAAAGTTTCATCCTGATCGCTCCACTCTATGCTTGTCACAAGATGTCCGGTTCTCTCCTCCGACCCCCCCCCCCAGATTCATCGGATCCGGTCCGGACTCGAAATGAGACGTCCGAGACAGGAGATCTTTCCAGATATTAAGTTTCATTATGATCCGATCACCCGTTCGAAAGTTATGAATGTCCTTATTTTCCAGATTCCGCCCCCTCCCCCTACCCCCACGATGGTCGGATCAGGCAAGTAACTATTTCCAAGTTAGTTTGGTCGGGTCCCTGATATGCCTGCCAAGTGTCATCGTCCTAGCATCGGACTAACCGACCGACCGACCGACCGACGGAAATGTGATCGGTATATGGCACTTGGCTGGAAGGCAAGTGCCATAATAACTAGTTCCAATGGTTGCAACTTTAAACTGGCTGCAATGTAAGACAATAATGCTTCATGCCTAAAATGGTGCTGACTCAAAAAATAGGGCAGGCTTGTGTCAAGCAGAAGCAGGAGTTTGGATTTCTTTAATATTGTTACTTATTTTTTAGTTACGCTCTTATTTCATCATCAGCGTAAGTGACCTCCTATGCCTATACTCCGATGTAATAAATAAATAAAAAAAAATCAGATTTATGACTTCGGAGATTCGCGATGCTAGGTTGTGTCACTAATCAATCGCCAACTGTGTTGGTTTGCAAATAAATAATAGCGAAGGTGTGCCAAAACGGATGCTATTCAGATAAATAAAACACTTCTTGATTATCTTGCAAATTTCGTGTTTTTTTTTGTCGCTTAGAAACAACCAGCGACGCCAGACAAGGACCTCGCCAAGATCTTTTCCTAAAACAAGATCGGTGCTTTCGTATTACTTTGCCTGAATAAATATTCTTTAAGCCCAAGCTGACATTGAAACATATATTCAAACAATGTTTATATTGACGTATTCAACACGCCATTTGTCCCCAAGCCACGATATGTGTTGATATTTGAAATAAACTGAAAAACTAAACACAACGGATACGTCAGCTACGATTCTTGAGCAGCAATATTTCATCAGGATTACAGGTTTGTTTCCTTTCCCGACGTTGACTCAGAAGATTGACAGCCTGACGAGGACCCTTGCCAAGAAGGGCCGACATATCGCTGATGAAGAATCGTAGCTGACGTACCCTTTGTAAACATTGTTTGAATAAACTAAGCCTGCTATGCGATCACAAAGAGGCTCTAACCCTTTTCTTTTCTTTCAGACACTGGAAGAAAGAGAAAGTGGAAAGGAAGAAAGAGAAAGTGGAAAGGAAGAAAGAGAAAGTGGAAAGAAGAAAAGAGAAACAGGAAAGGAGAAAAGAGAAGGCATACACAGTCTAAATCGTCACATTGGTAGTGCAACTTTATAGCACTGATCTAGGCTACCTCCGCTGTCAGTGTAGGATAATTTCTGTCTGTTCCTCATAGAACATGTACGACGTGAAAACAGGTAAATACGAGCAGTAAATCAGATCCCAAGTTCAAACTGGGCTTCATGCCGTCTCCCATAGATCCTTGATTTTCGGATACCGAAATGCAGCGTATATCTACCGTTTGGCACACCCTATGCCTAATGCCCGATAAACTATGTCAAATGCTGGATACTTTAATCCTATAACATATTGATGATTTGAATGGAGTTCAGAAATTGACAAATCAGAATTCCATCATGGTGGAGCAGGTCGGGGTTACAGTACCAACAGGCGTTCAGCGCTTTGCATAGGGTATCGGGTATTGGGCATAGAGTACGCCAAACGCCATATATGCCCAGCATTTCGCAAGGAGAGTTCCAAAAATCAGGAATGTGTGGTAGATCGGCGCCATGGGTACCGCATGAAATACCCTACAAGTTTTCAAAATATTCAACTCAAACAGCCTTCCCTCTCTCTTCTCCAATGGTCAGCAAGTGAAGACCCGGAATCACCCAAGAAAGCTACAGTTGTTGCTTGACTCATATTAGAATAAAGACCCTGTGGAATGCTTTGTCGGAAAACACTGTAGCCTAACCAGCAAAACATCCGATTCATTCACGAAACGACTGGACAAGGACCACGACCTGACAGTAACTACATCACCTCTGCAAGCTACTACTCATCAGTATTCTACACCCTTATTGCTTGCCAGCGCAATCTAAGGTTAAGGTTCACTAGCGGAAGAAATTTATATTCTTTGCTCTTACAACTCTTTAAGCACTGCAGTTCTTACTTTGATAGCTGCATTTCAACCAAATTTTCTCAGATCCTTCTGATGGAAGTGGATTTGCCGATCTAGTCAGCCTAGGCTTACCACATACTGTAAAAATTTTCTGGTTTCCAAAATTACAAGAAATGATGAGACTAATTATTATGCTAACTAAACATATTAATTTGAAAGCTCAATACTGGCCTAAACTCCGCAAGAAAACAGAATTACAGCGTGTCGTTAAGAAATATATACATGAATATTTCGACATACCATTCATACATGGTAGGCCTAAGGGCCACCCTGCCAAAACAACTGATACATTCAAGGAAATGTAAAAAATCCTAAACAATATGATATCTGTAATTATTCCTTCTAATTGGCCATATTCCTGTTCAGCGCTTCCAAGCGGACTAGTTTCTGTTAATCCCCCCATGCCTCACCATCATTATTTGGATCAGACATGGTAAAATAGATCCACAGGTTAGTAAGTGGAAAACCTGTCATCTGTGTCCCAGGCAGGGGCGTCACAAGGGGGGGGGGGGTGCGGGGGGTGCAGCACCCCCCCACCTTTTTGAGATTCGGTAAAATTTTGGGCCGGAGGCCCAAAAGTTTACTAAAATTGTCCGGTATTTTTTGGATTTACGGGGATTCGGTAGTTATACAGAATCCTAAATAGGCTATCTGTACAAATCTCTTCAGTATAATGATCGGGATTCGGTATAATTGCCAGTATTCGGTAGTTATCACGAATTTGGTGAGAGAATTTACTGAAACCATTTGGTAATTTTTCGATGCCGGAACTATTTGGTATATTTATGGAGATTCCGCAGTTACACAGACTCCCGAATAAGCTATTGGTTCGGAATTATTCGGTGTCATGATTGGGATTCGGTAATTTATTCAGTATAATTTCCAACTTTGTTCCAGTTTCGACGAAAGTATACCGAATATGAATACTGTTCGGTAGTCTTTCGATACCAAAACAATTCGGTATACTAACCGGTATACGATGGTTATACAGAATCCCGAACACGCTATCGGTCTAAACTTATTCGGTATAATAACTGGGATTCGGTAACTTTGTCGTTGTAATTGCCAGGATCCGGAAGTTACCACGAACCTCGAAACTCAGAAGAGGTCGAGTGAAGCACTGGTCGCAGACAAAGGGATGATCTGTGATACCATCGATAGTCCTTACTTCTATTTTGGATCCCAAAAACAATATCTAATCATAAATATTTCGAAAATTCCGCCTGCAGCACTTTTCGTAATGTTCTCTATTTTGTGGAAGGGCACGTCATTTTACGGTTTTAAGCCAGTTTTAGGATTGAGATTTCGAAACATTAAAAGCTAGAATTTGAATGTAAATTAAATTTGGCAGGAAAAAGCAAAAAAAAATTTCGCCTGCGGCGCTCACTTTCTCTTATCATAGGTAGTATATTGACTAGACTACAGTTGCTGCTGCTGCCGGAGAGTCGCTCCATCCGTTTTCTAGAACTTCTTAAGAGTCTCGGTATTTCATCAACGGAAAATGATACAGTTTGTAAGAGAAGCAGTTAAATTTTAGCCTACAAAAACAAAACAAAAAATGGATTTCGAAAATTTTCACCTGCGGCGCTCGATTTAATTTTCTATTGGCTATAATAGATAGTAGCTGTTACTGCACTCATGACCGGCAACGTATTCTCTATGTGGGCTTCGCCGAGGGCTTCGCCAAAATGCCGCCTAATAGTTGGCTTATCGTCGTTCATCCTGCCTTTTATATTTACTCTTCCTACGCAATCGTTTCTGTTCCATAAATTAAAGCTCGAATTCTTAGTTCTAGGATTCGGTAAAATTTTCGAAAGATTCGGTAAAATTTTAGCTCTGCACCCCCCCACCGAAAATGCACTTGCGACGCCCCTGGTCCCAGGTATTGGAGGTTTTGCATATGTTTCAGCAGCAGAAACTGAAAGTGACCCACTACCCTATGGATTCGACTTTTTACTATGTCTTAACCAACACTTGTGTAGACATAGTAAAAAGTGGAATCCATAGGGTGGGTCGCTTTCCCTTTAACCAACACTTGTGTAGACATAGTAAAAAGTGGAATCCATAGGGTGGGTCGCTTTCCCGTTCTGCTGCTAAAACATATGTAAAACCTCCATTACCTGGGACACAGATGACAGGTTTTCCACTCACTAACCTGTGGATCTATTTTGCCATGTCTGATCCAAGTAATGATGGAGAGGCATGGGGGGATTAACAGAAACTAGTCCACTTGGAAGTGCTGAACAGGAATATGGCCAATTAAGTCAAGAATGACCAAGCTGCCCTTGCTCGGAAAGCCCGGCCACTGCAAGGTATCAGCTTGATTACAAATACTGTATCATCGAAACTGATGTCTACGAAGTTAAAGCCAATGCCTTAATTGTTATTAGGGAACAGAAGCAATTACAGTATTCCGAAGAATTTCCTATAAATCTGTAATGCTGAAGGTTTCTGCACAGGCAAGTAATAATTTCTTTCCAAAGAGTATACAATAGCTCTGCCCATGTACTAGCACAACTGGCAAGGATCGAGCACTTTAAATGCAAACTTGATTCAGGGCATATTCTACTCTAAGGTGCAATTTATATGATACAATTTTTCAGTGATGTAGTTTTCTGTTCTTCTTTCTTGTTTTATTTTCTTTGTTTGTACTAATGGCAACAGTCCATAAACCAGTGATAACCTAATATTTATCAGGATGTTACAGGAGGGGTACCTAGCCTCGTTTTTTTTAAATTTGTCGTGAAGATGTCAAAATGAAATTTCTATGCTGTCTTGAGGGCCAAGAGGCAAAATCTGATTTTTTTTTTTTCAAAATTTTTAATATATATTGAAACATGTTTACAACAGATATACGTCAGCTACGATTCTTCATCAGCGATGTTTCAGCCCTTCTTGGCAAAGGTCCTCGTCAGGCTGTCAATCTGACGAGGACCCTTGCCAAGAAGGGCCGAATATCGCTGATGAAGAATCGAAACTGACGTATATCGGTTGTAAAAATGTTTGAATATATGTTTCATAGCCAGCTTGGGCTCAAAGAATATTTAACATTTTTAAGTCCCAAAATATTCAAATTACATACCTTTTCTTGCTTTTGAGCCTGCTTAGAAAAAGGATTTTACTGGTTATTAACTTTTAACGATACCTCTTTCATCACTTTGTAAATCACAGCAAGGAATTCGAGCTCAGGTAAGAGTTAAGTGATTCTATTTGAAAATCAGAATATGTTGGTAGTTAACAGAATCCCAAATAGGGTATCTGTCTAAATTCATTTGGTATAATAACTGGGATTCGGTAATTTATTTGGTATAATTGCCAGACTTTGGTAGTTACCAAACTCGAAGAGGTCAGTGCTGGCATCTACGGTTTCATCGGCAGTCCTTACTTTTATCTTGGATCCCAAAAACACGCTCTAGTCCTAACTGTTTAGAAAATTCTGTCTGTAGAGCTTTTTGTAATATTTTCTATTTTGTGGAAGCGAGCGCTCACTTAATCTGGGTTTTAATCCAGTTTTAGGATTGGGATTTGAGATTCATTAAAAGCTAGAACCTGCATGGAAATACTTAAATTTGGCAGGAAGAAGCTCACTTTATGTGATTATGGGTAGCACTGACAAGCCTACAGCAGCTGCTGCTGCCAGGCAGTCGCTCCATCCGGTTTCTGGAAATTCTTAGGATCTTGGTGTCTAATCCATGGTAAAAGACAGACTTTCTATGAGAAGCAGTTAAATTTTAGCCTACAGGAAAACAAAAAATTGGATTTATAAAATTTTCACTGTTAAAATTACTGTCTTGGGTACAATAAATAGAAGCTGCTACTGCAATACTGCTGCAATCATGCCTGACAATATATTGTCAAAGTGGGCTTCGTAAAAATGATGCCTAGTGGCTCGCTAATCATCTTTGATGCTGCCATTTAGTGTTACTGTAGGCAAACCTTTCTGTTAGATAGTTTAAAATAATATAAAGCTCGAATTTTCGGTTCCTACTAGGGTACAAGCGGCGGTAGCCGGGCAGTTAACTCCTCACTTAGCTTTGAATCACCTTAAAAACTAAACCACTCAACTCACAGATCTCGTTTATGTCTTAAATTTTTTTTTTTAAATTGCGCTTCTTTTTGCCATTTCTTGACACCACTGTTGCCAAACAAGAATGCTCCACTTGATTTTCGCATATTCCACCCAAAACTTTTCACAGGCGGTCCTTTTTGAGCTCAGATAATCACGAGCAGTCACACTTAAACTCTGGTGGCTTCATTTCAGTTTTGACACTTCTGGTGGTTTGTGTTGCTGATTTTTAGATGGCAATTGTGGACGGATGTTGAGCTTCAGCAGAAGAAAAGAATACATGAGGCAAAATATTTAAAATAACTTAACGAGGAAGAAAAGTCAGGTAGCTTAAACCAAGTGCCTGAGATTAACTCTTGGCCGGGCACTAGCAAGAACTGCTCAGTGGAGTACCCATGCTTATCTGCCATCCGAATACTACCGCTCGAACCCTAGGATTCTGTATAATTTTGAAAGATTCATGAACAATTTGGGCTCTGCAAACCACCCCCCCCCCAAAAAAAAAACACACTTGCAACACCCTGGTATACTGTACAGGAGAGCTAATATCTAACCTCGAATTTGTATAACCTTGAACTTGGTCTGAAAATAATACAAGCAAACTTCTGTATAGTCCTAAATTTACCCTAGGTCATTCAGGGTGTCTTTCTTGACAGTTATGACCTGGTTAGAACTGCAGTAGTCTTTCTTCCTAGCCTTTTTAGGACAGGTTCGAGGTTCTAAAAATTCGAGGTTGGATACCACTCCTGTACTACAATTAGCAGGACAAAAAGAGGAACCCATGGGCGTCATACGAGAAGAAGGAAAATCTAAGCTAGACTGTCAATAATATCATGACTCACCACAAAAAGAAAACAGGAGTCTAGTTCCGAAACTTCCAAACAACTCACCACGTTTCCGGTTGTATTTAAAACACGCGGTATCGGCTTGATGAAATTTGGGAGAGGTATTAAAAAGCTTTAGAATTCTTGCAGTATAAGTGTCATCAAAGTTTATTTGACAGAAAACAGAAAACTGCCAGGAAGCAAGAAAATGCAGAAAAAGACGGATATCGAGTTAGGTATATCTGGATATTTCTTCAACGCCCTTTTAAATTTTAATATCAAGACCAATGGCGTAGTAGAAGAGACCCTAAAGAGGAATATTTTCACGTTAAGCCGATTCCGGGCGAATTACTATCCAACTTCAGATAAGCTTGTCCGGTCGAATACACTTGAACGACTTCAGATAAATCTTTGACCCAAAGGTTTTCTCACAAAAAGATCGAAAAAATCGAGAGTTATATACCGTGCTTAACAGACAGAGGAACAGACGGACGTTGGAGAACTTTGTTGAACATGTGGTTGGGAAAGACATTAACCCTGCAACCAGAGCAAGCAGAAAATTCAACAGCGATGTAGAGTGGAAATTATTTCCGAACATGTTTCCCTTTTTAAGTATCTTTTCAGTGAGAATTTCACGACTGACCATTTCGCCTCTCGTTTGAACGATAAAATGAGGCCTTACGTCTCGTGGAAACCTGATCCGAAGTCCACCGGGGTTGGTGTTTTAGAAATCAGAAATTCTGATATGTTTTGTAAGAAGAATGAAAATGTCATCTCCAGTAATTAGCGTCTTGGGATCTCAAATCCAAAAACGAAGCTCAGCATTCAGCTTGAAGAAGAACCGTTATCTTGATGTTGTTGCACCATGTTGTTTTTTCAACGTAAAAAAGTAACCATCAACCTTTCCCCATGATGCCATTGACAGACATCTGGTTCGGGTGCTCACGGAATGAAATTCCAGCCCGGATTTTCGGCACATCATCAATTCCACATGGAAAATTTGAGATTTGCTCAACATGATGATACAAGTGAAGAAAAGCCGGTCGGGAAGTACTGATAGTCTGCTTGCAGCATCAGTGCTTGCTTAGTCTTCACACGAACTTAATATCTATGACCATTGGCCGGGCAAAAAGTAAAAAAAAAAGTAGATGAGTCTCGGCCAAAAAAAAGTGAAACCAGGTTATTTTACCCAGAATCCTTATTCGATTTTTTTTCGGAAAACGATCAATTTTTTCAACTAATTGAAATCCAGTTACTTTTTACGCAACGATCATGTATTCATAGTTGTGAAAAGTTAGCCGCGTTCTTTACCGCTACAGTACTCACTTATGGTCTCTTACAAGTCGTTTTTGGATTCACCTGTGACCAGAGGCGTTACTAGCCAAAATTTTTTTTTTTTTGGAGGGGGGACGAGGCATTTACCGACTGGCTGGTAATTTTTACCGACTTTTTCTGCAAAAAAAAAAGACTGTTTCGACATCAGGAACCGACTATTTTGACGAAAAATCAACCAATTTTCAGAAAAACCGACTATTTTCATGAAAAAAAAATCAACTGTTTTGACGAAAACCCCTTCCCCAGTCGTGACGCCCCTGCCGGTGACTCGCCTAATCCCAAGTGCTGTGACGCGTTTTCGGACCCACCAGTGTGTGGTTCTGCTTCACCAGTGCAGATTCATCCCATCCTAGTCGGGAGGCATGTTGTAGTGAGCAAGTCATCGGGAGATGGTGAGGCAAAAACTACTTATAGAGAAAACCAGACACAAGTCAGCAAAACCTGAAACTATTTTAAGTGCGACGAGCGCCAATATTACTAGGTTCCTTAGAGGGACTGGTAGTTACACTGGTTCTCTTTTTTGTCCTAATCAATTCTAATTTTCGAGGTCACTATTGATTTGATTTCCGTCCTCGAATAGCTGGTTCCATCCGTTGACGGCTCCAAGGGCGATTCTGGCCGTCTGGAAAGCTTCGCTAGCTTATCCGCCATGTTCTTGCGACTGCAGCTGGAACTCGCTTCGCTTTCCGTGGATGTTCTGGCGCTCGGCTAATTTCGGGAACTTAATCCACTCCGTACGTGGAAAGTGGATTCGGCAAGCCAACGAGAAGTTGTAAAGGCGCAAGACTTTCCGTTTGTTCTTGCACTCGGCCGGATTCTCGCTTTGCTTTCCGGAAAGCAAACCCTTCAGAACGGCAGGATCGCCCTGTGACGTTGAAGCAGGTCGGAATTTGCGGGCCTTGGTCTGTACGCAAGTATTAAGAGCTTTAACAAAATGCCGTTGTGTGCTGATGGAGCACTGCTTGGGGATGGATGTCGGCAGCTTCAATAACCGTCTACATCCATGTTCGCATTCCTGCTTGTTCATCTTGACACTAAGCACTCTTCATCTCACTCTACTTCCGAAAAGAGGCCGCACTACTCTAGCATATCTGAAATAAACTGTTTGGTAAAAATCAACGATGCTGTAGTGTGTTTTCAGTCGTACATCTTGCCGCGCAGTTCATCGGGCAGCTTTCGGCAGGCTTTGGTTTACTCTTGACGATAACCCGTGCCGACGAAGAATTGCCATTTTCCTAGCGAAGAACCAGAAACCCCATAAGAACAAACGTTGTTGATTAGTTTAAATATAATTTGAGTCAATTTTGAGGATTTATTTAGCTGACGTTTCTTGTTCTTCCTAGGATCCGGCCTATTTTGGCCTTGCTCACACCAAGAATAAATAAACAAAAGAACCTCCTGGAAAGAAGTCTCCGATCTCTGTAATATGACCGTACGGAGTCGAATAGATTCCCGACGCCCTGCCCGATACAAACGAGAGGAGGTTAGGAGGTACAGGGAACATCACAACTCGTTACCTCTCCAAAGAGCTCGTCGCAGTAGAGCCCCGAAGAAGAAAAGTCCAGAGTAAGCGACTATTGGTTGTTAAACATTGTGACGTCACTGCAAAAGCGGGTCATACACGGCTGCTACGGTCTTTTCCTCCAAATGCGGAGCGGCTAAGAGGGAAGTAGATGGCGTCGACTCAAAGCTCGCAAGTAGCTCTACCTCTGCTCAGTTCTATCGGGGTATCCACAGGGACCAAAGACGGTTCTATTCAGTTTCTATTGGCTTATTCGTTCTTGGGCATACAGAGCATTTCACTCAACATTCGCGTGTGAAGCGGAAATTCTTGACAACGGATAGGCATCTGACGAACTTTTATCTTTTCCGGACTGTTTGTGCAGGTAGCTTTAATTTGGGATACTCCCAACCGTCTTCCGTCTATGCATGGGCCCCACTACGGATACACCTATTCGTAAATCGGTTTAAAAAAGGTTTTTATACGTTCCTTCTTCAATCCGCTCATAATTCTGAGGATAAATCCATCTCCAATTTTTTATTTGTTGAACAACCAATGAGAGAGAAGCATCCTAAACGTCTTAAAAAACGGTCTTAAAAATGTCTAAAAACCGAATTACGAACAGATGTGTCTGAAGTGGGGCCCGGACTGTAATTCTTGCAACGCAAGGCCTAACTTCTGCTAGGAAAATAATTTATTCTCCGCTCGCTAGTAAAATTTTCTAGAAAGTGATTATACACACTGACCAGCAAATACTGAGCTGCCCCCATCTACTTATTTGCCTAAAAATACCTACAAATATGAAACACCACGAAAAGCACAAAACGAGTGCAAATATCAAGAAATCTAACGAAAAAATGTTAACCTCTCAAAATAAAGCTTCCAACGGTTCAGATTTATTTTGCCCTCGATAATCCCCTCGCCCCCTCCCGTTTCAGATAAACACACATAAAACTTCACCGGAAGGCTTTAGCTACTACGAGGAATTCAAATCACAGAATGTTCCAACTATTTTCATTTCAACCGCTGTTAAAGCAGAACTCGCAGCAGATACTGTAAAATGATGATTCATTATTTTAAAATAACTGGCTACTTTGAAACTCGGCTACGGCTACTTTTAGTCAAGTTCTGGACAAGTTGACCGCAAACAACGCAAACTTGGCAGAACTGAGACACAAGGTCCGGATTTTCTTCCCTCTGATCATCAAGTTGAAAAAAGCTCAACTTTTCCATATGGAATTGATGATGGCGCCAGAAATCCGGGCAAGAATTCCTATCCTCTGGAACCTGACCCTGATCGTCTGTTCATGGCATGAAAGACCAAAACAAGGCATGTGTGAAAATGAACAGTGCCGTTACGGTGAATAGAGATTGCCGTGAGGAATGAGGATGGAGAAAAGGGTAATATACTGTAAAGATAAAAGAGGTCCTTTAAAATTCTAATCCGCATGAGAACGCGTGATACACTGGCAACTCCATTTCGTCTCCAGGGATCACTGATGATAAATTAAACCCATCAAAAACAATTTCCAGAGGGGTTTTCTGGTATTCGGGAAGATACAAATATTTCCGAAATATTTTCCGGTTGAACAAACCGGTCATACGCGAGAATATGGGGTCTAAAGCAAATCGACGACAAGAACTTCCAATTCTCTCGGCCGGATTTATAGACCCTAAAGAAAGAAATATTCAGGATTATCTCCAACGGTGGATTAGAAAGGGCTGTCTATTTCATACCCCGCATTATCAACCATATCAACTTCAAGATAGCAAACGGGGGAGGGGGGGGGGGGGGTCTGAAACGGACGGTCATCGCACAATATTACTCTCAAACGCTATACCTCACATACCACCACCCATAAGCTAGGCCAAGATTGAGCTACAAAGAGGTATACAGGTATACTACAAAGTCAGTGCAGAAGAGGTATGCTTCTTTATTGGTTCATATTTCATACATCGCTGGTTTTGAATTTCATCTTATTCTTCGGTACCGATCAATGCCAACGTCGCCAGAAAGAAAGATACCTCTACTGTACCACACGGTACGTGATATAGAAAACTGAGTCTAAAAGCTCTTTCGTTTGAATATTGAGAAATCGGGTTTGGCCTGGTAGGAAAAACTATAGAGCGTGTTCCACCCTACTTACCGTAGTTACTACGCATGACGTCACGGATTCTGGCTTTTTGCCGTCAAGGCTGGAACGATTTTTCTATTTTCCAGCAGGATTTCACGCCAGGGGCGAATCCGACCAATCACGTTACAGAGATGCGTAGTAACTACGCTTACTACGCTCCCGAGCATGGTAAGCAAATAGTAAATATTAGTTACTATTCCGAAAAGGTTGGAACGGTCAGCGTAGTAACTTTTCGTGAGGATGGAACGGAAATAGTCACTATTGTTAGAAGGGTGGAACACGCTCATAGACTAAGTAGTCGTGCTGACATAGCGCGACATAACAGCTACTCTGTTGTTGACATGCGCCATAATTGGTCAGAATTCCTCTGCCGGCCAACACAATTCTCAACTTTCAACTTTGACAAGAACGGATCCAGTCTGACCACTCAAGACAAATCGCATTTTAAACACCAGTTTATTTATTTTAGTAAAAAGTGTTTTAAGGCTTGATATATTTAGTTGTTGTGTGTGCTATCCCACAAATTAAGGAATGTAGTATTATTTCCTTGCAACCAAGCATCCGCGCTACACTACACACAAGGTATTTGACCCCCTCGGACATCACCATCGCAAAAACACCTATTGGTTAACAAATAAATATTCCTTGAGCCCAATATGACTTTGAAACATATATTCAAATAATGCATAAAACGGATACGTCAGCTCGATGCTTTGGCAGTCAAAGCATCATAGCTGACGTGTTCCTTTTAGGCATTATTTGAATATATAGTTAACAAATGCATGGCACCCCCAAGTTAACATGGACTCGAAGTTCCTTGACCCAATAGAAATTAAAAATAACGAATTCAAACCCATTTAGTCGAAGTTGGCTCAGTTTAGATGCTCGCTTAGTTTTTTTTAAATTTCGATTTTTCCAGAGCTGCCATTTTGTGCATCTCAGGTACCTATTTTTGCAACCAATTGAGGCCAAGTTCGTTCAACATTAAGACTTTTAGAAAAATGTCTTGTCACATCATAGTTGCGTGTTTTTTTTATCTCAATTCTCATTCTCTTATAAATTATTAAACTCATTGAGGAAGACCTACTGAGAACCAGAAACGACGAATCGAGAAGTGACTATCCAACCAACTTTTCAATACTGCGGTTGCAGTTCCAGTAACCAACTTCTGAAGATGCAGTTCCCTGATCTCACTTCTGACAAAAACACAAGAGAAGGTGAAATGGTTTCATCTCAATAGTAAAAACACGCTTTGTTCTTTCTTGTGATGCTGCTAGAAAACGCATTATAAAAAAGACATTCATACACTGTCAGAAGTTTCATAACCGATTACACGAAGATGCGCGGTTTCAAAAGATAAGGCGTAACAGATAACAGGTCGGATGGTATCTGTTGTGTTTCAAAATGTTACGCATAATAAGCGTTACCATCAGCAACCGAAAATCGCCAAAAAGTATCTGCTGAGTTTTTCGGCACCATGAGGATAAGGAATAAAGGCACTAGATGCTTTTTGGCTCTTCCAAACAAAGCTTTTTCTGCGTAACATTTCATGCATAACGTTTTCAAACACAACAGATAACAGCCGAAGTGTTATCTGTTACGCACTATCTGTTGAAACCGCGCATCCTCGTGTTATTTTATGACACTTCTGACAGTGTAGGGATTCCTTCGGCCCAAGCTGACTGCGAAATATCTGATGGCGCTAAAAAGTTAAGCCAACTGAGAATCATTCTAGCAACAATTGGCAAGGCTACTCTTTTATCTCCAGCTACAAAAACCTGCGAGCTTAAAGGACCCGTCTTACCTATCCAACGCAACCTACTTCCGTAACTGCATTCATTAATTCTTAATCTGGAGTCCCAAATTTGAACACGCTAACAACACCTCACTAATCTTCACACTTGCCAAGATTCACCATTTTCCATGTGTATTATGCTCCCGACGGATGTTCGCGTATCATACTACCGATGCGTAAAACCAGTTATTTGAGTTTTGCCAAGTTTCACTGTTTTCAAATAACTTCGAGCACTGGAACATAAACAGTAAATAGTGCGAGGTGTGCTTTAAGCCTGAAGAGAACCCTTGCGAAGAAGGGCCGAAATATCGCTTGAATAAATCTCAGCTGACTTCTACGTTTGGGCCTTTAAATATAAGCACTACAGGCGAGTGTCAAGGCGTGTCTTCAGGTGTCAACTCCAAGTTCTATCAGCGTACGCAACTGAACAACCAGTAACGTGGATTGTCTTGCGACAGTCCGGTCTATCTTTTTGGATGCGAGATCTTAATCCGTCTGAGACAGCGAAGTTTGGACTTCGCGAATAAATTTTACGTCTTGGACTTTCTGTTCGACCAAACCACCAGAAAGATCAGCATCGATCACTTGGGTTTTAACATCACCTATTTGGCCCTACGCAGATCGACGAGGCACACTAATTCGCACCCTTCATGACATCACACCAACCATCAATGTCATCTACCACATAGGACATAGATAGTATCGGGCCCATCTCTTGCTACGTTCTTAATAATCTCTACGACTCATTCATAGAAACATCAAGAGTCAGCTGTTCATCATAGTCATCATCGTACAACTCTTCATCTTGCTCGATATCAAGCTCTTCGCCTGCTTGTATTCGCTTCACTCTGCTGTATAGGCTAGAGTATGGCACATTGTACTTGTTCGACGCTTGGTTGATACTTAGGTGACCCATTAGGACTGCGTCTAAGGCTACTAGCATACTCTCGTGAGTCCAGGGTTTTCCGGATGGGAAGGTCTTGTGCGAGAGTTCAATCCCTTCCTTCTTGCACTTTGCGTAAAGCGTGCCTGAAATAATAAAGAATTTAAGCTGACATCTAAATTAGTGAACCTTTATGGAAAATATTTGTTGAGTGTTTTGCGATTATTTTATATTTCTTTATCCTTTTTTACTGCACTTACGCCCTTGGACAGTGGGTCATTCATTCATTCATTCATTCAGTAGAGCGTTCCTCCGCCTGTAACTAACTATAATCCTAAAGCTTTCGAAAAATATGTACAGCACCTTCTGCAATCAATCAATCAATGAAATCATTCTATTTATTACCCGTCAAGAGAAATAACAGAGGGCGTGTAGCCCTAGTGACGGAGTACAACAAAAGAAAAAAAAAACAACAACAACAACAAGAAAAAAGACAACGCACATAGGAAAACTTTACAGTACACACATCACAAACATAACTACAGATTACAACAAGAGCTACGAGCTCATATGGCACTTGTTACGAGTAGGCACGGCTCGGTTATGTCAATGATATTTCTAGTGTTTGCTAGGTGTCTTCCCACCAAATTTCATCTCGATCCCTCCACTCATAGCGTTTCCCAAGATTTCCGGTTGCCCCCTCCAGCTCCCCCCAAAAGTCACCGGATCCGGTCCGAATTTTAAGTGGGTCGTCTGCGGCATGAGGTCTTTCCAAATGTCAAGTTCCATCGAGATCCGATCACCCGTTCAAAAGTTATAAATACATCAAAGATTCCGGATTCCCCCTCCCTCCACTCCCCCCCACAGTACCCGAATCGGCTCGGTTATGTCAATGATGTATCTAGTGTTTGCTAGGTGTTTTCCCACCAAGTTTCATCTCGATCCTTCCACTCATAGCGTTTCCCAAGATCTCCGGTTGCCCCCTCCAGCCCCCCCCCCCAAAAGTCACTGGATCCGGTCCGGATTTTAAATGGGTTGTCTGAGGCATGAGGTCTTTCCAAATATCAAGTTTCATCGAGATCCGATCACCCGTTCAAAAGTTATAAATACCTCAAGATTCCGGATTCCCCCTCCCTCCACTCCCCCCACGGTGCTCGGATGGGAGAAGTGACTATTTCCAACTTAATCATTTGGGGTCCCTGATACGCCTGCCAAGTTTTATCGTCCTAGCTTATGTGGAAGTGCCCGAACTAGCAAAACCTGGACAGACCGACGGACGGACAGAAATTGCGATCGCTATATAGCACTTGGCTTAAGGGCTAATCACTCTATACTATTTATAGCGCTCCTTCTGCACTATTTTGTTCTGGTGTCATGTTCTGCGAAAGAAGAAGATTAAAAATATGAGATCGTGTTATTTTAAATATGCAATGCACCTGCACCACTTGTCGAAATGATTTCATAACCATACATTGACGGAGAAGTTCAGAATTCGAGAAGCAAGTGTTACCCTTTTGGATATTTCTTCGTCGCTATACAAAAAATCACTGACAACAGAGCCCAACTAGCGCACGACCTTCTCCACTACTTCCTGGCCGAAGATTGAAAATGAGTGTCTTTTTCTGTGTCGTTACGTGTTCTATTTATTTTCTTTCATTTACTCCGCTTTTTCGAAATGGCAGGTTATAAACAAATTAATTAATTACTAGTCCTGGAAAGAAAGACCGAGGTCGTGTTCCAGCCTACTTACCGTCAGTAAGTTACCGAAGTAACTATGCAGGACGTCAGTCGTCACCGATCGCGTCACAGAGTTCGTAGATACCGCGATTACTATACGCTCCCGAGCTAGGTACGCAGATAGTTACCATATTGAGAAGGTTGGTAAGATCAGCGTAGCAGGGTGGAGCACGCTCCGAGCGATCCCACGCACGAAGAGTTTGTTGCTCGGCTGTGACTCGAAAAAGGTGTTTCAACCTTCGTTTGTGTGGCCGACAAGTGTGTTTCCACGACCAACAAGGAGCGTGTTCCACCCTTCTAACAATCGTAACTATATTGGTTGCAACCTCGTAAAACGTTACTACGCTGACCGTTCCAACCTTCTCCAAATAGTAACTAACACTAACTATTCACTTACCATGCTCAGGAGCGTAGTAAGCGTGGTAGCTATGCATCTCTGTAACGTGATTGGTCGGATTCACCCGTGGCATAATCTTCTGGAAACTGAAAAATCGTCTCAGCCTTGACGGCAAAAAGCCGGAATTCGTGACGTCATGCGTAGTAACTACGGTAAGTAGGGTGGAACACGCTAAGGATTGTTGTGGGTCGCTTTCTGGCTTGGGTTTGAGAAACAACCATCGAGGTAATTTTCGACTTTGGGCAGACGATTTTGTTAGTTGGGCTGACGATGTTTAAGGTGTTTTTCCGTGCTCCCGCAAACAGGTCGGCTGTGGCTCGAAAAGAGTGTTTCCGCGGAATTGTGTGCGGCCCACAGGTGTGTTTCCGCGACCAAAAAGATTTGTGGCTCGCTTTGCGGCTCGATTGTCGATTTTGTGGCTCGATTCTGGCGGGAAATTCAAACTTAGCACCAAAAAAACGTCAAAACAATACAATTAAAAACTTTCTCATGCATGTTGACATACAATTGAGGATCCTTTTTGCACGGAATAATAATGCCGAAGGCCTTGAGTACTATTTATTGATATTTTATATGAATTGTAATTTTATTTTCAGACATTTGAAATTACCGCCCAAAAAATAGACAAAACGGCGTTTCCGCGAGTTTCAACTTGTGTCTGTCGCACACAATCGTGTTTCCGGGACAAACACTCAGAAGTGTGTGGGCCCACAATCTGTCGCGGAAAAACGCCTTGAGTTAGTCTTTTCGACTGGTACTGGTCTCCCCATTTGGTCCATAATCATGCAACAAAATTTCCGAGACCGTCACTCAAATCCTCCCCCCCCCCTCGCCTTGACCCTTCTCTGCCAGGACCCTGACGGGATAATTTGAGTTGTGTTTCTGCGAAAAACTCCTTTCAATGACATAAAATCGACGGTGATGACAAGAAACGAAGAGATGTTGTATATATAAATAGGTGAAGAGAGGGAGGGAACAAACTACTTGCGGAATGATTCATACTGAAGTCACGCAACTTGCCTGGAACTCCACTAATCGGTCCTCTTGACTGGTGCTACCTAGACCCCCTACCTAGATTTAGACGCTAACCAGATGCTATCTAGAGCACTAAGCTACGTTCAAAGTTACATGGCTTGCGGAGGCCAGAAAGAGCATTCCCTCCTTATGAGCAGAGGAGGTTGGTCATGGAAATCCTCTTCACTGCCTCAATCAGGCTGAAGGTTCGAGAACAAATCTTACCAGGCGGTATTCCAAACTGGTTTGATGCTTTTTGTACAGAAAGTCCGTTCCTGATAGCATCTAAGGCAAAGGTCAGATTCTCTTGGCTGTACGTCGACGGCCCCGACCCGAAAGGCATGGCTAGCTTGATCCCTTCCTAAAGAATAAAAATACATTCATTAATCACTAATCTAGAACGTCTTCACTTTGATTGCATCGCCTAGGCTATGTGAATCCTTTTCAGTGTATGTTCGTTGTATCAGTGTACAGTACAGTGTTGTTAATAAAGGTTAACTTCAGACATCGAGGTTGATATCGGAAAATAATTATATATATATATATATATTTATTTATTTATAAATATTTTTAAATGGCCGTCGAGATTGTTATTCCGATATCAACCGAGATGGAGGTATGTTAACTATTATAACTTTTTCGAACAGGTATCGACAGCTATAATCTGCTTTAAAACTTTGCTTTATAACAGAAAGTCAGTCTTTTTTGTATTTTAACTGATGAAGTATTCCCTAAGAGCTTGGTCAAACTACACTGGGCTTTTTTCTTCGCATAATTCTGCACCGAAGTATCTGTCGACCATTAGATCCAAGAAAAAAAGCTTTTCGGGGTTGCTAGAAAAAAAAAAAAATCAAGAAAATCCACCAGATTCTGAATATTGTTGTTTCAAATCCTCACGGGTGACAGCACAACATTTTGCGAATCTGCGCAAAACAGTAGACTCTGTTCCTCAAAATCTGTGCCGTTTTTGAGCCTAGTGTTCAGGGTGTAAATACATTCCGACTGTGCTTTTAGTATGTTCACACGCGTTTAGTATATTTGGTAGCGACAGCTTTGCAGAAGATTTGATTGCTTCGCTCAAGAAATTTGAAATCATGCGAAAACGTGCTTTTCGATGACGGTGTTGCCACTGGTCGCAGAATTCTGATATTTGTCACATATTCTGGACTTCCTCGAAAAGTGAGCCTGGATTCTGCGACCGGTTCCTTACATCTTGACAGTTAATACAGATATGAAGCTTAGGCATATAATCATAAAGATGTTAAGTCGAGATTTCTAGCTAATAGTTGACAAATAAGGCACAATTTCGTCGGCAACAGAATGTAACAAGTTTTTGCAACCAAAAGTCACAGGTTCCTGCAGAAAAAGGTGGCAACACTGGGTATCACGAAGTTATAATATATCTTTCCTCACTCAAAGACAGTTTTAAGTGCTCATTAATGTTGTTTCAGTTCACAAGCTGTATTTTCAGTGGAAATTAATTGTGACAGGTTATGACCTAGGGCTAGGCTGGTTGTCTAAGAGAGAAAGATGGTCTGTCATTTTTCAAAATTTATTTTGGTTGTTATTTTATTTTTTATATATATTTTAAGTATTTTTTGTGTTTTCTTACTGAAAGTATTGTTTTTAATTTAATTTTTGGAGGTCAGCTTCTACTTTTCAGTATCTGAGGAAAAGTGCTCGATGAATTCAGTATTTGAGAAAAAGTGCTTGATGAACATCTGCGGACGCTGATACGGCTTCGTATCAGCCTCTTTGGAGGATGATCCGAGGTCGTAACAACCTCCACAAAAGTACTTGTCATAATATAACTTCATGTGGGACATAAGAAGATATACACTGCATACCTGTTCGAGAAAAGTTACACAATAGTTCATGTGTTTTGTAGGGTTTTGTACCGTTCATTCCTTCCTCGTCCCCCCCCCCCGCCAGAAGTGGCTGAAAAGGTTCCCAAACTGACCCCAATCTACTGTAACACTATGCGCTACAGTAGAAGACTTGTGCCGAGCTTCGTATAGCAGTACAGTGATCTTTAGCGTTTATCTGCCTTGTTAATTTTTGTTCTTTTAAATTATTTGCCTTGTTAATTTCTGTTCTTTTAAATTATCTGTTGACATATTATTATACCTTTATTTATGACTACAAAAACACGACAGATACGTTTTGCTTTAGTATTGAATAAATTGGATTAAATTGAGAGAAGCTTCGGCTTAACCTCTATTTCTATTAATAAATAAATAATATCTCTTTTCAGATGATAAGCCAAATTGTGACATTTTGTACACTAACTTCTAAAATTATACATTACGATCATACAAGCCACAGATCACACGTACTACCAGATCGATGTGTTGGACTGGCCACTCATTTGTGGGACACCTAACAGAAACCGGTTAAAAAAAACAAAAAACAATTGGACCTTGAAGACCGGAATACAAAAATTAATTAATACATTTTTATATTGTAGTACCGTACTTCTTTTCTTGAGCTGCGTCGTGATTATATTGCGTCGTTTTTAAGTGGGGTTTTGGCAACAGAATTGTTGATCCTTGGAACAGCCTTACCGAAGATGCGGTTAATGCTGAATCGATTAATAGTTTCAAGTGCATTGTTGATGGGATTTTTAACTCTGCTCAGTTCGACTACCCAAAATTTCTTAGAGTTATTTAGAGGCGAAAGCCTATTCTTTTGCTTTGTATTATTATTATAATTATATTATAGTCAATTATTTTGAAAGCGTAACTGCAAAGCCATCTTATTTTTGAATCTCAAATCTGTATGTATAAATGAGTTTTTTTTACAATAGGCTCCTGGAAGTGCGCATTTTTGAATTTCACCGAGGACGTTGTTTTTTATTCTATACGAAAACAATCAAAGACGGTGACATACACCAGGCTGCAAAATAAGCTCAACAGCTAGCGCAAAACTAGCAGCCTAGCAAATTTATGTATTGACGGAAGAAAGCTTGATGATTTTATTGCTGCACAATTTAAAGATATCTTTCAGACATATAAAAAATCTTATTTGGCAATGGCGGAGAGACAGAGGTAACATCTTCACAATTTGGTTACTTTAATAATAATACCTTTATTTCAGCCAGAGGCCATATACACATAACAACAAGAACAGAACAACATCTAACAAACACTAAAACGCGCTAAGGACATACGTCCTTGAGGAGCGCCCTCCTAACAGGAAGGCAGCTGAAAAGGGGATCAGCGGCATTCCTAACAAGAAAATTCTCGGACCTGAAAATTCTCTGATGGAGGGACGCTTTAGACCGCCTCACTATCTCATTCAGTGAACAGCACCTTCGGGAAACAAGTTCGTGGCTCACGCTACAAATCGTTGGAAGTTTGTACAGGCGGCGGGCAACTCGATTGTACCCAGTTTTAAGTAATCTGGCCGACTTGAGTGAAATATTGGCCACTAGAGAAATACCAAAGAGCTGATAACAATAGCACTGGAACAAGCGAGTTTTCACAGCATCAGAGCAATGCCCAAATTTGAGGACGAGCATGTTACCTCGCTTAAACAACCCTCGCAGAAGCGCGGTAACATGATCGTCGTCTCGACAGTCATCCCGGAGGGTAAACCCCAGATAAGTAAAATTACGTACAAACACAATTTCATTTCCACCGAGCCGTACGCCCTTCTGAGGAACCGGTAAGCCATTGCAAATGTTTTTTTCGTGTTAAACAGAATATCATGGGAAGTAGCATAACCATCGCAAATTTGTAGGAGCTGATTCAGGGCAAAAATGGTAGGCGAAATTAAAACGATGTCGTCTGCAAACATTAAATGATTGTAGCAATACCCGTTGATGTGGCAACCGATCCTCGAAAGGCATAACTTTAATGAAAGTTCATCAGTGTAAATAGTATACAGCAGTGGGGAAAGAACACCCCCCTGGCGTAGACCGTTCTTCAGGTGAAAAAACTCACTGTAGCTATCCCCCCAACGAACACGAAATCTTTGTTCAGTGAACCAATAACATAATAATTTCACGTAAACGGTGGGGACCCCTCTACGCACCAGAATATCTAGCATAATACGGTGGTTCACGCGATCGAACGCCTTAGAGGCATCAATAAAACACAAAAATACCGGAGTCGAGAAGAACAGAAAATAATCAACGACGAATTTCAGAAGAAAAATCGCGAAATCAACTCCGCACTTTTGTTTGAAGCCAAACTGGTATGGAGCAGTAACGAGCCACTGTTTCATATGGTCTGCTAAACATTTCTCAAGAATCTTCGAGAGAACCGTAGCCAACGCAATTGGTCGATAATTATCAGAATTAGATGAATCTGTCGTTCTCGACTTGGGTACCGGCACCAGGTTCACTGTCATTAGTGAATCAGGCAGGTAAGAATGCCTTAGGAAACCATTAAACAGCGCCGCTAAAATAAGGTATTTTTTACTCGAAGCGAACCTCAGATGCCTAGCCGAAATACCATCGGCTCCCCCAGCTTTATCAATACCAATAGATAGGAGGTGACGCTCAACCTCAGCAGGAAAAATAGGCGGAAAATCAGACGGAGGCAAAAGGGGAAAACTAGAGCAATCACTAGGAACTGAATTAAAAAGTGTTTCAAACTTATTCGCCCAATGCTCAGAAATCTGCCTAGCGCCACTAACGGAATCTAACGTACTCACACTTGCCTTTGACCCCGAGAAGTTTTGTCTCACATGGGTCCAAAAATCCTTCTGACCACCAAGGAGGGCTACAGCCATAGCTTCAGCTTTCGCAGCTAAAGCATTTGTTTTACACCATCTCAACTTCGATTTAAAAACAGAACGTGCCCATCTCATATTCTCATAAACAATACCAAACACTGGCCTACCGTTAGCAACCCACGTCAAAAAAGCGGCTCTGGACGCAAGGTAAAATTTCTTCACTAAGGAGTTCCATCCAGTAACCTGGAATGGCCTGCTCTTGTGCTTTGTAGAGCTAGAACTGGGAATGGCAGACACAGCTGTGGCAGTTAGAGTGAAACAAAAAGTAGCATACAATTTATCAAGCAACTCGCAGTGTTCTGCCGAGGAGCATTCAGGGTTGCTGCAGAGGAGAGCTTCGGAGGACAGATCGAAATCGTCGAAGGCCACACCGGTCTTCGTAGAATATTCATGCAGATCCGCCTGTGAAGCACGGTTCCAGTGTACACTAGTCGTTGGCGCGGCGACATCACCGTTTGAGGTACTCGTACCTGGCTCAGAGCAATTCACGTTAAACACACAGGTAAGTGGGAGATGGTCAGGGCCAAACTCCGGCAGTGTGAGCATTTTGCTTGCAAGCGGACGGAGCGATTGGTTAACCACAATATGATCAAGCCATGAAGTTTTGCCTGCGTGGCTATCACTCACATATGTAAACGAGTCAGCAGGGAGGAGATCAACGTCGGCAATTGTCAGGTCGTTCGAGGCACAGAATCTATTAAGCTCATTGAAGAAAATAGACGGCACATTAGGGTCGGCGTTAGCGTTCCAGTCCCCAGCAATACATAGGTGATCAAAATCAACGGTATCGATCATAGCCTGCAGCAGAGCCAGGCAGTCCAAAAACTCGGCTTCATGATCCGAGTCGCAGACTGGCATGTACACGTTAATCACAAGTAGGCAAGAGTCCGATAGAGTGATGATCGCGGCACAGATCCTGTCGGACTCAGTTTCAATAACACGCACTGATTGATCGACGCTGTTTCTCCATAGGATAGCAGCACCACCGTAGGGGCGACCGATATGAAGAACAGTATCTTTCATAGGAGTGACACCTATGCCTCTAAACTGTGGGCTAAGATTGTTCAAGAGACACAGTTCAGATTCCAGTAGCCAAAGTTCTTGTAAAAGAATCAAATCATGGGTCTGAAAGAGCGGAAGGAGGTCAAAAGCGTTAGATTTCAGCCCCCGACAATTATAGGACGCGGTTCTAATTACCATTGCTCACTTCACTAGTCCCACCGACCTTAGCCTGTCGGTTGTCAAAGTAACGACGGACGAAAACACCAGCTGGCCAAAAAGACGGTTTCATGACCGTTTCATAGTATATGGCTGGAATACCGATCCTGACAGAAACACTCTGCTGCTTACTAGACTTCGGCTCAATTTTGTCACAATGGATTGCATCCAACTTACACTTTAGTCTCTGCGCAAGAGCATTCCTCACCGCTAGAAGCTCAGTGGATGGATCTAGTCTCGAGACAAAAATCGATCGCGACTGACTATGCAAGTTTGACTTAACTCCTTTAAGCGTATTTTTGGTAACAGAACCGACAAACGCACTTGAGGGATTTGCACTCGGCCTACCGGTAGCGGTCTTGGGTAAACGGCTATTTTTCCGGGGACGGCGTGTGACATCTGCATAAGAAACAGGATTCACTCCCTCGACGCCCCCAGTGACAACTGTGCGCACAGCTTCCAATGGGGGTCTAACGGTCACAACCGCATCTTCACTATTAATCACGGCCACTGCTGACACACTGGCACTGCCATCTCCCGTCTCAGACACGGAGCTCTCGTTGTCCCCCGCGTCGAAAAACAAAGTCATGTTAGATGCCGCTTTCGTCCGATTCAATGTTGAAATAGCATCATTGCGTGGGCGATCGAGATCGCCCAGAGCACTGCCTACGTCATAGCGTGCCGGAGACCGAAATGAATTCAGCTCAGATCGGGTGAGTATGCACGACTTCATTTCGGCAAGAGAGTTTTGTAACTCGGTTAATTGGCTTTGCAGTGTTTCGTGGGATTTGAGAAGAGTAGCCAAGTCAAAATGTTCGAGACTCATGGGGGGGAGCATAGCAAGGTCCTCAGCCAGGAATTTAAAATTCCCACGATCACAGATCTGCAACAGGTAATACAGGTCGTCGAGTGCTAGGTACTTGCTGCGTCTCGTGGTCGACAGCCTATCAGCAGCTGTATTTCTTTCATCAGCCGACAAGGCTTGGACGAGCAAAGTTTTGGCCTTCAAGACACTATCAAGCGAGTAGAACTCATTACAAACTTTCAGGATCACATCCTTAGGGGAAGTGTCAATCTTATTTGTCAAAAAGCACAGTAGCTCAGAGACGATCGTTTTCGTCATGATAGCAGAAAGTTCTGAAAACGAGACTTACAATGCTAGAAGCCACAGTGGATTCAAATTCCAAAATCTAACACCATCTATGCGACCGCTCACGGCAAACGCACAGAGAGAACTAGACGTTTGAGCACCGTGCCTGAAATGGGGCTAGTGTACTAGACTGGTCCCGTATCCAGGAATTTATTTCGGGGGGCGGGGGGGGGTTGCCTGTCGTCGAAAAAAAAAATACAAAAAAGACATAGATCAGAGGGAAAAGCCTATAAAATTGATGATTTTTACATGTTTCGGGGGGGGGGGGGGTCAACCTCCTAACCCCCCCCCCCCCTGAATACGGCCTTGCATAAACATGCCTACATTATTTTCATAAAGTTTAAAAACACACTAAATATACTTAACAATTTTTACACAGTGACAAGCACATTAAACGGATTCAGGACTTAAAAAACTGGCTAATAATTTCGTGGGCTGACAGGGCAGGATATTACTATTCTTCTTGATACCAAGTCCAGACTACTCTCTGTTTCATAATGTACACCGTCAAAGTGCTGCGTCAAGAAGTAACAGTGCATTCTGAGGTCATCTTTAATCATTTCTTCTGTTACTGAATACAAATTTACTTAATTGACTGAAATACCGGCCGACTAGGTAACTGTAAAAAGTTCATCCGAGTAAGGATTAAAGTTAATTGCAGTATTTGCTACTGGGATTAATTTTATCTCTTCTGAGATAAGATTAATCAGAATTAGAGATAAGATTATCTTTTTAGATACAAGATTAATCCCAGTAGTAAGTACTGCAAGATTCTTTTTTACAGTGTATTATGGATCATTGCTCTGACTTCAGACAGCTTGTGTAACTACCACGAAAGAATGGACCGGCATACATCTATGCCCAAATGCGCCATACACGGGTGATAGCCGATTGAAGATATACAGCGCAGGACTTGAAGATGTGCGATATTGCTGTTTCGCTGATTCTTAAGGGAATAAGAATGAAAGAACCTGTCTTACCTATAATACTAACGTAACCTACTTCCATAATCACTCCATATATTTATAAACCCGGAGACCCCAATCTAGTACGGTACATTCTATCCCCTCTAACAAAACCACGATGATTTTCTCACCTGCAGTGTTTTGCTACCTTCGATGTGTATCAGGCTTTCAGGTTGTCTGCGACAAGTTTTTCCATCAGAAAAACCGGTTATGTAAATTGTTTCCTTTTCGCTACAAATCAAAGGGTCTCGGAAAAGGCTTAAAAACAGCCAAACCCGTGGGTTACTTGTTGAAAGCACAACCTAGTTTTAAAGTATTCAAACGTATTAATATACCGTAAGTTGAAGTGTGAATAGTGCAAGGGGTGCTTTAAATATATAGTTTGTGGTTTAACTAACAATAAGGGAAAGCGCCGTACCTTTTTGGCCATTTTGTAAAGGGTGCTGCTCGGAACACCGAACTGCTTAGATGCTCGATTCGCAGATATCCGCCCAGTTCGAAGTGCCTCGAGAGCTTGCTGCATGTCCTCTTCGGTCCACAGGCGGTTTGTGCTGGTCTGTGTGGTGATAATGCCACTCCTGCAACAAAATGTTTATGATATTTGGTAGAATGGCAACTTAAGGTAAACGTATCAGCACTAGCCTTGACAGGCGAAACCGGAGGAGCTGATCTCCGATTCTAAGCCTTTCTGGTGCTTTTGCATACACTTCCTGTCACTTTTCCCCACATTTCTCCAAGTAACCGTATTGGTTTATATCCGTAACTTAGAATTCAAGTCGCACTAGATAGTAGATAGGCTACAGTTTATGTTTCAATAGTTGCGATTTTGCATATACCATGGTATCTGATACCACGGTCTAAAGTCATTATCTGCGGTTATCGTGGTATCTGATACCACGGTCAAAAGGTTTTTGCAGTTATCGTGGTATCTGGTCAGTTACTGTGATATCTAATATTCAGATACTATGGTCCGACCCTGGTAACTGATTTTGGTATCTGAAAAGTTTCTCACTCTCATAAACTTTTGTCAAATTGGTGGGAAAGAAGTTTGGCACTTAGTCATGTGACTAAATATCAGTTTTTCTTTTGAGATGACTTCGAAAAGGGCAATTTCGGCAATTGTATGTTTTTGAAGAGCAACCGTATATCAGATACCACGGTAACTGCAAAAAAGACTAACTGCAGGTCCAGTCACCGTGGTAACAGATACCGTGGTATCTGCAAAAACGCAACTAATATTATAAACTACTTGACTCTTTTCAGACTGTGCTCTGTTTTTGGCAATACTACAGACCCATCGCGATCACGGCCTCCTTAATTTTGATGAGAAACAGATCAAATTAAATAACCGGTCTTTCTGATGAATGATCTCCTTGGAAGCACTAAGCGGGAGCTAGATCCGCTTCAAAAAGAGCCAGACATGGCAGAAGCAAATTCAGTGTAATGCCGTTAGGGTGCATTAAAATGACGTCCGAAATTTGGAATATCAAAAATGAGAACGGACGGAGCGATTAGGGAAGCAGAATGAACCAGTAATTTACGTGCGGCATGTCCTTTAAGAAGAAGTACCGTGGTTTGGCCCATGGAACGTTAAGTTAATTGCTATAAAAAAAAAATTGAAACAAATTAAAAAAAATGTTTAAATTATAATTTATAATATAGGTTGCAAACTGTAATATTGCAGTTTGAATTTTGAAAAGTATTTGTAGTTGTCGTGGTTGTGTACCTGGTGGAGATAAGTTTGTAGCAACTAGGTACGTTCGGAAATTATATCTGTAGTCGTGATGAATTTCGGGTTTGCAGATACGAAACAAATTGTACAAATTATTCATGAGAATAAGAGTTAGGACGAGTTATAGTAGTAAAAATTCCTTTGATTGGTAATTGGAAAGTTCAAGGATAGTTTAAACAGTTGAAATGGTGATTACAGTTTTGAAGTCTAAACCTCGTAAGATTTTTTTTTGTTTTAGAAATGAGTATGTGACGTTCGAGTTTAAGAAAATATTAACATCATCGAGTGCAGGAGGAATCCGTACCCCAAAAAGTCAGAAAGCTGATTTTTCATACAGAAAAGATGCTACGCGGTTTAAAAAAAGAGAGAAAAAAAAAGAAGAAACACAATTCAATTGCCACATGCAAATTTAATGACTATGTTAAGCGTAAAAACTTGGTCCAACAAGAGCATTGCGTTGTTCCGTTTCCACTTTCCAAATTCATGTCAAAAGAGGCAAACAACATCAGCAACCTACAAAAAATTCTCTCGAAAATAATATATTAGTGACCAATTGCTGTCACTGTCACCACTGTCAGAAGTTCGATCGCAGATAACATATGTTTCGGATCCTTTTGTTACACGTTATGTTATTAGCCTTCAAAGTTTCATTCATGTTTCTTGAGAAAAACATAACAAATATATTCTGACAGTGTGATCACAGCATTTCTATGTTACAGGACAAACGAATTGGGGTTCAGGATAGAAGATAGCTTTCAGTTTCCCCCAGACTTGTTCAGAAAACCTCTAGTTTTCCTTGCGACCGGAAAAACTAAGCATTTTCTAGACTATTCGCGAAGGTCTGCAGTAGGCTGAACATTTGTTTGGTATTACTCCCAGAGAAAGCCAGTCTGATCCATTACCAGCGATCAACGTTGGGCACCTACAGGGAATGTTAGACGAACCTTCTCCACTTCTCCCTTATTATCAACTTCTCCCTTACTTCCAAGGATCGTAAGTAAAGGAAAGTTCCCTAGAGTAGAGCGCCTCGGAGATGTTAGCAAACAATCGTTTTACGAACTAAAACGTAAAGCTGTTTTGTCGCTAAAAAGGCCGCCTTTTGAGGTCAGATAACCTGATCCAAATTTTGTCCACTCCAGTTTTACAACTTTCAGTGCCTTTGTGGAAAAAATGGAGTGATGAACTTGTGGTTCATTGATTTTGATACATATGTGCAGGCCCGTATCCAGGAATTTATTTCGGGGGGGGGGGGGGGGGGGGTTGCCTTTCGGGGGGGGGGGGGGGGGTTATTGCCTGCAGGTCGGACAAAAAGTACGAAAATACACACAGATCGGAGGGAAAAGCCTATAAAATTATTATTTTTGTATGTTTCGGGTTAACCCCCCCCCCCCCTGGATACGGCCTTGCATATGTGGTTATGTGTGATATTTTTTTTGTAGCTACTTGGTTAAAAGGTTATATACTGGAGCTGATTGACCCTAAACAATTTGGGAACATGCCGAGGACGTCAACCACACATTACCTGGTCAGTTTACTTGATACTATGCTCAAGCATCTGGACGACCCTGAACGTTGGCTCAATTTGATTGCGATTGACCTGAGGAAAGCATTTGACCTGGTTTGCCATAGTGTGCTTTTAAAGAAGTTGGTTTTAGATTTTAATGTTCACCCTTTCCTTGTGAAAATAATTGCGAATTTTTTGTCTCATAGAACCCAACGGACGAAATATAAATCAACGTTTTCTGATTCCCTCCCAGTTTTTTGTGGTGTGCCTCAGGGTACTATTTTAGGTCCAATGTTGATTCTTGTTATGGTTAACGAGCTGGCCCGAAGTTCACCAGACCGGCTGAAATACGTCGATGACTTGTCTGTCCTGGAAAAGTGCTATAAAAATATCCAAAGTAGCTCTGCAACCATAATGAAAGATATCTGCGAGGAAGCAGAGTCTGACAAAATGGTTATTAATATGAACAAGTCTGTTATTTTAACAGTTTCTTTCCTTCAAGGTACCCTATCTTTCAACCCACCACTCCCAGATACGTGTCAGGTTAACGAACTGAAGCTGCTGGGAGTATACATAACCTCGGATCTGAGGTGGCAAAGGCAGGTTGAGAGTATGCTCAAAAAAGCTAACGCGGCTATAAGCTACCTTAAACTTTTGTCCCGTTACGGTGTTCCATCTCCCCATTTACTACGCGTTTACATTTCTTTTATCCGTTCTAACCTAGAATATGGATGTCCGGTTTGGCATTTTGGTCTCACCCAGGAACAGTCGGATTTGCTTGAGAGGATACAGTATAGAGCGTTGCTCGTTACATCTAAAGCTCCAAAAGTCCCATACATTCAGCTCCTAAAGCAATTTAAGTTGGATACCCTTTCATGCCGCCGACTTCAACTTTGTATGAAGTTCGGTACATCTACAGTCCAAAACCCATTTCACCGTGATATACTCCCCCCTGATTTTCTCCCCTCCCGAATTCGTCTTCCTCGTCAAGCTGCCAACCCTGTGCCTCGTTTAGAGCCGGTGGTAGCTTTACGAACAAGGTATGCTCAGAGTTTCGTCCCCTCGTTTGTTCGTTTATATAACTCGGAGCGCTTTTGAATGTTAATTTTTAGGTTATTTGTATTTTATTAATCGTAGTCTAGCATGTTATTGACCATATTTATCATAAAACGTCGGTATAAATGTCGCAAAATTGTATATATTTGTAGATTGTTGTTATGATATTATGTTTAGACGTAAAAACAACCCATCGGCTTGTCCGTTATCTGTTTTTTAGATTATATTGAATTGAATTGAATTGAATTGAATATGAATATTCCTCTACGTCTATGGCTACGGCTGAAGTAAATAAATAAATAAATTAGGTTGAGTTCTTTAGACGTGTCTCACGTTTCATCGTCCTAGCTTATGTTCCCAAATTCATCACCGACAAACCGACGGACGGACAGAAACTGCGGTTTGTGTATAACACTTCGACCGAAGTTTGCAAGTGCCATAACCAGAGCTCATAAGCTTCATGAACTCCATCAGCGTTTACATTCAGGTTTTGGACAGTCAGCCTCCTATATCTCGGCTCGGCGGTAGGAGCGGAAGATAACTTACTTATTGGCTCGCTGCCAAAGCGTAGCTGCCGGGATTCCGAAGGTCGTACATGCTGTGCTCAGAGTCATTATACCCTGGCGCATTGCATCGAGGGCGGAGTCCAAATCCTGTTTCGAGTACCTCTTATTGCTGTCAAACAAATCGTGTATTTTTCGGCGAGCTCTGGCCTCGCAAACTTCCACCGGCTTAGCTTCGTTGCTGTGTTCTTCCAACTCAGGCTAGAAAAAAAAAGACATTCATAAGACAAAACGTAGCAAGTGTTCGTGAAAGGCCAAAAATATAAAATATAATCTATAAAAACAGAACTATGCTAAACCATATAATCCATTCAATGACATATAAATACTTTAAATACCTTGTCGATCTTATACCATGATAAGGCGGTTCTATACAAAATGGGGAAATGGTCAGGAAATTCGAGAGGGGTTTTTGAGGGGAATTTTCAAAGTTTTGAAAAGAAACAACGTAAACAGTAAAAATTACACAAGATTCAGCAATGACGCAGAGAAATCTGAAGTAAAACTGAAACCAGGATCTATTTGATTATTTTCATTCTTATAATAACAAGACCAAAGGTGTCGATGGGATCCCAAAAATGTAATATTTGATTAAGACAATTGGGTCTTGTCTTCGCCAGACCCAGTCTTCGCCAGGCTAATTATCAGAGAAAAAACAGGTTCAGATATACCTCTATAAGCCATATATATTTTGACCATACTAACCGAGACTTCCTGCTTCACTTCTGCCAAGTTTCCAGTTTCGCCCGAATTCCGAGCGAACTACTAGTCCAGCAAAAAAAGAAAAATTCAGAAACGAATCCAGCGTATCTCCTTATCCCTATAAAGAACATCAGCTAATCAACTTGATTCCGGGCCTACTAGTTGTATGGCGAGAAAATGGTTTTCACCATCGTGTTCAATATGTCTTTTTACCCCTAAATCGAACATTTAATCAACTTCAAATGAAACTTTTACTTTTAACCGACTTTCTGGTTTTTGCCGGATTCCGGACGAACTACTAATTCGGAGAGAAAATGGTTTTCACCATCGTGTTCAGCAGGTCTCCTTACCCCTGAATCGAACATTTAATCAACTTCAAATGAAACTTTTACTTATAACCAACTTTCCAGTTTTCGCCGGATTCCGGACGAACTACTTGTCCAGCGAGAAAATTATTTCACTATCGTGCTCAGCATGCCTTCTTACCTCATAATCGACTATCACATTAGCTGTTTAAAAACATTTTCTTTGTCCCTTAATTTGAACACCCTCCCCCACCCCTAAATATAGGACTACAGAGCCCATCTACAAACTTGACCTTACCCTTGACCCAATGAATCCTCACACCAAGCTTCATCAAAATATCTCATTCCCTTCGAGAGTTATCGTGCTCACAGACGGACGGACATTTTCGCGATGTCATAGGTATCCCTCCACTTACGTTCTGGGATCCCAAAAAGCACCGTCACGAGTCCGCCTATTTTCGTTTTTTCTTTGTTTTCATGCTATCGCTCTTCAAATCTAATCTTCCCATGCCGTCTTCTCATAATTAAGCCCCGCCTCTTGCGTCGTCTGTGATTGATCAAGTCGTTGTGAATTGTACAAACCAATCAGAGATAATTTTGGCTGGCGCTGCTAGTCAAAGCTGCAGTGTGCTTTCGCCTTTCACAGTGAGAGCTACTGCATAGGAGCTGATATTTTTTTTTCCGGGGAGTTTGAACTGGGATGCACCAACCCACCAACCATAGGCCAGAGCAAAATAACACAAGGGAGTAGTGTCAATACCTATTACTTCGCAGACTGGCCATACTCATAGCGCCGCACACTACGCTTGCGAAATTTAAAGCGAGACAAACTTCCGGGTTTAGAAGTCTGGTACGGTCTGCTCACATCGAGGAAACTCGGGAGGTTGTATCTTTTTTTGTGCTTTGTTCAGAATATGAAGTTATTGGAGCCAGCGCTGCTGCACGACTGATTGAGTTTCAATAGGGATGTTCACTATCGCTAGCTGTGCAGTGTCGCTGTTATTCGAGTGTGTGTCACTTATTTAAAGTCACTGTGCCATAGGACAATATCCGTAGTGAGAAATTGTAAGCGATAACATCTTCAGTGATCCTTTATGAACTCTAATTGGAGCGATTTAGCGGAAACACAGCCTAACATTTGACATACAACGGATCGATTTTTCCAAAAACAGTTACGACAGCGGGATAGTCTTAGCAAATATTTCGCTAATATAGTAATTAGTCCATCGTTTTTCCGCGCTGTACTCCCAGTACGATGTAATTAAAATTGCACTTACGAATTTCGATTTTGCATCATCCAACATCGGTTCCATTTTCACACTGTAGAAATCTTGGATGTTCTGAGCACCACTGGACCCGACCTGTCCAGGCGACTCCCTTAAGGTCGACGAGAGGGAGGTTTTCTCAAAATAAGGGGAAGACGAACTCGGTGATTCCTTCCCAAAGGTATGGCCGGATTCCGATGTGTTGTCCTCTTCGTCTGAATCACATAGACTACTTCACTTAAAGTTTAACAGAAAAACGCTGGGATAGGACAACCTAGTTACCCATCACTTATTCCCTTAAAGTTTGACCGAAAAGCCAACTTATTTGTATACCTTTGATTTGGATCCGCTGAATTGCTTTGACTCCTGTAAGGGATTTTTGTTTTTTTCGTCGCGTAGTCTAGTAGCGACGTTGGGAATCTCCATTGTTTGTTCGACAAATAAATTTACGACGAGGCGTGGAAAATTTGAATGACTGCAAAAGCGTGCGTTTCAATGGCCAACAAAGTGAAGATTTTGAAATGTTTGATTCCAGACTGCAGAATCACATCGGAAGATAGCCCTCTATTCCCTACTACCCAGTATAGGTGTCCTTTGTGGACTGACCCAGTCAACAGAGAGCTAAACATTTCAAACATAGAGGTACGTCCGTATAGAGGTACAACAGTTATGGAAGAGAAATTACGTCAGCTAAAATTCAATAATCGTGGATAACAAAGCAACGAAGCAACGCGTTTTTGTCGGATGTTCTAGCCTAATTAAGTAAAAATATGATGGGTAAGCAGACTGTTGTATCTTTGCCCTATTCTGTTAACCTTTAAACTGGCTTGAAGACCGCTAAAAATGTGTTACTTCGTTGTTCCGCTATTCACGAATAATCGATTTTCAAATAGTGGAATTCCGTGTGATTTATGGTACTCAATGCACTTGTATTTTTGTTGTATGCCTTACGAGAAAGATTTATGAATTTTTGTTCAGGCACTAGGGAAGCTTCACCAATCTCACCACTGCCCACTGAAAAGCTGTGTTGGTGTTGGAGATTAAAATTTTCCCGCATCATAGTAGAATTTACGCTGTGGGGACGTCGCAGATATTCTGAACGTGCTAGAGCAGATAGTTGAAAAAAAAAAAAACACTTTGCAGAATCCAAATAATTCAGTGTACTCAATAAAATGACACAAAAATAAGTTTGCTTTTCAGTTAAACATTAAAGTTTAACTGAAAGGGCAGCTTATTTTTACATCTTGAATACACTGAATTATTTTGACTCATCTAAGAGATGTTGTATTTTTTTTAACCGGGGCTCTAATAATGACGTTCGGAATATGCGTTGCTTGCACGATAACCCAAAAATAATCCAGACGCGGAGAACTTGAATTACAACAAAAGTCTACATTTCCATGCGCGACGGACGCCATGCTCGGAAAACTGGAGGAAGCAACTCTTCTGAAAGGAGTTTAGGAAAGTCATGATGGATATGCCTTTTTATCGTGTGATTTTTCGGCAATGGCTTACCTTCGTAGTTGCTGCATATTTCAATCATAATAAGACAATCAAATAGAGGTACCACAAATCCGAAAGAATAAGTTCATTCTGTGAAATCGACTGTCTATGGATAGCAGACAAACGAAGTAATGCATTTTTATCGGGTTTTACGGTCTGTTTAAGTAAACAAATGAAGTGTAATCAGACTGTCGGATCTCAGCACTATTCGCTTAAACTTTAAGGAGTTTTTCCGCGATCGCAAATAACTGAAAGAACAAAAAACTGAGACTTTATTTAGGAGGATCAGGGGGGCCTGCTGATCCAAACAATACAACGCCAGAAGATTTGATCAACCTCATAATTTTCAGCTTCGGCTCCACACATCCGAAGCAATATCTGTGTCTATTGTAGCAATATCTGTGTCTATTGAAATTTATAGGACGACTCAGACGGCGTTCGTAAAGTTTTTCGCAAAGTATGCTCTATAAATTTTGTCGCCGCTGAGACGGTTATTTGACCTAAATAACCTAACGAGTATTTTTTGTGGCAATGTGTTCAAGAAAGAAAACGATTAGAATAATTAGAGATTATTGTTATCATATATGAAGCATAGGTAGATCTTTATCAACACTAAAAGCCATAATGGGCCATGGTTAATTTCCTGATACAAAAAAAGGAACCTCCAATATATAAGTTAGAATAATAATAAAAACAAATATTAATAAATAAATCAGTTCAAAACAATTTAATCCAATAAGTAATTCTTTCGTCCCAACACACCTGACAAAAACCAACAAGAACAACACATTATACAAAAAAAAATTGTTTCTAATTATTCTTGAAAGTAAAAAACGTCTCAAGTTATTCGACCTTGTTACTATTATCATATAAACTAAAAGCATCATCATCTCATCATTTTTCAGTTTCCTAATCCCCGCTTTCAAATGTATTTTCATATCTTGGTTTCGATCTCTTCTCCTATTGGTCAACCTTCCGAACTAGAAAGTTAAATAAATTCGAACTTCTTGCCTGCTTCCATAAAGTACTTAAGACAGGTTGGCGGAGCAACTTTACGAACTTTGCGAACGGCTTTACGCACCTTACGAACGCCGTCTGAGCCGTCCTTATGTCTCCGGTACTTTGCTCTCAATGTCATCTAGCGGTTTGAATTCATGCGACGATAACATAAGTGCTTTTCTAGATGGCGCTCCTGTAGCCAGTTCAACTCGATTGGGTTCAGCGCTACCCAGTTTGCCGCATGTAACCAAATTAAAATGCAAAATTATTTAAAGCATTTATCGAAGCGGAACTAGGTATCTCGATTTTCTGAGGTAAAGCCGAAAATCTTCACAGACCGGAAACCACAAGAAGTAAAATTTACCGGACTATCAGACTTCCAACCCCTATAAATACGAGGTTCGCATCTTGTACTTTACATGTTCTTCTCTGTGAAGCGATCGGAACAACAGACGAGTTCTCGTAACTCTCCATTCCGAGGAAAATCCCCGGACACAGGGCTGAGAGAGCCCCCCTATAAACGGGGCATGTTTGCACTGTGATCGAGAGTCGACGCAAGGCGATTGTTTGTCCAAGCAAAGTAATGCTTCAATCCCCCTAGAGGGAAAACACAACGGGGTTCACTCGAGAAGAACTATTTTGGTCTTTTCAAATCACGAAAGCAAAATTTGCGATTCAAAATGCGAAAAGATAAAAAATGCAAAGGTCAAAGGAGCGGAACGCAAAATACGCGCCAAGCAAAAACAGCAATAGGACAAGAACCACGACGGCCAAAACATCGACAGCCAAATCCAGGGCACAGAAGAAACAGCGACAGGCCAAAAGCGCAAAATCCGCACCACGGAAAAAAGCGAAATCAAAACCCGCGCCATGCAAGAACAGCGCCAGTCAGAACCGCAAAAACAGCGCCAGGCCAAAAACCACGAGGGTAAAAAATGGCGAAAGCAAAATCCGCGCCACGGAAAAAGCGACAGGGCAAAAAAACTGCGAAAACAAAAACCACATTATGCAAAAAAGCAAGAGGCAAATAAACGATAACATCAAAACAGCGAAAGCAAAACCCGCGCAATGCAAAAACAGCGACAGTTAAAACCGCGAAAGCAAAACCCAGACATGCAACAACAGCGACAGGAGAACAGCCACGCTGGTCAAACCGCGACATGAAAAAACCGCGACAGGCCAAATACAACGTCGGATAAAAAACGAAGCCAAAATCAGCACCATGCAAAAGACAGGGTAAAACCACGACGGTCAAAATTCTTCGATGACAGAAACCACGAAGGTCAAAACAGCGAAAGAAAAACCCGAGCCACGAAAGAACACAAGGGCCAAGAATACGACGATCAGAACACCAAAAGCAAAACTCGTGCCACGCAAAAACAGGGACAGAAGAAAAACCGCGACGGTCGCGCCAAAAACAACGAGGGATAAACAGCAAATGCAAAATCCGTGAAACGCAAAACTCACAAAGGTCAAAGCCACGAAAGCAAAAACAGCACAAGGTACAAACAATACCTTTTACTTCTTTCTTTAAATGCTTTTAGTGAAAAGTCCTGCGTCATGTTGGTAAAACAGTCGCTATGGTATGTGGGAAGGGAGGAAAAGTGAGTGTAAATGATAAGGTAAAGTTAGAGGAAAAGGAACTGGAGGCGAAAGACGAATTTGTTTATTTACGGGTTAGATTCAGGTCTAAGGGGAAGCTCGGAAAGTATGTTTATTAGTGTTTACTAAGAGGGACTCGGTTTTCAAATCTGATTTTTAGAAGCCCTCTCAGAAGTGTTAATAATATGAAGTTTCAAAAGCAAGTATTTAGGACTAAAGTCGTTTCTAGTATGCATTATGCGTCAGAAATCTGTGGTTTCCAGGAGTCACAATCACCTAAGCATGAAGTAGTCCAATTAAGGTATTTTAAGGAGATACTAGGGGTTAGTGAGTCATTAAGTAGTGCAGTATTAAAAGGAGATCTAGTCCTAGGCCTCACGTCGCTGAAATCCACGCTTAGAAACAGTAGACTAGTTAGCATGATTAAGTTTTGGTTAAAATTGTGTCATTGCCTAGAGTACATCTTCTTAAAGCGGCTTATTTGGTTTCTTCACAAGATGAACAAGACCAAAGGTTTCGATGGGATCCCAAAAGTTCAAATTTGATCCAGACAATTGGTTCTTGTATTCGCCAAATCCAGTCTTCGCCAGCCAGACTCCTTGAACACTTTTACTATTAAAATTTAGAAACAGATTAAGGCCAAATAGCTAATCATATGAGAAAACCAAGTTCAGACATGGATTCAGCATGTGTGTTTACCCCTTTAAGTCATATCTATTTTGACGAAGCAGATCGAAACTTCCTGCCTTACTTCTGCCAATTTTCCGGTTTCGGCGGAATTCCGGAACTACTTGTTCGGCGAAAAATAAAGCTAAAAATGAATTCAGCATGTCTCCTCACCCCTACATCTAACCTCTAATCAACTTAAAATTAAACTTTTTCTTTTAACAAAATTTCCAGTTTCAGCCGGATTCTGAGCGATCTATACGTCCGGTGAGGAAATGATTGTCATTTGCGAATTCAGCATGTCTACTTACCCGCAAATCGAACATCTTACCAAATTTAAATACAACTTTTACTTTAAACAAATTCTCCGGTTTTGGCCGGATTCTGGCCGAACTAACTGTCCGGCGAGAAAATAATTTTCATATTCGGAATTTTCATTTCATATTCGAAAAACGCAAAACCTACAAAGGTCAAGGCCACGAAAGCAAAAACAGCACAAGGTACAAACAATACCTTTTACTTCTTTCTTTAAATGCTTTTAGTCAAAAGTCCTGCGCCATGTTGGTAAAACAGTCGCTATGGTATGTAGAAAGGGAGGAAAAGTGAGTGCAAATGATAAGGTAAAGTTAGAAGAAAAGGAATTGGAGGCGAAAGACGAATTTGTTTATTTACGGGTTAGATTCAGGTCTAAGGGGAAGCTCGGAAAGTATGTTTATTAGTGTTTACTAAGAGGGACTCGGTTGTTCCATGCACGTCCGATTACCCGTTCTAGAAGTTATGCATGTTACTAGTTTCCGGATTTCCCATCCCTCCACTCCCCCCACGATGGACGGATCGGGGAACCGATTGTTTCCAGGTTAATCTGGTTGGGTCCCTTATACGCCTGCCAAGTTTCATCGTCCTAGCTTATGTGGAAGTGCCCAACCCAAATCGCGTCAAGAACGGTCCTTATACGATGAATGAGGATGTGTTCCATTTTTGAGATCCCAAAACGTAAGTGGAGGGATACCTACGACATCGCAAAAGTTGTCCGTCTGTCAGCACGACAACTCTCGAAGGGAACGAGATATTTTGATGAAACTTGGTGTGAGGATTCTTCGAGTCAAGGGAAAGGTCGAGGTCGTAGATGGACCCGATAGCTGCATATTTAGGGGAGGGGGAGGGCTTTAATGTTACTAGTTTCCGGATTTCCCGTCCCTCCACTCCCCCCACGATGGACGGATCGGGGAAACGATTGTTTCCAGGTTAATCTGGTTGGGTCCCTTATACGCCTGCCAAGTTTCATCGTCCTAGCTTATGTGGAAGTGCCCAAACCAGGCCCAAACTTGCAAAACCGGGACAGACCGAAAGAAATTACAATCGCTATATGCGATCGTATATCGCTATACGCTCAAGTACCATACAAATCGCGCCAAGAACGGTCCTTATATGATGAATGAGGATGTGTTCCATTTTTGAGATCCCAAAACGTGAGTGGAGGGATACCTATGACATCGCAAAAGTTGTCCGTCTGTCCGTCCGTCTGTCAGCACGACAACTCTCGAAGGGAACAAGATATTTTGATGAAACTTAGTGTGAGGATTCTTCAAAGGTCGAGTTCGTAGATGGGTCCGATAGCTGCATATTTAGGGGAGGGGGAGGGGTTTAGTATTAAGGGGCGAAACAAATATTTTTTAATAGCTAATGAGATAGTCTAATAATGGGTAAGACGACATGCTGAACACGATGAAAACCAGAAAACCATTTTCTTGCCGGACAAGTAGTTCACGCCGGAATCAGGCGTCATTTTGAAAGCTGGTTATGGAATTTTGCCGCATTCGTGAACAAAGAAAAGGGGGACATTTTTTGCCCCAATCCCAGGGTTAATTTGTTTTTATTTATTAAATCCCAGGTTTTGACAAAAATATTACTCTTTTGGGGTACACTTAAAGTAGTTTTCAAGTATAGGCTACCTAAAAGTAAAGTCACTGCTTAGCATTTCACGGCAAAAAAATATCAGCAGGGCACCCTTTACAATACTGGAACATAAACCAAACAGTACCTTCGAATAATAAAGCCTCAGCGACCACATTTGCGTATTCCTGCTAATTTCAAGGGTATACTGGCTCTCTCAGCCAGGCATCTTTTCCATATGTTTCAGTACACATTGCTGCACCAACTGCCGCAGAAACTAATTTCGTTGAAAGCAGGCCTCGTGCTACTCACTATTTGCGTTCCAATATTCAAAACTATTCGAATACTGTAAAATTAGACTCTGTTGTTAACAAATCTACCACGGCTTTGGCTGTTTAAGCCTTTTCCCAGGCTTACTGACTTCTAGCAACAACTTGGCAAGATTCAGATAACCGGCTTTACGCATTAATTACATGATACGCGAAGACTCGATGGGAGCATAGTGCGCATGGAAAACATTGAATCGTGGCGAGTGCAAGGCTTAGTGAGGTAATTTTAGCGGGCTTAGAATGAAACATATGAAATTCGCATTTTTTGGCTTAAAGTTTAACTGAAAAGCCAATTTATTTTTGTATCACTTAACTGAACAAACTGCATTATTTGGATTGTGTGAAGGATTTGTTTTATTTATCACTATTTACTCTAGTATGACGTTCAAAATACCAAGGGCCGGCCTCACAACGCCAAATCCTACTATGACGCTGAAAATTTGAATCTTAATACACACGCGGCTTTTCAGTGGCCAGTGATCAGCTTGCGGAAGATAGCTCACTGCGTGACCACTTATTTTTCGTAAACTGTTTTCGTCAAGCATACAACACAGTTAAACGCTCATAGAGGTACCACAAATCCGACAGGGAAATTCCACTATATTGAAACCCATTATTCGTGGAAAGTGGAGCAACGAAGTAACGCATTTCTATCGGGTCTTCAAGACTCTTTAAGTGAATAAGTGATGGGTAACTAGGTTGTCCAATCTGAGCCGTTTTCAGTTAAACTTTAATAATTAATTAATGAAGTTACGGAAATAGGTTGCATTGGCATTACAGAAACGAGGGTCCTAGGACGTTGCGTAACGCTCACATTATCAACGGGATGCTGAAAATCGATGTGCCACATAACCCACATACTCGGCGGGCCATTTCCCGAAACTGGCTGCGATCACTGATACATTTGGTAATCTGAATGACAGAATTATTGCCAGTTTCAACATGAAAATTGCAGTGAGTTCAGACGAGGATAAGGAAATTACGACACTCTGAAACTAAATCTGAAAAGTGGGGAAGACGAGGTCGGGAGGGAGATCAGGACGATTTCCACCACTGGCACAAATTAAATAAAGGGAAACAATTTTCAACACTTTGTAATCTCCTCAGTGAGTTCGGCAGACCCAGGTCGACGATATGCTAGCTTATAAACAGGGGCAGTTTACATACCTTGCTAGTTGCTACACGGTTTTATTAGAGGCCGTAAAAATGTATAAATTTAATTTTATTTTCTGTTTCTGATCTACTTCGTCATATCTATCTATTTTGTCCCTATGGCGCATTTAACCACATGGTCAAGTAGTGAAGAGTCATCGAATCAATTCATTGCGAATCAAGTACGGCTATGGTACGACACAGACGGAGGAAAAGCAGAAAAAATAAGATAGGTATCAACTGAAACAAACACATGGACTTGCAAAAGCATGAAGGCAAAAGCATTTTTTTGCAAGCCTATCAGTGAAGGTTGACTCCCTGTTTCCCTGCCCGGATTCCCTGTTCCCCTCTGCCAGAGCGAGATGCATGGCTGGGGGCAAGAAATCTCAGATAATTCCCTGCTTTTCCCTAGATTTCTCAGTCCCCCGTTATACAGCTTGGTCATCTACCAGTGAAGGTTGATTCCCCGTTTCACTGCCCGGAATCCCTGTTTCCCTCTGCCGGAGCGAGATGCAGATGCATGGCTGGGGGCAAGAAATACCAGCCAATTCCCTGCTTTTCCCTAGATTTCTCAGTCACCCGTTATACAGCTTGGTCATCTACCCGTGAAGGTTGATTCCCCGTTTCACTGCCCGGATTCCCTGTTCCCCTCTGCCGGAGCGAGATGCATGGCTGGGGGTAAGAAATCCCAGGCAATTCCCTGCTTATCCCTAGATTTCTGTCACCCGTTATACAGCTTGGTCATCTGCCAATTTTTGTAACCAACAGCAGTCTACCACTGCTGAGCTAGCACAACTATAGTACTTTTTGCCATTGGCAGAAGGTAATAACCCCCCCCCCCCCCCCGCCCACCGTCGTGACTCACTGTTGTCATAAGCCAGAGTAATTCTTATCACTCCCATCTCTTTTAGTCGCGTCCATGCAAGTGATCTCGCCGATCGCTGGCTCCGGGGTCATCTGTAAATATGTGTGTTCGCGACTAAAAATTTGTGTGTTCACCCACTTCCTGTCAAGATGCAAGGGGCTCTCGGATTTGAGACTAAGATTTTTTGGTGAAGATGGGTTGCTCTTTCCTGTTATCCTAAAGTCATCTTCACGGTCAGCGGTAATGGCAGTTACAGGTTTTGTCAAAGAAGCGTTAAAGAGATGTAAATAGTTATTGGTGGTGGGAGTTTAAAGCGTTTTACATGTGAGATTATAAAATCGCTCTCTCGAAGTGTTTAAAAATGTATGATTTTGTGTATGGCCTAACGGCTAAAATTAAAGTATCTAATACTGTCAATAAACTGGAATGGTTTCGTACCCGTTTAGAGAAACCAATGGGCATAAATCAGACAACCGACTAGTGTCTTCGATTGCCGAGCGCCTCGCCGAAGATTCAAAACCCGGAGCCTACGCGTCGTTGTTTCAAGACCGACGCCTTAGCTGCTCTGTTATCCATTTACAGCAAAATGTCCTGGCTTATTGTCCATTATTTTCTCAATTAGCTCTGTTTTGTCCCTAACAAGTGGTTCACAAATAGATTATTTTTAATAGTATCATAAAACTGAACTGCGCTTATGAACTGAACTTATGTGTAACTTTCGAACACGGCCTGCACCTGGCTTCTAGTACTATCCTTATTGCAGCTTAGAGGCTAGTATGTGGTGGCATGTTGTGTCATCACATATGGACTCACTGAGGTAAAGGGAAGAGAGCTGTTCTCCATTTATTCGTTCTCACTCTCGAATCAGTCAAAGCATCTTACCATCTTTCTTCCAGCTTGTATTCCCAATTCCTTTCTTCTTGAGATAGGATCGTCTTCCTCGCTTTGACTTCAGCTCCAAGATGTCCTCATTCCTACGGAAGTCAGTCGGGATGTCCGCGATGCGGTCTTCACTACTTGAATGGCGCACTCGCTTGACGCCATTTGAGTCTAGAACAAAACTTAGTCGGTCAAGTTATGAGCGAAAGGCGAACTGGAGCACCGGGTCCTTGTCTTGGTTTGTCGATATAATTACACAAGTTGTGTTTCTGCGGATACCTTGGGATCATAGACCACGGTAACTGGATCTGCATTACATCGTTTCTGCAGTTACTGTGGTATCTGATGTAACGGTTGCTTTGCAAAAACGAGAATTGCTGAATTTCCGATTTTAGAAATCACCCCAAAAGAAATAATTCCATCCACGCACATTTCAAGTACCAAACTTCATTCCCATCCATTTGACAAAACTTCAGGCTCCTAGAGGCGTATTCTCGCCCTTCAACGAGGAACCCTCGGGGAATCAAGGGGAATGGCGAGAATAGAGGGAGTCAGTCCACGCGGATTCCGCGTACGGAAAACAATGATAACACGGGGAATGCTCCCAAAATCTATTTTGTTCGTAAAAAAAAATGTGCAGTCGACAGAATTATTCCGGATCCACTTTATTTTTATTTATTCTGATTGCTTTTAATTAATTTTACACTGCACCAACACCAGCCACAGTTGATTCCCCTCCCAATCTGAAAGGGAGTCCTTCTTGATGATGGTGTAACGTCACGATGTACATTTTGGAAAAGCCCATATTCTAGCAACATGCACCGGACTTCATCAAACTATAAGAGAAGCCGTTGAAATTATGAATACAGGCGAATACTCACTACCAGAAACATGGAAAGGCATCATCAGTGAAAGGAATTCAGACCCCAAGCTCCTCTCTGCAACAAAATGAAAGTCAACCCAAATGCAGAAAAATCTCTACCCGACCAACGACCCAATCGAGCAGCAAAAACAGCAGCCGTGTCCAAAATCAAATCACAGCAACCTTTTTAACTCCAAGCAAGTTTCCCATAAGAATTTACGAAGTTAAATATTTATTATTATTATTATTATTTATTTGAATCCTTCAAAACTGAATAGTAATGTATAAAAAGGAACAACAACATGTCAGTCAAACTCACACACACTTACATACTAATAAACAACTGACCGTTAAAGACAAATTAGCCTACTAATTATACAACGACGTACATGGAAAAAAACGAAGCTCAAAATAAACAAATTAATCAGGGCGCTTTTTTGTGAAAAAAGGAAAAAGGTTGGGATGAAGAAGAATGTTGTCAGCCTTTTTATGAAAGTTCTGGATTTTACCATTTAAAGTTTCCAAAGGATTCTTCACTTTAAAATTCGAAGTTAGGAAAGAGTTACTCGCAGAAATCGGGAAGCCAAGAAGGAATTTAGAGAATTTATAATAAGTAACTTTTAGCGCAGAAAGTTCAGAAGGACGGAAAGAAGAAAAGAAAGCAGACGGAAAAAGAATGTGAGGAAGTGCAACAGCCGTATAAATAGAACCAAGAACATCTCTGCGATACATCCCTCGTAAACGAATAACAGCACCGAATGATCTTCTTATTTTACCTTGCACATGTTGAATAAGGATAAGTTTCCAATCCCTGGTATTAGATGAGTAAGGGATTCCAAGATACATAACTTTCTCCCCCCACCACAATCCAGAGGGGAATTCAGTGTCGGCAAACTACTAATCACAAAATAATTACACTTTTCAGAACTAATTATTAGACCCTTCTGCCCCAATTTAGATACTAGAATGTTAAAGTTTTCAATTAATTTTTCCTTTGACCGACTTAAAATAATAATATCATCAGCATATGCTAGAAACGTTACATCACGTGCAAAATGTATTAAAGAAGTCTTAAGCGACCGAAGACAGTATGCCAAACATGCATTAAAAATATATGGTGATAAAATTCCACCTTGTCTAACGCCTTTTCCCACTGAAATTAAATTAGACAGAATTTTTGGGGAACGAATTGCCACTTGAACGTTCAGTCCATTGTACCAGGACCTTAAAGCACGCACAACAGAACGGGGAATACCATTATACACGAGGGATAGAAGAGCAGCCGCATGAGAAATATTGTCGAAAGCACCTTTTATGTCAATCAGAAGCGTATAAAGCGGTTGTCCGCTCACTCGCGCATCATTGATTAAAGTGGAAAAAGTAGCGTGCGCGTGACCGCGACCCATACCCCTTTTAAATCCAACCTGGTTTAACCCGACATCAAGGCCTTCAAACATATTTTTAAAACACATTTCAAAAAGTTTACTAATAATACAACCCTTGGTTATTGGTCGATAAGAACCGCAAGATTTTAAATCCTTCTTTCCATTTTTTAGAATAGGGGAAATCAAACCAGTTTTAAAAGATGAAGGAACACGACCTACCGATAAAATTAAATTAAAAAAAGCAAGAAGAGTTAAAAGGAACGTTGGGGATACAAACTTGAGATGGTTTGAGAAAAGCCCATCATGGTCAGGCGATAATTGGAACTTCAGTTTCTTTTGAGCCAAAAGTAAATCTTGATGTACAATTACGTGATTAGAAGGAAAGTCACTTAATATAGAGTCTAGCTCAGCTACGTCAGAAGGAAAATCGTTAGAAGAAGACAGGGTGGACTTAAAATGTGTTTCCCAATCAGCAACAGACGGAAAAGAATCAGGTGGTGGTTCACTTAGATGCTTACACCTACGTAGCGCTTTCCAAATTTTAAGCTTATCAAGATCAGCATCACGAGACGCCTCCTCCATAAGGCAGTTACTGTGTCGCCTAAATTCGGCCTGAAAAATAGCCTTCTTCTCTTTCATCCACCGGAGGGAAAGTCCATCACGGAGTTTACCGAGTGCCTTCCATCTGACGTAAGCTAACTTAGCCTCATAATTACTGTCTACCAGGGAAGAATTAAGCGACCAAGAAGGTTTTTCAGTCCCAACAACAACAGTTTTGGATTGAAAAACCTTTTTTGCCGAAACCCTTACACAATGAACTAGCTGAAAATATATACAATTTAACTCAAGCTCTGTATTAGACGTAAGAGGAAATTCTGTAGGGATCTGAATTTTTGCCGCAATAAGATCAACTTCTCTTTGATAATCAAGCTTCAACGACTCATCCCAAACAATTCGGGAAAACTTAGCTTTTGCTGTTTTATGATTCTTTGAAATCTGGGGTACTGGAATACGTAGTGAAACAGAGAATGAAATAGGCATATCGTCGCTTATAGGAAAATCATCTACTATAAGCACGGTTGTTGGGAAATCGCGGTTACTTAGAACGTGGTCAAGATTACTCGTGCTTCCAGACCAATGAGTGTACTTGAAATCTTGGGATTTAGATAATAATTTAAATCGGGGGAAACATGAATTAAAAATAGTACTACTTTCGTCATGATCCAATGGATTATAGTTTAGATCACCCAAGATAAAAATGTTTTTAAGTGAATTAACGCGAGGAATGAGTCTAGCAAGTCTGGAACAGCATGCATTAAAACAGCATGCATTTCTTATTTAACGCTAGGCTAGAATCTTTAGTTTTGTGTTTGCCGTTTTTCCAACTTGAGCGGTTTTGAGCCTGAAGAGGACCCTTGCCAAGAAAGGCCGAAATATAGCTCCAATAAAATTCAGCTGACGTATCCCTTTTCCACCATCAAATATGTAAGTGTTTATCACATTTTATATACAAACAGCTTTCGAACCAAGATATTTCTCATCACCAATAACCAAACAGGTATTGAAATAACCTAATTTGTAATCATCCCACTTTAAAAGCTTTAAATGTATACAAAACGCCAGTATAAATCCAAACAAATGTTGAAGATCTTGCACGAACAACATTAGTTCGAACACTGACTGGTCTGCCAGCCAGTCCCACCCTTTAGACCTCTGTCCCATTAGCAAGTTAATAAGAAGTGTAATAAACCAAATCGTAGCAGCCTAACACCCCCTTTGTCACAATTCATTAAGAACGGCATACCATCGATCCTATGACAAAACACAGTCACGTTTCCAACTGTTTATTAAAGTACGTCGCGTCGTCTTTTTGTTGCTGTTACACCAAAACCTCATTCATAGATATATCCCCCCAAATATAAAAGAGTTGGACTTGATACCTTTCACAGACGAACTTTTTTCATGGGCAATTTGGGCCCACTTGCCCATGAACGGAGAAGGTGGGGGTGGTTCAACTCTCCCCAGCCGCTATGATCCAAAAGCACAAAAGGAATTTCATCGCCTTATCTCCAGTTATTGTCAAGTTAAAAACATTAAAAAATGGGCAATCTGGGCCCAATTTCCCCTGAACCAAGTGAGGGTGGGGTTTTGGACCCGTAAAAAGTAAAAAGAGACCTCAATGCTCACAATCCTACCAAGTTTCAACTTAATACCTGTTAATTCCTGTAAAGGGTAACGAACTTTACTCCTGGGCAATCTGGGACCAGTTGCCAATGAACAGGGCGGGTGGGGGAGGTGCAACATTAAAAGCAAGTTCCCAGCCTCAGGATCTACACGTCCAACGAATTTCATCATCCTATGTCCAGTTCTGGTCAAGTTATGAACATTATTCACTGAATCTAGGCCAATTTGCCCGTGAACCGGGTTGGGGTGGGGACCCCTGAAAGGCACAACTAGACCCCAATACACACAGTGTACCAAGTTGGTTCACGAGCTATGAGCTCCACAAAATACGGTGAAAACCGAAAACCGAAAGCTGCTACAGCGCTCGCAATAGTGAATTGTTCCAATGAACACTCCACTAATAAATGAACGAGAAAGGAGCATCATCCTTTTGTTCAGAGTGACTGTGGGAGCTTAATTGATTCGTCAGCAAAACTTTGGATACCTATATTTCAACTTTACTATTGGTAGATGGAATAGATATTTATTGACACAACTCGTAGCGCCGAATTGGCATTAAATATGTCGACCATATCATTTAACGGGGTTAAAATACCTTGAATATACAAAATCATTACAAAAACAAGAGCTAGTAAGTAATAAGTAAGTAATTTATTTTTAACCCGCCATTTTGGAAAAGCGGAGTAAACAAAGAAAACAAATAAAACACTTAAACACACAGAAAAAGACACTTAATTTTCAATCTTCGGCCAGGAAGCAGTGGAGAAGCTCGTGCGCTGGTTGGGCTCTGTTGCCAATGATTTTGGATTTCGACCAATGATTTCGACGAAATTTCAAAGTTTCGTCGCGAAAATCCCCAAAACCACCATCACCGGAATTCCGGGACCCTCCCCCCAAGTGTCGGAATCTAGTCTAATTGTGTAAACGATTTATCTCGAGCAGATTTGTTCTTCTCAGCAAGTTTCACTCCGACCTTCCATTCTAACCGTTTCTCGAGATTTCCCCCCCCCCATTTCTGTCGAATCCGGTCCGGACTTCAAATCGGACATCAAAGGTACGTCACTGAAAATCCCCCCCCCCCCCCCCCATCAAGGGTTTGAGGTGTGACGCGTTCGGATCTAAGTTGCATAAGTCTACAGTAGACAAACTCAGATTCTGTTATTATGTTGAGAAGAATCTGCTTGTTAAAAATCGCTGAAAAAATAATCCCTTTTAGTTTTGGGGTTTTGACACAACATACTTGTTCGTTGTCTTCCCGGCGACGTGATAAAAAAAAAATAAAAAAAATTCTGTATTAAAGATTTGTTTCCTTCCCCGAAGTTGAACCAGAGGATTGACAGCCTGACGAGGACCCTTGCCAAGAAGGGCCAAAATATCGCCGATGAAGAATTGTAGCTGACGTATCCGTTGTAAACTTTGTTTGAATAAATAATGTGTAATCATACCATTTGTAATATAAAAGGAAAATATCAACCTACCTTCCACATCTCCGCTTTGGCTGTTTGTACTGCTCTGTCTTGTGCCTAGCGTCTGTCTTCTTGAAGAGTGATTGGCCAAGCTATAATAAAAAACAATTTTTCTATTTCCTGCACATTGCTTCCTCATACACCCATATCGGTTGTGATCAGCCGTACTTCACAATCGTAAGAGGTCGTAGCAATCTGCCAATATGTTATTTTCTTGGAACAAGGCATCCTATTCCAGTGATTCAGCGATCTTTTTCTACACTAATAGGTTCCTTTCAGTACCGTTAGATGCATCTCGTGAAACTACGGTGGAGCTGACGTGGTTCTTCTATGAGTGAAGGTCGCGCTACAAACATATATGGAAGTTGATGTTGGTAAGCGATCAGAAGTCTAGCGATTTGTCCAAACAATGACACAGTTGTTGGGAGAGGGGTTACTTTGGCACGAGCTCCCTATTGTAAGAGGTTGTAACACTCTGCTCTGAACAATGTGTTCGTTTCTTTCGTTAAAATCACCACTCTGTTGAGATTTCGACGGATCATCCTGCAAAATCGTCATCCAACTACATGTTGATGAATGTTGATATGTTGATGAATTTCTTACATGTTGATGAATTTCTTAAAGCACTGTCCTGTGCCAGACAGTAGAGCTTCAATTTAAAAAATCTGTCAGGCTACTCCTAAATTAACTGACCGCGGAAATACCCTTTCAAAAAGTTTCGGAGCAAAGATGGTGTGTTGTCCTCAGATGAGCCGTCTATCTCCCCTCCCCATTCATCGTCCGAGCGTCTGTCCTAATGAATCCGAGTTTGTTTGTGCACAAAAAGAATTAAATTCTGCAAACCAGTTTTAATTTGCAATTTTTCAGATGTAGCTCACTGTAGCTTTACTTGCTTCAGTTTTCGTCATGAAAGTACAGTGTGTAGAATGACAAATAAAAAGGTGCACGGTATTTCATAATTTAAACAAAAGTACATCCACACTATGGTGAAACTACACACCGAAAAAAACGCAACTCAAGTCTCGTCGTCGAGCCGGCGTATTTTTCTATCTGTAAACTCCTATCGGGCGAAGATCAAAAGTCTGTTACTGCCATAAATCCGGATTTTTTTTTTAAATGCACTGGCAAACCTGTTTTCCTCGTTTCGTTTCTGAGGAAGTGTGTTTTTAACGTGAAAATTACGTTGTTGTTATTAGTTCGGAGCAAAATCTACTTTGTTTTTTATGGGCACAATATTGTCACTGATTCTGAGTCGTGATTTCATAGCTATACTTACTTTTCGATGGGATAGCAAAAAGACGTTCTGCTCCTCGGCGTTTCGCAAAATTTCTCCTGTGGCTATAGATCCAAAAAGCAAACTGAAAAATTCAATCGAATATTCGCAAAATTTAAATATTCTGAGGCCTCTCGAAAATTGCGAATATTCCTAAAAATTGAAAAATATGGCGAATTTTCGCAATTTTCGCATGAAAAATGCAATTTTCGCTGCAATTTTCTGGAGTTTGCGCCACTCACTACGCAATCATGTTCAAACGCGGCACACCATGTCCAACAGGTTTGTAGGAAGGCGATTCTTTGCAGCTTTGATGGATAACTGGGGATGAGTTAGGACTCGAGGGTTGCATTGCATTTGAAGGCAATTAGAGTGTGATTTTGATACGAAGGAAACCTATGATAGGAAAAGAAAGAGTTTTTATTTGTAACAGGTGATTATATTTTGTTTGGTTGCTAGGTTGGAAAAAACAGGATCGGCAGGGGAGGGCCGCAATTTCATATCCGGAAGACGGAAATTCTTGTTTGTCTTGCAAATTAGATTCTTCTATTGATTGAACTTGACGAACATCAGAAATAACCTACCTTTAACTCCTCTGTAGCTTAAGCTTAGCAGAAAGGTTGTTTGGCATATTAAGAGGGGTTTCTCACTTTAAAAAAAAACTCATTTTGCTGGTGCGGTATAATTATTCTGCGCCTTCAGTGGATGTTACCGGGTTTCTAGAGGTTTGTCAAGGATATGCATGACATTCTTGTTTTACGTTAGTTATTATGGCACTTGCCTTCCGGCCAAGTGCCATATACCGATCACTTTTCCGTCGGTCTGTCGGTCGGTCGGTTAGTCCGGTGTTTGCGAGTTAGGGTACTTCCAGATATGCTAGTACGATGAAACTTGGCAGGCATATTAGGGACCCGACCAAACTAATTTGAAAATAGTCACTTGCCTGATCCGACCATCGTGGGGGGAGGGAGGGGAGCCGGAATCCGGAATTTAGTGGCATGCATAACTTTGGAACGGGTTATCGGATCTTAATGAAAGTTGATATTTGGTGAGACGTCATGTCTCAGATGTTCCATTTCACGTCCGGACCAAATCCGATGAATGTGGGGGGGGGGGCGCAGGGGGGACCGGAAATCATATGACAAGCTTAAAGTGGAGGGATCGGGATGAAACTTGGTGAGAGGAACAAGCACAAGCCCTAGGCACATCATTGGCAGACACGGACAGGATTCGTGCACTGTGGTGGGAGTTGGAGGGGGGGGGGGCGGAATTCCGGTCATACGGAGTTAAATTACTTTTAGGTGGGCTGGGACAGTGAAACTTGGCAAGCGTACCAGGGACCCGACCAAACTAACTTGGAAATAGTCACTTCCCCGATCCGACCACCGTGGGGGGGGAGTGGAGGGAAGAGGAATCTAGAGGTACGTATAACTTTGGAACGGGTGATCAGATCTTAATGAAACTTGATATTTGGAAAGACCTCGTGTCTCGGATGTCCCATGTGAAGTCCGAACCGGATCCGATTATTGTGTGGGGGGGGGGGCAGGGGGGAGCCGTAAATCTTGTGACACGCTAAGAGTGGAGCGATTGGGATGAAACTTGGTGGGAAGAACAAGCACAAGCCCTAGATTCATCAGTGACAGAACCGGATCGGGTTCGAGCACTGTGGGGGGAGGAAGGGGGTCCGGAATTCGGTGATCACCAGTTAAAGTACTTCCAGATGTGCTAGGACCATGAAACTTGAACATTAACTTGACATGATTAGAATATTTTTGCCTCATGGGTTTTGCTTACAACTGAATTCCTTAAAGTACAAATGATACTTTTGATTAAAATATACATTTCATTCTCCCGATGTACTCATCATCATTTTTGCTTCAAGAGTTTTGATTATAGATGAATTTCTAGCGCCCCTAAAGTGCGCATCATCACAGCCAAATGTCTTACCAAACGATACGTTCTCGTGATTTCCAAGGACCCATTATCTCAAGGGTTTTGCTTACAAATAATCACAACAAACCAACGAACTGAAGAATTCCTACTTTCATCCTCTGACCCAGCCTTGCAAGTGCCACATGAGCTTGCAGGTCTTGTTTTTATTTCTTATGAAAAACCACCATAATAATTAATAAAGAAGTGAAAAATTCATGAACTTCTCACAAGCGAAAAAATGGGACCAGTCTCGAATACGGACTTCTTAGTAGGTCTATTCATTATTCTTAAGGGGCAGGGAGGGGGCACCGGGACTCGAAACTCCTTCGTTTGCTATTTTCAACGGAAATTGTATGTAAAAAAAAAAACCTCGTTGACTGAAACTGACGAAGTGGCAGCCAAACGGATCCTGATTAGCAGAAAGGAATTCTGCGTAAAACCAATTCAACTAGCCGCCAATGTTCAGAACGTTCTGAACCATTTGTACAGAGGAATTGATCTGAGTGTTATCCTAGGTTCACACAGAGCAAATCGCGGCGATGAACGAGATTTTTCAATCGCAGCGACAGAAGATTTTTATCGCTTGGATGTTCACACTGAATTTTTGTCAGCAACCGAATTTAATGCGAAATGTTGCTGTTGCGTGCATAAAATCGTACTGCCCCGATTAAAGTTGAATTTTCCCAACATTGAAAATCACGAAGCAACAGAAATCGCCGATTTTGGCGACGAAAATCTCGGTGATGGCCGATATCGCCTCAGTGTGAACGTCTATGTGAACCTAGGCTTAGTGAGCAGACCACTGCCACAGAGTTGATCTGCTCACTTGCAGAGAGATACTTCTAGAGTTAGTTATCCGGGATGATAGCATAATCTTGAGTTACTCGGTTGTGGTCTGACACAGATGAAAATTTGTACAGACACGATACTTGAGTTCAGCATCTTATTTTTCAGCTTTTTTTTTTATTTTTTATAATGGAGGTACTGAAATTTTATCTATACCTGTGGCGCATTTCGTAGTATTCTCTATTTAGAGGAACGGTATGTCATTTACTTGGCGATTAGCCTTGGAATTTTTTAGATTCGAAACACATTAAATGCTAGAATCTTTCTAGACAATTGCAGATTAAAAAATTTCGCCTAAGACACTTGCTTTAATTTGTCCCGAGTACAGGCGATGAAATCTTTCCTCTTTAGCGAAAGCTTAAATATAAAAGCTAAGGCTATGAAGGTATGTATGCGAAATTTTGTATTACTAAAATGTTTTCAGCTGATGCATTGTAGCTAGTTTTACACTGGCTCTATTATTTGTTGGTGGGGAATGTGCGCCATTGGCGCGTAGTGGCAACAGTTCATTTGTGTCGGTACGTGCGAGTCGTATTTTACGATCCAGGAGTCGTTGAAAAAGAGGGGTCCCCCCCCCCCCTGGCCTGAGTTCTTCGGGGCACCCTTGAAGAAGACAATCAAAAAATATATTATGTCAAACCCCAAAACGCATAAGGATTATTTTCTCGACCGATTTTCACCAAGCAGATTCTTCTATAATTAACGGAATCTAATTTGTCCACCATAGACTTGTGCAACATAGTTCCTAACGGGTCACCTTTGCAACTTCGTCCTGTACGGTCTTAAATTAATTGTAATAATAATAATACCTCCCAAAAACGAAAAGTCACCCCAAAGCCTGGATTTGGGGGGGGGGGGGGAATTTTCAAACCTACTATACCTATTCGATGACATGTCCAATGGTTTTGCTGGTTCTGCAGGGTGATCCTGACCACCTGCATCTGTATTAACAACTGATGGTCCCGATGGAGCTGATTCTTCCGTCGACTCGCATAATCCTGGAAATGTGGATTGTTAAAGGACCAGTTCATTTTACTCCACTGATGATTCCACAAACCAATCTCTCCAAGATTTTTAATTTCTTACGGTAGTTCTGGTTCTATCCACTCAAATGACACCAGTCCGGCTTTGTCCCGTTTGACGCGTTGACTCCGACTCTTGGATGATGTTTGAAGCTAGCTTAGTTGCGTTTTCAGCAATTAGCGTGTTGGACTCGAATCCTAACACGTTGCGCTGTCAACCGTTTTCAGCGCCCCAGTTTTCATAAGAGAACCCGTCACAGGATTTGATATGTGGAGAGATTCCTGCTAAGCTGGTGAAGATATGTGCAGAGCAAATAGCCACACCGTTTACGGCAGTGGTCAATCACTGCTTGACGGAATGGATATTCCCCCAAAAGTCGTTCTTGTATTGACAATCCTAAGTTATCACTTTTAAGAGATATATGGAAATAAATTATTGATTGATTGATTGATACTCTACCGAGTCCGTTTGTGTTTGGATTCGGTGTTGAACTCGAAAGAAACGCGGGAGCTAAAAACGCTTCAAGCCACAGAAAGACGGAACAGGGTGAGAATCGCGAGACTGAAAACGCATCTCTTATCGGTACAAGCTTATAACAGACGAAGCCGTGTGCAATTCTTATACAGAGTAGATTTTTTTTTTTTTACCATATCTAGTGCGCACATTTGTGAAAGACTGGACAACTTCAAAAGCTATCACTCTTTCTGAGGAAAATTGTGCAGAGTTTACAGGTGCTGCTGATCCCTGTAAAAGACCCGCTCTCTGGGCACTCTCTGGGCCGACTCTCTAATGTACGCAGCAAATCACCACAAGTTGTGTACTGTGGTTTACTATCCAAGAAAATAACAACCCACCAGTGGTACGAGCGTGTATGAGCTGAAGCTCTATAAACGTCAACCTACAAACAACAACAAAAAATAACAACCCCCTAGTTCTAAAAAAGATTGCCTGACACACTCTCTAACCTTATTTATGGGAACACAGATGTAAGAGGTGTATAACTTACCTTTTATTTTCAACAGATTTGCAACCTGAACAATGTCAGATAGCTGGTCTCTTGTTACAAAGATTTCACCTTTGTAGATGTAATCCACAATGGCCCTCAACTCATTAGTCTTTACGTTGGGTGGCATGATGAGTACTGGATGGCCAACATTATTCTTTACCAGAACTCTTTGGAAGTAGGAAGAGCACGCCGACAAAATCAGCTGGAAACAACAACAGGATGGTCAACGTATTGCAACAAGGAACACAAGACCTTGGTTAGCGTTCCAGCGACTAATAATTAGCTACGATCGTTACTATTCTTGTTATTATGCAGACCCCCTAATAAGTACATTGGCTCCTCCTCTTATTATTTTCGTTCCGCGACTGTTACGATTATTACAATTTAGTTATGACGGTCGCGAGCTTCGTAAGTGATAATAACTATTGCTGCTGGAACCAGGGGTGGCCCGAAGGGAGGGGGGAGTGAGGGGGGACAGGGTGCCCCCCCCCTGCCTTTTGCTAAGTCATATCAGTCGTTTATTTCGACCTCGCCGAGGTCCCGGGTAGTTTAAAACAATCTGAGTCGTTTACAAAAAAATTTTAGAGCACAACTCTTACTAGGAATGATCTTTTGCTTATAAAAGGGATCAGAAAAAAAGTTTTCAAAAATACAATTACTTTCCACCTGAAATGAGCGATTCTCTTATTACTGCTTGTCGACACTAAAAATTTATTATTTGAAAATATTTGAAAACTGAACGAGCCGTGATTAAAAAGTTGGAAAACTAACCAAATAAACGGAGTAAAAAACAGAAGATTTTCAAATCATTATGTTTGGAAGAGTTGTCAGCGAACATTAAAGACTCCGGTATACTTTGCTTTGAGTGACGGTCAAAACTCGGCATGGCCGAAAAAGCGCTAAAATTCGTGGGCAGAAAAAGAAACAATGGAGACAGAAGCTCATAATTCTACAATGGGCCTAGGTATACTATATAAGCCAGAATAAGCAAGAGGAGTCCTTTAATTTTGGCTCTGCACAGCTTCAGTCGTAGGCCTGTCTCTAAAGACGAGTCGAGTCGTTTAAATCAGCTTTCGTAACCCCGATAGGTCGGAGACATGATTCATGGGGCAGCAATACGGCTACCTGTTCTACTCCCATGTGATTTGTATCTGTCTCACTTAGGTCTTTCAGATTTTATCGTGTCAAAATTACAATAGGTTAGTTGTTAAAGTCTGACTGGATAACACTGATATACCTTATAGACCAAAAGCGAGAGACAAGGTTATGTGCATGGATTGTTGGTCAAACTTTGACTATAAGTGAAAAAAGACGGAACAGAATTTTTAAACACAATGGAAAAGCTGTCAAAAATCAAATGACAGGAGACCCGCGAAACAAGTGTGCCCAGAACAGATGGAAAAATGTCGATTACAAAGCGAGATTCCAGAACAGACGGAAAAATGTCGATTACAAAGCGAGGTTGAGGTGGGAACAACCTTGAAAAGGACAAGAAAGATTTTAATATAAACCCGAAATTCGTTTCCCAGGACAGGAGGGATTCTGCAGACGCTGGAATAGCTCATTCTAGTCGACAGGTAAATTTGTGGCCTCTATGCTTGCAGAGGCGTTACTATCCAAAATGTGTTTTTCGGGGGGGGGGGGGGGGGGGGGGGGGGGCAAGGTATTTACGCACTGGCTGGTCACTTTTACCGACTGTTTTTCGCAAAATTCAGAAAAATCATACAACTCGAAAATGATCAAGTTATGATGTTTAAGTTATTCTAAAAGCGAATTTCGCGTTCTTCATTTGCTGTGTATATCATGTTCTGTCATGTATTTTTTTTTTTTTTTTTTTTTTTTTAACGAGGCTCATGTTTTCGCAGATTGATCCAATCATTCGTGTGGGGTGGAGGGAGGGAGAACACGGGAAAAGACGTTTCTCATTCTTACCGAGGTTCACTGCGTATTTTGGACATGACATAGATTTTTTTTTTTTTTTTTTTTACCCACGTAGCATCTTTTCCAAACATTTTGATTATTTACTTTTTGGGCTTCGACTCCTCCTGACTCCTCCACTCGGTGACGTTAATATTTCCTTGATCTCTTTAACGTCACCTACTCTTTCTAAACAAACATACACACTTTAAACTTTAATAATTTTTAACTTCTCCATTTCAACTATTTAATTTATTTGAATTTAAATCTACCAATCTTAATACTAATTTATTCTTATTTTAATAAAGTTATAAATCTTTTTCTACGAATCACCACCTCTACACATAAACATCTTCTACAAATAGAAACGAAACAATCACCACCAGACAGAGTCCCCCTATAGCCTAAAAATAAACTCCAAAATCCATAATTGCAAACCACTGTATTTACTGTAATCTTTAGCCTACTGTAATTTTTAAAACAAACACAAAAACTTCCAATCTGCCCCTAAGCCATTTTTATTTTATTTTCTGCATTTTCAAAACAATTAACTTGTGTATTGAGATTCGGACCTAATTTCGCGACAAGGTCGCAGATGAAAATTGAGGCAGATATAAAACTTTCAGGTTTGCTTGAATATGCTGCATTGGGGAAAGACATAATGTTTCTATCGGGCGAAAGATGAAAGTTTGTTTCGTCAATGAATGGGGGTTTGTTTTTACAAAGAAAGAATCAAATTCTGCAAACCAGTTTTAAGTTGCAATTTTTCAGATGTAAGCTCACTGTAGCTTCACCTGCTTTAGTTTTACAGTGTGTCGAATGACTAATAAAACGGTACACGGTAGTTTCATAATGAAACAAAAGTACATCAAAACTACAGTGAAACTACACCCGGAAAAAAACGCAACTCAAGTCTCGTCGGCGAATGGTTTCTTTCTGTAAAATCCTGTCAGGCGAAGACCAGAAGTTTGTTACGTCCGTAAATCCGGATTTTTTTTTAAATGCACTAGCAAACCTGTTTTCCTCATTTTGATTCTGAGGAAGTGTATTTTTAACGTGAAAATTACTTTTTTTGCTACTAGTTCGGAACAAATCTACTTGTCTTCGATGGGCACTATTTTGTAACGTTTTCGATGGACGATGTTTTGTCACTTTTTGGGATCCCAAAACGTAAGTGGAGGGATACCTATGACATCGCAAAAGTTGTCCGTCTGTCCGTCCGTCTGTCAGCACGATAACTCTTGAACGGAATGAGATATTTTGATGAAATTTGGTGTGAGGACTCTTCGAGTCAAGCGAAAGGTCTAGTTCGTAGATGTGCCCGATAGCTGCATATTTAGGGGAGGGGGTAAATATTCTTTGAGCCCAAGCTGACTTTGAAATATTTATTCAAACAATGTTTACAACGGATACGTCAGCTATGATTCTTCATGAAGAATCATAGCTGACGTATCCGTTGTAAACATTGTTTGAATAGGGGAGGGGGGGGGGGTCAAATTAAAGGGCGAAACAAATATTTTTTAAAAGCTAATGAGATAGTCCAGTAAGGGGTAAGACGACATACTGAACACGAAATGAAAACCCTTTTCTTGCCGAACAAGTAGTTCATCCGGAATCCAGCCAAAACCGGAAATTTTGTTAAAGTAAAAGTTCTACCTGAAGTTGATTGGATGTCTGATTTAGGGGTAAAGAGACATGCTGAATCCGAATATGAAAATGATTTTCTCTTCAGATAAGTAGATCGCCGGAATCCGGCCAAAACCGTAAAAAATAAAAGTTCATTAGGAATTTGATTAGAGGTTCGATGTAAGGACAGGGAAACATGCTGAATCCGAGTGTGAAAACTATTTTCTCGCCGGACAAATAGATCGCCCGGAATCTGGCCAAAACCGGAAAATTTGTTAAAAGTAAAAGTTTTTTACGAATTTCATTAGGTGTTCAATTTACAGGTAAGAAGACATGCTGAATTCGTGTATGACAATCATTATCTACCTAGACACACGTTCGCCATGAATCCGGCTGAAATCAGAAAATCTGTTAAAAGTTGAAGTATTATTGACATAAACGTAAGGAGATACGCGAATCCGTTTTTGAACTTCAATTTTTTGCAAGACAAGTAGTTCGCCCGGAATCTGGCTGAAACCGAAAATTTGGCAAAAATAAGGCAGGAACGTTCGTCAAAGTAGATATGACGCAGGCTATAGGACACATGCTGAATCCATATTTGAACTTGGTCTTCTCAGAGGATTACCATTTGCCTTAATCTATTCCTAAATTTTATTAGAAAAGTGCTCAAGGAGTCTGGCGAAGACTGGATCTCTATAAGACCCGATTTTCAGGATCAGGTCTGGATCAAATATTAAATTTTTGGGATCCCATTGAAACCTTTGGTCTTGTTTTGATGGACAGAGTCATGATTTCATAGCTATACTCTATATGACCAAGTCCAAAACACGCCAGTGATCCTCAGGAAGAAGGAGTAAGCGTCTCGGTAACAACTCAAATCCTGTGTCAAACAATCACGGCGATCTTGGGAGCAGCTGTGACACCACTTCTGCCTTTCTTCCGCTAGGTACCCTGAGAGGCCGGAGATTTTGCAAAGGCAAGGAGAGATAGTCATCAAGAGTATTCTTTTTTTTTCACTTGATCGCAAAAAGACGGCATTTAAATCCGTAAATCCGGATTTTTTTTATATTTTAAATGCACTGGCAAACCTGTTTTCCTCGTTTTCTTTCTGAATAAGCGTGTCTTTAGCGTGAAAATTGTTTTTTTTTGTAAGGAGAGATATTCGGAACAAATCTACTTTCTGTCTACTTTGTTTTCTATGGCCAGTATTTTGTCACTTTTTCCGACGGACAGATTTGTGATTTCATGGCTATTTTTGCCTTTTCAATGGGATCGCAAAAAGACGCTCTGCTCCTCGGCATTTCAGAAAACTTGCCTGTGGTGCATTTCGTAGTATTCTCTATTTAGAAGAACGGTGTGTCATTTACTTGGCGATTAGGCTTGGACTTTTTTAGATTTGAAACAAATTAAAGGCTAGAATCTTTCTAGACAAAGGAAAAATTTGAATAAGGATTGTCTTTGATTTCTCTAATTCATGGTAGTAATTTCAGCCCTGTCCGAGCTGGTGCTCAGTTCTGATGACAGAAACTGTGTTTTTCATGCTTGCCTGTATACTGAAATCCACACACCATGCATGAAATCCAAGGTACAGTGCTTGAACGTCTAGCACCCAGGCATGGTGCTAGACATTTGAGCACCGTGCCTGAAAAGGGGCTAGTGTACTAGACTGAGGTAGCATGGATGAGGCAAGCTTTTCAATCTGTTCACTGGAGCAAATGTTTCCTTTAGATTGTTGCCTTTTCTTATATTTATTTTGAGTGATTTTTTTGTTACAATGGTGTGTCAACAATTGTTATCTAAACTCATGAAATTCAAAAGAAATACAATAAAGGCACACAATCTAAATGAATTTGGACAGAAATGAAATTTAATTCATAAAGGAAGAAAATTTAAAAGCTAACCTATCCACTCTACCTAGCGGTGACTACCTGAGAAGGATAGAGTAATCTAGCGGCGGTAATTTGGAAAAGGATTTGAGTAACCTAGTGGCAACTACCTGGAAAAGGATAGAGTAAACCCACTAGAAAAGAAGTGGCCTCCACAAAACTCTATGTATCTTGGAAGTGCTCTAACATTTTGAAAATTGGAAAATGAGGTTGGGATAGAAAGTAAAATCAGGTATCTTTTGATCTAGGACAGGAAGACAACCCTATATAGGTATATAGCCAGTCACAGTTTAACCAAATTTCAAAGGGGTACCATGCCCATGCTCTGGGGCATGGTGCTCGCCCCAATGTATAGGCATCATACCCAGACGTTGGGGCAATATGACCAAAAATTTAGGATTTGTGTATAACTGTTAGGACCTTGTTAGGCCTGCAGTGACATTTTCTTCCAACCTTTTTAGGCCAGGTTCGAAGTTGTGTAAATTCGAGGTTGGATACCCTATCCTTTGGCTTTAGGATAAAAGCCACTCACTTTTGTGTGTATCTTTTTGAAGTTTTAGATCATTTGCAAACATATCCAAAAGAAAAAACAGGCCTTTAAGAATAAATGACAAACAAAATTGAACAAATTTAATTTCATTATTTTTAGTGTCATCAGAAAAGTGAATAGCCTAGGCATAGATCTCAATTTCTCAAATGACTACTAGCTGTTTGAAACTGTTTGAGAAATATAACCCTACTTTTGCTGAAATGTACGGAATTTGTATCAGTTCACCACAAATCCCTGATTTTTGGATACCCTATGCCAAACGTTGGGTATATCTAGCATTTAGCATAGCCTATGCCTAACGCTGGATACCCTATGCCAAACGCTGGATACCTGTTGGTAACCTAACCCTGAACTACCTCAATAGAAATGAGTTCTGATTGGTTGATTTTTTAGCTTCACTCAAATCATCAATATTTTACTGGGTTACAGTATCAAGCACCTGGCATAGTGTATCCAGCGTTAGGCATAGGGTATGCCAAACGCTAGGAAATAGTATTAGTAAGATTTTATTGCAGGATTACTGATAAGAGGTTAAGTGAGTGGTTGGGTAAGAAAAATATATTAAGTAGTATCCATGCAGGATTTCTGCAGGGGTTTAGAACATTAGATCAGATCTTTGTTTTAAAGGTGTTGGTGAAAAAATATTTGAAAAATAGAGGTGGGAAATTATACGTAGCTTTTGTGGATCTAAAAGGGGCTTTTGACAACGTTAGTAGAGCGTTGCTTGTTGAGTATTTAGTAAGGATTGGTCTACCGGTAGCATTTGTTTTGATTGTAGTTGAAATGTATAAGGTGGTGGCTTGTGTGGTAAGGGTGATGGGAAAATTTTCAAGGAGCGCAAGATCGTATATTGGAGTTAAACAGGGTTGCACCCTATCGCCGAAGCTTTTCGCCCTGTTTTTGAATGATATTGAATAGTATATGGAGGGACAAGGAGCTCCGTTGGTAACCCTAAACCTTGTAAAATTGTGTGTCCTTTTGTTTGCTGACGATATGGTCCTGGTCGGCGAAAGCCCGGAGAAACTTCAAAAGTTGATTGATTTATTAATACGGATAAAACAGTGGTGGTGGTATTCAGGAAAGGAGGAAAAATAAAGACAGTGTGATATTTACTCATGGTGGGAGAAACTTGAAGGTGAAGGAGGAATGGGTGTATCTTGGATGTAAGTTTAGCGCAAAGGGAAAAATGGGGAAGCATGTAGAATTTAGTATAGCTAGAGGTAAAAGGTGTGTCAACATGATACTTAGAAGTGATATAAGAAGGAGTTGTAATTTAAAGGTATTTAAGGATATTTTTAATATGAAAGTGTTGCCGGCAGTCCATTATGCGGCAGAAATATGGGGTTTTTGTCAGGGGGAAAAGTTAGAACAGTTACAGTTAAGCTATTTTAAAAGGGCACTAGGTCTAAGTAATAAAATTAATGGATTGGTGGTCAGGGGGGATTTAGGCTTAAGGTCGTTGAAGAGTATTAGATTAGTAAAAATGATTAAGTATTGGGAAAAAATATTAATATTGCCGGGTGAAAGAGTACTGAAAGATGGGTATCTTGAGTCGTTGAAGGACGAAACAGACGATTCCTGGGCTTTCCAGATTCGTTCAATATTAGACAGTTGCGGGCTTGGTTATATGTGGAATAGAGGGGAGGGTCCGGGGAGAGAGTTAGGATTTGTTTCAAAAGAAGTTAGTAGTAGGTTAATTGACCAAGAAATCCAGGTTTCGTTAGCTAGGATAAGAGATAGTGGATCCTTGAGTTTGTATTCAGAGGCTACAGAGATTTGGGGAGAAGAAATTTATTTTAAAGTGGGTCTAAAAAAAGAGGAAATGAAACTAATTTTAAAACTGAGGGCAGATAACTTGTCACTTGGTGAAAGAAGAAAGTATTTGGGAAGTGTTAGGGAGAAATCTGGGCCTTACTTTTGTCCAATGTGCGGTGATGGAGATGAGGATCTAATTCATTTTATGTCTGGTTGTGATGAAATTGAGGATCTGAGGGAGGAAATTTTTAAGGGAGGGATTCATGGGAGGAAGTGGTTGTTAAATATTATGCGGAGTAGGGATTTTCTTAGTATAAGAAACCTGGCGAGGTTCCTCAGAGTGGCCAGTCTGCACCAGTCTAGTACACTAGGCCCTTTTTTGACACCCATTCACAAACGGGGTGGCATGCCCCCAGGTATGAGTAGGGTACTCATACGTATGTGTACCCCTTCTTCCCCAGAGGTCTACCAGTCTACTACACTTCCTAAATCAGAATTAATTAGTGCTTACCGACTGCTTCGTCAGGTCTAAGGATTACAGCAATAAATAGCCCTGCTTCAGAGGAATATTTTGGTATACTTCTACTATTTTTTTGAATCTTGTATCCAGCTAAAAGGAGCCACTGGAACGAAGCTAACACCAACTGCTGAAAACATGGCGGATCGCCGTGGTACAAAAAGGACCGTGCACGCTACCTCGCGTCAACAAACAGTGTTGCCAGATGTCAAACGATAGTGTGAATTGCCACAGTAGATTATAGAACTCTCCGCAGTATCTAGTGATTGACAGACGAAGCAAAAGTTGCGATTTTGATCGAATTTTTGTTCGCCAGTTGTTTAATTTCCGATTTCCGAAAGCCGCCAAGGTTTACCGTTTGCTTAGTTAGTGTTTTTACGACTTCGGCAATCCTTGCTCGGTCGAAGTTTCTTCAGTTGCGTTTTTATCGAAGTTTGTTCCACCTGGCATTGATTCGCATAGTATTGCTTTACGACGTATCGAAGAGGTATTTTTGAAACCAAGACCCAAGCAACAAACTGATGGGACCAGAATTTGAACAATTATGCTGATTGCCTAACAGATTGCAGTGACGGTCAGCTCACATTTTAAGCTCCCCTATTTTGTCTTCGCCATTGCGATCTTGTTTTCCCGCCCTATCTAGAATTGCCAACGGTTAAGATGTGTACACACAGTCCGATTTCCGCAGTCAGGTGCGAATCTCTTCTTTCGCCGAAGAACTGTGAAGCATATACGTTTTTTTCCGTAATAAAGTATATTTCGCAAGCTTATTTCGGTGTATCCTCAACATAGTAATTCACTCCTTTTTTCAGTATCTGATTTTTTCATAGCCTCGTCTCAGTTATGACTCTGTCCGTGTTACCTTCTCAATATAACAAAATTTGTCGTGGTGTTGGACGTCGTATGGAGTGTTTGTATTTCCTAGGTCTGGATGTGTGAGCAGGCTACGTACGATTGAAATTTAAGTAATTGTCATGAATCGTGTCAAAATTCTGCATACTCTTTCGTTTAATCAGTATAAAATGGAAGTCGTGATTTTAATTGCTGTCCTGAAGTGGCAAAACTAGATATTGGTTGCCATCCCCCGCGACCAAATTGGTCTCCGACTTACTTATGCCTACAATCGGAACAGGGGTTTGATTTTACTAATCAAGGGAAAATGAGCAGTTTTATTTCAAGAAGAAAAACGTAATAAAAACAAAGAAACACGAGAGATATTTTACTAATCAACCAAAGCGAAACGACGCTTCTTCAAGTTCGCGAAACTGTCCACTGCGCGATTGACGTCAAGCTTCTTGCTTTTTCAGGTTCAAGCTGGGGGGGTTGCCCCCCCCCCCCGCCCCATAGCAAATTACGCCCCTGCATCGGAAGTAGACTCTGTGCCACCCGTTCACTTCTAAAAGTAATCATTTGCCTACGTCAAGTTAAAATTTAATAGATTTATTCTAGCTCAAATGCAGAACTCGTTCATAGTTTCACAAGTCATGATCCGGCCCCTTTTCTGAGGCTATCTTCTTGCTCGGATGTACACGAAATTATTTGTAAATCTTTCCACAAATGTGTAAAGTAGGCTATCTGCTGAGGGCGAACAAAGGTGAACTTCAAAATCTATGCTTGGGGACGTTTCGATTGGAGACATTTCGAAGACAATCCCGTCTTGCCTCGTAGAGGTGTCTCTCAGACACACGATTTCGGCTCTGGCCTACTTTAGCTCTAGTCTGCAGTGAACGAATTGAAAACGGATTAGCCATCTTGCCACAATAACGTTTCCACTCTTCCGCAGACCGTACTCAAACTCTTTCCCCCTTTCCGATCCGACACCAATTGGCCGCTTTAATTAACCCTTCAACAGAGCTCTTTAAAGATTACGCAATTTCTCTATGGTGAAAATACACTCAGGTAGCACTTGATTTTCCTAAGGGGCTGCTCACTGACTGTTTTGGCTACACCAAGAGGCTGGCGGCAGGGACTTAACACCTTGCAACAGAAGTGAGTAGCCCCATGGACCCCCCCCCCCCTTCCAGTTCGCGAATCAGTTCGAACCCGTGAGAACTCAGTGCATTTCGCAGATGACCCAACACATCAATTTTTTATAAAACTAACCACATAGGTGTCTATACCAAAAGCTTCAAGGCACTCCCGAGGTCAACTCTTTACGCATAAAGACGTGTTGCAATTTTATTGCACTTGCACCTTCGCTCAAGTACCATATACCGATCACTTTTCGGTCTGTCGGTCGGCCCACTTTCCTCGAGTTAGGGTACTGCCAGAAGTGCTAGGACAATGCAACTTAAATTGGCAGCCATATCGGGGACCCGACTAAATTAAATTTGAAAAAGTCACTTCCCCTCTCTGACCAACGTGGGGGGAGTGGAGGGTTGAGGAACCCGGAATATTGAGGCATGCATAACTTTCGAACGGATGATCGGATCGTGATGAAACTTTATATTTGGAAAGATATCGTGTCTCAGATCTCCCATTTCAAGTCCTGAGAACTGGAACCGGTTCTCAGGAAACCGGAAGAACCGGATATCTTTTTTTTTTTTTTTTTTTTTTTTCAATCAATCAAGTTTAATCCGAATAGCTAAAAGCTAGAAAAGGAATCTTGTGAAACGCATAGACTGGATCGATTGGGATGAAACTTGGTTGGAAGAACAAGCACAAGCCGTATATACATTAAGTGACAGAACAGGATTCCGACACTGTGGGGAGTTGTATGGGGGGGGGGGGGATTCCGTCGATCGCGAGTTAAGGTACTTCCGGATGTGATAGGACGATCAAACTTGACTTGAACATTAGACTTGACGAGATTGTGACCATCTCATGTTAACCGCCAAGTACAAAAAATACATTTCAGCAAAATATACGTGATACGTCGAGATATATTTATATCTCCCTTTAACTATGCATATTAACCGAAAAGTCAAAAAAATACTTTTGATCGACGATATGTATCCATGATCGTTAAAGGCCCATAACCATTTTGGCCTCGAAAGTTAAGATTACAGATCAGTTTCTAGCTCCCTTAAAGTGTGCATCATCACAGCCAAGTGCTAAAATAAATACGTTTTTACCAAACTATCCATTCTCGCAATCTCCTATGGCACATTATCACTTTCAAGGGTCTTGCTTACAAATGATCACAACACACCCACGAATTGGCATATTCTTTTCCTACTTCCTGAATCAGCTTTGCAAATGTCATATGAGCTTCTAGCTTTTGTTCATCGAAGGTTGAAGATGCCTTCAAACTACAAGAGTTGCGTTTTTGATCGAAGTTTGAAGACCTCAAAGGTCTTTTTTTAATTACCGTTTTCGGTCGCCGGTCACAGTTTATTCGTCCTTCGAACTCTGAGCGTCGAACTTCATGAGCTAACAAGTTCGAAAATGGCTTGAATCGTCGTAAAAACGTCAACCGGGCAAGGATCGCCGGAGTCGTAAAAACACCAATTAAGCAAACGGTGAACTTCGACGGCGTTTGAAAAGAAAATTAAGCAACCGGCTACGCTAACGGCGATCAAAACGCAACTAAGTTCGAAGTTTGCTCGAATCTTCGAAGAAACGTCGACCGGGGCAAGGATCGCCGAAATCGTAAAAATACTAATTAAGAAAACGGTGAACTTCGACGGCGTTCGAAAACGGAAATTAAGCAACCGGCTAAGCCAACGGCGAACAAAACTTCGATAAAAAACGCAACTGAAGAAACTTCGACCGGGCAAGGATTGCCGAAGTCGTAAAAACACTAACTAAGCAAACGGTAAACCTTGGCGGCTTTCGGAAATCGGAAATTAAACAACTGGCGAACAAAAATTCGATCAAAATCGCAACTTTTGCTTTGTCTGTCAAGCACTAGATACTGCGGAGAGTTCTATAATCTACTGTGGCAATTCACACTATCGTTTGACATCTGGCAACACTGTTTGTTGACGCGAGGTAGCGTGCACGGTCCTTTTTGTACCACGGCGATCCGCCATGTTTTCAGCAGTTGGTGTTAGCTTCGTTCCAGTGGCTCCTTTTAGCTGGATACAAGATTCAAAAAAATAGTAGAAGTATACCAAAATATTCCTCTGAAGCAGGGCTATTTATTGCTGTAATCCTTAGACCTGACGAAGCAGTCGGTAAGCAGTAATTAATTCTGATTTAGAAAGTGTAGTAGACTGGTAGACCTCTGGGGAAGAAGGGGTACACATACGTATGAGTACCCTACTCATACCTGGGGGCATGCCACCCCGTTTGTGAATGGGTGTCAAAAAAGGGCCTAGTGTACTAGACTGGTCTGCACCTGGTCTGCACAGGGAAAAGTGTTTGAGTGGGGTTTAGTGTAGTAGTGTGACCGTTTATTTTGTATTTACATGTTGTTATTTATGTGTGTTTGTTATGGCCTTTGGGCTTTGAAGACAAATAAATATCATATCATATCCTGGGTTTGGCATAGGGTATCCAAAAATCAGGGGTTTGTGGTTGACTGATTTGTATGAGATAAGTTAGGGTGGTTTAAGTTTCCTAATAACAAACCTTGTGGGCAGGAATTTCAACATTTTCACAGGAGAGTGTGACATCAACAAAAATATTGTCATTCAGTAGCTGATTTATGACCGATGTCATACTGCAATGATAGTTGTTCCATTTCAGACACAGCTGATCCATCTTTACCCTCTGTGACTGCCAGAGCCTGGTAAAATTAGCAGGAGAAACTCAGAAGAGTTAGAATCAGTAAACTAGATAGATGGACTTATTTTGTATTACTCTTGTTCTTCACTAAAACTTCCGGACAGCAGAGGCCTCTGGCGGATTCAAGACAAATTGGTGCTTAGCATTTGATCCATAGAGAGATTGCACCATACCCGACGAAAACGGACGGGATCCTAACGAAAAAATTTAACATTAACAAGTATAGGACTTTCAACTTTGAAATTAAATTATCGGCGTTTTATCATCATTCTGAGCCAGGGACTTACTGGAAATGTAAATTGGGCTACTGCTGAGCCGTTTAATTCTACTTTTGCAAAAGAGTTTCCATGGAAGTAAGAGTTTGAAGGCGTCAAAGTTTGTAAATAAAGATGGAGTATTGCCCTGTTGGTCGATAATGACACATTTTTCCAAATCCGCATCATCGGCGACCAACAGGATTCGAGACTTCGTTTTTGTGTTCAAACTTTGAAGCCTTCAAGCTCTTACTTCCATGGAAACTCTTTTTCAAAAATAGAATTATACGGTTAAGGAATAGCCCAATTAACATTTCTTGTCCCTGGCTCAGAATCACAATAAGACGCCGATAATTTAATTTCAAAGTTGAAAGTCCTATACCTCACAAAATTTTTGTTTTTGTTTTTTATGATCCCGTGATGATGGAGTAGCAATATCCGTTTTCATCGGGTAGGGTGCAATCTCTCTATATGACAATCTAGTAACCCATCAATTAAGCCTGAAGACCAGATGAAAATGCTTTACTTCGTTGCCTATTCGCGAATAATCAATTTGTCAAATCAATTGACACATATTCAAATAATGCATACAACGGATACGTCAGCCACGATTCTTCATCAGCGATATTTCGGCCCTTAAATATTCTTTGAGCCCAAGCTGACTTTGAAACATTTATTCAAACAATGTTTATAACGGATACGTCAGCTATGAATCTTGGCAAGGGTCCTCGTCAGGCCAAGAAGGGCCGAAATATCGCTGATGAAGAATCATAGCTGACGTATCCGTTATAAACATTGTTTGAATAAATATTTCGGCCCTTCTTGGCAAGGGTCCTCGTCAGGCTGCAATCTTCAGGTTTGAATCATCCTTCGGGAAGGAAACAAACCTATAATGAATAACTAAAGCTTTTACCGACTGTAAATATCTTATATCTTAATTCTTGCAACGTGCACCGGACACCGGACCAACTTTCCGGCTTTTGCCGGATTCCGGACGAACTACTCGTCCAGCTAGAAAATGGTTTTCACCATCGTGCTCAGCATGTCTTCTTACCCCTAAGTCAAACATTTAATCAACAGACGGACGGACAGACGGACAACTTTTGCGATGTCATAGGTATCCCTCCACTTACGTTTTGGGATCCCAAAAAACTAATTCCATAACTATTTTTTTTCCTTCAGTTTTTTTCCGTCAAATCTATCAAATACACTACACTCTCTTTCAAATAGAAAGTCATAGGTCGAATATTAAGAAGTTCTTCCGTTCACATAAATATTTTACAGTTCGGGTAAGAACACGAATCGGGAAAATTTGTCTAGTACATGTTGGGGTTGAAAAATCGGGAGTCTAAAGTCAAGAGGTGTGTGTGTGTGGGGGGGGGGGGGGTACACTCGTTACTTTGCACTTCCTCGAAACCATTGGGAAAAACTGAAATTTTTTTTCGGATTTCGTTTAATTAAATATGACAAAAAATGCACCGAGACTTGAATCACAGGATACTGTAACACGTCATAACATGTAACATGTCACAACACATATCATTGGCTTCAGAAGACTATCTATTTTCTAAATATCAACTAGTCTAGTGCGTTTTCATTTACTAGGCTACAGATAGACCACGCGGTTCTTCGGACAACTTTTGCTTTTCTGACATTAAAAAGCACGTAAACGGCTACCAACGTACCGATTAGTTTACTGGGCACAAGGCCTACATCCACATGGTTGTCTGACACAAAAATTCTTGTCACCGTCACCAGAGCAGGCTCTACGTGCAGCCTACAAGGGCCCAGGACTTTCTATGATCACTAGCGATTCCGAAGCCACTCCGTAAGCTCTGATACTGCGATCTTCTTCGTTCCAGATTAGCTTAAGCATTGTCCAAATAAGTGTTGTAAGGTGTATTACGGCGTATAAGGCTTATTACATATTCCTCTTTTCCTAGGGGCGCGCTGTAATAAGGCGAATAAGGAAAATAGAGCTGGGCTCTATTCTTCCTTATGCAGAGCGAATCAGATTGCTTGGTTGGTTCCGCCAGCGGGCCGAGGAGAGGCCCAGCGTCGTCAGGGCTGCCAAAGAAAGCACAACAATTCTACTTTGTCGGAAGCTAAAGAGACAACTTTCTTAGAAAAATATGCTTTTGTTCTATTACGACTGCTTTTCGTCAGTTCGAGGATCAATGCTGTCCATCCCTTATTTTAATAGCTTTTTTACAGTATAATTTGCATTATATTGTACTCGTGTACTTCATGCAGTACTAAGAACTTTTTCGGATATTTCTTGGAGTTCGTAAAATTGTATTACCTTGGCAACACCGAACGCCGCATTGATAAGAACCTCTTGGGTTGTATTTGAACAGGCGTGTGTATTAAGACGTAAACATCGCGCATAGCGCTATTCACCTTATTACACCTATTAGGACAATGCTTAAGGTGTACTACGGCGTATAAGGCTTATTACATATTCCTCTTTTCCTAGGGGCGCGCTGTGATAAGGCGAATAAGGAGAATAGAGCCAGGTTCTATTTTCTCTTCTGCAGAGCCAATCACATCGCTTAGTTGGTTCCGCCAGCAGGCCGCGTAGAGGAGCAGCGTCGTCAAGGTTGACACGGGAAGCACTAAAGTTTTACTTTGTTGGAAGCTGAAGAAACAACTTTCTTCACAAGAACACGTTTTGTTCTGTTACGACTGCTTATTGTTAGTTCGAGGATCAATGACTGTCCATCCATTAATTTAATAGCTTTTTACAATATAAAGGCCGTCAAATTGTATTCATGCCCGATGAAAAATTTGTAGCCTGCGTAGTAGTATGGTAGTAGTACGAAAACGTTGCATGTAATACTATGTAATAGCAAAGAATACTATCATTTAATGTGCGTCAGACTGGTCCAATCTTATGTAGTAGTATCCAGTAGCATCCGGTAGCCTTGCAGTAGAGTCGTGTAGTAGCATCGTTAGTACTGCATGCTAGTTTTTCGTACTACTTCATAGTACTATTTTGAGATAAATTTTTCATCGGGTGTACTTAAGAACGCTTTTTCTGATCTTTAGAAGCTCGAAAAATTGTATCAGCGTGGCAACACCGAACGCTGTATCGATAAGCACCTATTGAGTTCCTATTTGAACAGGCGTGTGTATTAAGATGTAAACATCGCGTGTAGCGCTATTCAGCTTATTACACCTATTAGGACAATGCTTTTCTCTAGTGTATACTATTCTCATACGGCTCTTGTTACGAGTCATCTAACGGGACTGAAAAAAACTTTCTTAGGTTAAGACGATTGCAGAGGAGTAACTGCAATAAGACACCTTCGGAATCACGAGCCACGACTACATACGTCGCTTATAAAATCCGATGATGAATTGCCGCCAGACACGCTAGAGGAACAATCAATCACACGTGAGATCTTGCTATAAGTTATCTGAAGAGTGAATAAGCGATTAGGCTTTCGCTTCATATCGAGTCGCGTATTAGCCCCCTGGAAAAGTCAGCCAGCACTCGGCCCCGAAGTCGCAAGCCAGGAATGACAAACTTGATGACGCTTGAAATAACAAAAGTTGGGTAAAGCAAAAATAGAGGAAGAGGAATTTTAGACAGTTTTGAACATGGCTAGGCATAAGAGGCAATTGAAAATAGCCAAACAGACCTGGATAAACGTACACCAAGAAGTAACGTGTAGTTGTTTTCTTTACGATAGCGCACCTACCGGCAACAAAAAATCTAATCAGAGAGGAATTTTACGAGGGGCGTATTGGCAATGTGCGAGCGGAACCGATTTCGTGGGAGAATTTTCGCCTCCAAATTCCAACAGATGATGGACAATTTGCGAGAATCGATGTCTATATACAACGATACGAGAATTACATGACAGTATGAGACAACAGGCTCAGTATCTTTCCCATCTCCCAAGCTGTCGAACCTTCGTTTCTTTCCTTCTCCTCGACAAGACAAATCGATCACGACGACAAAAAAATGGCTTTCGGCTGAGCTCGATGTTTTTATTGAAGCTCATCGTCAAGTCTTGTCGCATACTTTCCTCAGCAAACTCGTACCGAATAATAAGCGAACCTAGTTGCGCGCGTCAACTGCCAGAAGTTTGAAAACAGATAACACATCTTTGCCCATCCTGGTGTCAAATATTATGAGAATATGTCTTTTACGACCATGTTAAATGACATCTTTTGGCGAAACAAAATACTTAAAACGGGTCATCACAGGTCATACAAAGATGTGCAAACATGTGTTACCTGTTATCAAAGTCCTGACTGTGTGTCGGTCTAGAACATATCCCCTGACGTGCAACCAAACAATCCATTACACGTTTAAGTATCACTTGTGTAATATCTCTACCAGCCTAGATTAAGACATAGCCGATCCTATGCCATTCAAAGGAATTCTTCTAACGGCATTTTCTACGACACTGTTCTTTAAATCTAATCGACGCGGTCAGTAACCTACGCGTTTGTCTCCGCTCGAAGCCGTAAATGCTAAATGCGGAAACCTAGCTTAAAGAAATCGAATTTGCGTCACAGGCCGGATTTCGTAGGATCTAGTTGATGTAACGTGTCCGAACCGGAAATTCGCTTGGAATTTCACTACTTGAAAAACGAAACCTCGTTGCCGGACAAAAAATAAGTAAACGGAAGCGTCATTTTCTAAACTGATGGCAAACAACTCACAAGTCCTCTCATTTCCAAGTTACTTTGCCCTGAGCTGACACAGCAATCAGAGAAACAGCACTGGCATGTATTTTTCTTCCCTTCTATTGTTCATTGCCGCATCCGAATTGTCGGTCCTGCTCTAAGGCTCGGTTCAATTACTTTCAGGATCTCGCACTCTACCCCGAAAATTTGCAGTCGAATCCGGAAAGTCGTCGGCGCGGTCGGTCTATAGTAAAAGCATTTTGTTTCATCAAATTTTCGCATCAGAAATTATGGGTACTTTCGAGTGATTCCCTACAGGTGGTGCCTAGCGATCATTCCGTCACTCAAGAGAAAAAAAGAATCGGTTCAATCAGCCGTCCGGATTTTGCACTCTGGCTCGAAAATTCGTATGTACACTAAAAGCATTTCTTTCATCAAATTGTCACATCGGACATTATGGGTACTACTGAGTAACTGCCAACCGGTGGTGCCTATTGATCATTTCTGTCGCGCGAGTCCGTTCGTCCTAACTTAATCCTTTCTGAAACAAATTGAGAGACCGTTTCAGGCTTCGCTAGCCCACAGAGTCCATCCCGAGCGAAAACGGAGATCCTTACAACGTTAAAGATAGCTCATTTCTAGCTCCGCAAAATCCGAGATCTCTGCGTAGATATTTTCCTCCTCGTCCTCATAAAACAGAGCATCCGCCACTTTCCCATACGGCGACAGCAGCCCCTCATCTAAATTCTGAGTCTTTTCATCTTTCGTGGGCTGTTCACTACGCGAACGGAATTTCATCAAATTTTTCAGTTTCTCCCTCGAGCTATGCCCCACACTGCTCGTATCACTATCACACCCAGAGGACACTGAAAGTCGACTGAGAGAAAACCGCTTGTTCATGTTTTCAATCAGGTCAGGTTGCTTAGGACCCATGCTCTGAACGGACCGCACGACATGCTTTGTGCTAGTCAACGAATTATCAACTTTAGAGAATGAGTTCCTTGTAAATAACGGGCGCACTATGTTCACCGGGGAGCCGATTTTAAAATTCAAGCCGAACTTTCGTTTGGGAGTGTCACTCTTTACTTCTTTTCTTGCAGGGTCGCACAGCGCGGATTCGACTAGCTTCGTGTGTGTGTCCGGGAAAATCGGTAGGGACGCCTTGATCTGCTTCTGCCACGAGTCGCCGCGGTCGCGACATGTTACTAGAGCTCTCTGATATGAGGCGTGGAATTTTTTCTGCTCTTTATTTTTCCGGTCTGGCGCTGAAATGCGGCGCAAGCACCAGCCTGAATGGGTATCCATTTCGATCATACGGGGTGTGTCCACTTCAGACACATTGCAAGCCAAGATGACTTCGGACTTCTTAATTGCTTCTAGACGCAGCAAACCTGAAAATTGCATACATTAGCGAAATAACTCCATATTTGCACAGAGTTATGAATACAGATCAGCTACCGGTGAAGAAATGCAGGTACGAACTCTAGTCGATACGCTGATCACGGAAAGACTAGAGTTTCTAACATTCTTCTGAATACTAATATTTTCTTGTGCCATACATGATTGTGTTATCTACAAATGCAGAAATTACTTTAAATAAATTCAGTATGAAACGGCAGCTAGTGACAGTTCCTCGCGTTTTTGCAGATACCGTAGTATCTGATACCAAGGTCGAAAGTCGTTTTTGCAGTTAACTGAGTATCTCGTTAGTTACCGTGGTATCTGATATTCAGATAGCACGGTCCCAACCGTGGTAACTGGTCTTGGTATTTTAAAAAGTCATCTCACTTTGGTCATCACCAACATCGGTTTTTGCCACATCGGTCTAAATGAAGTTTGATATTTGGGACATGAGTGGATGTAACGGCTTGTTTTGGGATGACTCCTAAAACTGTGAACCTGGCAATTTTCGTTATTGCAAAGCAACGATAGTATCAGATACCATGGTGACTGCAAACACGAAAAAATGCAGATCCAGTTACTGTGGTATCAGATACCAAGGTATCTGCAAAACGCGAATAATAATCATTATTGAGCCAAAAACCATGCAACAAAGAGAAGATGCAAAACAAAACAATACAAATTAATGGTTACACCTTCCTCGATCTAAACTAATCGGTATAATTACACGAAATTTAGAAGACTCCTCGCACAATTTAACCTAGGCTACTGTTCATGTTCCCGTATTTTTAAATAGTTGAATGCTTTAAAACCAGGCTCTGCTTTCAGAAACTTACCCACCGCTTTTACTGTTTCAAGACTTTTCCAGGCCCGTTGACTTCTAGCAAAAAAGGGAAAAACTTATACGTCTGTTTTTCTCATGGATAAACTTCGCGTCAACTTCTTTTTCGACCCTACCCTTAGTTTTAAAGCTCGCATTTCATTTCTGATACTAAAACTATCAAGAGACATAAGTGTGCTCCACCGACTAATGTTTATTTTTTCAGATAAGGTTATGAGAATATGATATTTCTATTTAACTGATGAATATGTCCAATACTGCTCAGCTATACCTTTGTGACTTCTAAATCACATGTTAAACCGCTGCAAACCCTCTAAAACAGGCTATTCGAATTCTCGATGATAAGTTTTTACAACACCCAAGGAGCATGCCACAGCTTCTGAAAAAAATTGAACACTTCTGAAACACGAACTTCTTACCTGTTTCTAGATATAATGACTCGCAAAAAAATTCATTTGCTATTATCTTGTTTTTTTTTTAAGATTCAGCATGCAAATAATTTCTTCTTCTTTTTTTTTTTTACCAAAAACTACTTTCTAATCATCAATATTTATTGAAACTAGATGTGTTAACCCATACAAACTACTTCTTCCGGAAATAGGTTGCATGCATTGGTATTATCTTTAGGACAGGTGCTCTCGGTACGTATTTCGAAACTTTCGCGATGGTGTTGAAATTCATAGGTTTCAGGCAGCAAAACCGAACCGCACCCAAATTATCTATCCCTAAAATCCGAAAAAAAAAAATGGAGGAAGTGGGCCCAGTTCTCCACCCCAACGTCTGCTAGACCAGTCAACGCAATTTGGCCACTGAATAAAGCGGGAGGAGTGAATACTACACTGTAAAAAAAAAACTTGCAGTATTTGCTACTGGGATTGATCTTGTCTCTACTGAGATAAGACTATCTCTAATTCGGATTGATCTTATCCCAGTAGAGATAAGATTAACCCCAGTGGTTAATGGAGTTAACTTTAATCCTAACTCGGAGAAAATTTGTATAGTGTAACCGGGAGAGGTTGACGGGTTTGTTGATGACAAGGGCGACTTTTGCCTGGTTTTCTGTCATTGTGTCCGACATTTTGTTTTGAGGTTTTCTTTAAATTGTGAGTACGCTAATGTGGACCGGTGCTAGGATCCTGCAGACAGAAAAGGTACAACTGTGTGTACAAGAATTCATTTCAATCGGCTGATATAATGGTTTCTCCCTGTTGTCTGCCAAATGAATATACTCTTTCAACATGACGTTTAACTTAAAAACCGAAGGCGAAAACGCATCAGACGTTTCCGGTACCCTTGAAAGTATATCAGAGCCTATTCCTGTTTCATAACAAACGAGTAGAGGAGTATTTGCAGAAAACACAGTACAATAAAAAACTTAATTTGCATGATCAATTACTGGACAAGCCAAGACAGTCAAATCGCTTAAAATTAAATTTGCAGAAAGTACAATGCGACAAAAACTTCACTGGCATGATCAATCACAGTGGAAAAACCTAAGAAATTCGAGTAACTCAAGCTGGATAATTCCATTATGTTTTCTTTTTCATTAGTGTCTTTAGCCGCCTTTGCTCAAAGTCCAATGTGAAGTTGGAACGGGAATAGCCGGATGAACCGGAAAAGATTTTACGGACGCGACGAAAAATTTCCGAGCCGTCTAGGGTCGCAAAGAAAAATCTGACCTAGACTCTTCCGAGGGGTTACCCATACCAGAGTTTGTCGAATCCGGATTCAGATTCGAATCCAGGATTCGTCCTTTTGGCCGGATTCGAATCTTCTGCTTGTCAGACTGGATTCGGATTCGGACTCCTACGAATCCGCTACATTTCTAACCTTTCCCCAATTTCTACACACTGTGCTTTTGGGTATTGTGCTTAACCAGACCCAAATTCATTCCTGGTTGCCGAGAGGAAACTCATTGTATCACAACCACACATGAAAACGTAGAGATATGGTTTAAATTTTCTAAAAAAAAACGTCTCATTTGCCGTAGGCATCAGTGCTTATTGTCACCTCGTATTTTTAAACCATAACCTATGTACATGATATGTTTCCTTTTAAGGTCGGATTCAATTCGGGATTCGAATCTTCAGCACAAAATGGTGGATTCGGAATCAGAATCGTACCTAGCCGTGGATTCGGATTCGAATCCTTTCCCGACCGGATTCGCCCATCTCTGACCCAAACCTCAGCACCTGGTACTTATACGCCGTTTCCCCGCACCGGCCGAAACCAGCGGTGCGGGGCATAAATCAGGCGATCCCCGCTTCTAAACACGCTAATTGTAATGTTCTAACACGTGGAAATCGGTTGAGAGTGGGCAACCCCTCGGACTCTTCGCTAGGTGAAAGAAAATTCACATATTCGGGATTAGGGAGTAAGGGAGAGTGCTCCTCAAACAGGATCTGAACTCATGACCTTCTGCTTTCATTGTCAGCACTCTACCACTGAGCTACAGAGGGGCTTGTAAACGTTGTTCGCAAACCACTACAGTCGCCAGATAGGCTAGATGCGGGATTACAGGAACAGTGAAGGCAGATTCGTCTAAGCAGTTCACATCCTCATCTCACGGGATTGGAATCACTCATAGACTTCTGAATTTAATTCAAAATCTAGTTCTGGCTTATTTGTCACGTTAGAAGTTCCTTCTATAAAATTCTATCTTTACATCATATCTACAAATATGCGACGTACTAATTTTTAAATATTTGACAGATGTTACATTATCGTCAGTGAGTGGAGACGTTGCTTGAAAATGAGAAGTTCTAAAAAAAAACGCGTTTTGAAAAAAAAACTCGATCAGTCGTATTATTCGTTTTAACAAGAACTGTCAAAGACAAACAGTTTTTCGTTTTCACGCTCTTAATCTGTATTTACAATCAGCAATAAAAACAGTATCGAGTTTTCAACAAGCACGTGGTCGGATATTACTACTAGTACCGTTAGGTTTCTAATCTGAATTCCTTTCAAGGATGGAGCGTGGAGCTTTTGGAAATACCGAGCACTGCTCCATAAACGAGCCACGCGGTGAAATCCAAATATTGGGCACATATTCTGATCTATTAATTTTACTAGAGTAAGAGCCGAGATTGGAGTAGAAATCGACAAAACAAACATCAGCGCCAAAAACCGGTTAATGCAAAAACATTACTTTGCACATGGACTAGCAAAAAACTCGATGTTAAAATTCTCGGCTTGGATATTGATGATGATAATGATTTTATATAACCCGTCAAAATAAGCACAAAGCAGGAAGACGAAGTAAACAACAAGGAAAAAAGGAGTACAAGAAAGAAATATATGAAAGCGAATTAACTTACAAAACACACAATGACAAAACTGCTTCCTGGCCAAAGATTGAAAATTAGTGTCTTTTTCTGTGTCTTCATGTCTTTTATTTATTTTCTTTTGTTTGTGGGTTACAAATAAATTACTTACTTATTACTTACACAATATAACATCTACCCTAAAACTAGATACGACTTCATTTCAGATTCAAAAGATTCCCGGACCTTAGTTTCACGACAGTACGTCACGCAAAGGTTCGTCTCACAAATATCCCACTCTACTGTGATTTACCCTTACAAATCGAACTATATTTTTTTTTATAATTGGTATGTAGAAAATGGAGAGATATTTCATAAGCCAGGTTTGAAAGTTCGTTTCTTCCAGTGCCTGACGTTCAACAGCCTGACGAGGACCCTTGCGAAGGGCTGAAATATCATTCCCACTGCATCGTAGACAGAGCAAAATAACTCCAGAGAGTAATGTGAAGACCTATCCTTCCCATGCATCAAAAGTGGGCCTCCGTCGCGGCGCCACCCTGTTTGTGTGGGCAGTGGCGGACGTAGAAAATTCTAGCAAGTGGCGGTGCAACGCCAGGCTTTTCGTTGAGTTTCAGTAGGGATGTTTGTGTCCTCTAGTGGAGCTAGTGTCGCTGCGTTTTGACTGTGTGTCACTTTTTCAAAGTTCGCTCATTACTCTCTTGAGTTATTTTGATCTGATCGCAGCTGACTATCAGTTTTTAGCCATTGTTCGAATATATACCATACACTGCCTTAATGGACACTACTTTTCTTCTTGAAAATATTGTGATACAATAATGATATGATACAATATCCCCAGAACAAATTACTGAAAGAAGTAGATATTGACTACATTTGCTAAAACCTACTTTGAGCTTGCAATTCGCGTGCTTCCAAATCGGGGGGGGGGGGGGGGGGGGGGCTACCTGCATTTTCCAACGGTACCGATTACTTGCAAACTTGCGACATGGATGGAAATGACCTGAGATCGCAAATGGTAATATGAACCCTTTAAAGCAGAGCTCTTATTAGAAATGATCGTAAAAAGTGGGAAAACCAAGAAGAACAAGACCAAAGGTTTCGATGGGATCCCAAAAATTCAAAATCTGATCCAGACAACTGGATCTTGTCTTCGTCAGACTCCTTGAACATTTTTAATATTAAAATTCAGAAACAGATTGAGGCCAAATAGCTAATCATCTCAGAAAAACAAGTTCAGATATTGATTCAGCATGTGTGTTTACCCCTACAAGTAACATCTATTTTGACGAAAACTTTATGCCTTACTTTTGCCAGTTTTCGGGTTTGGGCCGAAATCAAGAAGTACTTGTCCGGCAAAAAAAGAAAGCTAAAAACGAATTCAGCGTATCTTTTTTTTCCCTATGTCGAACATTTAATCAACTTAAAATAAAACTTTAACTTATAACAAATCTTCTGGTTCCAGCTGGATTCCGTGCGAACTACATGTCCGGGTAAAAAATGATTTTCATACATGGATTCAGCATCTCTTCTTGCCTGTATATCGGATATCTAATCAACTACCAATAAAACTTTTACTTTTAACAAATTTTCCGGTTTTGGCCGGATTCCGGACGAACTACTTGTCCGATTCGCAAATGATTTTCACATAAATATTCAGCATGTCTTCTCAGCTCTAAGTCGAACATCTAATCAACATTAAATAAAACTTTTACTTTTAACAAACTTTCCAGACAAACTATTTGTCCGGCGAGAAATGGTTTTCATCATCGTGTTCAGCATGTCTTCTTACCCTATGATCGACTATCACATTAGCTGTTTAAAAATATTTTGTTTGCCCTTTAATTTGAACCTTCTTCCCCACCCCTAAATGTAGGGCTACAGAACCCATCTAGGAACTTGACCTTACATTTGACCCAAAGAATCCTCACACCAAGTTTCATAAAAATATCTCATTCCCTTCGAGAGTTATTATTCTCACAGGCGGACGGACAACTTTTGCGATGTCATATGTATCCCTCCACTTACGTTTTGGGATCCCCAAAACCAAGAAACAGAAGGTAGACCTGATGGTCTACAATGTCTTCCAAAATAAAAAAAATAATACTTTGAAGCTTCGCATGTCCTTATTTGTACGGACCTTTGAAGCTTTACCTTGATTACCTTAATTCGAATTAAGATCAGTCATTGATCAGTTGAATCGCTCCGTCATTGATGATGTGACAAGTTGCTGGGACTATTGGACTTTTTGAAGGATCCTTCGTTGGGTGCAGATATTTTTTCGTTGGTGAGACTGTTCTATGAGTTGAAAACTCGACAGGAGAAGAAACGTCGTCGTTGTCGAGTTCTGATAGATGGCTTAAACAACTCCTTAGAGCCCTTCTATCTCTGCCGACGCTCTGGACAATGGGCATACAAATTGGGGGTTCTTCTTGTGAGGTCAGCTTATATGTCATAAGCATGTCAGCTCGCCATCATTGAACAAGACCGAACATTTCGATGGGATCCCAGAAACTTAATATTTGATACAGACAATTGGATCTTGTCTTCGACAGACTCCTTGAACGTTTTTACTGTTAATATTTAGAAACGGATTAAGGCCAAATAGCTTGTCATCTGACAAAACCAGAAAACCAAGGTCTGATATGGATTCGACATGTGTGTTTACCCCTATGTCATATCTATTGTGACTAAACTGATCGAAACTCCCTGTCTTACTTCTGCCAAAAAATTAATTTAATGTGTCTCCTTACCCCTATATCGAACATCTAATCAATTTCAAATAAAACTTTGGGTTATAAAAAATTTTCCGGTTTCAGCCGGAATCCGGGCGAACTATATGACCGAGTAAGAAATGATTGTCATACTTGGATTCAGTATCTTTTCTTACCCCTAAATCGGACATCGAATCAACTTGAAATAAAACTTTTGCTTTTAACAAATTTTCTGGTTTTGACCAGATTCCAGGTGAACTACTTGACCAGGTAGAAAATGATTTTCACACAAGTGTTCAGCATGTCTTCTTACCCCTTAATCGACCCCTAAATCTCATTAGCTGTTTAAAAATATTTAGTTTGCCCCTTTATTTGAACCCCGTCCCCCAACCGTCCACCAACACCAATTTTCATCAAAATATCTCATTCCCTTCGAGAGTTATCGTGCTAACAGACGGACGGACGGACAACTTTTGCGATGCCATAGGTATCCCTCCACTTACGTTTTCATCCCAAAAACAAGTGTGTCAGTTTCAGCTCCTTCAGACGTTGGTCGCAAGATTTATCCTTCATGTTTGTTTATTTACTTTTTGGCTCTCCTTTGTACTCCTTTTAGGAGCTTAAATCCTGGCGATGCTTTGGATGTTCCAAAGTCAACCACTGGACTGGCAAGGGCTTTGTACAACTTCAGGAAAACGTTGGGAGATCTACTGGATGTGGAGGAGGCCAAGGACAGAGTTTGCATTAGAGACAGTCTTTTGCTGTTTGCATTGAACTTCACCTGATGATCAACAATAATCCCAAGATCTCTTTCTACATCGACAGCGCAGTTCATTGATGCTGTTTGTGTCTTTGTCTAGCATGGTATACTTGGTGCGTGCATTAATCTTGCCAAAGTGTACAGCACTGCATTTTTCAATGTTGAAAGACATATGCCATGTGGTTGCCCAGTCCTGGATGCGATTAAGATCCTCTGAAGTGACTCATCATTAACTGCACGAAACAGCTCTGAATCTTCGGCAAATAAAGTGAGACGATTTCTTTGCGTTGTGTGACTTTCAAAACTCGGCTAGGCCAAAACACCGCAGGTAAAAACGAAACAATGACGATAGGCGGGGATTTTAGAATCTTATAATGCCGTAAGGGGGCTATGGATAATGCGGAAGGCAGAATAAACAAGAGGGATGCTTTCAGAATTGTTCTAACAAGTTATATAAGTTAAAGCTGAACTGAGACGGTGTACGAACAGAAAATTAAAGCAGAATACAAGCTGAGAAATGAAAGCGTCATGTCCTCAGAAAGTTCAAACTGACAAACATGTCTTCTCCCCCACAACAGCTAATAAGAAAGCACAAGCTGCCGTATCGGTTCAGAGACGGAAGTTGTACGTTGAAGTTTCGATTTAAGAATGTCCGACTTCCGATGGAGCACTAGACCGAAAACGAACAGTTTTCGTCCACTGCTTTAGATAGCTCAAGCTCAAGTTTCAGCTCAAATGTTCTGAGATAAATGACAGTTTTACAACTAAGCTATGCTTACAGACAACAACACACATTTTCGGGTGTATTTAGGCTCTTTCCATGTCTCTTGCTTGGAAGACAATTTTGGCAAAATTTGCATAACCCGGTCTCCGAACCAATAAGCTCCTTGGAAACAATGATCGGGCGCGTGATACGTCACGTTAAGAAAACAGAAGAGGCAAACGTGATAAGCAGTGCATTGCTACCAGAGGAGATCAGATACACGAAGTGAAGAATATCGGGAACAAGAATGGATGGAAATACTACTAAAGTATAATAATAATAATAATGTACTTTATTTCCTTAATAGCTTGTATTATACACGCTAGCACTGGATCGTCATTCGCGCAAAAAACATATGACAATTACATAAGAAAACATTTCATCTACAGGTTGAACATATAATTTTACTTAACTAGAATTAAAATATTGGGTAAAATAAGGTACAAAAGATTCAGGTTACGATCTGTCGAGTTTATGGGTGGTCTTTCTAGTCTCTGGGAATCAGCGTCCCTCTGTCTCTGTCGCGTATTAGGCCTGCTAATTGCTGTAGTCTCAAATTTCAGTTCATATAATGAATTACTATATCATAAGTGCGATGTTTCCTTTGAGACATAGGATGATTAACTTGTGCCTCGTGGGAAAGTGCAATGGAAGAGTACTGAACTGTAAGTCAAGTACACTTGGTCAAGCTTGGCTGGTCCGCATCGCACACTTAAACTATCATCAATGTGGACAGATCGGTGCTGCCTTGTGTGCAACGAGGCTTGGAAAATATCTAACGGTCCAGTCTTTCCTCGTGGTAAGGGTTTGCCAAAGGCCCAAGTGAGTTTTAAAATGAACGACCGACGACATGTGCTAGTGCACCTACTAATGAGCCAGGTGCACGTTATGGTCTTTGTTCCGAAATGTGTGGAGGAGACGAGAGTTGTGGTCAAGGCCGTATCCAGGGGGGGGGGGGGTTAGGGGGTTGAAACCCTCCCCCCCCCCGAAACATACACAAGTAATCATTCTCATAGGCTTTTCCCTCTGACTTATGTCGTTTTTGCACTTTTTTGTCCGACCCGCAGGCACCCCCCCCCCCCCGAAATAAATTCCTGGATACGGGCCTGGTTGTGGTATACACATAGTTTACCATTATAATGTATATAGCTCTTTTCGAAATAAGAAATGTTGGGAAGTTCCTCAAGTTAGCTTTTAAACAGCGGAAAAAGTTCTTTTGATGGGGAAGTTGTGTTTTTAGTTTTAATAAAGTATTCAGAGTAAAAATATTAAGAGTGTGTTAGTGTGTGTATACGCATGTAAGGTTGTTCACTTTTTATTTTGTTTTGTTGCACGATGGCCTGATGGCTTTAAGGTGCAAATAAATCATTCATCATAAATCATTCATCATACTGTACTGGAAGCTCTAAGAGCACACGGTAATCATCTTGAAGTGAATCTCACACTTTGTATGGTTGCTGATAAAAGAGATGGCCTCTTAAAGTTTAACTGAAGAGCCAACTTATTTTTCTATCTTGGATTAAAATAGACTGAATTATTTTGACTCAGCTAATAAAAAAAACGTGCATTTCAATGGCTAATGAAGCGAAGCTCCGGAAAGGATCAAGTCCAGATTGGAAGGCCACTTCTGAAAAAAGCCCGCTACTGCGTGTGACCCCAAGACAGATTTATTTTTCGGCAATCCTTTACCACTGTAGTTGCTAAATGTTTTAAGCATAGTGGTACACGCCCATAGAGGTGGGCATGTACTACTATGCTACCCGAGAGCAAAAGTTCATTCGAGAAACATCGCTTATGTGAATAGCGGAGCATCCAAGTAATGCATTTACATCATCATTTTCACGGGATGACAATTTTGCAATTGTCGTCCGGTGCTGTCACCCCAAAAGAAATACTCATATCCAGTCACATTACTAGTGGCAAGCTTCTTTCCTGCCAATTTCGCAAAATACAAGGCTCTTGTCTTGGTGACGATGAATATAAAAAAATTTCAGATACCACGGTAACTGCGAAACAACTTTATACCGTGGTATCAGATACCATGGTATCTGCAAAAATGCAACTAGTATGACGATTGAATTGTAATTAGGTTATGGTATCCGCATAGTTTACCATTGCAACGTATATATGCTCTTTCGGATCAAATCGAAATACCCAATAATTATGTTGGATCGTGTTCACTTCGTAGAAGTAATTTTTCATTGAAAAATTTGTCCTCAAAGTTATCTCCTCCGATAGGACGTTTACCCATTGGCTTAAAGCACACCTCGCACTATTTACTGTTTATATTCCAACGTTCTAAAGTATTGGAATACGGTAAAAGTAGGATCTTCTTTTAACAAATTATACAAGGCTATGGCTGTTTTAAGCCTGTTCCTAAGACCATTGACTTCTGCAAAACTCGGCAGAATTCAAAGAACTGGTTTTAAGCTTCAATAGCATGATACGCGAACACTCGTCGGGAGCATAATCCGTCATAGAAAATAGTAAATCGTCGGAAGAGCAAAGATTAGTGAGGTCTCGCTAACTGGCTTAGAATGTACCAGATGAAATTTGGGTCTCCGGGCTTAGGAATTAATGAATGCAATTACGATGTAGGTTACATTGGTATAATAGGCATGACGGGTCCTTAAATTCTCATTTGCGAGTAAAAGTATTTGAAATTGTCTGTCTTTTCCATGTGTTTTTTTATATTTTAACTCTTTTACTGCGTCTATGCCCTCGGGCATTGCGTTTTGAATCATTCATTCATTGTTACTTCTTTTTTCTTTACTTAAGGCCTATTCTCGCCGTTCCCCGAGGACTCCTCGGGGAATCGAAGGGAACGGCGAGAATAGAGGGAGTCACTCCACACGGACTCCGCCTCGGAAAACAACGAGAACATGGGGAATGCTTCTAAAATGGATTTTGTTCTTAAAAAAAAATGTGCAGCTGAGAAAACTAGTCTGGATCCACTTTATTTTTGGTTTTGTTTATTCTGATTCTTTTTAATTAATTTTACATGCACCAACACCAGTCCTTTTTGATGATCGTGATGATAATCGGAGCATTCCCCGTCCGTCGTGGGGACTCGCGAGAATACGGGGAGTGAGTCCCCGGGACAAACAAAACCTCAAGTGGAGTCCTCGGGGAACGGCGAGAAAATGCCTTTACTCCGCTTTTGCGAGTAATAAAGACAATCATTTCATTCAGAAAAATATGACATTGTTTCAGATTTGTCTAGTTTACTATAAGATTTTGTCAGGTTGTTGCGTGGTCATTGCCACCAAGGCTATGACGCAGTGTATGTTAAGTGGGTCCTCTGCTGGCAATCGTAAGCTGTCGGAAGCGATCGTAACATGTCGTAAGCGACCATTTTGAAAGTTTTCAACCAATGAGAGCATATCGGGTCCGGACGAGCGCGGTTACGACGGACTTGCGACAGACAGTGGAGGACGTTACCGAGCTTTGAACCGCACCGAATACGCCCCTCATAAAATTCCTCTCAGATTAGTTCTTTTTTGGCCGCTAAGTGTGATATCGTAAAAAAAAACAATGACACGTTACTTGTTAATGTATGTTTTTCCAGGTTTGGTTTGCTATTTTCAATTCCTCTTAGGTCTAACCATGTTAAAACTGTTTAAAATGCCTCTTCCCCTCTTTTTGCTTTACCCTCGGCTTTACCCAACTTTGTTCTGTCAAGCGTCATCAAGTTTGTCATTTCTGGCTTCCGACTTCATGCTGAGTGCTGACTGACTTTTCCACGGGGCTAATGCGCGACTCGAAGCCTAATCACTTATTCACCCGTCAGCTAATTTATCCCCCCCCCCCCATCGCACGTGTGATTGTTATTCTTCCTCTAGCGCGTCTGGCGTCAATTCGGCATCGGATTTTATGAAGGACGTATGATGTGATGAGATTCAAACCTAGCAAATATTTGTCCATATATTCAGACAATGCATACAACGAATATGTCAGCTACGATGCTTTGGCAGTGATATTTCGTCCCTTCTTGGCAAGGGCAAGCTTGGCCAAAGCATCGTGCTGACATATCCGTTTTACGTATTGTTTGAATATGTTTCCCAGTCACCTTGGGCTTAAGGAGTATTTAATATTTATGCACCAGTAACGAGCGCAAAAAATAGAGTAAGTAAAATAAAATAACATAAAAGCAACATTGTAATTTGTAAAAAAAAAAAAAAAAATGAGCCAGATTATTCCAACACGTCCAGATTATCCCAACCGACGGAAAAGAACAAAAATGAGCAGCAGATGAAATTAAAATAATCTTATTTCATCTTTTATCTCGCAAGGAAGCTGTAACACTTGGCTCATTGCAGATATTATGTTCTCAATTAGAATTCGCATTCCATTGCTTTAGAGGTAAAAAACAAAACGTTGCTCGTCCCAAACTGAGAGACGTGGTCACGTGTTAAAAGAAGCATACTTCTACGTACCCTACTTAAATCACACCAACAAGCGCCCACACTCACAGATAATTAGTATGAAGATGTCAGTACTGTTCTTGTAATGCCAAGAAACTCCGCATCTATTGCAAATTTAGGCGCTGAAGGTTCCCCAACAAGCCAATTTGCAGTCAAAAAAAAATTGGCACGCTTGACTACTAGCATTACATATATGGGAATTACGTTTTAATCATGACGTAAGTCGTATTCCTCTTAAGTTCAATGTCGAAAAGCATGACTTCATCTTTTCTGCATACAGTCTCCATTTCAACAACTCTGTAATTTCCAAGAAAAATAGCAGGTGTATGCTATGCTACAATTCTGTCATAAGCATTTAAAGCGCTCGCGAACAGCAATTTTAGCAAACAGGTAATTAATTTATTTAATTAGAATTCCCCAAAAATGATAAGGTAAAAGCTTCTCGCAATTATAAATCGTAACAACTAATAATCACGACAACATTGACAACAAGACCAAAGGTTTCGATGGGATCCCAAAAAGTCAATATCTGAAACAGACAATTGGGTCTTATCTTCGCCAGACTCCTTGAACACTTTTACTATTAAAATTCAGAAACAGATTAAGGCCAAATAGCTAATCATCTGAGAAAACAAAGTTCAGATATGGATTCAGCATGTGTGTTTACCCTTATAAGTCATATCTGTTTTGACGAAAACTTCCTGCCACTTTTGCCAATTTCCCAGTTTCAGCCGAATTCCGGAACTACTTGTCCGGCAAAAAAACAAAGCTCAAAAACGAACTCACCGTATCTTCTTTCCCTAATATTGAATATCTAATCAACTTCAAATAAAAATTTAACTTACAACAAATTTTCCGGCTCCAGTCCGGGCGAAAAATGATTTTCAAACACGGACTCAGCATCTCTTCTTACCCCTAAATCGGATATCTAATCAACTAAAACTAAAACTTAAAATTTTTCCGGTTTTGGCCGGACTCCGGGCAAAGTACTTGCCCGGGTAGAAAATTGTTTTCACACAAGTCTTCAGCATGTCTTCTTACCCCTAAATCGAACATCTAAGCAACTCTAAATAAAAAATTTACTTTTAACAAACTTTCCGGCTTTGGCCGGATTCCGGGCGAACTACTTGTCCTGAGAGAAAATGTTTTTTACCGTCGTGTTCAGCATGTCCTCCTACCCCTAAGTCGAACATCTAATAAACTTCAAATAAAACTTTTACTTTTAACAGACTTTCAGGTTTTGGCCGGATTCCGGGCCAACTACTTGTCCGGCACAAAAATGGTTTTCACCATCGCGTTCAGCATGTCTTCTTACCTCTAAATCGAACATCTAATCAACTTTAAATAAAACTTTTACTTTTAACAAACTTTCCGGTTTTGGCCGGATTCCGAGCGAACTACTTGTCCGATGACAAAATGATTTTCACCATCGTGTTCAGCATGACTTCTTACCCCATAACCGACTATCACAGTATCTGTTTACAAATATTTAATTTGCCCCTTAATTTAAACCCCCACCCCTAAATGTGGGACTACAGAGCCCATCTACGAACTTGACCTGACTCTTGACCCAAAGAATCCTCACACCAAGTTTCATCAAAATATCTCATTCCCTTCGAGAGTTACAGTGCGCACAGACGGACGGACGGACAGACAGACAAACGGACAGACGGAACAACTTTTGTGATGTATCCGTCCACTTACGTTTTGGGATCCCAAAAAAAGTAAATGACTCTTAACTACAACAAACAAGAGCTGAAAGCTCATATGGCACAGTTCGGAACAGTTAGCATGTTTGTCAGTTTGTCCTCAGGCAGCTACCCCCCCCCCCTGATCAGACCCACACCGGACTTGGAACTGAACATTTGAGACACTCGTTCTTGACACTTGTCAATTTTCATGCACGTCCGATCACCCGTTCCTAAGTTACGAATGCCACCTGATTCCGGATTCCCCATCCCTCTACTCCCCCACGATGGTTAGATCGGGGAAGGGACTATTTTCAAGTCAATATGTTAGAGTCCCTAATTGGCCTGCCAAGTTTCATGGTCCTAGCACATCTGGAAGCACCCTAGCTTGAGATCACCGGAATTCTGGGAAACCCCCTCCACTTCCCCCACCGTGACACGATACGGTCCTGTTTTGTCAGGAATGCATCTAGGGTTTACGCTTGCTCTTCCAACCAAGTTCAACTCCGATGCCTCGACCTTAAGCGATTCACGCGATTTCCGGTGCCGGTGGTCCAGACTTGAAACTGAACATCCAATACACTTGTTTTTAATAATTACCAAGTTTCATTCACGTCCGATCACCCAAGTTGTGAATGTCACTAGACTCCGGATTCCCCACCCCTTTACTCCCCCCGCGATCACCGAATCGGGGAAGGGACTATTTTCAAGTCAATATGGTAGAATTTCTAAAATGCCTGCCAAGTTTCATGGACCTAGCACATCTGGAAGTACCCTAACTCGAGATCACCGAAATTTCGGTAAACCCCCTCCAACTCCCCCCACCGTGACATGATACAGTCCTGTTTTGTCAGTAAAGTATCTAGGATTTAAGTTTGTTCTTCCCACCAAGTTCCATCCCGATCCCTCGAATCTGAGCCTTTCAGAAGATTTATTCAAACAATGTTTACAACGGATACGTCAGCTATGATTTTTCATCAGCGATATTTCGGCCCTTCTCGGCAAGGGTCCTCGTCAGGCTGTCAATCTTCTAGTTCAACCTCGGGGAAGGAAACAAACCTGTAAACCTTCCCCGAAGTTGAACTAGAAGATTGACAGCCTGACGAGGACCCTTGCCAAGAAGGGCCGAAATATCGCTGATGAAAAATCATAGCTGACGTATCCGTTGTAAACATTGTTTGAATAAATGTTTCAAAGTCAGCTTGGGCTCAAAGAATATTGATCTTTCAGAAGATTTCCGGTGCCCCTTTCCAGCCCCCCCCCCAGGTATCTTAAGTAGGTAGTTTAATCCAAATAGCTAAAAGCTAGAAGTGGAATAAAAATTTACGAAATATACACAGACACGAAACAAATTGACTAATACACTTACAAGATTTAACCAGAAATAAATGATGCGATGAAACTACGTAAAAATTGGGCAGAACAATTAGCAGGATATGGAGATCGCTCTATCGCTAGTGGTGATAGTATTGCTGTTATTCCAATGTGTGTCAGTTCTGTGAAGTCTGGGCACTACTCCCTATAGTTATTTTGGTCTGGAACTAACTCGGGAACAAATCTCAGCTGATTTATCCATGACGATAATTCTAGTAGAAATACCACCTATATAGGAAGAAGACTGGCGCGTTTCACACTTACCAGTAAAACTCGGTGGCTTGTTGGGGAGAGGACCGGAAACAAGCCGGACATCACAGGGCAGGGGGAAAGTAGTCAGCAGTTGACCCAGGGAATAGACAAAGGCAGGTGACCTTGAACTCTTTTGCGCAACTGTGTAGAAATGACCATGAGCGCTCATCGGGACGAACACGACCTAAAAAGAAAATCAGCAATGAAACATGAAACGCGTAAAACAATAAGAAAATTATCCCCCCCCCATCAAACCCAGGCCTCATCTTGCAGACTGCCACATATCGCTGGTGGACAGGCAGAAACGCGTAACTCAATTATTTTTTTTCAGGAGGCTAAAAAAACAAGCGTATTTCGTCGCATCGCCTGAACTAACCTGCACTTCTCTAGGCATGCCAGAGATCCGCTGACCAGAGCAAAATGTGCACCTTCGCCTCGGATTCAATGATTTGACCATAACTCATTTTCGTGAAAAAATAGTTAAGCGGTTCTGCCTGTCCGCCAGCGATATCTGGGTCTTCTGTACAGTAATGAAAATCCACCGTACACCATAATATGGTGATAGCTAATTCCGCTATTGTTCAAAATTTAGTAGGCCTAGATGTCCTTTTCGGTGTGAAGATAGACGGTCAGGTTTTCCCGTCGGATTTTCTGTACTTTCCTCATCAAGTAGAAAAATTTCAACTTTTCCGTGTGGAAGTGACGAAGCCGAATACCTTGGCAGAAATTCTAGTTACCGCCCGACCTTGATCGTCTGCCTGTGGCATTTCCCCCTATCCCATCCATTTGCACGTATAGACTCTAGAACATGTTGAATTCACGACAATCTTGCAGATTCCGGAATCTGGGGTTTACAATTTTGTAGTTATTTAGTTTCTCACAACACAAAACAATAATCGGCTTTGTCCTTCGCATGGACTCCGAAAAAAACGAAATTGAAATCTGTAGTAATATTTTTCATTGCAAAAAACGATGATCGTGCTTGTCATGCTTTTTTTTTAATAAAGCAAAACTTAAAACCTATATTAATATTTTTCAGTTGAAGTTACTGGAATTTCTGACAACAACAAAAACAGTGATCGGCTTTGTCCGTCGAAGTTTTTTGAATAGAGCGAAATTGAAATCTACATGAATATTTGTCAGTTATCACTACTGTTATTTCTGATAGACAAAAACATTAACCGGCATTTGTCCATCGCACGTTTTTTGAATAAAGCGAAACTGAAATCTACATTAATATTTTTCAGATGTAGTACTAGAATGCCTGACAACAGAAAAGAACAATCGGATTTTTCCGTCGCAAGTTTTTTGAACAGAGAGAAACTTAAATCAATATTTATATTTTTCAATTGTAGTTATTAATTTCCAATCGGTATACAATGATCGGCTTTGTATCGATCGCTTTCTGAATAAAGCTAACTGAAAAATATATTGACATTTTCAATATTGTAGTTAGCCTACTGGAATTTCTGACAACCAAAAACAATAACCGGCTTTGTCCGTGGCATGTTTTTTGGATAAAGCGAAACTGGTATCTATACTAATATTTGAATTGTAGTTATTTAATTTCCAAGAATAAAAACAATAATCGGCTTCGTATGTCGCACATTTATTTGAAAAAAAGCGGAACTGAACTTGATCCGAAACTATGGGCAGACTGACAGGTTTATGTAGTTCCGTCCTTTTATCGTTGTGATCTGTCGCAGTATTTAATCACGAAATGAATCATCCACGGAGCGTCAAGCTGAGTTGGAAATAATAGCCTCGTTTTTGTTGCAATCGCGCTGTCGCATCGCTGCTGCAGCACTTCTTTGCTTTTGCCCAATATGTGTTTTTGGATTCACTTTCTTCTTGGTTGAAGCGGCAGCGCTGCAGCATCTTGCAGGGAAGCACGGACTTGGTCGATGAGCAAGCCCGTGATTCTCGAGAAGCACTGCCGTCTTCCTCGGAAGCGCTGCAGTGCAAAAACGGATGTAGAAAGAATCGGCCGAGAAGTGGACCTGCAGCATGCAACAAAGACGAGGCTAATACTGGTTTACCCCCCCCCCCCCAGGCACGAACAAAACAGCTCCAATCCAAAAATTTCCAAGTAAAGTCCGGAACGGAACTTCGATCAAAAACGCAACTAGTGTTTTTCTCCTTAAGAACGGTTTACGGTAGGGAGGAGTTCTCTCACTCCTATTATACTCTGTATACGCCGACGAACTATCTAGGAGACTAGCTGAGAAACAGGTTGGTTGCATTGTGGGTAGAGTGGTGTACAACCACCTACTATTTGCCGACGACCTTGCAATCCTCGCACCAACAACTTACGGTCTTAATCAGCTGCTTAAAGTATGCGGGCAATATGGACGTGAATTCGACGTCCTGTTTAATACGAAAAAGAACTTTCTGCATGGGCTTCCTCCCACGCGGATTCAGAGCTGGTCTGCAGCCATTGTTTTTGTCTGGTAGAGAAATACACTTTGTCACTTAATTCCGTTAGGCTACATACTTACCGACTCCCAGTGTGATGATTTACACCTGAAGAAGTCGCTAGAACGCCTTTTTAAAAGAGCTAATTTGCTGATCTGGAAGTTCAGGGACTGTAGTGAAGCACTAAAGATTCGTCTGTTTAAATGTTACTGCAATCAGTTCTTCGCAGTTGCGCTGGTCCCAGTCCAACTGCCCACCATATGCAGTGTCTCTGGTGAAATGGTCTCAAGGCGATGTCTAACATTTGGTGAGATAAAGCATAAGACTAGATCAAGCCTATTTATGAGACTCGACAAGTCGGATAATGTGCTAGTTAAACATGCAATTGACCCACTCTTCTCAAACCTGAAGATTAACCAAGCACTGCTCGAGATGGCCGGGATGTTGTTGTTTAGCCGTGTTATTTCTTATCTTTATTTTCTTTTTGTAGTGTATGTTTATGGCGAAAGCTGAATATTATATAATATTATAAATGAATACTATAATCCATCTATCTATCTAATGTTGGAGGGGGGAGGGAGGGATGCGCGGAAAGAAAAGAACGTGGAATCAACATACCTGATGAGACTGTGTGAAGCACTGCACAAACCGCTTCTCTGTAACAGGTCTCATACCGGGTTCCGTAACGGGTAGGGGAATCCCTCGAACTTCCTGGAACACAGCCAAAATGCGTAAGGTCTGACCACCGGGTACTGTCAGGGGAACGTAACGGCTTCTTCCTCCTAAAATGAACAGCAAAATACAAAAAAGCTTCGGGGTAGGCCTACTGTCAAAAGGCCCCAGATTTTTGTCAGGGACACGCCTAGCGGTAGGACTTGAACTATTATTTCTGATCATCTTATCATCGTCATCATCTATTAAAATTCAATATAAGCACTCTAGCTGGTTTAAAGGACCCTCGCACTATTTACTCTTCAACTAACAGAATTTTAAAATATTTGAATACATTAAAACTAGGCTGTGCTTTCAACAAGTAACCCATGGTTTTGTCTGCTTTAAGCCGTTTCCGAGACTTGTAGCAAAAACATGGAAACATAACCGGTTTTTCTGATGGAAAAACTTCTCGCAGACAACCCTTGACAGCGTGATACACATCGAAGGTAACAAATGGTGGCGGAAGTTTATATTTATGGATAGGGTGCTCAAGCGTTTTCTTACCAGAATCCATGCACAGTTTCAACCTACAGGACTCAAGTACATATTTCTGGAGGTGCTCATTATAAGGAATTTTGGGGGATCTTGATAATCAGTAGGGCGCGCTTCAGTATTTTTTCGATCTGATAAGCCTGGTCCTCAGCATGGCGAAAGTGCCACCAGGTATTCTCGCCCAGAACATGTAAAAGAACCATGAAGCCAGAGCAGATCTTGTTCAGCGAACCTATTTTTAGCAAGTAATTTCAACATATGAAAGCCGTTTTGTCCCCGCTTCCCATTTCCTTCCTTTGGGGTTTCCCGTTTTAAATCATTAGCTATAAGTAAACCGAGGAGTATTATTTGGTTTACGCGCAATGTACCTGGAATAGGAGGTTCAAAAGGTTTCATTCACTACCATGTCTGAATTGATAACTTCGGCTTGTATCTGTGACATTATATTTGCCGCTGCAGTACTTGTCCTTTCCCACATATTTAAATAAGAGACAGATCATCGACGTATTTCCATCTTTCCGGTCGATCAGAAGCTGTATTAATAATGATAATAATAATAATATAACGAATGATAATAATAATAATATAATTAATGGTAACAATAATAATATAATAGCAATAATAAGGCTTTTGACTCTATAATATATTGTTACTGAATACTGAAAGAGGTGTTACAGTTGTCGCATCTGTTGACTATGGGAGATCGGTGTGGACCTGGACGTGCGTTTGGAACTTGAGGCGATAAGAAATAATTTACTCAGTTAGTATTTTGTCTGTTTTGATGTTTGAAGAGATTCGTTTATTTCGTTTTTTATTGGTTGTACCCCCCAAAACATACGAAAATACTTAATTTTATAGGCTTTTCCCTTTGAACTTTGTCTTTTTTTGTGCGACCCGCAGGCAAACCCCCTCCCCCCCCCCCGAAATAAATTCCTGGATACGGGCCTGATCTTCACCACTTCTTGGCAAGGACGTAGACAAAAGTCTATTTTTTCGCCATTCTGTGTGTCAGTCGCTTTAAATTTGTATTCGGAATATTTCGTTCTTTTATCAAGCTTTTATTAATGACAATAAAAGAATGCAAAACATGATCATAGGCCCATACATAAAAGGCCGCAGAAAACTATGTAAACGCAGAACATATTGCTGACGAGTCTAAAAACATTTTGCCAAGTTCTGAGTAAATTACTACAGAAAATCTGTCAAAACTTAATGCTGATTTTTTGGATCCCAAAACGTAAGTGGAGGGATACCTATGACATCGCAAAAGTTGTCCGTCTGTCCGTCCGTCCGTCCGTCTGTAAGCACGATAACTCTCGAAGGTAATGAGATATTTTGATGAAACTTGGTGTGAGGATTCTTTGGGTCGTCGGACCAGTCAAGTTCGTAGATGGGCTTTGTAGCCCTACATTTAGGGGTGGGGGAGGGGGTTCAAATAAAGGGGCAAACAAAATATTTTGAAACAGCTAATTTGATAGATTATGGAGTAAGAAGACATGCTGAACACGACATTTTGTCATCGGACAATTAGTTCGCCCGGAATCCGTCCAAAACCGGAAAGTTTGTTAAAAGTAAAAGTTTTATTTGAAGTTGATTAAATGTTCGATTTAGGGGTGGGAAGACATGCTGATGACGATGATGAAAACCATTTTCTCGACGGACAAGTAGTTCTCCCGGAATCCGGCCGAAACCGGGAAGATTGTTAAAATTAAAAAAAAAAAATTGAGTTGATTAGGTGTTCGATTCAGGGCAAGAAGACATGCTGAACACTTATGTGAAAAAAAATTTCTACCTGGACATGTAGTTCCCCCCGAATGCGGCCAAAACCGGAAAATTGTTAGAAGCTTAAGTTTTATTTCTAGTTGATTAGACACCCGATTTAAGGGTAAGAGGAGATGCTGAATCCGTGTTTGACAATCATATTTTACCCGGAAATATAATTCGACCGGAATCCGGCTGGAGTCGGAAAATTTGTTATACGTTAAATTTTTATTTGAAGTTGATTAGATGTTCATTATTGGGGAAAGAAGATACCCTGAGTTCGTTTTTGAGCTTTCTTTTTTCGCCGGACAAGTAGTTGTAAAAATGTTTAAGGAGTCTGGCGATGACTGGATCTGGCAAGACCCAGTTGTCTGGATCAGATACTGAATTTTTGGGACCCCATCGAAACCTTTAAACCATTTGCACAAAACGGGACACAGCACGCTGAAAAAAACAACGGGCATAAGTTGGAGGAAGCTGTCAGAATAAACAGAAAATGGGCTACTATCTATTGTTTACGTAACAACAATCAATTTGTGACTTGGTCAGTGGGCTACTTTTTGTTTTAAATAAGATACCGCAAGTGATCTTAACCAGAACAACGCCACTCCGATCTGACTAGGCTTTGTAATTCTATTTTCCTAAACATTTTTTGTTTTGTTTAATTTACGCTAGTTCGCCAAGCGTTAAGTTTCTCCACGGCTAAATTGTGTTTTAAAGGACCTGTCTTGCCTATAATAATAACGCAATCTACTTCCATAATCACTCCATATATTCCTAAACCCGGAGACCCCAATTTCGTACGGTACATTCTAACCCCTCTAACAGAACCACGCTGATTTTCTCACTTGCCGTGTTTTGCTACCTTCGATGTCATCACGCTGTCGAAGGTTGTCTGCGAGAAATTTACATAACCGGTTATGTAAATTGTTCCCTGTTTTCGCTATAAGTCAAAGGGTCTTGGAAATGGCTTAAAACAGCCAGCACCATGGGTTACTTTTTGAAAGCACAGCCTAGTTTTTAAAGTATTCATATATTCTGAAATACTGTAAGTTGAAGAGTAAATAGTGCGAGGGGTCCTTTAATAAAACAGGAATGTTAGGGCAGATATATAGTGATAGCATGTAGTTAAACTGGTTTGCAATTTTCACACCACATGATTATATTTTTGTTACTAAACTGTATGCGTGAACACGGCATCTATTTGATAGATTTCTAAGAATAAAGATCGTGGATGCTGCTGTTACCGTCAGACGCTGAGATAAACGAGTCTACAAAAGTGAAAGATGAAAAGAAAATTTGAGTCAAGGCTCTTCCTTTACTGGACTATTTTCCTGGTGTTTTTTTTCTGGTTATATACGTTGGACAAAAGAAAGAAGAATTGGTGGTAATTCTCACAATGAGTACATAGGATACGGAAAATACTGTACGAATAAAATTCGACCACAGTCATAATCTAGCCTACTAAAGAAAAGAAAAGGCTTGTTTTCCTTCTGCGACAAGTAGTAACACCGGTTATTAAGCTTCATTAATTCTATATCTCTAAGAGCGCGCAACCAGATGGCATCTGCTGCGCCACAAATGAAAAAGGCCAAAGGTTTCGACGAGATCCCAAAACTTTAATATTCGATACAGACAATTTGGGTTTTGTCTTCGCCAGACTCCTTGATAGTTTTACCATTCAAATTTAAAAACAGATTAGGGCCAAACAGCTAAACCAAGTTCAGATCGAGGTTCAGATATGGATTCAGCATGTGTGTTTGCCCCTAAAAGACATTTCTATTTTGACAAAACTGATCGAAAGTTCCGGAAACTTCCTTCCTTGCTCCTGCAAAATTTTTCGGTTTCGGCCAAATTCCGGGCGAACTGCTTTTCCGGCAAAATAATAAAGCTCAAAAAACGAAATAAGCGTTATATCATTACCCCTATATCGAGCATCTAATCAACTTGAAAAAACTTTAACTTGTAACACATTTTTCGGTTTCAAGCGGATTCCTGGCGAAGTACTAGTCCGAGTAGAAAATGACTGTCAGATAATTGATCAGCATGTCTTCTTACCCCTTAACAGACTATCTCATTAGCTGTTTACAAATATTTTGTTTGCCCCTTACTTAGAACCCCACCCCCAAATATAGGGCTACAGAGCCCATCTCCGAGATCGACCTTTCTCTTGACCCAAAGAATCCTCACACCAAGTTTCATCAAAATATTTCATTCCCTTAGAGTTATCGTGCTGACAGACGGACGGACAGACGGACAACTTTTGCGATGTCATAGGTATCCCTCCACTTACGTTTTGGAATCCAAAAAAGACGGTGTTGTATTGCTATAAACAGCAATGCCCGGGTCACAAAAGTAGAGGAGCCGGGTTGGATCGGACACGGGGTTGGTCTGGACACCCGCAAAACAAATATTAAAAGTTGTCACTAAAATAGGAAAAAAATATATAACATCTGCCCTCTAGCGATCTAACTTTGTACCAAAGTTTCATGGTACTTGCTTTTCTGGTTTTGACAAAAAGTTGATAAAAATGGTTTTCTTGAGGTAAAAGTTTTTAGCTCATAGTCGGTCAAAAAGCTGTGCGCCAAAGATTAGCGATAATCGGAAGGCGATTAAATGACAATAGACAGCTTAGTCATTGGGGTGTGTAGCCAGCTTAGCATTTTCAAGCTAGTTCAGTTAGTTTTCCTGTAGTACGCCATTTTGTTATTTCAGTCAGGGTGGGGTTGGTTCGGACAGTTTTGAAGGGGTTGGTTCGGACAGTCTTTTCCAACTGATATCCATACAAAACCGACACTGACTTAGAAAAATACAAAAAGATGTTATCAGAATCCTTATTTTGAAAATTAGTTTGAACAATGAACGCGCTAAAAAGAGATGGCCACAACCAAAGAAAACTAGTTAGTAGAGTTGTCTACAATAAAGTAAGAAATTAGATTTTTTGTTAATATAATTAACTTTGCTTACGATATAAGAAGGAAAAAGATACACGAATTCGGCATTATGAATAGAAGTTAAAGTTTGGAAACGGTGAAACCAAATGTGTGTCTTATGGCGGAAAGTCGAAAGAAAAGGAGGTTGATTGGATGAAAGTTCGGTGAGGGGCTTGAAGCTATTCTTTCTGCACAGAAGTGGGCCTAAAACCACCTCTCTGTATAATCGATTCGAGTAACCGGTCTGGCAAGAGATGGACTGAACTTTGCTGATATAAGTTTGAAGTTACCAGCCTCTGGAATACTAGGTTAACTGAAAGGACAAATGAAGGATTTTCACTTTAATGCAACCTCGGCTCTTGAAACATATGTTTTCTTTAGTTTTTGTGTTTACTTTTGAGCTGCAATATTGTCATTTCCACTTTAACATATTCAAATAAAGTCGAGTAACATATTAGTACAAAACAAATAATGTCTGAACCAACCCTAGGCCTGTCTGAATCAACGTCATGGGTACGGGGTTGGTTCGGACAAATTGAAAAACAGAAAAAAATGTTTACTTAAAAATCTGATGTAGAAAAAATCTGAGAAAATCACCAGCAATTCTCCCAGACATTCTACACGTTTGACAACAAAAACGATGTAAATCCGCCAAAAAATGGCGGCCTAGCAAGAAAAGGAAAATTAGTGTCCGGGTCCACCCCGAGCTCCCTCACATCTCGTTGTTATAATCAGATTTCAACCTCGATGTCTTATGTCTTTAGTAACTTCAAAAATAATAAGATGCAAAAAATGTAGGTGGTAGTTTGTAGTTTGCCAAGATTTTGCCGAGATTTTGCCCAATTACCAAAAATGGGCCCCGACTCTTTTAATACTCTTGATGACTATCTCTCCTTGCCGATGCAAAATCTCCGGCCTCTCCGGGTACCTAGCGGAAGAAAGGCAGAAGTGGTGTCACACCTGCTTCCAAGGATCGCAGGATTTGAGTCTTGAGTTTGAGTCGCTACGGAGACGCTTACTCCTTCTTCCAGAGGATCACCGGCGTGTGTTGCACTTAGGTTGCGTTTTTTTTTGGATTCACTTCTGTTTCGTCAAAGCTTGTAGTTTGGTTCTTGTTTTGTCCTAACTTGCGTTTTATTGAGTTCTTGTTTCCGAAAAGTCAAACTACACCAAACTACGTCGCAGACCTCCTCACTCAGCCACGACAGAAGCTGAATTGTACACAAGGCATCCTGGCCAACCGAGTTGTTTAGCGATTAGAACCCTGCCGTTTCATTGCCAACCTAACCACATATTTAACTGTCTGAAAGCAGAGTAGCAAAAACTGGATTTGCAAGTCAGGTGTCGCCAACATCTTATCAGCTCCTTGTAATATTAAACAGGCTGGAATGACATTAGATGGTAATGATAATGCTGGCGCCAGTTCCTCACAACTGATATACTTCGATCGTGAGTGCGGTGTCCCCCTCCTCCTTCTTTAGTATAAACCTCACGGTATGGTATCTTCTATTTTGGTAAGGTTATTCTTCAGTAAGGTGCAAGGTAGCTTCTCAGAGATTACTCCTGTCCGAATGGGTGTTATCTCCCTACATCTTCAAATCGGCCATATCTTCTTGTCTCGATTTTTTGTATCCTGCTTACTTTTATAAATACCATGCCTTCAGCTACATAGCCTACGCGGACGACTTGCTCTTAGTAAGCCGAAGCCGATCCGCACTAAGAAAAAAATGTAAGTAGGCTGTCGTCAGAACTTCTCAAAAGCGCCCTTGAAGTTGACCTGTCAAAATATGAGTATCTGCAATTCAACCCTTCCGAAGCCGATCCGCACTAAGAAAACAAGACCAAAGGTTTCGATGGGATCCCAAAAATTCAATATCTGATCCAGACAACTGGGTCTTGTCCTAGCCAGATCCAGTCTTCGCCAGACTCCTTGAACATTTTTACAATTAAAATTCAGAAACAGATTAAGGCCAAATAGCTAATCACCTGAGAAAACCAAGTTCGGATTTGGATTCAGCATGTGTGTTTACCCCTATAAGTCATATCTGTTTTGACGAAAACTTCCTGCCACTTCTGCCAATTTCCCGGTTCCGGCCGAACTCCAGAACTACTTGTCCGGCGAAAAAAGAAAGCTCCAACACGAAATCAGGGTATCTTCTTTCCCCAGTAATGAACATCTAATCAACTTCAAATAGAAATTTAGCTTATAACAAATTTTCCGATTCCAGCCGGATTCCGGTCGAACTATATGTCCGGGTAAAATACGATTGTCATACAGGGACTCAGCATCTCTTCTTACCCCTAAATCGCTTATCTAATCAACTAGAAATAAAACTTTGACTTCCAACAGTTTTCCGGTTTTGGCCGGATTCCGGACGAACTACATGTCCGGGTAGAAACTTGTTTTCACATAAGTGTTCGCATGTCTTCTTGCCCTAAATCGAACATCTAATCAACTCCAAATAAAACTTTTAATTTTGACAATCTTTCCGGTTTGGGCCGGATTCCGGTCGAAATACTTGTCCGTCGAGAAAATAGTTTTCACCATCGTCTTCAGCATGTCTTCCTACCTCTAAATCGAACATTTAATCAACTTCAAATAAAACTTTTACTTTCAACAAACTTTCCGGTTTGGGCCGGATTCCGGGCGAAATACTTGTCCGTCGAGAAAATAGTTTTCACCATCGTCTTCAACATGTCTTCCTACCCCTAAATCGAACATCTAATCAATTTCAAATAAAACTTTTACTTTCAACAAACTTTCCGGTTTGGGTCGGATTCCGGGCGAAATACTTGTCCGTCGAGAAAATAATTTTCACCATCGTCTTCAGCATGTCTTCCTACTCCTAAATCGAACATCTAATCAACTTCAAATAAAACTTTTACTTTCAACAAACTTTCCGGTTTTGGCCGGATTCCGGGCGAACTACTTGTCCGATGACAAAATGGTTTTCACCATCGTGTTCAGCATGTCTTCTTACCCCATAATCGACTATCACATTAGCTGTTTCAAAATATTTTGTTTGTCCCTTAATTTGAATCCCCTCCCCCACCCCTAAATGTAGAGCTACAAAGCCCATCTACGAACTTGACTGGTCCGACGACCCAACGAACCCTCACACCAAGTTTCATCAAAATATCTCATTCCCTTCGAGAGTTATCGTGCTTACAGACGGACGGACAGACGGACGGACGGACGGACGGACGGACAGACGGACAACTTTTGCGATGTCATAGGTATCCCTCCACTTACGTTTTGGGATCCCAAAAATGTAAGTAGGCTGTCGTCAGAACTTCTCAAAAGCGCCCTTGAAGTTAACCTGTCAAAATATGAGTATCTGCAATTCAACCCTTCGTCAAATGGTTCGAATGCATCCAAAGCTTCTATCTCTCGTGGATCGTTCGTCGTCAAATCAACAGACTCTCTACGGTGGCTCGGCATAACATTCAAATCTTCATTGTAAAAATTTTGCTCTTCGGTTGTTCAAGAAGTTTATAAATCAATCCGTAGCGTCTATGGACGCATCATCCCCAACCGGGGACGCTATAGGCTAATCGTAAAAGCTTTGGGAAATTTGTACAGCACCTTCTGCGCTCCTTCTATACTATTTTGTTCTTGCGTCACTTATGTTCTGCGAAAGAATTAGATTAAAACGAGGAGATCATGTTATTTTAAAGAAGCAAAGCACCTGCTCCACTTGTCGAAATCATAACCATACATTGACGGAAAAGTTCAAAATTCAAGATGCAAGTGTTACCCTTTTGGATGTTTCCTCATCGCTTTCATAAATCATGGACAACTGGACCCAACCAGCGCACGACGTCATCACTACTTCCTGACCGAAGATTGAAAATTAAGTGTCTTTCTCTGTGTTTGTATGTGTTTTGCTTATTTTCTTCATTTCATAAATAAATTACTTACTTACTTATAAGCTTTGAGCGGGTGCTTCTGATGTTCTCATTGTGTGTGATATGCCTTGTTTCGTGTATTACAGTTTTTCCTGTCAGTATGCACTTGTGGCCTTTGGCTAGATTAAAGGCACAATAATAATATCGGGGAACTTGCAGACCATCTTTTTGCAATGTCACCTAAGACCCTTGTAATGCAGTGTTCAATCTGGTGTAATAAGCTCATAAACCTCTAATCGGTCCCTGAATCACGATCGAAAAATAGTAGATTATTTACCATGCTCACAAACTAAACGAAAATGCCCAAATATCATTTTTGATATGACATTCACATTTCCATATTCAGCATCGACATTTGGTCCGATATATCGATACCGATATTGCCCAAGACACGAACTTTCTGTGTTGGTTTATGTACTATAGTCCTTTGGGGCCTTTTGTGTACCCATACATAGAAACACATGGAAGACGACTAGTAACTCTTCCTCGATGACCCACAAGGATACACAAGCTCTAAGGCAATGGTAACAAGGTATGCATACCTGGTGGTTGTTCTAGTCGATAGGCAAGAAGGCGGAGACCCGTTAGAAAACGTGTCACATTTGCAGTTATAAGTTGCGAGACGAGTGTGCAATGAGGGGTTGGACGCTTCGCTTCCACGAGAAGTGAAAACCAACCTAAAAAAAAAGCTTTATGAATCAACAGGGCTTCAATCAGTCAACTTGCTTTAGATTTAGTCTAGATCACAGAACAAATGAACAATGTCACTTAGACTTCACTCAGAGTGTATCATTGATTTACCGGAGGTTCTTTGCTTCCGGCTATAGCCTGACGAGGATCTTGCCAGGAAGAGCCGACTTAGCTGACGTCTAGTGCCATTTTTATAGAATTTCGAATTACCGGGCTTTTTATCCCCCTTGACTCCGGACCATAAAATAACCTACTGCGAATGTAGCCTTTGTGATGTTTGACGATATCTATTCCTCTGACGCTGACACCTGAGTTACGTTTTATTTGAAGTTCATAGTACCTTGATAGTGCAGCGGAAGCACTGTACAAAAAAATCTTGCAGTATTTGCTACTGGGATTAATCTTGTCTTTATTAAGATAAGATTATCCCTAATTCCGATTAGTTCTATCCCAATAGAGATAAGATTCATCCCAGTAGCAAATACTGCATCCTCATTCGGAGTAACTTTTTACAGTGTGGCGAACTATAAGTAGCCCTTTTGTTCCTGCTGAAGTACGCTGAACTGTTGCTCCCTCACTCATCGTACAAACTAGCTTGTCCGCTGTCACTCAGCGGGCGGCCCGCTTGCAAATAAAACGACTTCGCCCCCCCCCCGCCTTCCCAGCGTACGGCCCGCTGGCGAATAAAACAACAACAAACAGTCCGCTATACTATGAACTTCAAGTAAAACGCATCTCTGTTGTCTGATAGACTAGCAGGGACACGCCTTTCAAAAATAGCTATAATGTACACATTTGCTCCTGCTAGTATGAAAGTTATGTTGCCTATAACTTGTAAATATTTTACTGTCAAATAAAATAACTTTGACTGCTGAGAAGAAACGGTGAATGACAATATTCTACAAATTAAAAATGAGCTTCGGTCCGTAATAATTTCAGTATTATTTGATTGGTTATTCTTCAATCTAATCCGTGCGTCCGATTCAATAGGCGACTAGGCGCCCCTGCAACAGATAGTGAAAGAAAAACCTGATCCACGTTCACAACTTTGATAACAGATAACACAGTTTGCGCATCCCTGTGTTAACCTTTACGGGGATAAACCTGTTATGACGCTTTTAAATGTTATCTTGTCGCGAAACGTAACGTCATACAGAACTTTTGCCTCGATACATAACACTGAAAAGGTTCATAACATATATATTCGTTATATGTGTAAAATTTGACATCAAACTTCTGACGCTGTAGCAGTGAAGTTTTGTAGAGGCATTTCTAGACGAAGCATTCGTTATTTGTATGTTTATATCTTCTGTTTCTCTCCAGCTACCATTTCAGTCTACTTTAAAAAACAATGTCCGTCACCTAGGCATAACATTTAACTACCCCACGACCCAACAAAGCACACATTTTGGGACTACAGTTTTGCCCACTGAGGAGATGCGATATCTAACTATTTTTGGGGTTCGAGAACACTCGGGATTTATCGATCTTGCAGACCGCAGCATCCAGCTAATCTCTTTCAAAATCCATACACGGCGGTATTCATTTGAGCTTATATCAACTAAGAAGGCGGTCCATCTCGTCTAGTAGGACATCGCTTCACGTGCCTGTAACTTATTCAAAGCGGTACATAACTAACGAGCATAGCAAACACCATAACCACTGGGTGTTAAGTAGGATATTAAGAGTGTTGATGTCATAAAGAAGTCTGAAACGATGGTCCTACGAAAGTTGTGAAGGACGGACATCTCCGGACAGTCCTCCTTAGGATGGCAATGTAAGTTTTCTCGAGGGGTTCCCACTCCCTGGCACCTACTGTACACCCTTTCCCGGCACCAGCCGAAATCAGCGGTGCGGACCATGGATTAGGCTCCCCGCTTATAAACATGCTAATTTTGATGTCCAAACACACGGCAACCGGTCCCAGCTATTGTCAGCCAAAGTCGGCACCGCGGCACCGGGACTTGCTGGACACAAAAATCGAGTGGGTAACCCAACGGCTTTTCTAGCAGACTTGTTTTGGTACGAGAATCAAATTGGGAAAATAGTTGAGCAGACATACGACTAGCTGGCTTGGAACTTGGTAGCCTATCGAGTTGTCCCTTAGTCAAGCTTTTTCAGTTGTTGTTTTTTTTTGCAAACAAAGAAGAATATGGACAAACACAGAGTGGGTAGCCGTAAGAATTTTAATAATATGGCAGTGCTTTTCGACAGGAAATCGGTGTTCCAGGAAAAACAGAAAGCGAGGACGCTTTATGGAGAAAAGCCAACAGCACCCGGTGTTCCCAAGCGGTCACCCATATAAGTACTGACTGGGCCCGACGTTGTGTGACATTCCAGGATCTGACGAGACTGGGTACTTTCAACGTGCATCGCTATTACCATTAGCGACAAAAGAAAATTCTGAGCGCCTCAGGAATTTTTGGAACTGTACAATCAAAGTTTCTACCCCAACATCAAATTCTGGGACTTCGAAAAGATTTGAAGCTCTCGAAAGATTACTTATCGTCTTTGGACGGAACAAGTCCTTGCCCGATTTCGTCGTTTCCTGGTTAAAAGCATACTTAACTCGAAGGCCTTCATCTCGTAGACCTTAGGTCGGATCACTTCGTTATTTTATTTCCGTTTTTCACTTGAAAGCGACCGGACTATTTCAAAACATGCATAATGTCCTGATAGAATCCCTTTACTAAACTGTAACCTATTTTGTTTTGGAATTTCCTTATTTTTTTTATTTTTTTTTTACCGATTTCAAGCATATCTGAGCATGCGAGGCAAAAGAGAACCTGATTGTATGTTATTTTAACCTAGGTTTTAGAAATAAAATGTCCATAAAACACGCAGTTTTTCTAGAATGTTAGGCTCTTCACTAGGACAGAGAATAAATTAGAACATAACGAACGGGCCAAGATTGACCTGAGCTAACTCAGCTCCGAATTTCGAGGAGGACGAAACAGGTTGTGGAACTAACACGAACTCGAAGTCTGGAATCTAGAGGAAAAAACACCTGAGCCAGGCCCGTATCCAGGAATTTTTGGTTTGTTTGGGGGGTGCCTTTTGGGGGGGGGGGGTTGCATGCTGGTCGGATAAGAAAGTACAAAAAACACACAGATCAGAGAGAAAAGCCTACAAAAATTATTATTTTTGTATGTTTCGGGGGGGGGGTACCTTACCCCCCCCCCTCCCCGCTGGATACGGCCTTGCCCTGAACATATCCAAAGTTCCCAGTCAAACGTTGCCCACTTCCCTCGCAGATCAATAATGAAAAAAAAAAAAGTTCATGTTTTGTTGGGTGGATTTGGCTGTTACTCGAAACATGCAACGTTGGCACAGACTGAAACAATGTTAGCACAGCTTTAATTATTTTTTTCTGATTCCATCTATGTAATTAATCAAGACAAAAAAGCATCTGGACGAAGACACACTGCAAAACACAAAAGCCTCCGCAGCCAGGAAAAAAAGTATTATTCATCAAACGATTCATCAATAAACCACTAATCAATTAAACGCGATTGGAATAGTAGTAATTAAAGTAGTAAGCGAGTGAAACTGAGCTAATATAATTAACGGCTGAAGATCCTTGGCATTAATACATATAATTTTTGATACTTACTGAATTTTAACTACGGTTGAAAGCTCTCGGTATATTAGTATTTCAGGGCGACTGTCAAGGTTTGTTGAACCGCTTAGAATAGAAGGCTTTTGTTCGTTCCCTTGTAGCGAACCTTCCGGCACCACTAGCGGTACTTTGGGACTAGGTCCGGTCACGCCTTAATGGTGGAAAAGATCTTCGTGAAAGTAATATAAACAAAACAAGAAATCTAAAGTTAGCGAAAGATTAAAGAGACAAGAATTACAGGACTGGGGAGATATAACAGATCAGGGGTTCGGATATGTAGGCTAGTGGTTTGTTTTTGGTGTTTGTATTAGGCTCTTACGACTGGAATTTGTGAGTATTGTCTTTTATTTGTATTATTTCCCCTTTCTGAGAAAATAAATTTATGTATTCATTACGACGAAAACGCCAAGAAACTGCACTGCTATTAGCTATCAAAGGGAAAGCATTGGTTAGATGTTTACATTAAATTCAATATACCGGCCAGATATCTGCGTCGTCGGTCCAGGTCTTAGGGGGACATTAAAAGTTTGGGATCAGAGAGTCAATGTATCCAGACCATACCACACGGAGTAATAAGATTATAAACATTCATTACATCAATTGCTAAGAAGTTCAAACAAATGAGTGGCACTGCAGGAGCATTCCTGGTAAAAATAACTAAAACAATAACTATGAGCAGTAAATTTAGAATAAGTCTGTGAAGTTCGATAGCGCTGGAAGTTTCCACGGTACGTTGTGAGTAGGTTTTCGCCCTAATAAACGTCTACATGAACTCATCAGTGTAAATACTCACAAAGACAGGTTTTGGGGGTCATAAATCGATGCCACATTAGAGAGACTACATTTAATATAAAGTAGAATAGGTGGTAAGGATGATGAAGCCATGAAGGATGAATGTTATTCGAATGTGAAAAGGCTTGGGTGTCAAACTTGACACATTTGCACACTTCGTAAATCCGAGCGTAGTTTAAAGTCCTAACGTACTTTACGCATGTATTTGGGCTTGAAAAGATCTCTAGAAATACGGACTTATTTGAAAAATCGGTACGTTTTGTATACGTCCGATTTGCTAGAGATCTTTTCAAGCCCAAATACGTCCATAAAATATGCTCAGATTTTAAGAAATTTGTAAATCCACCATTACTTGAGCCTTGCGATGAAGCACAGAAGAGATTTTTAGGACTAGAGGGTATTTTGTATTCAGTGTTAAATTCGCTGATGTATGTATACATTTATTATTTTTTAATCTATAAAGCATGTTTACTTAAAGGACACCTCTTGCTTATTCTGCCTTTTCTATTATCCTTAGCCCCTTATGGAGTTATAAGCTTCAGAAATCCCCGCCCTTCCCCACGGTTCCATTTTGTACTTAAGATTTTTTTTTTATTTTTTTTTAGCGATTTTCGGCCGAGCCGAGTTCTACCAGTCACGCATGGCAAAATTCGCCGAAAACTTCAGGGTCAGCCGAATGCTCTTTAATCATAAGGGTATGGGAAGCTTCAAACTATTGTTTCTCATTTTGGTAGATCTGAGCCTCGTTTTTGTTGCAATCGCGCTGCCATATCGCTGCTGCAGCACTTCTTTGCTTTTGCCCAATATGCGTTTTTGGATTCACTTTCTTCTTGGTCGAAGCGGCAGCGCTGCAGCATCTTGCAGGGAAGCACGGACTTGGTCGGGGAGCAAGTCTGTGATTCTCGAGAAGCGCTGCCGTCTTCCTCGGAAGCACTGCAGTGCAAAAACGGATGTAGAAAGAATCAGCCCGGAATCGGCCGAGAAGTGGACCTGCAGCATGCAACAAAAACAAGGCTCTGGTAGACGATCAGGCTTCTTTTTTTTGGCTTGGTTTTCCCATTCTTAAACCGCGGCGCGTTCCCTTTCCAGATCTTTGGCGTCCAGTCGCCATGTCGGAGAGAGCGAAGGCTGGATAGGGCCGACCAGCGCTAACAAGAAAATCTCTAATTTGACGTGGAAGGTAACCGCATTTTCGAAAAAAATGATATTTCTGAGACATTTCATCATGGAAAGATCATTTCTAGCAAGAGCTGGGCTTTAAGAAACTCACGCTCAATTAAGGCCCTTCATTTTCTGGCCCTAAAATGGGGATCAGTATATACGATTACAAGGGCAGGGCTAAAATCACTAGCATCTATCTCCCACCGCTAAAATCAATAGCATCTATCGCCCACCATCCCACCTTCTGTTCCCCCCCCCCCAACTTACCACTGTAATGCTGAGGAATGATCACTTCAGGTCCTGTTTGTACTAGCTTCCCATTTTCGAGGGATATCAAACTCCTAGCTGTAATTTTCACACTTTCATACTTCCGGTATAGAAGAAATGGCTCGGAAAAATTCAAATCACCGTTTTCCGGCCCATTTCTATGATATTTGTCCGAATTTCGGAGTTTATTATTTCGGTTCGACGGTTTTGTATTATAAACCAGCACAAGTTGCGGCAGTTCAAACTGCCGCACAAGGTTCCACGGAGTGAGCAGTTCGTCCTCGTCCGAATTCCGGAATTTTTCACATTTTCCGCGGTCACGTTTCCGGAGCAGTTCAGTAAGATTGTCATCGCTACCGATCCCACTTTCAGCGTTTGAACTCGAAGTACCCCATGTGGTGGGGGTGGAGGAGGGGGTGAGGTGGGACTTAGGGGCGCTCTTGAAGTTAGAACTAATCTCGAATTCTTCGTTGGCAGCCAGCATCTGAAAAAAAGCTTTGATAGAAAAAAGTAATTAACTTTGATAACAAAATATGAGTTAACTCGAAATTGCGGATACTCATTTGCCAAATATACAAGCCTTTTCCAAAACAACCTGCCTGGTTTGATAGCTATACGATAGTTCAGACACAACCAAGTACGCACAAAAAAAAACAACAACAAAAAAAACTTAATATTCTTCGCTGTTTTGGATCACACAATTAGTTTCCATCATCAAATGCTAATTTATAATCTGAGTAGTTGGGGAATGTGTCCGAAGTATCATGCGGAAGATTTCACTAGGGGGTCTGAAGTGGAGACCAACACTCTCTCCCTTAAAATTTACGAAAAAGCAGAACACCTACGAAAGCGATTCTGAAAAACATAGCCCAGACTACTATTTCTGTTTTATATATTTTATCTTCGCGTCAGTACGAAAAAAAACATTCGTTAACTAGCCTATTACTGTTTTTTTTTTTTTTTTATAGCACCAGGCATAAGCCACCAGCCCAATACCATCTACAAATTAATCCTCAAGACCAAACTATTTTTGTTGTTTCTTCTTTCTTAGGCTACTGCATTATTTTCGCGTTAGTGCGAAATTAAATAAACACAAATCATCAATTCATTCACTACGCCAGAGGCTAGACTTTCTTTTTAGCACCAGACCGGACGATCAGCCCAATAAATCCAATTTATCCTTCATGACTATGGTACACAACAATCGTCTGTAAACTGATACCATGTTGTCCGACACATCCGGAACAGTGCTTACTTTTCGTGGGAAAAACTGACATAATTGGCAAGCGAACACAATTCACTCATTTAGTGTTTTCGAAACTACACCCTTTGTCCAAAGGGTCTATTATCGAAGTCTGGTTAAGTGAAAACAGGAGAAAATGTGAAATTGAGGACTGATTGTATTTAGAATATTGACTGTGGTTAACTCCAATACACAATGATTACTAACCGATTTCATCTGGGCATGCTTCGGATGAATCTTAGACTAACTCCAAAGATTTTGGCTTCCAAGGGTATGTCAGGGGCAAACTTGTAATTGCAATATCAGGCTGTATTCTGCTACTTGCTCGATATCCAGTTAATCCAATTAAAGTTTCCACAGTACCACGTTTTCCAAAAAAAAAGAAAGCCAAAGGAGTGGGTAATGAATGAATGATTTATTACGCACTGCACTACGGCATAAGTGGAGTAGAGGAGTACAAATCATAACAAAAATAACAAAAACACATTCAAAAATACATTTGAATATTTCAAGTTTACGAAGGTACTGATTGGAGAAACTCCTTGGACGGGAAAAATATAAGTTTATGTTAAATATAGTTTTCTCGACACCTTGGATGTTATTACCATTGAGAGGGAAAGGTTTCTGCAGTCGCTGGATCCCCAGCACAGCCTGTACCAGGCATTTATGAAGCAGGGTATTTGTTCTCGTTTTTTGTTTGTTAGGTTAGTGTGGTTCTTCCTTTTTCTTTTCAAATTTTACTTCGCATTCAATTTATTATACTTTTATGTCTGAAATGAGCAAATAAACCATTAATTAAATTAATTCAGTGTGCTTTATACATACATGTTTCCCCAAGGGATTGTCTCGTGATCAAATTACTATTTCTTTTTCAGGGTGTCAATATATCGGTACGCAAAGCTTTTGCAACATGCTATTTTAAGCGTAAGTTTTTGTAACATGCTATTTTAAGCGTAGGTACTACATTTCATTCTTTACCCCATTCTTTTCCGAGTTAAGTATCGACATTTACATAATTTATTTATCGGTCGTTTATTCTGGAGGGGGGGGGGCTTATATGGACCGATATAAGGTTTACGTATCAGCACATATACAAGTAGGGTAGTTAGACCGTATACTGCGGGATTCATACCCTCAGGATACTACGGGATTTCTGTAGACCGTATACTACGGGATTCATATTTTTCGGATACTACGGGATTTCTGTAGACCGTATACTACGGGATTCATATTTTTTGGATACCACGGGATTGTCGTTTTTAGGATGGGATTTGTGTATGAGTGATTTCTATATGGTTACTACTAACTAGTTACTAAGTGGTTATTATTGTAAAATAGCTAAATTAGTTACTACGATAAATACTGTAGGTCCTCTCTGGTTTCCCACGGAGCGGTTCGTTTGTGTTGATTTGAATATGGTTTTGCACAAAGGCGGGTGAAATATCCCTTCGTCATCGAGGGTTGTTAAAAGTTATGTGCACCATCATGCAAGCTGTTTCTCGGACACTGCAATTCCCGCACCTGGTTTTTGGGTAATATGCTTTAGTTGCCTGAGAAACCTCCACTATGGAGGTGAACGAATCTGACGATAGTTTTTGTGATTTTCTTGAAACTGCTGATGGTCAGAATTATCTTGCAAATATTTTACCGCAGCACGATAGACAGAGTGAAATGGAACAAGACGGTTTTAGTGGGTTCCTGGAGACCCCGGAAGGTCAGAATTACTTAACAAACATTCTGCCTCAGTATGACAGACCTACAGGAGAAACCGAAGACAGTGACCTCTTTACCCAAACCGAAAACTTGAACAGTAATGTCACGAGGCTTTCAGAATTGAACCGGTATTTCGGAGCCGGAACAGAATTGGATTCAAACAACGTTTCCTGCAACGATTGCAACGTAAGTGTTTAAATCATCTAATTAGTGATTAAATCAAGATATGCTTTTGTAATCGTTCGCTCTGTAGGTTAGACATGGTTTTCGTGCGATCCATTCTGACGACACTACACTGATTTTTAAGTTTTCAGCGTTATGTTATTACGCTGCCAACGGCGAGTTCCCGACGGCGAGTAGCTTAGCACTAAGAACTAATAATTTAAAATGCTTAAACTATTATCAGAACCAGATTTAATCCTTAAAGTAGAACTTAACACCAGTCTAGATTTAACCTTTAAAGTAGAACGTAACACTAGTCTAGATTTAACCTTTAAAGTAGAACTAAATACTATTTCAATTATATCGAGTCCTTAAAGTAGATCTTAAAACTACTCCTGATCATTGCAGAGACTCGTGTATAATGTTTATAACATGTTTTTTATTTCATTTTAGGATGAAGGTTGTCTGCTTCGAGTAACGAAACGCATTCTCGAAAAAGAAGAAATTCAAACAAAGCGACCCAGACTAGAATCACAAGCCTGCAGTACTCCTCTACCAATCACACCCCAAGAACTGGAAGAGGTACCGCTTTCGCCCATAAACCCACCCTCCCAACAAATTTTGAATGTTTCGGACTGGTCCAGTTTCGAATTTGACGAGGAATGGACAGGACTGTCCCGACAGGAAGGCGAACCCTTAAACCAGATTGGAGGTGGGCTTCTCCTGAATGAAAGTCCTGAAAGACCCGTCTCGTTTGAGGCTCAGCGAATACCATCTTCATTGGATATCATACCGGAATCTCCAGAGCCAGAAAATCTTCCGGCAAGTAATATTTAGCTATGTTCCTCCATTTTCTTCCATTCTATTTTCCTCTCTTGTAATTCATCTACTTTGTCTTTTCCCTCTTTGTTCAACCTTGCTGTTTGAATAACATCCAAATTATTTAACTTTAAAATTGTTTGCATTTAACTTGCAGCTCAGCTATGCTTCTAGATTTTATTTTTATTTTTAGAATTGCATTTTTTTTTTTTAAGTTTTCAGATTTTCACTTTTCTTTAACTTTTTCTTTTCTGTTACAAACGTCACTTAGCGTTCTGATTTTTTGGGTTTTTAGAATTTTATTTCTAGATTTAAATTTTTTTTTGTTAGAACTATATTCTTAAGTTTTTAGATTTTCACTTTTCTTTTTCTTTTCCCTACCGTACTCGACATTTACTAGAATTTTATTTCTAGATATAAATTTTAGTGTTTTTTTTAGAACCATATTTTAAGTTCTTAGACTTTGAATTTTTAGACTTTTCTTTTTCTCTCCCCTACCATACTCGGCATTTAGATTTTAACTTTTAAGACTATTTTTAAAATCAGAGTTTTCCAATTTTCAGTTTCTAATTTTTTTAACTTTCAGTTTTTCATACTATAAGTTTCATATTCTGTTATAGCTTGCATGACTTGACTTTTAACTTTTTTTTTTTTTCAACTTTTTTTAACTTTTTTTAGTTTTTTTTTTTTTTTCAACTTTTTTTAACTTTTTTTGAGTTTGTTTTACCTTGATTATACGCTTCATGTGTCTTACAAGTTTTAACTTTATCTTTTTATTTCTAGGTGTTTACAGAGCACGCAAACGCCTTTCGAAAGCTTCTAAGGACGTATCGTCTACACCCAGGAGCAATGTTTGAAGGAGCCAGAGCAGGAGATCTAGTGAATCAACTACGTGAAACTATTAGAGGTATATTGGAAAGTATCCAGACCGAGCAGCGAGCAGGTTTGCGTTTCCAAATTTGTGTAAATGCGCAGTTTAAGAAATTATGTGAGAACATAATCGAAGTTCCCTTGTGGTCTTTCATGGAACGCTTTTATATGAATTCTGATGTTAATGAGGCCATTGACGCGTGTTTACGAAAAATTAATGAGTCTGCTGAACATTTTTCAGGGGCGGGCAGCGGTTTTATTTTTCATGGGGTACTTTCTTTTGATTTGTATGTGGGTACTGCGGGTGACGATTTTCCTTTGCCTGTAGGTACTAGAGGTCCTCCGGTCCCAAATGATTTACGAAAGAAAAAGGCATTAATTCAGTTCCAGTTTGATCAACATGACCAATGTTTCAAGTGGGCTGTCTTAGCTTCAGGTCATGAGGTAACAAGGGACGAATCACCAATGTTCAGTTTAGACAGTCTAAACATTTTGGGGTTAACAAATGGTGGGGTATTCCCAACAGTTACTTTTGACTGCTTTGAAAATTCGTGGCCAATAAAGATCAAAGATATCAAAAAGTGGGAAAAAGAAAACGAGGCTGCTGGTGTAGGTGTGGTCATTTTAAGGTATGATGAACTTGATAAGCTAACACATACAGTCCGAGTCCCTTCAGTTCCAAATGTAAAGTATCCGGTTTATCTTCTTTATGGAGAACATAAGGAAAAAGCTCATTTTTGGCCAATTGTCTCCCTGTCACGCTTACTCAGATACAAACAAGATTATGAAAGGTTTTATTGTCATTATTGTCTTTCTGTTCATACAAAGGCAGAACTTAGGGATGAACATGTACGCTTTTGCTCGACTCATGGTATGCAAAGGGTTTCGCTTCCCTCCCAGGAGACAAATATTTTGGAGTTCAACAACCACCATCATAAAATCCAGATGGAATATCGTATTTTTGCAGATTTTGAGTCAGTTCTTAAACCATTCAAGGACCCCCTCCAACCTTCTCTCATTTCTGAGCATGTCCCTGCTGCTTTTGGCTTTGCTGTCATCGGTCGGGATAAGAAACTTGTTACTTATAAGGAAGACTATGGTGAAGGATGTCATGTGAGGGGGTTGAAGCTTCTCATGGGCGAAGTAGAGTTGTGCTTAGATAAGGTGCGGCAGACTTATAACGATATGATTATTACCGAGGCTGACCATGATAAGATTGTCTCTGATACTTGTTGGATTTGTCAAAAGAAGCTAAGTGAAGACCCTTCCCGCAAACCGGGTAACTGTAAGAAGAACACTGTACACAGAGACCATGATCATTATACCGAAGGTCCAAATTTTAGAGGGAATTCTCATGGGTATTGCAATCTTCGTTTATCCTTTAAGAAAAAGCAGATCGCTGTGGGCTTTCATAATTTGTCCTATGACATTAAGCATGTGCTTTCAGGTCTCTCTGCCCTAGAGCAGGAAAATAACATCTCTTCTGGTATCAAGTATGATATTATTTCCAAGACAAGCGAGCAGTTCCTAATGCTATCAGTCTCCTGGACAAGACCTAATGCTAAGGGTGGGTTCGAACACTATGGCATGCAGCTGTATGACACTTTCTCATTTCTTTCGAAGTCCCTTGACACTCTCATTAAAGTTCAAAAACAAGATGACCCACAGAGCTTTACCATATTGCGTCAGATGTTTCCGGATGATGAAAAGTATGCTTTGCTTACCCAAAAGGGCGTATTCTGCTATTCCTACCTTGACAGTTTTGAAAAGTTCCGGGACGCGTCCCTCCCAGCAAAAGAAATGTTTAAAAACGACTTGATTGACGAGCACATATCCGATAAAGAATATGCTTTTGCTGAAACAGTTTGGAACAAATTCTCTTGTTCCACCTTGCTTGACTACACCCTAGTTTACCTCAAGTCTGACGTGCTTTGCCTTAGTGACGTTTTTATGAAATTTGCTCAAGATTTTTACGAGCTGTATGAGCTTGAAGTAAATTGCTATTTAAGTATGCCCTCTCTATGCTACGATCTGATGCTTAAGATGACGAACGTGCGAATAGAGCTGTTGACTGACCAGCTATCATATCTGTTTATTGAAGCTTCAGTTCTGGGGGGTTTGACTTTCCTCAACCAAAGACATGTTAAATGCGATCCTAATGATGAAAATGATGCAAGGGTTGGTTTAGCTTTAGATGCGAACGCATTGTATGCGACGGCGATGACACGCCCCCTACCGGTCGGTGCAGCAAAATGGGTTGAGCGGGAGCTATGGCCGGATTTCCGGTCGGTTCCGGACAACGGCCCGCACGGGTGGTTTGTTGAGATTACCGGCTCCATGCCCGAGAACTTGCATGATCTCTATCAGGACTTCCCTTTTCCCGTGAATAAGTTTAAAGTGAAATTTGAGGAGCTCTCCCCCTTTAATCAGCGTAGGATTCGCGAAGATAAGGTTCCCTGGTCGGAAGCGGAAAAACTGATTGCTTGCTTCAAACGTCATGAACGTTTAATTGTGCACCACACATATCTGAAATGGATTTTGAATCATGGTTTTCATTTGGAGGAGGTTCACAGGGTTATGGAATTTGAACAGAAACCATACCTGGGTGACTATATCAACCATTTCATTCAGAAAAGATCAGAAACAACAGAGGCATGTAAATCTGAACTTTACAAGCTCTGTAACAATGCTATTTATGGGAAAACATTGCAAAATAACAGAAAGCACAGCACCTGTACTGTTGTGAACAATGCTAAGAAAGCAAAGAAACTTTTGAGGGACGGAAACATTGATTCCTTCACAATCATCAGTGAGAACCTAGCTCTGATGTATAGGAAGAAGAAGCATGTTTTATTGGATAACCATCTTATGGCGGGTTCTGCAATTCTTGGGATTTCCAAAACAATCATGGCTGAATTGTACTGGGATAAGCTTATGAAACCTTTTACTTCCCCGGAACGCCCTCTACATGCTAGGTTAGGCATTGTCGGCATGCCTAAATTGGTGTATTCTGATACTGATAGTTTGATTGTCACAGTCCCTGTTCCTCGTGGTGGGTGTTGGACCGACGTATTTGATCAGCCTGAGCTCCGAGATATTATTGATTTTTCGAATCTGACTGCTCCAGAACATGCTCATCTCGTCAAGACGAACAAAAAGAATGAACTGGGTCGACTTAAAAATGAACTTGGGTCGGATTATTTTGTAGAAATGATTGCAACAGCACCAAAATGCTACATTATTCTTACAGCACAAGACAGCACAAAAATGGCAACTAAAGGTGTTCAAAGACATTTTGCTAAGAAGAATTTCACGATGGAGGTTTTCCGAAAGGCGGTTTTCGAAGGGGTGGTTGTTATGTCTCGAACTCGTGCTATTAGATCTAAGAAACTGAAAATGTATACTATGGATGTTGTGAAAATCGGGATTACAGGTCTTAGTGACAAAAGCTATGTCTGTCAGGATGGGATTAATACAATACCCTACGGACATTTCTCTTTGAAGGATCGAAACATCCAGTTGTAATCAGTTGAAACCTAGCATCATGGGAAGACGGTTGACTTTATTTAAAGTAAACAAGCCTGTAAATGTTTGTAAAAAGTGGGATTTTGAAAAGTGGAATGATTTGATGACAGTTCACTCTGCTTACAGTTATTTGCATCCGAAACGAAGGTTTCCATATCCGATCGTAGACCATGGGGAATATGTGGCTGTGGAAACATACTTTGGGAAGGATTTTCCATATTTGCAAGATTATAGTAACGACCTTGAAAACGGAGAAGTTTTTGGTCCGGAACAGTTTATTGAAGTTGTGGCATTATATTTGATGAAGTATTTTTTTGATCGTGATGGCTACAGTTTAATGTCTGACAATAGTACATTTTATGGTAAAACGTGTACCTATTTTAAAAACGAATTCGCGAATATGCTTCAGTGGTATAAGTGTAACAACTATAACAAATGTGACATGATTTTAACATTTAAAACTGTGTATTATTGGATGATGAAAGACCCAGGGAATCGATGTGTTGTCATAGTGGATGATTACTGAATAGTGTTATTTTTGTAGAAGTTGATATAATAAACAAACAAATAGACCTATCTGCCAGTCTGACTCTATCGTTCCTCCCTCCCACAATGCTTAAGTTCCAAACACCTTCCAAGATCTGGGTCGTTGGACCGTCGGGTAGTGGTAAGACTACCTTCATTTCTAGAGTGATCAGTGAAGGAGAGAGGACACTATCCCCACCACACCAGAACATCGTTTTCCTTTATAAAACTTGGCAGAAAGCATATGATTCTATTTTGAAGGATTCGCCCCAGGTGCAATTTAAGGAAGGTCTCTCCAGTCTCTCTGAAACCCCTGAAGACACTTTTCTTATAATTGACGATCTTGCAATTGAGATTGAAAAAAACTCATCTCAATTGTTGGAGCTCTGGACCGTTTCTAGCCACCACAGAAACATAACTTGCTGTCTTGTTCTCCACAACTTTTTCCAGCAGGGACCATCAATGAGAACTTTAAGTCTAAATACGCAATATTTTGTGCTATTTAGAACACCTCGCGATGAGTCAACTATAGTCAACCTTGGAAAGCAGCTGTTTCCAGGAAATGCTGCTTATCTCCAGAAGGCATACCAACATGCTACGAGAGAACGTTATGGGTACCTTGTCATTGACCTAGAAACTAGAGATCGGAACTTGACTCTTGTTTCTAACCTGTTTGAGGAAAAACCTACAGTATATCTGCCCAGTACTCAGGAGCAATCGGGTTAGTCTGCAACATGGAGGGGTTGTGCAAGTGTGAGCCATTGTTAAAAGTTCTAGCATCTGCTAAACCAAAACTTAGAAATGCAATACTGGAAAATTCGGATGACAAACTCTACCGACCTTTGTCTGAGCTTGCATATAATATACTGCAAAATAACGTAAACATGCCAGATCTGACCAAACATCGCATGAAGAAACATCAGCAGATTATTAGAATCCTAGGTAGCAAAGCACCACTTAAAGAGAAGAGGAAACGTCTAAGAAACCAGAAAGGAGGAGGATTTTTTTCGTTATTGGTTCCTCTGGTTACTTCCTTGATTAGTGCGTTTACCAAAAAATAAAATGGCTGTCCCTTACAAGCTAATAGCTATAGACAAACTGTTACTCCCAAAGGATCGATTTCAGGTTGAACTTGGTTCGTTTTTGAGTGAAAAAACAGTTGGTGATGATGTTAAGCTAGTATTGCTAGAACAGGCTGTTTCCCGATTACGCAAGTTTGATCAAGAACTTAAACTACCTCTCAAGGTGCAAGTCTTGCAGCCACCCACATCACACCCGCTCTCCGGAGCGCACCCAGCGCCCGGGATTCATCCGGCGACCCACGCGCCCGTCATCGCCCCTCCCCTTACCGATACCCTTAGTGCTTTACCGGCATCGCAGCGAAGCGCCGGGAAAAATATTTTAGAAGCTTTAACTAGGCTTCAGGATGTTCACTATGTTGAGGGTGAAGCTGAAATAGTAATTGGATCTGAGAAACTAAATGTACTTGACGTTTTAACTGACTTGATCTCTACACGGAAGCAAAGATTTGCTCTCAGCGACCTGAGCATTCAGTATCTCGCAAAATCCAGTTTCCCTGTATCATTGATAAAGAATAAGGGAGTTGTTACTTCCATCCAGAACAACAGACTTGATGATAGTTATGCCTCATTCCAATCAGGAATAGATTCCTTTAGATCAGGAGTTGATAACAACACACCGCCAGTGTCTACCCCTCAGTCTCAAAAGAAACTTCAGAAGCTGCTGGAGCGGATGAGCTCTCCTGCATCACCTTCGAGTCCATACATTAAGGGAGCATGGAAGAAGCCGTAAATAAGGTGTACACCAGTGTTGGCAGTTATGGGTACTTAGCCCCTCCTAGTGTCTTGGCCAAAGCGGCAAAGGTGCCTTTAAAAGAAGCAGAACAATTTCTTCAGAAACATGAAACTTATTCTCTTCACCGGAACAGAAGATTACGCCCTAAGAAATTCAGAAAAGTATTTGCTTGGTATCCTGGCCATGTTGCCATGGCGGACTTGCTAGTTTTTGAGAAAGTATTTGTTGAGCATAATAAACCATACAAATATTTATTAGTTGTGATTGATGCGTTTTCTCGATTTCTCTATCTGAAACCTCTGATTACAAAGACCGGTTCTGAAGTAGCCAAAAATCTTGAGTCGGTTTTCCAGGAAAGATCGTATAAGCTTTTTGGTGTAGATAGAGGATCTGAGTTTGTGAACCCTTCTGTCAAAAAACTTTTAAAAAAATACGGAACTAAAATGTATCATGTCAACTCGCCAATTAAGATGTCTATGGCTGAACGTGTTATTAGAACAATTCGATTAATGCTTAATCGTTACAACACATTTAATAATATCTTCTCGTTTACTCACCACCTTCCTTTGTTGGTTCAGCAGTATAACGAGACCCCACATAGAGGGATTCGCGGTTTTACTCCGGCAGGGGTAACTAACGAAAATATACCTATAATTCAAGACTTCTTGTATGCAGATAAAAATGATGTTACTCCGCCAAAGTTTGAACCGGGCCAGTCAGTGAGGATCACAAGAACTTTGGATCAGTTTGAGAAAGCTAGTGGCTACACTTTTTCTAAAGAAATTTTTAGAATAGATAAAGTATTAAACACAGACCCTATTTGCTATACTCTGAGCACGATAAAAGGTGACGAAAAAATAGCTGGATCATTTTATTCCAGTGAACTGGTTGCTGTTAAAGAACCCGAAGATTATTTAGTTGAAAAGATACTTAAACGTAAGACAATAAACAAAAAACTTCATTTGCTTGTCAAGTTTCAAGGGTATGCAACCCCCCGAGTGGATTCCAACCGAAAATCTAAGAAATGTCTGAAGGTTTTTACGTGTTTTTTAGTAGTGATGTTTATGATGAAATTTACGATGAAAATAAAATATCTGATTTCTTAACAAAGCTTTCTCCGCCTATTCGATTGAGCGATGGTAATTGGAAATGCGCTCTTGTGGAAGCTAGTCTTACTAACGATTTTAGCGTGGTGAACCCGAAAGATATTTATACGTTTTCTTTTAAATTAGCATGCCCGAGTAGTTTTGAAGCTATTTTACACATTGACCCACACGAAAATTACACTTCTGCGCAGGATGTGATGAAAAGCATGTCAAATCAGCTGGATATAGATGAAAGCTGGGCAGAAGTAAACGATAGAGAATATGTGCGTATTCACTACGAATTAGGAGAGAATCGTTTCTATGTGACAGGATTGAAAAAAAGAGAGACTATGAGTTTCTCTACTGCCTTGGGCAATCTTCTCGGTTTTAGAAATCTGAAATATACAATGGAAGATGATTCAGGATCTATCTATGCGGAGTCTCCTCCTACATACGTTAAAGATTTTTACTCGATTTTAATATATTCAGACTTGGTCGTTCCTTCTAGACTTGGGAACACACATGCACCTATTGTTAGAATTCTACCGCGCAGAACCTCCTCCGATAAAACACTTTATTTTTCTTTTGGGGAGTTGATTTATCATGACTTGTCTTTTAAGGAATGTGAAACTGTTAGATTTACTTTAAGAACAGAGCTTGGTGATTTAGTTCCCATAAAAGCGGGTGTTTGTCAAATGACGTTTCATTTCCGTAAAGATGCTTAAGGGAAGAACATTCATTTGCCCGTCCGTGGATACCCTGGTTCATACTCTTGCCCCTCAGACAGGAGCCGGTCTTCCCTTTTATGTGGGCCGGCAGGGGCATATGAGAGGGTATGGGATCGGAGCGTGGATAGGACAGATTTTTCGCAAGGGCCTTCCTGTTATTCGCCGTCTATTTAGTCCTGCCGCGAAACAATTTGTCGGTGACACTTTAAGTGATATTGAACAGGGTAAAAAGCTTGGCGAATCGGTTAAGACACACGCTAGAACGGTCGTTAAAAATGTAGCTTCTAAACTACAACAAGGTAATGGATTAAAACGCCCGATCAAGAGGAAATTGATCAGTATTGGGACAAGTCGCGCTAAAGCAACATCACGCAGAAGCAAAAAGCAAAAGCGTGATTTTTTTGACACGTAATGTCCTTCCTGCCAACCGAAGAAGCAAATACGGCTGTTAACAGTGCTCTTGCACTATTTTCCAATCCGACTGTAGACGTTAGCGTTAAAACAAGCCACTATGAAGCAAGCTTTCCGGTGTCTCCTATCGGCGACTCGTCAACACCTCTGCATTTCCGTGTACAAAGCTCTGAAAGCTTTTTTTCCGACCTGCGCAATTCGTTCCTGGAAATTCGTCTTAAGGCTGTCAAGAGAGCTGATAGAAGTCTTATCAAAGCTGCGGATAAAATCGCGTTTCAAAACGGTGTTTTGTTTTCTCTGTTTCAAAACAGCCAGGTCTATATTTCCGATACACTGATATCAAACACGAACAACTTGGCATCCTATATATCCACCATTAGCTACGAGCTGATGACCCCTCGTAAAGTTAAAGAAATAAAAGGTAGTCAGCATGGGTATTATTATTCAAGCGACAATACCCGTCCAGAAGCACTGGAAACAAGAAGTATTGGTAGTGTGCACTTGATTGGACCGGTCTGCAGCGATGTCTTCAACTCTCCCCATTTCCTCGCCCCAGGTCTAAAACTCGACTTGAAGCTTTTTCCTTCACCTTCAAACTTTGTACTGAAAAAGCTTGCAGATACAAGCCCCGATTGCGATTATGTTATTGAAGAAGCTATTCTTCACGTTAAAAAGGTTGAGGTTCTTACTTCCCTTGCTTTAGCGGTTCAAAAGCTTAGACTTTCAGGCGAGTCACTACGAATGTTAACCCCGAAATTACTCGGCACGGCTCGACAGCTAGCTCGAGGTAATTTATCCTTTTCTGACGCGGAGCTAAACTCTGCTAATCAACTACCAGCAAAGATTTGTTTGGGTTTTGTCAAATCCTCAGCATTCCTTGGGGATTACAAGGAAGACCCTTTCAATTTTTCGCTCGCGAGTTTAAAAAGCCTCCAGCTGACCGTATCTGGGTTACCTCTCTATAACTTGTCTTTTTCTGGCGAGAATTACAGGCTTTTGTATGAATTGAGCCAACGCACTTTGGCAAGTGATCAACCTACATTTGAGAACGCGTCATCTTACGAACGTTGGAAATCTGGAAAGGCTCTCATAGCTCTTGATGTATCTGGAGGTGGAAGCGGAGACATGTCGCTTATTCGACAAGGGACACTGAGACTTGATTTATCTTTTTCCACTGCTCTTCCAGAAGCCACAACGCTTATCATTATTGGATTATATGAAAATATTCTTGAAATAAATTCAAGCGGGATTCCTACTAGTCTACTTTAGAATGGATACCCACCAGGTTCTAACAGTGCTTAAAGCAGACCTATCAACCAGGAGCCTGGAATATTTTTGTATTCCATCCGACTGGCTCGAGAAGATCCAGATTAGTTCATTCCCAACCCTGATTTGTGTTAACACACAGCCAGAAGACGGTTCTAGTGCCATCGCACACTGGGTCGGATTAATCGTCTTTTCTTCGAAGAAATTGGATTATTACGATCCTATCGGCTTGCCGCATTCAACATGGCCAGGAATCAGCAATTTTGTTGCCAAATTCAACAATATTACTCAAAATATTAGACAAATACAAGATCTGTCTAGTGTCTCGTGTGGAAGTCACGTCTTATTATTTTTCTTGCTGCGCGCTCGCGGTTTTTCTTTCCGATATTTTGTCAACATATTTACACCGAATTTAAAACTTAACGATTATATTGCCGAATCTCTTATTAAAACATGTTATAATATAAAAATAAAAGTGTTGAAACCCAAATGTATTGATTTAAAATGTAGTGACGTCACGTTTAGTTACTAGTGGTGGGGTTGGTTTATGGAAAAAAAGCCTCATTCTTAGTTCAACCTCTAAAGTGTCAAGATGGGCAAATGCAGGATTGTATTTTTTGACAATCGTCAAAAACCGAACGATTTAGTGATTATCGGAGTCGAAACAGGATTTTCTGTTCGGAAAGCTGAACATTTTGACGACCAGGAAGTGAAGCTTGAAATTGAAAGAAAATGCGCTCCGAGCGGCCGAACGTTCACATTGTATGTGTGTGACACCAAATTGACCGGAGAGAACAGCATATTTAGCTATGTTCAAAGGAAGATTGCACAGAAATTTGACGGAGAACCCAGACGAATTTTCTTCGAACGCCTGGAAGAGTTCAGCGATGCCCAAAACTACAAAGACCTGCTCTGCACATCGGGGGATATTTTTGGCTGTTTCTGTTGTATGGATTATGCAAGTGATTTTTCAGTGTTTGGTAACCTTTTTTAAGTAAAATATTCACGAAAAAAAACGAATAAGCCGATAACTAGCGATCATGTTTGTCAGTAAACATGTTTGGTTTGGAATTGGGACTTGTCTGTCTACATTTATTGTGTTATATTCAAAAAAAAAACAAAAAAAAAAACATCACTACAGTTTAAAAATTTTTACGACACCTATGCTGGGTTGTTCGCAGCCCCAGCACACCCTCACTGTTATCTCTCCCAAGGTGTGACCCCAATCTTCCATCTTGACTTTGAAGTTGGCCTCATGGTCGCATGCGACACAGTCTATCCAGACCGTGGATACGTATATTTTCTTATTGCACTCGGGACAACAACCTTTCCCCTTGAACGCTGGAGTTAGCACAATGTCACAGTACGGACACTTAGCCTTTACAAACTTGGTGTTGATATCCATTCTGAAAACAGAAGAAAAAAAAGGTCAGCTTCGATGATGAGATTGGACAATGAGCTAGGGTTCCCAAGATTATAGACAGACCCTGCTATAATCTAGTCGGCTTGAATGAGTTCAGTATACATCATCTGAGGCAAAAATTACTATACGAGTGCTTCTGAAGCAAAAATTGCTAATACGAGAGCTTCTGAGATAAAACATACTTATGATAAGACCCGAGAAAAGAAAACGTTAAAGGCTATAACCCCCCCCCCCCCCCCCCAAGTATATGAGTCTGAATAAAGAAGAAAGCTAGAAAGTCCTGAAGCTATGGACACCCGTAGGCTATAGCATATGATAAGCTTCTAGGGAAGAGAAAACAGTAAAAAGCAAAACATTACTTACTCTTGATATATGCCTTGAAGTATAAAACAAGATACTTCAAAATGAAAAAAGGAACTGATGCCCCATCTATGGAGAACCTAGAGTTTTGTAGGGCTGCGACTCCTCCGAAACGTGCAGCCTCACCTTTTTAAAATGCATCATCATCATCTAGAGTATTGTAAGACTGCTACTTCTCCCGAAAGCGTAGCTAATTTTCCTATCCATTTTTTTTTTTTTGAAAAACAAAAAGAAGAAATAATAATCTGAAGCATATTACCGAATGTGCGGGAATTGCGGTGTCCAAGAAACAGCTTGCATGATGGTGCACATAACTTTTAACAACCCTCGATGACGAAGGGATATTTCACCCGCCTTTGTGCAAAACCATATTCAAATCAACACAAACGAACCGCTCCGTGGGAAACCAGAGAGGACCTACAGTATTTATCGTAGTAACTAATTTAGCTATTTTACAATAATAACCACTTAGTAACTAGTTAGTAGTAACCATATAGAAATCACTCATAAACAAATCCCATCCTAAAAACGTCAATCCCGTGGTATCCGAAAAATATGAATCCCGTAGTATACGGTCTACAGAAATCCCGTAGTATCCGAAAAATATGAATCCCGTAGTATACGGTCTACAGAAATCCCGTAGTATCCTGAGGGCATGAATCCCGTAGTATACGGTCTACAGAAATCCCGTAGTATCCTGAGGGCATGAATCCCGCAGTATACGGTCTAACTACCCTACTAATGGGCACATCAAACTACCCCAATCCTACTCTGTAACAACCTAGGAACAATAATTACCCCCTAGATCAGCAGCTTTTTCAACAGTTTCCTCTCTGTGATATTTCAAAGCGTAATTTTTTGGGCCAGTACATGCTCAATTTACTAGCTTGGACA